>CM075871.1:26963850-27563850 GCA_038021265.1 Cyprinella venusta
ACCCTTCCAGAGCTGAGATATTGAAACTCAAAATTTTGACCAGAAAAAAAAAATGACAGTGTTACCCCTTATGTTTTTTTTTTTCGGGGGGTGAAAAATTAAGTTTCTCCAATCTTCTCAAAACTCTGGATTCTGATAGAGGGCCACGAGACATGGACCAGGGAGCAAAAATTGAGGCTCTAGACCCTTCCAGAGCTGAGATATTGAAACTCAAAATTTTGATATAAAAAAATGGCAGTGTTACCCCTTATGTTTTTTTTCGGGGGGTGAAAAATTAAGTTTCTCCAATCTTCTCAAAACTCTGGATTCTGATAGAGGGCCATGAGACATGGACCTGGGTGCAAAAATTGAGGCTCCAAACCGTTCCAGAGCTGAGATATTGAAACTCAAAATTTTGACCAGAAAAAAAAAATGACAGTGTTACCCCTTACGTTTTTTTTCGGCGGGTGAAAAATTAAGTTTCTCCAATCTTCTCAAAACTCTGGATTCTGATAGAGGGCCACGAGACATGGACCTGGGTGCAAAAATTGAGGCTCTAGACCCTTCTAGAGCTGAGATATTGAAACTCAAAATTTTGACCAGAAAAAAAAAATGACAGTGTTACCCCTTATGTTTTTTTTCGGGGGGTGAAAAATTAAGTTTCTCCAATCTTCTCAAAACTCTGGATTCTGATAGAGGGCCACGAGACATGGACCTGGGTGCAAAAATTGAGGCTCCAAACCCTTCCAGAGCTGAGAAATTGAAACTCAAAATTTTGACCAGAAAAAAAAATGACAGTGTTACCCCTTATGTTTTTTTTGGGGGGGTGAAAAATTAAGTTTCTCCAATCTTCTCAAAACTCTGGATTCTGATAGAGGGCCACGAGACATGGACCTGGGTGCAAAAATTGAGGCTCCAAACCCTTCCAGAGCTGAGAAATTGAAACTCAAAATTTTGACCAGAAAAAAAAAATGACAGTGTTACCCCTTATGTTTTTTTTCGGGGGGTGAAAAATTAAGTTTCTCCAATCTTCTCAAAACTCTGGAATCTGATAGAGGGCCACGAGACATGAACCTGGGTGCAAAAATTGAGGCTCTAGACCCTTCCAGAGCTGAGATATTGAAACTCAAAATTTTGACCAGAAAAAAAATGACAGTGTTACCCCTTATGTTTTTCTTCGGGGGGTGAAAAATTAAGTTTCTCCAATCTTCTCAAAACTCTGGATTCTGATAGAGGGCCACGAGACATGGACCTGGGTGCAAAAATTGAGGCTCTAGCCCCTTCCAGAGCTGAGATATTGAAACTCAAAATTTTGACCAGAAAAAAAAATGACAGTGTTACCCCTTATGTTTTTTATTCAGGGGGTGAAAAATTAAGTTTCTCCAATCTTCTCAAAACTATGGATTCTGATAGAGGGCCACGAGACATGGACCTGGGTGCAAAAATTGAGGCTCTAGACCCTTCCAGAGCTGAGATATTGAAACTCAAAATTTTGACCAGAAAAAAAAAATGACAGTGTTACCCCTTATGTTTTTTTTTCGGGGGGTGAAAAATTAAGTTTCTCCAATCTTCTCAAAACTCTGGATTCTGATAGAGGGCCACGAGACATGGTCCTGGGTGCAAAAATTGAGGCTCCAAACTCTTCCAGAGCTGAGATATTGAAACTCAAAATTTTGACCAGAAAAAAAAAATGACAGTGTTACCCCTTACGTTTTTTTTCGGGGGGTGAAAAATTAAGTTTCTCCAATCTTCTCAAAACTCTGGATTCTGATAGAGGGCCACGAGACATGGACCTGGGTGCAAAAATTGAGGCTCTAGACCCTTCCAGAGCTGAGATATTGAAACTCAACATTTTGACCTGAAAAAAAAAATGACAGTGTTACCCCTTATGTTTTTTTTCGGGGGGTGAAAAATTAAGTTTCTCCAATCTTCTCAAAACTCTGGATTCTGATAGAGGGCCACGAGACATGGACCTGGGTGCAAAAATTGAGGCTCTAGACCCTTCCAGAGCTGAGATATTGAAACTCAACATTTTGACCAGAAAAAAAAATGACAGTGTTACCCCTTACGTTTTTTTTCGGGGGGTGAAAAATTAAGTTTCTCCAATCTTCTCAAAACTCTGGATTCTGATAGAGGGCCACGAGACATGGACCTGGGTGCAAAAATTGAGGCTCCAAACCCTTCCAGAGCTGAGAAATTGAAACTCAAAATTTTGACCAGAAAAAAAAAATGACAGTGTTACCCCTTATGTTTTTTTTCGGGGGTGAAAAATTAAGTTTCTCCAATCTTCTCAAAACTCTGGATTCTGATAGAGGGCCACGAGACATGGACCTGGGTGCAAAAATTGAGGCTCTAGACCCTTCCAGAGCTGAGATATTGAAACTCAAAATTTTGACCAGAAAAAAATGACAGTGTTACCCCTTATGTTTTTCTTCGGGGGGTGAAAAATTAAGTTTCTCCAATCTTCTCAAAACTCTGGATTCTGATAGAGGGCCACGAGACATGGACCTGGGTGCAAAAATTGAGGCTCTAGACCCTTCCAGAGCTGAGATATTGAAACTCAAAATTTTGACCAGAAAAAAAAATGACAGTGTTACCCCTTATGTTTTTTTTCGGGGGGTGAAAAATTAAGTTTCTCCAATCTTCTCAAAACTCTGGATTCTGATAGAGGGCCACGAGACATGGACCTGAGTGCAAAAATTTAGGCTCTAGACCCTTCCAGAGCTGAGATATTGAAACTCAAAATTTTGACCATAAAAAAAAAATGACAGTGTTACCCCTTATGTTTTTTTTTCGGGGGGTGAAAAATTAAGTTTCTCCAATCTTCTCAAAACTCTGGATTCTGATAGAGGGCCACGAGACATGGTCCTGGGTGCAAAAATTGAGGCTCCAAACCCTTCCAGAGCTGAGATATTGAAACTCAAAATTTTGACCAGAAAAAAAAATGACAGTGTTACCCCTTACGTTTTTTTTCGGGGGGTGAAAAATTAAGTTTCTCCAATCTTCTCAAAACTCTGGATTCTGATAGAGGGCCACGAGACATGGACCTGGGTGCAAAAATTGAGGCTCCAAACCCTTCCAGAGCTGAGAAATTGAAACTCAAAATTTTGACCAGAAAAAAAAATGACAGTGTTACCCCTTATGTTTTTTTTCGGGGGGTGAAAAATTAAGTTTCTCCAATCTTCTCAAAACTCTGGATTCTGATAGAGGGCCACGAGACATGGACCTGGGTGCAAAAATTGAGGCTCCAAACCCTTCCAGAGCTAAGAAATTGAAACTCAAAATTTTGACCAGAAAAAAAAATGACAATGTTACCCCTTATGTTTTTTTTCGGGGGGTGAAAAATTAAGTTTCTCCAATCTTCTCAAAACTCTGGATTCTGATAGAGGGCCACGAGACATGGACCTGGGTGCAAAAATTGAGGCTCTAGACCCTTCCAGAGCTGAGATATTGAAACTCAAAATTTTGACCAGAAAAAAATGACAGTGTTACCCCTTATGTTTTTCTTCGGGGGGTGAAAAATTAAGTTTCTCCAATCTTCTCAAAACTCTGGATTCTGATAGAGGGCCACGAGACATGGACCTGAGTGCAAAAATTTAGGCTCTAGACCCTTCCAGAGCTGAGATATTGAAACTCAAAATTTTGACCAGAAAAAAAAAATGACAGTGTTACCCCTTATGTTTTTTTTTCGGGGGGTGAAAAATTAAGTTTCTCCAATCTTCTCAAAACTCTGGATTCTGATAGAGGGCCACGAGACATGGACCTGGGTGCAAAAATTTAGGCTCTAGACCCTTCCAGAGCTGAGATATTGAAACTCAAAATTTTGACCAGAAAAAAAAAAATGACAGTGTTACCCCTTATGTTTTTTTTCGGGGGGTGAAAAATTAAGTTTCTCCAATCTTCTCAAAACTCTGGATTCTGATAGAGGGCCACGAGACATGGACCAGGGAGCAAAAATTGAGGCTCTAGACCCTTCCAGAGCTGAGATATTGAAACTCAAAATTTTGATATAAAAAAATGGCAGTGTTACCCCTTATGTTTTTTTTCGGGGGGTGAAAAATTAAGTTTCTCCAATCTTCTCAAAACTCTGGATTCTGATAGAGGGCCATGAGACATGGACCTGGGTGCAAAAATTGAGGCTCCAAACCGTTCCAGAGCTGAGATATTGAAACTCAAAATTTTGACCAGAAAAAAAAAATGACAGTGTTACCCCTTACGTTTTTTTTCGGCGGGTGAAAAATTAAGTTTCTCCAATCTTCTCAAAACTCTGGATTCTGATAGAGGGCCACGAGACATGGACCTGGGTGCAAAAATTGAGGCTCTAGACCCTTCTAGAGCTGAGATATTGAAACTCAAAATTTTGACCAGAAAAAAAAAAATGACAGTGTTACCCCTTATGTTTTTTTTCGGGGGGTGAAAAATTAAGTTTCTCCAATCTTCTCAAAACTCTGGATTCTGATAGAGGGCCACGAGACATGGACCTGGGTGCAAAAATTGAGGCTCCAAACCCTTCCAGAGCTGAGAAATTGAAACTCAAAATTTTGACCAGAAAAAAAAATGACAGTGTTACCCCTTATGTTTTTTTTTGGGGGGTGAAAAATTAAGTTTCTCCAATCTTCTCAAAACTCTGGATTCTGATAGAGGGCCACGAGACATGGACCTGAGTGCAAAAATTGAGGCTCCAAACCCTTCCAGAGCTGAGAAATTGAAACTCAAAATTTTGACCAGAAAAAAAAAATGACAGTGTTACCCCTTATGTTTTTTTTCGGGGGGTGAAAAATTAAGTTTCTCCAATCTTCTCAAAACTCTGGAATCTGATAGAGGGCCACGAGACATGAACCTGGGTGCAAAAATTGAGGCTCTAGACCCTTCCAGAGCTGAGATATTGAAACTCAAAATTTTGACCAGAAAAAAAATGACAGTGTTACCCCTTATGTTTTTCTTCGGGGGGTGAAAAATTAAGTTTCTCCAATCTTCTCAAAACTCTGGATTCTGATAGAGGGCCACGAGACATGGACCTGGGTGCAAAAATTGAGGCTCTAGCCCCTTCCAGAGCTGAGATATTGAAACTCAAAATTTTGACCAGAAAAAAAATGACAGTGTTACCCCTTATGTTTTTTATTCAGGGGGTGAAAAATTAAGTTTCTCCAATTTTCTCAAAACTATGGATTCTGATAGAGGGCCACGAGACATGGACCTGGGTGCAAAAATTGAGGCTCTAGACCCTTCCAGAGCTGAGATATTGAAACTCAAAATTTTGACCAGAAAAAAAAAATGACAGTGTTACCCCTTATGGTTTTTTTTCGGGGGGTGAAAAAATAAGTTTCTCCAATCTTCTCAAAACTCTGGATTCTGATAGAGGGCCACGAGACATGGTCCTGGGTGCAAAAATTGAGGCTCCAAACTCTTCCAGAGCTGAGATATTGAAACTCAAAATTTTGACCAGAAAAAAAAAATGACAGTGTTACCCCTTACGTTTTTTTTTTGGGGGGGTGAAAAATTAAGTTTCTCCAATCTTCTCAAAACTCTGGATTCTGATAGAGGGCCACGAGACATGGACCTGGGTGCAAAAATTGAGGCTCTAGACCCTTCCAGAGCTGAGATATTGAAACTCAACATTTTGACCAGAAAAAAAAAATGACAGTGTTACCCCTTATGTTTTTTTTCGGGGGGTGAAAAATTAAGTTTCTCCAATCTTCTCAAAACTCTGGATTCTGATAGAGGGCCACGAGACATGGACCAGGGTGCAAAAATTGAGGCTCTAGACCCTTCCAGAGCTGAGATATTGAAACTCAAAATATTGACCAGAAAAAAAAAATGGCAGTGTTACCCCTTATGTTTTTTTTCGGGGGGTGAAAAATTAAGTTTCTCCAATCTTCTCAAAACTCTGGATTCTGATAGAGGGCCATGAGACATGGACCTGGGTGCAAAAATTGAGGCTCCAAACCGTTCCAGAGCTGAGATATTGAAACTCAAAATTTTGACCAGAAAAAAAAAAATGACAGTGTTACCCCTTATGTTTTTTTCGGGGGGTGAAAAATTAAGTTTCTCCAATCTTCTCAAAACTCTGGATTCTGATAGAGGGCCACGAGACATGGACCTGGGTGCAAAAATTGAGGCTCCAAACCCTTCCAGAGCTGAGAAATTGAAACTCAAAATTTTGACCAGAAAAAAATGACAGTTGTACCCCTTATGTTTTTTTTTCGGGGGGTGAAAAATTAAGTTTCTCCAATCTTCTCAAAACTCTGTATTCTGATAGAGGGCCATGAGACATGGACCTGGGTGCAAAAATTGAGGCTCCAAACCGTTCCAGCGCTGAGATATTGAAACTCAAAATTTTGACCAGAAAAAAAAATGACAGTGTTACCCCTTACGTTTTTTTTCGGGGGGTGAAAAATTAAGTTTCTCCAATCTTCTCAAAACTCTGGATTCTGATAGAGGGCCACGAGACATGGACCTGGGTGCAAAAATTGAGGCTCTAGACCCTTCTAGAGCTGAGATATTGAAACTCAAAATTTTGACCAGAAAAAAAAATGGCAGTGTTACCCCTTATGTTTTTTTTCGGGGGGTGAAAAATTAAGTTTCTCCAATCTTCTCAAAACTCTGGATTCTGATAGAGGGCCATGAGACATGGACCTGGGTGCAAAAATTGAGGCTCCAAACCGTTCCAGAGCTGAGATATTGAAACTCAAAATTTTGACCAGAAAAAAAAATGACAGTGTTACCCCTTACGTTTTTTTTCGGGGGGTGAAAAATTAAGTTTCTCCAATCTTCTCAAAACTCTGGATTCTGATAGAGGGCCACGAGACATGGACCTGGGTGCAAAAATTGAGGCTCTAGACCCTTCTAGAGCTGAGATATTGAAACTCAAAATTTTGACCAGAAAAAAGAAATTACAGTGTTACCCCTTATGTTTTTTTTCGGGGGGTGAAAAATTAAGTTTCTCCAATCTTCTCAAAACTCTGGATTCTGATAGAGGGCCACGAGACATGGACCTGGGTGCAAAAATTGAGGCTCCAAACCCTTCCAGAGCTGAGAAATTGAAACTCAAAATTTTGACCAGAAAAAAAAATGACAGTGTTACCCCTTATGTTTTTTTTCGGGGGGTGAAAAATTAAGTTTCTCCAATCTTCTCAAAACTCTGGATTCTGATAGAGGGCCACGAGACATGGACCTGGGTGCAAAAATTGAGGCTCCAAACCCTTCCAGAGCTGAGAAATTGAAACTCAAAATTTTGACCAGAAAAAAAAATGACAGTGTTACCCCTTATGTTTTTTTTTCGGGGGGTGAAAAATTAAGTTTCTCCAATCTTCTCAAAACTCTGGATTCTGATAGAGGGCCACGAGACATGGACCTGGGTGCAAAAATTTAGGCTCTAGACCCTTCCAGAGCTGAGATATTGAAACTCAAAATTTTGACCAGAAAAAAATGACAGTGTTACCCCTTATGTTTTTCTTCGGGGGGTGAAAAATTAAGTTTCTTCAATCTTCTCAAAACTCTGGATTCTGATAGAGGGCCACGAGACATGGACCTGGGTGCAAAAATTGAGGCTCTAGACCCTTCCAGAGCTGAGATATTGAAACTCAAAATTTTGACCAGAAAAAAAAATGACAGTGTTACCCCTTATGTTTTTTTTCGGGGGGTGAAAAATTAAGTTTCTCCAATCTTCTCAAAACTCTGGATTCTGATAGAGGGCCACGAGACATGGACCTGGGTGCAAAAATTTAGGCTCTAGACCCTTCCAGAGCTGAGATATTGAAACTCAAAATTTTGACCAGAAAAAAAATTACAGTGTTACCCCTTATGTTTTTCTTCGGGGGGTGAAAAATTAAGTTTCTCCAATCTTCTCAAAACTCTGGATTCTGATAGAGGGCCACGAGACATGGACCTGGGTGCAAAAATTTAGGCTCTAGACCCTTCCAGAGCTGAGATATTGAAACTCAAAATTTTGACCAGAAAAAAAAAATGACAGTGTTACCCCTTATGTTTTTTTTCGGGGGGTGAAAAATTAAGTTTCTCCAATCTTCTCAAAACTCTGGATTCTGATAGAGGGCCACGAGACATGGACCAGGGAGCAAAAATTGAGGCTCTAGACCCTTCCAGAGCTGAGATATTGAAACTCAAAATTTTGATATAAAAAAATGGCAGTGTTACCCCTTATGTTTTTTTTCGGGGGGTGAAAAATTAAGTTTCTCCAATCTTCTCAAAACTCTGGATTCTGATAGAGGGCCATGAGACATGGACCTGGGTGCAAAAATTGAGGCTCCAAACCGTTCCAGAGCTGAGATATTGAAACTCAAAATTTTGACCAGAAAAAAAAAATGACAGTGTTACCCCTTACGTTTTTTTTCGGCGGGTGAAAAATTAAGTTTCTCCAATCTTCTCAAAACTCTGGATTCTGATAGAGGGCCACGAGACATGGACCTGGGTGCAAAAATTGAGGCTCTAGACCCTTCTAGAGCTGAGATATTGAAACTCAAAATTTTGACCAGAAAAAAAAAATGACAGTGTTACCCCTTATGTTTTTTTTCGGGGGGTGAAAAATTAAGTTTCTCCAATCTTCTCAAAACTCTGGATTCTGATAGAGGGCCACGAGACATGGACCTGGGTGCAAAAATTGAGGCTCCAAACCCTTCCAGAGCTGAGAAATTGAAACTCAAAATTTTGACCAGAAAAAAAAATGACAGTGTTACCCCTTATGTTTTTTTTGGGGGGGTGAAAAATTAAGTTTCTCCAATCTTCTCAAAACTCTGGATTCTGATAGAGGGCCACGAGACATGGACCTGGGTGCAAAAATTGAGGCTCCAAACCCTTCCAGAGCTGAGAAATTGAAACTCAAAATTTTGACCAGAAAAAAAAATGACAGTGTTACCCCTTATGTTTTTTTTCGGGGGGTGAAAAATTAAGTTTCTCCAATCTTCTCAAAACTCTGGAATCTGATAGAGGGCCACGAGACATGAACCTGGGTGCAAAAATTGAGGCTCTAGACCCTTCCAGAGCTGAGATATTGAAACTCAAAATTTTGACCAGAAAAAAAATGACAGTGTTACCCCTTATGTTTTTCTTCGGGGGGTGAAAAATTAAGTTTCTCCAATCTTCTCAAAACTCTGGATTCTGATAGAGGGCCACGAGACATGGACCTGGGTGCAAAAATTGAGGCTCTAGCCCCTTCCAGAGCTGAGATATTGAAACTCAAAATTTTGACCAGAAAAAAAAAAATGACAGTGTTACCCCTTATGTTTTTTTTTCGGGGGGTGAAAAATTAAGTTTCTCCAATCTTCTCAAAACTCTGGATTCTGATAGAGGGCCACGAGACATGGTCCTGGGTGCAAAAATTGAGGCTCCAAACTCTTCCAGAGCTGAGATATTGAAACTCAAAATTTTGACCAGAAAAAAAAAATGACAGTGTTACCCCTTACGTTTTTTTTCGGGGGGTGAAAAATTAAGTTTCTCCAATCTTCTCAAAACTCTGGATTCTGATAGAGGGCCACGAGACATGGACCTGGGTGCAAAAATTGAGGCTCTAGACCCTTCCAGAGCTGAGATATTGAAACTCAACATTTTGACCAGAAAAAAAAAATGACAGTGTTACCCCTTATGTTTTTTTTCGGGGGGTGAAAAATTAAGTTTCTCCAATCTTCTCAAAACTCTGGATTCTGATAGAGGGCCACGAGACATGGACCAGGGTGCAAAAATTGAGGCTCTAGACCCTTCCAGAGCTGAGATATTGAAACTCAAAATATTGACCAGAAAAAAAAAATGGCAGTGTTACCCCTTATGTTTTTTTTCGGGGGGTGAAAAATTAAGTTTCTCCAATCTTCTCAAAACTCTGGATTCTGATAGAGGGCCATGAGACATGGACCTGGGTGCAAAAATTGAGGCTCCAAACCGTTCCAGAGCTGAGATATTGAAACTCAAAATTTTGACCAGAAAAAAAAAATGACAGTGTTACCCCTTATGTTTTTTTCGGGGGGTGAAAAATTAAGTTTCTCCAATCTTCTCAAAACTCTGGATTCTGATAGAGGGCCACGAGACATGGACCTGGGTGCAAAAATTGAGGCTCCAAACCCTTCCAGAGCTGAGAAATTGAAACTCAAAATTTTGACCAGAAAAAAATGACAGTTGTACCCCTTATGTTTTTTTTCGGGGGGTGAAAAATTAAGTTTCTCCAATCTTCTCAAAACTCTGTATTCTGATAGAGGGCCATGAGACATGGACCTGGGTGCAAAAATTGAGGCTCCAAACCGTTCCAGAGCTGAGATATTGAAACTCAAAATTTTGACCAGAAAAAAAAAATGACAGTGTTACCCCTTATGTTTTTTTTCGGGGGGTGAAAAATTAAGTTTCTCCAATCTTCTCAAAACTCTGGATTCTGATAGAGGGCCACGAGACATGGACCTGGGTGCAAAAATTGAGGCTCTAGACCCTTCTAGAGCTGAGATATTGAAACTCAAAATTTTGACCAGAAAAAAAAATGGCAGTGTTACCCCTTATGTTTTTTTTCGGGGGGTGAAAAATTAAGTTTCTCCAATCTTCTCAAAACTCTGGATTCTGATAGAGGGCCATGAGACATGGACCTGGGTGCAAAAATTGAGGCTCCAAACCGTTCCAGAGCTGAGATATTGAAACTCAAAATTTTGACCAGAAAAAAAAATGACAGTGTTACCCCTTACGTTTTTTTTCGGGGGGTGAAAAATTAAGTTTCTCCAATCTTCTCAAAACTCTGGATTCTGATAGAGGGCCACGAGACATGGACCTGGGTGCAAAAATTGAGGCTCTAGACCCTTCTAGAGCTGAGATATTGAAACTCAAAATTTTGACCAGAAAAAAGAAATTACAGTGTTACCCCTTATGTTTTTTTTCGGGGGGTGAAAAATTAAGTTTCTCCAATCTTCTCAAAACTCTGGATTCTGATAGAGGGCCACGAGACATGGACCTGGGTGCAAAAATTGAGGCTCCAAACCCTTCCAGAGCTGAGAAATTGAAACTCAAAATTTTGACCAGAAAAAAAAATGACAGTGTTACCCCTTATGTTTTTTTTCGGGGGGTGAAAAATTAAGTTTCTCCAATCTTCTCAAAACTCTGGATTCTGATAGAGGGCCACGAGACATGGACCTGGGTGCAAAAATTGAGGCTCCAAACCCTTCCAGAGCTGAGAAATTGAAACTCAAAATTTTGACCAGAAAAAAAAATGACAGTGTTACCCCTTATGTTTTTTTTCGGGGGGTGAAAAATTAAGTTTCTCCAATCTTCTCAAAACTCTGGATTCTGATAGAGGGCCACGAGACATGGACCTGGGTGCAAAAATTTAGGCTCTAGACCCTTCCAGAGCTGAGATATTGAAACTCAAAATTTTGACCAGAAAAAAATGACAGTGTTACCCCTTATGTTTTTCTTCGGGGGGTGAAAAATTAAGTTTCTTCAATCTTCTCAAAACTCTGGATTCTGATAGAGGGCCACGAGACATGGACCTGGGTGCAAAAATTGAGGCTCTAGACCCTTCCAGAGCTGAGATATTGAAACTCAAAATTTTGACCAGAAAAAAAAATGACAGTGTTACCCCTTATGTTTTTTTTCGGGGGGTGAAAAATTAAGTTTCTCCAATCTTCTCAAAACTCTGGATTCTGATAGAGGGCCACGAGACATGGACCTGGGTGCAAAAATTTAGGCTCTAGACCCTTCCAGAGCTGAGATATTGAAACTCAAAATTTTGACCAGAAAAAAAATGACAGTGTTACCCCTTATGTTTTTCTTCGGGGGGTGAAAAATTAAGTTTCTCCAATCTTCTCAAAACTCTGGATTCTGATAGAGGGCCACGAGACATGGACCTGGGTGCAAAAATTTAGGCTCTAGACCCTTCCAGAGCTGAGATATTGAAACTCAAAATTTTGACCAGAAAAAAAATGACAGTGTTACCCCTTATGTTTTTTATTCAGGGGGTGAAAAATTAAGTTTCTCCAATCTTCTCAAAACTCTGGATTCTGATAGAGGGCCACGAGACATGGACCTGGGTGCAAAAATTGAGGATCCAAACCCTTCCAGAGCTGAGATATTGAAACTCAAAATTTTGACCAGAAAAAAAAATGACAGTGTTACCCCTTACGTTTTTTTTCGGGGGGTGAAAAATTAAGTTTCTCCAATCTTCTCAAAACTTTGGATTCTGATAGAGGGCCACGAGACATGGACCTGGGTGCAAAAATTGAGGCTCTAGACCCTTCCAGAGCTGAGATATTGAAACTCAAAATTTTGACCAGAAAAAAAAATGACAGTGTTACCCCTTATGTTTTTTTTTCGGGGGGTGAAAAATTAAGTTTCTCCAATCTTCTCAAAACTCTGGATTCTGATAGAGGGCCACGAGACATGGTCCTGGGTGCAAAAATTGAGGCTCCAAACTCTTCCAGAGCTGAGATATTGAAACTCAAAATTTTGACCAGAAAAAAAAAATGATAGTGTTACCCCTTACGTTTTTTTTTCGGGGGGTGAAAAATTAAGTTTCTCCAATCTTCTCAAAACTCTGGATTCTGATAGAGGGCCACGAGACATGAACCTGTGTGCAAAAATTGAGGCTCTAGACCCTTCCAGAGCTGAGATATTGAAACTCAACATTTTGACCAGAAAAAAAAATGACAGTGTTACCCCTTACGTTTTTTTTCGGGGGGTGAAAAATTAAGTTTCTCCAATCTTCTCAAAACTCTGGATTCTGATAGAGGGCCACGAGACATGGACCTGGGTGCAAAAATTGAGGCTCCAAACCCTTCCAGAGCTGAGAAATTGAAACTCAAAATTTTGACCAGAAAAAAAAAATGACAGTGTTACCCCTTATGTTTTTTTTCGGGGGGTGAAAAATTAAGTTTCTCCAATCTTCTCAAAACTCTGGATTCTGATAGAGGGCCACGAGACATGGACCTGGGTGCAAAAATTGAGGCTCTAGACCCTTCCAGAGCTGAGATATTGAAACTCAAAATTTTGACCAGAAAAAAATGACAGTGTTACCCCTTATGTTTTTCTTCGGGGGGTGAAAAATTAAGTTTCTCCAATCTTCTCAAAACTCTGGATTCTGATAGAGGGCCACGAGACATGGACCTGGGTGCAAAAATTGAGGCTCTAGACCCTTCCAGAGCTGAGATATTGAAACTCAAAATTTTGACCAGAAAAAAAAAATGACAGTGTTACCCCTTATGTTTTTTTTCGGGGGGTGAAAAATTAAGTTTCTCCAATCTTCTCAAAACTCTGGATTCTGATAGAGGGCCACGAGACATGGACCTGTGTGCAAAAATTTAGGCTCTAGACCCTTCCAGAGCTGAGATATTGAAACTCAAAATATTGACCAGAAAAAAAAAATGGCAGTGTTACCCCTTATGTTTTTTTTCGGGGGGTGAAAAATTAAGTTTCTCCAATCTTCTCAAAACTCTGGATTCTGATAGAGGGCCATGAGACATGGACCTGGGTGCAAAAATTGAGGCTCCAAACCGTTCCAGAGCTGAGATATTGAAACTCAAAATTTTGACCAGAAAAAAAAAATGACAGTGTTACCCCTTATGTTTTTTTCGGGGGGTGAAAAATTAAGTTTCTCCAATCTTCTCAAAACTCTGGATTCTGATAGAGGGCCACGAGACATGGACCTGGGTGCAAAAATTGAGGCTCCAAACCCTTCCAGAGCTGAGAAATTGAAACTCAAAATTTTGACCAGAAAAAAATGACAGTTGTACCCCTTATGTTTTTTTTCGGGGGGTGAAAAATTAAGTTTCTCCAATCTTCTCAAAACTCTGTATTCTGATAGAGGGCCATGAGACATGGACCTGGGTGCAAAAATTGAGGCTCCAAACCGTTCCAGAGCTGAGATATTGAAACTCAAAATTTTGACCAGAAAAAAAAAATGACAGTGTTACCCCTTATGTTTTTTTTCGGGGGGTGAAAAATTAAGTTTCTCCAATCTTCTCAAAACTCTGGATTCTGATAGAGGGCCACGAGACATGGACCTGGGTGCAAAAATTGAGGCTCTAGACCCTTCTAGAGCTGAGATATTGAAACTCAAAATTTTGACCAGAAAAAAAAATGGCAGTGTTACCCCTTATGTTTTTTTTCGGGGGGTGAAAAATTAAGTTTCTCCAATCTTCTCAAAACTCTGGATTCTGATAGAGGGCCATGAGACATGGACCTGGGTGCAAAAATTGAGGCTCCAAACCGTTCCAGAGCTGAGATATTGAAACTCAAAATTTTGACCAGAAAAAAAAATGACAGTGTTACCCCTTACGTTTTTTTTCGGGGGGTGAAAAATTAAGTTTCTCCAATCTTCTCAAAACTCTGGATTCTGATAGAGGGCCACGAGACATGGACCTGGGTGCAAAAATTGAGGCTCTAGACCCTTCTAGAGCTGAGATATTGAAACTCAAAATTTTGACCAGAAAAAAGAAATTACAGTGTTACCCCTTATGTTTTTTTTCGGGGGGTGAAAAATTAAGTTTCTCCAATCTTCTCAAAACTCTGGATTCTGATAGAGGGCCACGAGACATGGACCTGGGTGCAAAAATTGAGGCTCCAAACCCTTCCAGAGCTGAGAAATTGAAACTCAAAATTTTGACCAGAAAAAAAAATGACAGTGTTACCCCTTATGTTTTTTTTCGGGGGGTGAAAAATTAAGTTTCTCCAATCTTCTCAAAACTCTGGATTCTGATAGAGGGCCACGAGACATGGACCTGGGTGCAAAAATTGAGGCTCCAAACCCTTCCAGAGCTGAGAAATTGAAACTCAAAATTTTGACCAGAAAAAAAAATGACAGTGTTACCCCTTATGTTTTTTTTCGGGGGGTGAAAAATTAAGTTTCTCCAATCTTCTCAAAACTCTGGATTCTGATAGAGGGCCACGAGACATGGACCTGGGTGCAAAAATTTAGGCTCTAGACCCTTCCAGAGCTGAGATATTGAAACTCAAAATTTTGACCAGAAAAAAATGACAGTGTTACCCCTTATGTTTTTCTTCGGGGGGTGAAAAATTAAGTTTCTTCAATCTTCTCAAAACTCTGGATTCTGATAGAGGGCCACGAGACATGGACCTGGGTGCAAAAATTGAGGCTCTAGACCCTTCCAGAGCTGAGATATTGAAACTCAAAATTTTGACCAGAAAAAAAAATGACAGTGTTACCCCTTATGTTTTTTTTCGGGGGGTGAAAAATTAAGTTTCTCCAATCTTCTCAAAACTCTGGATTCTGATAGAGGGCCACGAGACATGGACCTGGGTGCAAAAATTTAGGCTCTAGACCCTTCCAGAGCTGAGATATTGAAACTCAAAATTTTGACCAGAAAAAAAATGACAGTGTTACCCCTTATGTTTTTCTTCGGGGGGTGAAAAATTAAGTTTCTCCAATCTTCTCAAAACTCTGGATTCTGATAGAGGGCCACGAGACATGGACCTGGGTGCAAAAATTTAGGCTCTAGACCCTTCCAGAGCTGAGATATTGAAACTCAAAATTTTGACCAGAAAAAAAATGACAGTGTTACCCCTTATGTTTTTTATTCAGGGGGTGAAAAATTAAGTTTCTCCAATCTTCTCAAAACTCTGGATTCTGATAGAGGGCCACGAGACATGGACCTGGGTGCAAAAATTGAGGATCCAAACCCTTCCAGAGCTGAGATATTGAAACTCAAAATTTTGACCAGAAAAAAAAATGACAGTGTTACCCCTTACGTTTTTTTTCGGGGGGTGAAAAATTAAGTTTCTCCAATCTTCTCAAAACTTTGGATTCTGATAGAGGGCCACGAGACATGGACCTGGGTGCAAAAATTGAGGCTCTAGACCCTTCCAGAGCTGAGATATTGAAACTCAAAATTTTGACCAGAAAAAAAAATGACAGTGTTACCCCTTATGTTTTTTTTTCGGGGGGTGAAAAATTAAGTTTCTCCAATCTTCTCAAAACTCTGGATTCTGATAGAGGGCCACGAGACATGGTCCTGGGTGCAAAAATTGAGGCTCCAAACTCTTCCAGAGCTGAGATATTGAAACTCAAAATTTTGACCAGAAAAAAAAAATGATAGTGTTACCCCTTACGTTTTTTTTTCGGGGGGTGAAAAATTAAGTTTCTCCAATCTTCTCAAAACTCTGGATTCTGATAGAGGGCCACGAGACATGAACCTGTGTGCAAAAATTGAGGCTCTAGACCCTTCCAGAGCTGAGATATTGAAACTCAACATTTTGACCAGAAAAAAAAATGACAGTGTTACCCCTTACGTTTTTTTTCGGGGGGTGAAAAATTAAGTTTCTCCAATCTTCTCAAAACTCTGGATTCTGATAGAGGGCCACGAGACATGGACCTGGGTGCAAAAATTGAGGCTCCAAACCCTTCCAGAGCTGAGAAATTGAAACTCAAAATTTTGACCAGAAAAAAAAAATGACAGTGTTACCCCTTATGTTTTTTTTCGGGGGGTGAAAAATTAAGTTTCTCCAATCTTCTCAAAACTCTGGATTCTGATAGAGGGCCACGAGACATGGACCTGGGTGCAAAAATTGAGGCTCTAGACCCTTCCAGAGCTGAGATATTGAAACTCAAAATTTTGACCAGAAAAAAATGACAGTGTTACCCCTTATGTTTTTCTTCGGGGGGTGAAAAATTAAGTTTCTCCAATCTTCTCAAAACTCTGGATTCTGATAGAGGGCCACGAGACATGGACCTGGGTGCAAAAATTGAGGCTCTAGACCCTTCCAGAGCTGAGATATTGAAACTCAAAATTTTGACCAGAAAAAAAAAATGACAGTGTTACCCCTTATGTTTTTTTTCGGGGGGTGAAAAATTAAGTTTCTCCAATCTTCTCAAAACTCTGGATTCTGATAGAGGGCCACGAGACATGGACCTGTGTGCAAAAATTTAGGCTCTAGACCCTTCCAGAGCTGAGATATTGAAACTCAAAATTTTGACCATAAAAAAAAAATGACAGTGTTACCCCTTATGTTTTTTTTTCGGGGGGTGAAAAATTAAGTTTCTCCAATCTTCTCAAAACTCTGGATTCTGATAGAGGGCCACGAGACATGGTCCTGGGTGCAAAAATTGAGGCTCCAAACCCTTCCAGAGCTAAGAAATTGAAACTCAAAATTTTGACCAGAAAAAAAAATGACAATGTTACCCCTTATGTTTTTTTTCGGGGGGTGAAAAATTAAGTTTCTCCAATCTTCTCAAAACTCTGGATTCTGATAGAGGGCCACGAGACATGGACCTGGGTGCAAAAATTGAGGCTCTAGACCCTTCCAGAGCTGAGATATTGAAACTCAAAATTTTGACCAGAAAAAAATGACAGTGTTACCCCTTATGTTTTTCTTCGGGGGGTGAAAAATTAAGTTTCTCCAATCTTCTCAAAACTCTGGATTCTGATAGAGGGCCACGAGACATGGACCTGAGTGCAAAAATTTAGGCTCTAGACCCTTCCAGAGCTGAGATATTGAAACTCAAAATTTTGACCATAAAAAAATGGCAGTGTTACCCCTTATGTTTTTTTTTCGGGGGGTGAAAAATTAAGTTTCTCCAATCTTCTCAAAACTCTGGATTCTGATAGAGGGCCACGAGACATGGACCTGGGTGCAAAAATTGAGGATCCAAACCCTTCCAGAGCTGAGATATTGAAACTCAAAATTTTGACCAGAAAAAAAAATGACAGTGTTACCCCTTACGTTTTTTTTCGGGGGGAGAAAAATTAAGTTTCTCCAATCTTCTCAAAACTTTGGATTCTGATAGAGGGCCACGAGACATGGACCTGGGTGCAAAAATTGAGGCTCTAGACCCTTCCAGAGCTGAGATATTGAAACTCAAAATTTTGACCAGAAAAAAAAATGACAGTGTTACCCCTTATGTTTTTTTTTCGGGGGGTGAAAAATTAAGTTTCTCCAATCTTCTCAAAACTCTGGATTCTGATAGAGGGCCACGAGACATGGTCCTGGGTGCAAAAATTGAGGCTCCAAACTCTTCCAGAGCTGAGATATTGAAACTCAAAATTTTGACCAGAAAAAAAAAATGATAGTGTTACCCCTTACGTTTTTTTTCGGGGGGTGAAAAATTAAGTTTCTCCAATCTTCTCAAAACTCTGGATTCTGATAGAGGGCCACGAGACATGGACCTGGGTGCAAAAATTGAGGCTCTAGACCCTTCCAGAGCTGAGATATTGAAACTCAACATTTTGACCAGAAAAAAAAATGACAGTGTTACCCCTTACGTTTTTTTTCGGGGGGTGAAAAATTAAGTTTCTCCAATCTTCTCAAAACTCTGGATTCTGATAGAGGGCCACGAGACATGGACCTGGGTGCAAAAATTGAGGCTCCAAACCCTTCCAGAGCTGAGAAATTGAAACTCAAAATTTTGACCAGAAAAAAAAATGACAGTGTTACCCCTTATGTTTTTTTTCGGGGGGTGAAAAATTAAGTTTCTCCAATCTTCTCAAAACTCTGGATTCTGATAGAGGGCCACGAGACATGGACCTGGGTGCAAAAATTGAGGCTCTAGACCCTTCCAGAGCTGAGATATTGAAACTCAAAATTTTGACCAGAAAAAAAAATGACAGTGTTACCCCTTATGTTTTTCTTCGGGGGGTGAAAAATTAAGTTTCTCCAATCTTCTCAAAACTCTGGATTCTGATAGAGGGCCACGAGACATGGACCTGGGTGCAAAAATTGAGGCTCTAGACCCTTCCAGAGCTGAGATATTGAAACTCAAAATTTTGACCAGAAAAAAAAAATGACAGTGTTACCCCTTATGTTTTTTTTCGGGGGGTGAAAAATTAAGTTTCTCCAATCTTCTCAAAACTCTGGATTCTGATAGAGGGCCACGAGACATGGACCTGAGTGCAAAAATTTAGGCTCTAGACCCTTCCAGAGCTGAGATATTGAAACTCAAAATTTTGACCAGAAAAAAAAATGACAGTGTTACCCCTTATGTTTTTCTTCGGGGGGTGAAAAATTAAGTTTCTCCAATCTTCTCAAAACTCTGGATTCTGATAGAGGGCCACGAGACATGGACCTGGGTGCAAAAATTGAGGCTCTAGACCCTTCCAGAGCTGAGATATTGAAACTCAAAATTTTGACCAGAAAAAAAAATGACAGTGTTACCCCTTATGTTTTTTTTCGGGGGGTGAAAAATTAAGTTTCTCCAATCTTCTCAAAACTCTGGATTCTGATAGAGGGCCACGAGACATGGACCTGAGTGCAAAAATTTAGGCTCTAGACCCTTCCAGAGCTGAGATATTGAAACTCAAAATTTTGACCATAAAAAAAAAAATGACAGTGTTACCCCTTATGTTTTTTTTTCGGGGGGTGAAAAATTAAGTTTCTCCAATCTTCTCAAAACTCTGGATTCTGATAGAGGGCCACGAGACATGGTCCTGGGTGCAAAAATTGAGGCTCCAAACCCTTCCAGAGCTGAGATATTGAAACTCAAAATTTTGACCAGAAAAAAAAATGACAGTGTTACCCCTTACGTTTTTTTTCGGGGGGTGAAAAATTAAGTTTCTCCAATCTTCTCAAAACTCTGGATTCTGATAGAGGGCCACGAGACATGGACCTGGGTGCAAAAATTGAGGCTCCAAACCCTTCCAGAGCTGAGAAATTGAAACTCAAAATTTTGACCAGAAAAAAAAAATGACAGTGTTACCCCTTATGTTTTTTTTCGGGGGGTGAAAAATTAAGTTTCTCCAATCTTCTCAAAACTCTGGATTCTGATAGAGGGCCACGAGACATGGACCTGGGTGCAAAAATTGAGGCTCCAAACCCTTCCAGAGCTAAGAAATTGAAACTCAAAATTTTGACCAGAAAAAAAAAATGACAATGTTACCCCTTATGTTTTTTTTCGGGGGGTGAAAAATTAAGTTTCTCCAATCTTCTCAAAACTCTGGATTCTGATAGAGGGCCACGAGACATGGACCTGGGTGCAAAAATTGAGGCTCTAGACCCTTCCAGAGCTGAGATATTGAAACTCAAAATTTTGACCAGAAAAAAATGACAGTGTTACCCCTTATGTTTTTCTTCGGGGGGTGAAAAATTAAGTTTCTCCAATCTTCTCAAAACTCTGGATTCTGATAGAGGGCCACGAGACATGGACCTGGGTGCAAAAATTGAGGCTCTAGACCCTTCCAGAGCTGAGATATTGAAACTCAAAATTTTGACCAGAAAAAAAAATGACAGTGTTACCCCTTATGTTTTTTTTTCGGGGGGTGAAAAATTAAGTTTCTCCAATCTTCTCAAAACTCTGGATTCTGATAGAGGGCCACGAGACATGGTCCTGGGTGCAAAAATTGAGGCTCCAAACTCTTCCAGAGCTGAGATATTGAAACTCAAAATTTTGACCAGAAAAAAAAAATGACAGTGTTACCCCTTACGTTTTTTTTCGGGGGGTGAAAAATTAAGTTTCTCCAATCTTCTCAAAACTCTGGATTCTGATAGAGGGCCACGAGACATGGACCTGGGTGCAAAAATTGAGGCTCTAGACCCTTCCAGAGCTGAGATATTGAAACTCAACATTTTGACCAGAAAAAAAAAATGACAGTGTTACCCCTTATGTTTTTTTTCGGGGGGTGAAAAATTAAGTTTCTCCAATCTTCTCAAAACTCTGGATTCTGATAGAGGGCCACGAGACATGGACCAGGGTGCAAAAATTGAGGCTCTAGACCCTTCCAGAGCTGAGATATTGAAACTCAAAATTTTGACCAGAAAAAAAAAAATGGCAGTGTTACCCCTTATGTTTTTTTTCGGGGGGTGAAAAATTAAGTTTCTCCAATCTTCTCAAAACTCTGGATTCTGATAGTGTAATGATTCACGTAACACAGAGGAATCCATTTGCAGCTTTATTGATCGTAGTCGTACAGGCAGGGTCAAGACGGGCAGACAGGGCAATGAGGGCTAGACAAAAGGGTAATCCAAATAACAGGCAGAGATCGAGGCAGGCAGCAAAAATCACAGTCCAGGAAACAGTTCAGAAGTCAGGCCAGGCAGAGATCAATCACAGAATCAGAGACAGTCCAAGTTCACAACCAGAATACCAGAAACAGGGAATAACGCTTAGAAATGATCACCGGGGCAAATCAAGACTTCGCACTGGTGTGGTGTGTGGACGTGGCTTTTATGTGTGTGTGTAAATGGCGTGCAGGTGTGTGACGCAATCAGTCCCAGGTACGAGGCATGATGGGAATTTGAGTTTAATGCCAATGATCAATACTCGGGTGAAGGCTCCCTCTGGTGGCGGAGAGGAGGCGGAACGGGAGCTTCCACTGTAACAGAGCCCCCTCCCTGCGAGCGGCTCCTGACGCGAGGAGGCAATTGACGTCGGGGTCTCCTACGAGGTCTCCCACGAGGTCTGGGGGCCGGTTTCTCCGGGTGTGTTCTATGAAACTCTTCCGTGAGAGTGGGGTCCAGGATATCACCCGCATTGACCCAGGACTGTTCCTCCGGACCGTAACCCTCCCAATCGACCAGATACTGGAGAACGTTACCCCGACGTCTGGAGTCAAGCAACTGGTGCACACGGTACGCCTCCTCGCCGTCGACCAGGATGGGTGGAGGACTCTGAGAAGTGGGTCCCTCATCCGCTTCTCCTCTCGGACCACCAGCGGGTTTCAGCAGAGACACATGAAAAGTAGGAGAGATACGATAGTTAGCGGGCAGGTCTAAACGGTATGACACAGGGGAAATTCTTCTAATAATTTGGAATGGGCCAACATACCTGGGACTGAGTTTGCGACATGGAAGTCTGAGTCGGAGGTCTCTGGTGGAAAGCCATACCCATTGCCCATTCTGGTACTCTGGAGCTGGACGGCGATGGCGGTTAGCTTGCTGTTCCTGGCGTCGGACTGCGTGCCTTAAATGCGTGTGTGCTTGATCCCAAACCTCTTCACTCTTCTGTAGCCACTCAGTGACGGAGGGTAGTTCGGTGGGTTCACCTGACCAAGGAAACAGAGGAGGCTGGAAACCCAGGATACATTTGAAGGGAGTGATGCCAGTGGATGGTTTGACCAGGGAGTTTTGGGCGTACTCGGCCCAGAATAAATATCTGCTCCACTCGTTCTGTTGTTGTTGACAGTAGGAGCGTAGGAAGCGAATTACGTCCTGGTTGAGACGTTCAGTTTGACCGTTGGATTGGGGGTGATAACCGGATGTGAGACTGATGTTGATGTTGAGATTTTTGAAGAAAGCTGACCATACTCGTGAGGTGAACTGAGGTCCTCTATCGGAAACGATATCTTCGGGCAATCCATAAAAGCGGAATACCTGATTGCACAGTAGCTCGGCAGTTTCGAGGGCAGTGGGGAGTTTGTTCAATGGTATCAGTCGGCAGGCTTTGGAGAAACGGTCAACGATGGTGAGAATAGTGGTGTTACCCTGAGAGTTGGGAAGATCTGTGATGAAGTCAATGGCGATGTGGGACCAGGGTCGTTGTGGAGTTGGTAATGGACATAGAAGACCGGCTGGTAGTTTACGAGTTGACTTAGAGGTTTGACAGTTGTCGCAGTTTTTAACGTGATTGATGGTATCGGTGGTGAGAGTGGGCCACCAGAACCTGTTTTGGAGCAAGTGGATTGTGGCATTGATTCCTGGGTGACCGGAGCTGGGGACTGAATGCACATGATTGAGGAGCCGAGATCGTAATGCTTCTGGTACAAAGAGTAGTTCTGCAGGACATTCAACGGGAACGGGAGTTTGACGGTTGGACTGCTGGATCTCAGTTATTATATCCCACTGGACGGGAGCTACGAGTAGGTTCTCTTGAAGAATATTTTCTGGGTTGTGATTGGGGAGTGCTTCTTCCGACTGGCGAGAGAGAGCATCGGCCTTGGTGTTCTTGGAACCGGGTCGGTATGTGACAGTAAAGTTGAATCTAGTGAAGAACAAGGACCATCTGGCTTGACGGGGATTGAGTCGTTTGGCTGATCGTAAATATTCCAGATTCTTATGGTCAGTTAGAATGATGAATGGTTCGGATGCTCCCTCCAGCCAGTGACGCCATTCCTCTAAGGCCAGCTTCATGGCTAACAGTTCACGATTTCCAACATCGTAGTTGCGTTCGGCAGGGGAAAGCTTCCGAGAGAAGAAGGCACAGGGATACATTTTGGCTGGGTTCCCTTGACGTTGTGACAGAACTGCCCCTACCCCAGTGTTAGAGGCGTCCACTTCTACAATGAATTGACGATTAGGATCTGGGTGTCGTAGAATAGGTGCGGTGGTGAATCGAGTTTTCAGCTCTTGGAAAGCTTGCTGTGCTTCGGGGGTCCATGAGATCCGAGAGTTGTGACGTTTGGTTAGGGCAGTTAAGGGAGCTGCTACAAGACTGAAGTTTCGAATGAACCGACGATAAAAGTTGGCAAATCCCAGGAATCTCTGTAGTTCTTTGAGGGTTTGTGGTACTGGCCAGTCTACTACTCCTTTCACCTTCTTGTCGTCCATCGCGACCCCTTCATGGCTGATGATGTAGCCCAGGAAAGAGGTGCTGGTCTTGTGGAACTCGCATTTCTCCATCTTGGCGTACAGGTGACAGTGAATAAGACGTTGTAGTACTGCTCTGACGTGGTGGATATGTTCTTCAAGTGAGTTGGAATAGATCAAGATGTCGTCAATGTAAACAATCACCCACTTGTCCAGCATGTCACGGAAGACGTCATTCATGTAAGCTTGAAACACGGAAGGACTGTTAGACAGACCGAAAGGCATGACCAGGTATTCGTAGTGCCCACTTGTGGTAGAAAAGGCAGTTTTCCACTCATCACCTTCTCGTATGCGAATCAAGTTGTAGGCGTTGCGTAGATCAAGTTTAGTGTAATATCTCGCCTGACGAAGCTGTTCAAGGGCGGCTGGAACTAGTGGCAGAGGATAACGGTACTTGATTGTTATGTCGTTTAGCCCTCGATAATCGATGCATGGTCTTAGACTGCCATCTTTCTTCTTAACGAAGAAAAATCCTGCTGCTGCTGGAGAAGTAGAGGGTCGAATGAAACCCTTAGCAAGTTCCTCCTCAATATATTGATTCATTGCCTCTGATTCTGGTTTTGACAAGGGGAAAATTCTCCCTCTGGGGGGAGTGGAACCGGGAATGAGATCTATAGCACAGTCTGTGGGTCGGTGTTCAGGGAGTTGTGATGCCTTCTCTTTACTGAATGCCTCGACTAGATCAGTATACTCTTCGGGTAGATTGGTCGTCTCTGATATGGCTGTGAAGGCTACTGATGCTGGACTGGGTACACGGGTGACCTTGGATAGACAATGAGCGCTGCAGTTCTCATCCCAGCGAATAATCTGGCCTTCTCTCCATGAAATTTGAGGGTTGTGGGTTTGCAGCCAGGGGTGACCCAGAATGATAGAGTGGCGTGGTGCATGAATAACATAAAACCGGAGCATTTCTGAATGGAGAGATCCGACCTGCATACGAACTTCTTCTGTTTCATTCTTGATTTCTCCTTCTCCGATGGGATGTCCATCTAGCGCCTCCACGGTGAGTGAGGAATGACAGGGTGTTAACTTTATGTTGAATTGTTTAGCAAAAGATTGTGAAATGAAATTTCCTGCGGCTCCGGAATCAATGAATGCGGTGGTGTCTATGGTTTGATCTTGCAGAGTGATGCGAACAGGGATAGTGAGGCTTGAAGTAATAGGTCGGGATTTGTCTTGTGAACTCACCACTGGGTTGCGAGTGGATGGTCTAATTGGACAAGATAGCTTCATGTGTCCGGGTTGACCACAGTACAGGCACAATCTGAGTTGACGTCGTCGATCTCGTTCCTCGGGAGTGAGATGAGTGAATCCTAACTGCATGGGTTCTTGAACGTTAACTGCTTCAGGCATTACTGGGATTGGTGCACGGGATCTGCGTCTGGAGCGCATCAGATTGTCGATTGAAATGGCCAGCGAAATATATTCATTGAGACTTTTCCCCTCGTCACGGCAGGCTAACTCGGACTGAAGTTCAATGGTAAGCCCACGTCTGAAAATGGTTTTCAAAGTATCCTCCACCCAGTTAGTCTGTGCAGCGAGCGTTCGAAATGTCAGAGCGTATTCAGCAGCGGTTTCCTTCTTTTGAGTGAGGTTTAAGAGTTGATCGCCTGCTTCTCCCTTCTCAGTGGTATGCTCGAAAACTTGACGAAACTGCTGAGTGAACTCTTGAAAAGTAGCGAAAGTGTTGCCCTCTGATCTCCAGACTGCTGTAGCCCACTCTAATGCTCTGCCGGTGAGGAGAGAACAAACAAACGCTATGCGACTGTTGTGACTGGCGTACAGTGCGGGTTGTTGTTCCACAAAGAGTGTGCATTGTAGCAGAAAGCCCTTACATTTAGATGGGGTACCGTCAAACTTGTCCGGAAATGCGAGTCTGGGATTTACAGCGGTACTCACTGGAGCCGGAGAAACTGCTGGTGCCGGAGGAGCGACAGGTGGACTCGGTGTGACGCTCACAGCAGTACGAAGCTCTTGCATACCCTGTACAAGCTGCTCGGTCAACGTTGTCAGATGACTCAGCTGGTTGTGGTGTAGATCCAGACGTGACGCTTGACTGGTGAGTTCGCTGGTTAACTGCAGAACAGCTGCTGGATTTGTTGTTGGCGAAGTCTTCTGTAATGATTCACGTAACACAGAGGAATCCATTTGCAGCTTTATTGATCGTAGTCGTACAGGCAGGGTCAAGACGGGCAGACAGGGCAATGAGGGCTAGACAAAAGGGTAATCCAAATAACAGGCAGAGATCGAGGCAGGCAGCAAAAATCACAGTCCAGGAAACAGTTCAGAAGTCAGGCCAGGCAGAGATCAATCACAGAATCAGAGACAGTCCAAGTTCACAACCAGAATACCAGAAACAGGGAATAACGCTTAGAAATGATCACCGGGGCAAATCAAGACTTCGCACTGGTGTGGTGTGTGGACGTGGCTTTTATGTGTGTGTGTAAATGGCGTGCAGGTGTGTGACGCAATCAGTCCCAGGTACGAGGCATGATGGGAATTTGAGTTTAATGCCAATGATCAATACTCGGGTGAAGGCTCCCTCTGGTGGCGGAGAGGAGGCGGAACGGGAGCTTCCACTGTAACAGATAGAGGGCCATGAGACATGGACCTGGGTGCAAAAATTGAGGCTCCAAACCGTTCCAGAGCTGAGATATTGAAACTCAAAATTTTGACCAGAAAAAAATGACAGTGTTACCCCTTATGTTTTTTTTCGGGGGGTGAAAAATTAAGTTTCTCCAATCTTCTCAAAACTCTGTATTCTGATAGAGGGCCATGAGACATGGACCTGGGTGTAAAAATTGAGGCTCCAAACCGTTCCAGAGCTGAGATATTGAAACTCAAAATTTTGACCAGAAAAAAAAAATGACAGTGTTACCCCTTACGTTTTTTTTCGGGGGGTGAAAAATTAAGTTTCTCCAATCTTCTCAAAACTCTGGATTCTGATAGAGGGCCACGAGACATGGACCTGGGTGCAAAAATTGAGGCTCTAGACCCTTCTAGAGCTGAGATATTGAAACTCAAAATTTTGACCAGAAAAAAAAATGGCAGTGTTACCCCTTATGTTTTTTTTCGGGGGGTGAAAAATTAAGTTTCTCCAATCTTCTCAAAACTCTGGATTCTGATAGAGGGCCATGAGACATGGACCTGGGTGCAAAAATTGAGGCTCCAAACCGTTCCAGAGCTGAGATATTGAAACTCAAAATTTTGACCAGAAAAAAAAATGACAGTGTTACCCCTTACGTTTTTTTTCGGGGGGTGAAAAATTAAGTTTCTCCAATCTTCTCAAAACTCTGGATTCTGATAGAGGGCCACGAGACATGGACCTGGGTGCAAAAATTGAGGCTCTAGACCCTTCTAGAGCTGAGATATTGAAACTCAAAATTTTGACCAGAAAAAAGAAATTACAGTGTTACCCCTTATGTTTTTTTTCGGGGGGTGAAAAATTAAGTTTCTCCAATCTTCTCAAAACTCTGGATTCTGATAGAGGGCCACGAGACATGGACCTGGGTGCAAAAATTGAGGCTCCAAACCCTTCCAGAGCTGAGAAATTGAAACTCAAAATTTTGACCAGAAAAAAAAATGACAGTGTTACCCCTTATGTTTTTTTTCGGGGGGTGAAAAATTAAGTTTCTCCAATCTTCTCAAAACTCTGGATTCTGATAGAGGGCCACGAGACATGGACCTGGGTGCAAAAATTGAGGCTCCAAACCCTTCCAGAGCTGAGAAATTGAAACTCAAAATTTTGACCAGAAAAAAAAATGACAGTGTTACCCCTTATGTTTTTTTTCGGGGGGTGAAAAATTAAGTTTCTCCAATCTTCTCAAAACTCTGGATTCTGATAGAGGGCCACGAGACATGGACCTGGGTGCAAAAATTTAGGCTCTAGACCCTTCCAGAGCTGAGATATTGAAACTCAAAATTTTGACCAGAAAAAAATGACAGTGTTACCCCTTATGTTTTTCTTCGGGGGGTGAAAAATTAAGTTTCTCCAATCTTCTCAAAACTCTGGATTCTGATAGAGGGCCACGAGACATGGACCTGGGTGCAAAAATTGAGGCTCTAGACCCTTCCAGAGCTGAGATATTGAAACTCAAAATTTTGACCAGAAAAAAAAATGACAGTGTTACCCCTTATGTTTTTTTTCGGGGGGTGAAAAATTAAGTTTCTCCAATCTTCTCAAAACTCTGGATTCTGATAGAGGGCCACGAGACATGGACCTGGGTGCAAAAATTTAGGCTCTAGACCCTTCCAGAGCTGAGATATTGAAACTCAAAATTTTGACCAGAAAAAAAAAATGATAGTGTTACCCCTTACGTTTTTTTTCGGGGGGTGAAAAATTAAGTTTCTCCAATCTTCTCAAAACTCTGGATTCTGATAGAGGGCCACGAGACATGGACCTGGGTGCAAAAATTGAGGCTCTAGACCCTTCCAGAGCTGAGATATTGAAACTCAACATTTTGACCAGAAAAAAAAATGACAGTGTTACCCCTTACGTTTTTTTTTTTCGGGGGGTGAAAAATTAAGTTTCTCCAATCTTCTCAAAACTCTGGATTCTGATAGAGGGCCACGAGACATGGACCTGGGTGCAAAAATTGAGGCTCCAAACCCTTCCAGAGCTGAGAAATTGAAACTCAAAATTTTGACCAGAAAAAAAAATGACAGTGTTACCCCTTATGTTTTTTTTCGGGGGGTGAAAAATTAAGTTTCTCCAATCTTCTCAAAACTCTGGATTCTGATAGAGGGCCACGAGACATGGACCTGGGTGCAAAGATTGAGGCTCTAGACCCTTCCAGAGCTGAGATATTGAAACTCAAAATTTTGACCAGAAAAAAATGACAGTGTTACCCCTTATGTTTTTCTTCGGGGGGTGAAAAATTAAGTTTCTCCAATCTTCTCAAAACTCTGGATTCTGATAGAGGGCCACGAGACATGGACCTGGGTGCAAAAATTGAGGCTCTAGACCCTTCCAGAGCTGAGATATTGAAACTCAAAATTTTGACCAGAAAAAAAAATGACAGTGTTACCCCTTATGTTTTTTTTCGGGGGGTGAAAAATTAAGTTTCTCCAATCTTCTCAAAACTCTGGATTCTGATAGAGGGCCACGAGACATGGACCTGAGTGCAAAAATTTAGGCTCTAGACCCTTCCAGAGCTGAGATATTGAAACTCAAAATTTTGACCATATTAAATGACAGTGTTACCCCTTATGTTTTTTTTTCGGGGGGTGAAAAATTAAGTTTCTCCAATCTTCTCAAAACTCTGGATTCTGATAGAGGGCCACGAGACATGGTCCTGGGTGCAAAAATTGAGGCTCCAAACCCTTCCAGAGCTGAGATATTGAAACTCAAAATTTTGACCAGAAAAAAAAATGACAGTGTTACCCCTTACGTTTTTTTTCGGGGGGTGAAAAATTAAGTTTCTCCAATCTTCTCAAAACTCTGGATTCTGATAGAGGGCCACGAGACATGGACCTGGGTGCAAAAATTGAGGCTCCAAACCCTTCCAGAGCTGAGAAATTGAAACTCAAAATTTTGACCAGAAAAAAAAATGACAGTGTTACCCCTTATGTTTTTTTTCGGGGGGTGAAAAATTAAGTTTCTCCAATCTTCTCAAAACTCTGGATTCTGATAGAGGGCCACGAGACATGGACCTGGGTGCAAAAATTGAGGCTCCAAACCCTTCCAGAGCTAAGAAATTGAAACTCAAAATTTTGACCAGAAAAAAAAATGACAATGTTACCCCTTATGTTTTTCTTCGGGGGGTGAAAAATTAAGTTTCTCCAATCTTCTCAAAACTCTGGATTCTGATAGAGGGCCACGAGACATGGACCTGGGTGCAAAAATTGAGGCTCTAGACCCTTCCAGAGCTGAGATATTGAAACTCAAAATTTTGACCATAAAAAAATGGCAGTGTTACCCCTTATGTTTTTTTTTCGGGGGGTGAAAAATTAAGTTTCTCCAATCTTCTCAAAACTCTGGATTCTGATAGAGGGCCACGAGACATGGACCTGGGTGCAAAAATTGAGGATCCAAACCCTTCCAGAGCTGAGATATTGAAACTCAAAATTTTGACCAGAAAAAAAAATGACAGTGTTACCCCTTACGTTTTTTTTCGGGGGGTGAAAAATTAAGTTTCTCCAATCTTCTCAAAACTTTGGATTCTGATAGAGGGCCACGAGACATGGACCTGGGTGCAAAAATTGAGGCTCTAGACCCTTCCAGAGCTGAGATATTGAAACTCAAAATTTTGACCAGAAAAAAAAATGACAGTGTTACCCCTTATGTTTTTTTTTCGGGGGGTGAAAAATTAAGTTTCTCCAATCTTCTCAAAACTCTGGATTCTGATAGAGGGCCACGAGACATGGTCCTGGGTGCAAAAATTGAGGCTCCAAACTCTTCCAGAGCTGAGATATTGAAACTCAAAATTTTGACCAGAAAAAAAAAAATGATAGTGTTACCCCTTACGTTTTTTTTCGGGGGGTGAAAAATTAAGTTTCTCCAATCTTCTCAAAACTCTGGATTCTGATAGAGGGCCACGAGACATGGACCTGGGTGCAAAAATTGAGGCTCTAGACCCTTCCAGAGCTGAGATATTGAAACTCAACATTTTGACCAGAAAAAAAAATGACAGTGTTACCCCTTACGTTTTTTTTCGGGGGGTGAAAAATTAAGTTTCTCCAATCTTCTCAAAACTCTGGATTCTGATAGAGGGCCACGAGACATGGACCTGGGTGCAAAAATTGAGGCTCCAAACCCTTCCAGAGCTGAGAAATTGAAACTCAAAATTTTGATCAGAAAAAAAAATGACAGTGTTACCCCTTATGTTTTTTTTCGGGGGGTGAAAAATTAAGTTTCTCCAATCTTCTCAAAACTCTGGATTCTGATAGAGGGCCACGAGACATGGACCTGGGTGCAAAAATTGAGGCTCTAGACCCTTCCAGAGCTGAGATATTGAAACTCAAAATTTTGACCAGAAAAAAATGACAGTGTTACCCCTTATGTTTTTCTTCGGGGGGTGAAAAATTAAGTTTCTCCAATCTTCTCAAAACTCTGGATTCTGATAGAGGGCCACGAGACATGGACCTGGGTGCAAAAATTGAGGCTCTAGCCCCTTCCAGAGCTGAGATATTGAAACTCAAAATTTTGACCAGAAAAAAAAATGACAGTGTTACCCCTTATGTTTTTTTTCGGGGGGTGAAAAATTAAGTTTCTCCAATCTTCTCAAAACTCTGGATTCTGATAGAGGGCCACGAGACATGGACCTGAGTGCAAAAATTTAGGCTCTAGACCCTTCCAGAGCTGAGATATTGAAACTCAAAATTTTGACCATAAAAAAAAAAATGACAGTGTTACCCCTTATGTTTTTTTTTCGGGGGGTGAAAAATTAAGTTTCTCCAATCTTCTCAAAACTCTGGATTCTGATAGAGGGCCACGAGACATGGTCCTGGGTGCAAAAATTGAGGCTCCAAACCCTTCCAGAGCTGAGATATTGAAACTCAAAATTTTGACCAGAAAAACAAATGACAGTGTTACCCCTTACGTTTTTTTTCGGGGGGTGAAAAATTAAGTTTCTCCAATCTTCTCAAAACTCTGGATTCTGATAGAGGGCCACGAGACATGGACCTGGGTGCAAAAATTGAGGCTCTAGACCCTTCCAGAGCTGAGATATTGAAACTCAAAATTTTGACCAGAAAAAAATGACAGTGTTACCCCTTATGTTTTTCTTCGGGGGGTGAAAAATTAAGTTTCTCCAATCTTCTCAAAACTCTGGATTCTGATAGAGGGCCACGAGACATGGACCTGAGTGCAAAAATTTCGGCTCTAGACCCTTCCAGAGCTGAGATATTGAAACTCAAAATTTTGACCATAAAAAAATGGCAGTGTTACCCCTTATGTTTTTTTTCGGGGGGTGAAAAATTAAGTTTCTCCAATCTTCTCAAAACTCTGGATTCTGATAGAGGGCCATGAGACATGGACCTGGGTGCAAAAATTGAGGCTCCAAACCGTTCCAGAGCTGAGATATTGAAACTCAAAATTTTGACCAGAAAAAAAAAATGACAGTGTTACCCCTTACGTTTTTTTTCGGGGGGTGAAAAATTAAGTTTCTCCAATCTTCTCAAAACTCTGGATTCTGATAGAGGGCCACGAGACATGGACCTGGGTGCAAAAATTGAGGCTCTAGACCCTTCTAGAGCTGAGATATTGAAACTCAAAATTTTGACCAGAAAAAAAAATGACAGTGTTACCCCTTATGTTTTTTTTCGGGGGGTGAAAAATTAAGTTTCTCCAATCTTCTCAAAACTCTGGATTCTGATAGAGGGCCACGAGACATGGACCTGGGTGCAAAAATTGAGGCTCCAAACCCTTCCAGAGCTGAGAAATTGAAACTCAAAATTTTGACCAGAAAAAAAAATGGCAGTGTTACCCCTTATGTTTTTTTTCGGGGGGTGAAAAATTAAGTTTCTCCAATCTTCTCAAAACTCTGGATTCTGATAGAGGGCCATGAGACATGGACCTGGGTGCAAAAATTGAGGCTCCAAACCGTTCCAGAGCTGAGATATTGAAACTCAAAATTTTGACCAGAAAAAAAAAATGACAGTGTTACCCCTTACGTTTTTTTTCGGGGGGTGAAAAATTAAGTTTCTCCAATCTTCTCAAAACTCTGGATTCTGATAGAGGGCCACGAGACATGGACCTGGGTGCAAAAATTGAGGCTCTAGACCCTTCCAGAGCTGAGATATTGAAACTCAAAATTTTGACCAGAAAAAAAAATGAGAGTGTTACCCCTTATGTTTTTTATTCAGGGGGTGAAAAATTAAGTTTCTCCAATCTTCTCAAAACTCTGGATTCTGATAGAGGGCCACGAGACATGGACCTGGGTGCAAAAATTGAGGCTCCAAACCCTTCCAGAGCTGAGAAATTGAATCTCAAAATTTTGACCAGAAAAAAAATGACAGTGTTACCCCTTATGTTTTTTTTCGGGGGGTGAAAAATTAAGTTTCTCCAATCTTCTCAAAACTCTGGATTCTGATAGAGGGCCACGAGACATGGACCTGGGTGCAAAAATTGAGGCTCCAAACCCTTCCAGAGCTGAGAAATTGAAACTCAAATTTTTGACCAGAAAAAAAAAATGACAGTGTTACCCCTTATGTTTTTTTTCGGGGGGTGAAAAATTAAGTTTCTCCAATCTTCTCAAAACTCTGGATTCTGATAGAGGGCCACGAGACATGGACCTGGGTGCAAAAATTGAGGCTCTAGACCCTTCCAGAGCTGAGATATTGAAACTCAAAATTTTGACCAGAAAAAAATGACAGTGTTACCCCTTATGTTTTTCTTCGGGGGGTGAAAAATTAAGTTTCTCCAATCTTCTCAAAACTCTGGATTCTGATAGAGGGCCACGAGACATGGACATGAGTGCAAAAATTTAGGCTCTAGACCCTTCCAGAGCTGAGATATTGAAACTCAAAATTTTGACCAGAAAAAAAAAATGACAGTGTTACCCCTTATGTTTTTTTTTCGGGGGGTGAAAAATTAAGTTTCTCCAATCTTCTCAAAACTCTGGATTCTGATAGAGGGCCACGAGACATGGACCTGGGTGCAAAAATTTAGGCTCTAGACCCTTCCAGAGCTGAGATATTGAAACTCAAAATTTTGACCAGAAAAAAAAATGACAGTGTTACCCCTTATGTTTTTTTTCGGGGGGTGAAAAATTAAGTTTCTCCAATCTTCTCAAAACTCTGGATTCTGATAGAGGGCCACGAGACATGGACCAGGGAGCAAAAATTGAGGCTCTAGACCCTTCCAGAGCTGAGATATTGAAACTCAAAATTTTGATATAAAAAAATGGCAGTGTTACCCCTTATGTTTTTTTTTCGGGGGGTGAAAAATTAAGTTTCTCCAATCTTCTCAAAACTCTGGATTCTGATAGAGGGCCATGAGACATGGACCTGGGTGCAAAAATTGAGGCTCCAAACCGTTCCAGAGCTGAGATATTGAAACTCAAAATTTTGACCAGAAAAAAAAAATGACAGTGTTACCCCTTACGTTTTTTTTTCGGCGGGTGAAAAATTAAGTTTCTCCAATCTTCTCAAAACTCTGGATTCTGATAGAGGGCCACGAGACATGGACCTGGGTGCAAAAATTGAGGCTCTAGACCCTTCTAGAGCTGAGATATTGAAACTCAAAATTTTGACCAGAAAAAAAAAATGACAGTGTTACCCCTTATGTTTTTTTTCGGGGGGTGAAAAATTAAGTTTCTCCAATCTTCTCAAAACTCTGGATTCTGATAGAGGGCCACGAGACATGGACCTGGGTGCAAAAATTGAGGCTCCAAACCCTTCCAGAGCTGAGAAATTGAAACTCAAAATTTTGACCAGAAAAAAAAATGACAGTGTTACCCCTTATGTTTTTTTTCGGGGGGTGAAAAATTAAGTTTCTCCAATCTTCTCAAAACTCTGGATTCTGATAGAGGGCCACGAGACATGGACCTGGGTGCAAAAATTGAGGCTCCAAACCCTTCCAGAGCTGAGAAATTGAAACTCAAAATTTTGACCAGAAAAAAAAATGACAGTGTTACCCCTTATGTTTTTTTTCGGGGGGTGAAAAATTAAGTTTCTCCAATCTTCTCAAAACTCTGGAATCTGATAGAGGGCCACGAGACATGAACCTGGGTGCAAAAATTGAGGCTCTAGACCCTTCCAGAGCTGAGATATTGAAACTCAAAATTTTGACCAGAAAAAAAATGACAGTGTTACCCCTTATGTTTTTCTTCGGGGGGTGAAAAATTAAGTTTCTCCAATCTTCTCAAAACTCTGGATTCTGATAGAGGGCCACGAGACATGGACCTGGGTGCAAAAATTGAGGCTCTAGCCCCTTCCAGAGCTGAGATATTGAAACTCAAAATTTTGACCAGAAAAAAAAATGACAGTGTTACCCCTTATGTTTTTTATTCAGGGGGTGAAAAATTAAGTTTCTCCAATCTTCTCAAAACTATGGATTCTGATAGAGGGCCACGAGACATGGACCTGGGTGCAAAAATTGAGGCTCTAGACCCTTCCAGAGCTGAGATATTGAAACTCAAAATTTTGACCAGAAAAAAAAATGACAGTGTTACCCCTTATGTTTTTTTTCGGGGGGTGAAAAATTAAGTTTCTCCAATCTTCTCAAAACTCTGGATTCTGATAGAGGGCCACGAGACATGGACCTGGGTGCAAAAATTTAGGCTCTAGACCCTTCCAGAGCTGAGATATTGAAACTCAAAATTTTGACCAGAAAAAAAATGACAGTGTTACCCCTTATGTTTTTCTTCGGGGGGTGAAAAATTAAGTTTCTCCAATCTTCTCAAAACTCTGGATTCTGATAGAGGGCCACGAGACATGGACCTTGGTGCAAAAATTGAGGCTCTAGACCCTTCCAGAGCTGAGATATTGAAACTCAAAATTTTGACCAGAAAAAAAAATGACAGTGTTACCCCTTATGTTTTTTATTCAGGGGGTGAAAAATTAAGTTTCTCCAATCTTCTCAAAACTCTGGATTCTGATAGAGGGCCACGAGACATGGACCTGGGTGCAAAAATTGAGGATCCAAACCCTTCCAGAGCTGAGATATTGAAACTCAAAATTTTGACCAGAAAAAAAAATGACAGTGTTACCCCTTACGTTTTTTTTCGGGGGGTGAAAAATTAAGTTTCTCCAATCTTCTCAAAACTTTGGATTCTGATAGAGGGCCACGAGACATGGACCTGGGTGCAAAAATTGAGGCTCTAGACCCTTCCAGAGCTGAGATATTGAAACTCAAAATTTTGACCAGAAAAAAAAATGACAGTGTTACCCCTTATGTTTTTTTTTCGGGGGGTGAAAAATTAAGTTTCTCCAATCTTCTCAAAACTCTGGATTCTGATAGAGGGCCACGAGACATGGTCCTGGGTGCAAAAATTGAGGCTCCAAACTCTTCCAGAGCTGAGATATTGAAACTCAAAATTTTGACCAGAAAAAAAAAATGACAGTGTTACCCCTTACGTTTTTTTTCGGGGGGTGAAAAATTAAGTTTCTCCAATCTTCTCAAAACTCTGAATTCTGATAGAGGGCCACGAGACATGGACCTGGGTGCAAAAATTGAGGCTCTAGACCCTTCCAGAGCTGAGATATTGAAACTCAACATTTTGACCAGAAAAAAAAATGACAGTGTTACCCCTTATGTTTTTTTTCGGGGGGTGAAAAATTAAGTTTCTCCAATCTTCTCAAAACTCTGGATTCTGATAGAGGGCCACGAGACATGGACCAGGGTGCAAAAATTGAGGCTCTAGACCCTTCCAGAGCTGAGATATTGAAACTCAAAATTTTGACCAGAAAAAAAAAAATGGCAGTGTTACCCCTTATGTTTTTTTTCGGGGGGTGAAAAATTAAGTTTCTCCAATCTTCTCAAAACTCTGGATTCTGATAGAGGGCCATGAGACATGGACCTGGGTGCAAAAATTGAGGCTCCAAACCGTTCCAGAGCTGAGATATTGAAACTCAAAATTTTGACCAGAAAAAAAAAATGACAGTGTTACCCCTTATGTTTTTTTCGGGGGGTGAAAAATTAAGTTTCTCCAATCTTCTCAAAACTCTGGATTCTGATAGAGGGCCACGAGACATGGACCTGGGTGCAAAAATTGAGGCTCCAAACCCTTCCAGAGCTGAGAAATTGAAACTCAAAATTTTGACCAGAAAAAAATGACAGTGTTACCCCTTATGTTTTTCTTCGGGGGGTGAAAAATTAAGTTTCTCCAATCTTCTCAAAACTCTGGATTCTGATAGAGGGCCACGAGACATGGACCTGGGTGCAAAAATTGAGGCTCTAGACCCTTCCAGAGCTGAGATATTGAAACTCAAAATTTTGACCTGAAAAAAAAATGACAGTGTTACCCCTTATGTTTTTTTTCGGGGGGTGAAAAATTAAGTTTCTCCAATCTTCTCAAAACTCTGGATTCTGATAGAGGGCCACGAGACATGGACCTGAGTGCAAAAATTTAGGCTCTAGACCTTTCCAGAGCTGAGATATTGAAACTCAAAATTTTGACCAGAAAAAAAAATGACAGTGTTACCCCTTATGTTTTTTTTTCGGGGGGTGAAAAATTAAGTTTCTCCAATCTTCTCAAAACTCTGGATTCTGATAGAGGGCCACGAGACATGGTCCTGGGTGCAAAAATTGAGGCTCCAAACCCTTCCAGAGCTGAGATATTGAAACTCAAAATTTTGACCAGAAAAAAAAATGACAGTGTTACCCCTTACGTTTTTTTTCGGGGGGTGAAAAATTAAGTTTCTCCAATCTTCTCAAAACTCTGGATTCTGATAGAGGGCCACGAGACATGGACCTGGGTGCAAAAATTGAGGCTCCAAACCCTTCCAGAGCTGAGAAATTGAAACTCAAAATTTTGACCAGAAAAAAAAATGACAGTGTTACCCCTTATGTTTTTTTTCGGGGGGTGAAAAATTAAGTTTCTCCAATCTTCTCAAAACTCTGGATTCTGATAGAGGGCCACGAGACATGGACCTGGGTGCAAAAATTGAGGCTCCAAACCCTTCCAGAGCTAAGAAATTGAAACTCAAAATTTTGACCAGAAAAAAAAATGAAAATGTTACCCCTTATGTTTTTTTTCGGGGGGTGAAAAATTAAGTTTCTCCAATCTTCTCAAAACTCTGGATTCTGATAGAGGGCCACGAGACATGGACCTGGGTGCAAAAATTGAGGCTCTAGACCCTTCCAGAGCTGAGATATTGAAACTCAAAATTTTGACCAGAAAAAAATGACAGTGTTACCCCTTATGTTTTTCTTCGGGGGGTGAAAAATTAAGTTTCTCCAATCTTCTCAAAACTCTGGATTCTGATAGAGGGCCACGAGACATGGACCTGAGTGCAAAAATTTAGGCTCTAGACCCTTCCAGAGCTGAGATATTGAAACTCAAAATTTTGACCATAAAAAAATGGCAGTGTTACCCCTTATGTTTTTTTTCGGGGGGTGAAAAATTAAGTTTCTCCAATCTTCTCAAAACTCTGGATTCTGATAGAGGGCCACGAGACATGGACCTGGGTGCAAAAATTGAGGCTCTAGACCCTTCTAGAGCTGAGATATTGAAACTCAAAATTTTGACCAGAAAAAAAAATGACAGTGTTACCCCTTATGTTTTTTTTCGGGGGGTGAAAAATTAAGTTTCTCCAATCTTCTCAAAACTCTGGATTCTGATAGAGGGCCACGAGACATGGACCTGGGTGCAAAAATTGAGGCTCCAAACCCTTCCAGAGCTGAGATATTGAAACTCAAAATTTTGACCAGAAAAAAAAAAATGGCAGTGTTACCCCTTATGTTTTTTTTCGGGGGGTGAAAAATTAAGTTTCTCCAATCTTCTCAAAACTCTGGATTCTGATAGAGGGCCATGAGACATGGACCTGGGTGCAAAAATTGAGGCTCCAAACCGTTCCAGAGCTGAGATATTGAAACTCAAAATTTTGACCAGAAAAAAAAAATGACAGTGTTACCCCTTACGTTTTTTTTCGGGGGGTGAAAAATTAAGTTTCTCCAATCTTCTCAAAACTCTGGATTCTGATAGAGGGCCACGAGACATGGACCTGGGTGCAAAAATTGAGGCTCTAGACCCTTCCAGAGCTGAGATATTGAAACTCAAAATTTTTACCAGAAAAAAAAATGACAGTGTTACTCCTTATGTTTTTTATTCAGGGGGTGAAAAATTAAGTTTCTCCAATCTTCTCAAAACTCTGGATTCTGATAGAGGGCCACGAGACATGGACCTGGGTGCAAAAATTGAGGCTCCAAACCCTTCCAGAGCTGAGATATTGAAACTCAAAATTTTGACCAGAAAAAAAAATGACAGTGTTACCCCTTACGTTTTTTTTCGGGGGGTGAAAAATTAAGTTTCTCCAATCTTCTCAAAACTTTGGATTCTGATAGAGGGCCACGAGACATGGACCTGGGTGCAAAAATTGAGGCTCTAGACCCTTCCAGAGCTGAGATATTGAAACTCAAAATTTTGACCAGAAAAAAAAATGACAGTGTTACCCCTTATGTTTTTTTTTCGGGGGGTGAAAAATTAAGTTTCTCCAATCTTCTCAAAACTCTGGATTCTGATAGAGGGCCACGAGACATGGACCTGAGTGCAAAAATTTAGGCTCTAGACCCTTCCAGAGCTGAGATATTGAAACTCAAAATTTTGACCAGAAAAAAAAATGACAGTGTTACCCCTTATGTTTTTTTTTTCGGGGGGTGAAAAATTAAGTTTCTCCAATCTTCTCAAAACTCTGGATTCTGATAGAGGGCCACGAGACACGGTCCTGGGTGCAAAAATTGAGGCTCCAAACCCTTCCAGAGCTGAGATATTGAAACTCAAAATTTTGACCAGAAAAAAAAAATGACAGTGTTACCCCTTACGTTTTTTTTCGGGGGGTGAAAAATTAAGTTTCTCCAATCTTCTCAAAACTCTGGATTCTGATAGAGGGCCACGAGACATGGACCTGGGTGCAAAAATTGAGGCTCCAAACCCTTCCAGAGCTGAGAAATTGAAACTCAAATTTTTGACCAGAAAAAAAAATGACAGTGTTACCCCTTATGTTTTTTTTCGGGGGGTGAAAAATTAAGTTTCTCCAATCTTCTCAAAACTCTGGATTCTGATAGAGGGCCACGAGACATGGACCTGGGTGCAAAAATTGAGGCTCCAAACCCTTCCAGAGCTGAGAAATTGAAACTCAAATTTTTGACCAGAAAAAAAAAATGACAGTGTTACCCCTTATGTTTTTTTTCGGGGGGTGAAAAATTAAGTTTCTCCAATCTTCTCAAAACTCTGGATTCTGATAGAGGGCCACGAGACATGGACCTGGGTGCAAAAATTGAGGCTCTAGACCCTTCCAGAGCTGAGATATTGAAACTCAAAATTTTGACCAGAAAAAAATGACAGTGTTACCCCTTATGTTTTTCTTTGGGGGGTGAAAAATTAAGTTTCTCCAATCTTCTCAAAACTCTGGATTCTGATAGAGGGCCACGAGACATGGACCTGAGTGCAAAAATTTAGGCTCTAGACCCTTCCAGAGCTGAGATATTGAAACTCAAAATTTTGACCATAAAAAAAAATGACAGTGTTACCCCTTATGTTTTTTTTTCGGGGGGTGAAAAATTAAGTTTCTCCAATCTTCTCAAAACTCTGGATTCTGATAGAGGGCCACGAGACATGGACCTGGGTGCAAAAATTTAGGCTCTAGACCCTTCCAGAGCTGAGATATTGAAACTCAAAATTTTGACCAGAAAAAAAAATGACAGTGTTACCCCTTATGTTTTTTTTCGGGGGGTGAAAAATTAAGTTTCTCCAATCTTCTCAAAACTCTGGATTCTGATAGAGGGCCACGAGACATGGACCAGGGAGCAAACATTGAGGCTCTAGACCCTTCCAGAGCTGAGATATTGAAACTCAAAATTTTGATATAAAAAAATGGCAGTGTTACCCCTTATGTTTTTTTTCGGGGGGTGAAAAATTAAGTTTCTCCAATCTTCTCAAAACTCTGGATTCTGATAGAGGGCCATGAGACATGGACCTGGGTGCAAAAATTGAGGCTCCAAACCGTTCCAGAGCTGAGATATTGAAACTCAAAATTTTGACCAGAAAAAAAAAATGACAGTGTTACCCCTTACGTTTTTTTTCGGCGGGTGAAAAATTAAGTTTCTCCAATCTTCTCAAAACTCTGGATTCTGATAGAGGGCCACGAGACATGGACCTGGGTGCAAAAATTGAGGCTCTAGACCCTTCTAGAGCTGAGATATTGAAACTCAAAATTTTGACCAGAAAAAAAAAATGACAGTGTTACCCCTTATGTTTTTTTTCGGGGGGTGAAAAATTAAGTTTCTCCAATCTTCTCAAAACTCTGGATTCTGATAGAGGGCCACGAGACATGGACCTGGGTGCAAAAATTGAGGCTCCAAACCCTTCCAGAGCTGAGAAATTGAAACTCAAAATTTTGACCAGAAAAAAAAATGACAGTGTTACCCCTTATGTTTTTTTTCGGGGGGTGAAAAATTAAGTTTCTCCAATCTTCTCAAAACTCTGGATTCTGATAGAGGGCCACGAGACATGGACCTGGGTGCAAAAATTGAGGCTCCAAACCCTTCCAGAGCTGAGAAATTGAAACTCAAAATTTTGACCAGAAAAAAAAATTACAGTGTTACCCCTTATGTTTTTTTTCGGGGGGTGAAAAATTAAGTTTCTCCAATCTTCTCAAAACTCTGGATTCTGATAGAGGGCCACGAGACATGGACCTGGGTGCAAAAATTGAGGCTCTAGACCCTTCCAGAGCTGAGATATTGAAACTCAAAATTTTGACCAGAAAGAAAATGACAGTGTTACCCCTTATGTTTTTCTTCGGGGGGTGAAAAATTAAGTTTCTCCAATCTTCTCAAAACTCTGGATTCTGATAGAGGGCCACGAGACATGGACCTGGGTGCAAAAATTGAGGCTCTAGCCCCTTCCAGAGCTGAGATATTGAAACTCAAAATTTTGACCAGAAAAAAAAATGACAGTGTTACCCCTTATGTTTTTTATTCAGGGGGTGAAAAATTAAGTTTCTCCAATCTTCTCAAAACTATGGATTCTGATAGAGGGCCACGAGACATGGACCTGGGTGCAAAAATTGAGGCTCCAAACCCTTCCAGAGCTGAGATATTGAAACTCAAAATTTTGACCAGAAAAAAAAATGACAGTGTTACCCCTTACGTTTTTTTTCGGGGGGTGAAAAATTAAGTTTCTCCAATCTTCTCAAAACTTTGGATTCTGATAGAGGGCCACGAGACATGGACCTGGGTGCAAAAATTGAGGCTCTAGACCCTTCCAGAGCTGAGATATTGAAACTCAAAATTTTGACCAGAAAAAAAAATGACAGTGTTACCCCTTATGTTTTTTTTCGGGGGGTGAAAAATTAAGTTTCTCCAATCTTCTCAAAACTCTGGATTCTGATAGAGGGCCACGAGACATGGACCTGAGTGCAAAAATTTAGGCTCTAGACCCTTCCAGAGCTGAGATATTGAAACTCTAAATTTTGACCAGAAAAAAAAAATGACAGTGTTACCCCTTATGTTTTTTTTTCGGGGGGTGAAAAATTAAGTTTCTCCAATCTTCTCAAAACTCTGGATTCTGATAGAGGGCCATGAGACATGGACCTGGGTGCAAATATTGAGGCTCCAAACCCTTCCAGAGCTGAGATATTGAAACTCAAAATTTTGACCAGAAAAAAAAAATGACAGTGTTACCCCTTACGTTTTTTTTCGGGGGGTGAAAAATTAAGTTTCTCCAATCTTCTCAAAACTCTGGATTCTGATAGAGGGCCACGAGACATGGACCTGGGTGCAAAAATTGAGGCTCTAGACCCTTCCAGAGCTGAGATATTGAAACTCAAAATTTTGACCAGAAAAAAAAAAATGACAGTGTTACCCCTTATGTTTTTTTTCGGGGGGTGAAAAATTAAGTTTCTCCAATCTTCTCAAAACTCTGGATTCTGATAGAGGGCCACGAGACATGGACCAGGGTGCAAAAATTGAGGCTCTAGACCCTTCCAGAGCTGAGATATTGAAACTCAAAATTTTGACAAGAAAAAAAAAATGGCAGTGTTACCCCTTATGTTTTTTTTTCGGGGGGTGAAAAATTAAGTTTCTCCAATCTTCTCAAAACTCTGGATTCTGATAGAGGGCCATGAGACATGGACCTGGGTGCAAAAATTGAGGCTCCAAACCGTTCCAGAGCTGAGATATTGAAACTCAAAATTTTGACCAGAAAAAAAAATGACAGTGTTACCCCTTATGTTTTTTTTCGGGGGGTGAAAAATTAAGTTTCTCCAATCTTCTCAAAACTCTGGATTCTGATAGAGGGCCACGAGACATGGACCTGGGTGCAAAAATTGAGGCTCCAAACCCTTCCAGAGCTGAGAAATTGAAACTCAAAATTTTGACCAGAAAAAAAAATGACAGTGTTACCCCTTATGTTTTTTTTTTGGGGGGTGAAAAATTAAGTTTCTCCAATCTTCTCAAAACTCTGGATTCTGATAGAGGGCCACGAGACATGGACCTGGGTGCAAAAATTGAGGCTCCAAACCCTTCCAGAGCTGAGATATTGAAACTCAAAATTTTGACCAGAAAAAAAAATGACAGTGTTACCCCTTACGTTTTTTTTCGGGGGGTGAAAAATTAAGTTTCTCCAATCTTCTCAAAACTTTGGATTCTGATAGAGGGCCACGAGACATGGACCTGGGTGCAAAAATTGAGGCTCTAGACCCTTCCAGAGCTGAGATATTGAAACTCAAAATTTTGACCAGAAAAAAAAATGACAGTGTTACCCCTTATGTTTTTTTTCGGGGGGTGAAAAATTAAGTTTCTCCAATCTTCTCAAAACTCTGGATTCTGATAGAGGGCCACGAGACATGGACCTGAGTGCAAAAATTTAGGCTCTAGACCCTTCCAGAGCTGAGATATTGAAACTCAAAATTTTGACCAGAAAAAAAAAATGACAGTGTTACCCCTATGTTTTTTTTTCGGGGGGTGAAAAATTAAGTTTCTCCAATCTTCTCAAAACTCTGGATTCTGATAGAGGGCCACGAGACATGGACCTGGGTGCAAAAATTTAGGCTCTAGACCCTTCCAGAGCTGAGATATTGAAACTCAAAATTTTGACCAGAAAAAAAAATGACAGTGTTACCCCTTATGTTTTTTTTCGGGGGGTGAAAAATTAAGTTTCTCCAATCTTCTCAAAACTCTGGATTCTGATAGAGGGCCACGAGACATGGACCAGGGAGCAAAAATTGAGGCTCTAGACCCTTCCAGAGCTGAGATATTGAAACTCAAAATTTTGATATAAAAAAATGGCAGTGTTACCCCTTATGTTTTTTTTCGGGGGGTGAAAAATTAAGTTTCTCCAATCTTCTCAAAACTCTGAATTCTGATAGAGGGCCATGAGACATGGACCTGGGTGCAAAAATTGAGGCTCCAAACCGTTCCAGAGCTGAGATATTGAAACTCAAAATTTTGACCAGAAAAAAAAAAATGACAGTGTTACCCCTTACGTTTTTTTTTCGGCGGGTGAAAAATTAAGTTTCTCCAATCTTCTCAAAACTCTGGATTCTGATAGAGGGCCACGAGACATGGACCTGGGTGCAAAAATTGAGGCTCTAGACCCTTCTAGAGCTGAGATATTGAAACTCAAAATTTTGACCAGAAAAAAAAAATGACAGTGTTACCCCTTATGTTTTTTTTCGGGGGGTGAAAAATTAAGTTTCTCCAATCTTCTCAAAACTCTGGATTCTGATAGAGGGCCACGAGACATGGACCTGGGTGCAAAAATTGAGGCTCCAAACCCTTCCAGAGCTGAGAAATTGAAACTCAAAATTTTGACCAGAAAAAAAAATGACAGTGTTACCCCTTATGTTTTTTTTCGGGGGGTGAAAAATTAAGTTTCTCCAATCTTCTCAAAACTCTGGATTCTGATAGAGGGCCACGAGACATGGACCTGGGTGCAAAAATTGAGGCTCCAAACCCTTCCAGAGCTGAGAAATTGAAACTCAAAATTTTGACCAGAAAAAAAAATGACAGTGTTACCCCTTATGTTTTTTTTCGGGGGGTGAAAAATTAAGTTTCTCCAATCTTCTCAAAACTCTGGAATCTGATAGAGGGCCATGAGACATGAACCTGGGTGCAAAAATTGAGGCTCTAGACCCTTCCAGAGCTGAGATATTGAAACTCAAAATTTTGACCAGAAAAAAAATGACAGTGTTACCCCTTATGTTTTTCTTCGGGGGGTGAAAAATTAAGTTTCTCCAATCTTCTCAAAACTCTGGATTCTGATAGAGGGCCACGAGACATGGACCTGGGTGCAAAAATTGAGGCTCTAGACCCTTCCAGAGCTGAGATATTGAAACTCAAAATTTTGACCAGAAAAAAAAAATGACAGTGTTACCCCTTATGTTTTTTATTCAGGGGGTGAAAAATTAAGTTTCTCCAATCTTCTCAAAACTATGGATTCTGATAGAGGGCCACGAGACATGGACCTGGGTGCAAAAATTGAGGCTCCAAACCCTTCCAGAGCTGAGATATTGAAACTCAAAATTTTGACCAGAAAAAAAAATGACAGTGTTACCCCTTACGTTTTTTTTCGGGGGGTGAAAAATTAAGTTTCTCCAATCTTCTCAAAACTTTGGATTCTGATAGAGGGCCACGAGACATGGACCTGGGTGCAAAAATTGAGGCTCTAGACCCTTCCAGAGCTGAGATATTGAAACTCAAAATTTTGACCAGAAAAAAAAATGACAGTGTTACCCCTTATGTTTTTTTTTCGGGGGGTGAAAAATTAAGTTTCTCCAATCTTCTCAAAACTCTGGATTCTGATAGAGGGCCACGAGACATGGACCTGAGTGCAAAAATTTAGGCTCTAGACCCTTCCAGAGCTGAGATATTGAAACTCTAAATTTTGACCAGAAAAAAAAATGACAGTGTTACCCCTTATGTTTTTTTTTCGGGGGGTGAAAAATTAAGTTTCTCCAATCTTCTCAAAACTCTGGATTCTGATAGAGGGCCACGAGACATGGACCTGGGTGCAAAAATTGAGGCTCCAAACCCTTCCAGAGCTGAGAAATTGAAACTCAAAATTTTGACCAGAAAAAAAAATGACAGTGTTACCCCTTATGTTTTTTTTCGGGGGGTGAAAAATTAAGTTTCTCCAATCTTCTCAAAACTCTGGATTCTGATAGAGGGCCACGAGACATGGACCTGGGTGCAAAAATTGAGGCTCCAAACCCTTCCAGAGCTGAGAAATTGAAACTCAAAATTTTGACCAGAAAAAAAAATGACAGTGTTACCCCTTATGTTTTTTTTCGGGGGGTGAAAAATTAAGTTTCTCCAATCTTCTCAAAACTCTGGATTCTGATAGAGGGCCACGAGACATGGACCTGGGTGCAAAAATTGAGGCTCCAAACCCTTCCAGAGCTGAGAAATTGAAACTCAAAATTTTGACCAGAAAAAAAAATGACAGTGTTACCCCTTATGTTTTTTTTCGGGGGGTGAAAAATTAAGTTTCTCCAATCTTCTCAAAACTCACGATTCTGATAGAGGGCCACGAGACATGGACCTGGGTGCAAAAATTGAGGCTCCAAACCCTTCCAGAGCTGAGATATTGAAACTCAAAATTTTGACCAGAAAAAAAAATGACAGTGTTACCCCTTACGTTTTTTTTTCGGGGGGTGAAAAATTAAGTTTCTCCAATCTTCTCAAAACTTTGGATTCTGATAGAGGGCCACGAGACATGGACCTGGGTGCAAAAATTGAGGCTCTAGACCCTTCCAGAGCTGAGATATTGAAACTCAAAATTTTGACCAGAAAAAAAAATGACAGTGTTACCCCTTATGTTTTTTTCGGGGGGTGAAAAATTAAGTTTCTCGAATCTTCTCAAAACTCTGGATTCTGATAGAGAGCCACGAGACATGGACCTGGGTGCAAAAATTGAGGTTCCAAACCCTTCCAGAGCTGAGAAATTGAAACTCAAAATTTTGACCAGAAAAAAAAATGACAGTGTTACCCCTTACGTTTTTTTTCGGGGGGTGAAAAATTAAGTTTCTCCAATCTTCTCAAAACTCTGGATTCTGATAGAGGGCCACGAGACATGGACCTGGGTGCAAAAATTGAGGCTCCAAACCCTTCCAGAGCTGAGAAATTGAAACTCAAAATGTTGACCAGAAAAAAAAATGACAGTGTTACCCCTTATGTTTTTTTTCGGGGGGTGAAAAATTAAGTTTCTCCAATCTTCTCAAAACTCTGGATTCTGATAGAGGGCCACGAGACATGGACCTGGGTGCAAAAATTGAGGCTCCAAACCCTTCCAGAGCTGAGAAATTGAAACTCAAAATTTTGACCAGAAAAAAAAATGACAGTGTTACCCCTTATGTTTTTTTTCGGGGGGTGAAAAATTAAGTTTCTCCAATCTTCTCAAAACTCTGGATTCTGATAGAGGGCCACGAGACATGGACCTGGGTGCAAAAATTGAGGCTCTAGACCCTTCCAGAGCTGAGATATTGAAACTCAAAATTTTGACCAGAAAAAAATGACAGTGTTACCCCTTATGTTTTTCTTCGGGGGGTGAAAAATTAAGTTTCTCCAATCTTCTCAAAACTCTGGATTCTGATAGAGGGCCACGAGACACGGACCTGAGTGCAAAAATTGAGGCTCTAGACCCTTCCAGAGCTGAGATATTGAAACTCAAAATTTTGACCAGAAAAAAAATGACAGTGTTACCACTTATGTTTTTTTTCGGGGGGTGAAAAATTAAGTTTCTCCAATCTTCTCAAAACTCTGGATTCTGATAGAGGGCCACGAGACATGGACCAGGGTGCAAAAATTGAGGCTCTAGACCCTTCCAGAGCTGAGATATTGAAACTCAAAATTTTGACCATTAAAAAAAAATGGCAGTGTTACCCCTTATGTTTTTTTTCGGGGGGTGAAAAATTAAGTTTCTCCAATCTTCTCAAAACTCTGGATTCTGATAGAGGGCCATGAGACATGGACCTGGGTGCAAAAATTGAGGCTCCAAACCGTTCCAGAGCTGAGATATTGAAACTCAAAATTTTGACCAGAAAAAAAAATGACAGTGTTACCCCTTACGTTTTTTTCGGGGGGTGAAAAATTAAGTTTCTCCAATCTTCTCAAAACTCTGGATTCTGATAGAGGGCCACGAGACATGGACCTGGGTGCAAAAATTGAGGCTCTAGACCCTTCTAGAGCTGAGATATTGTAACTCAAAATTTTGACCAGAAAAAAAAATTACAGTGTTACCCCTTATGTTTTTTTTCGGGGGGTGAAAAATTAAGTTTCTCCAATCTTCTCAAAACTCTGGATTCTGATAGAGGGCCATGAGACATGGACCTGGGTGCAAAAATTGAGGCTCCAAACCGTTCCAGAGCTGAGATATTGAAACTCAAAATTTTGACCAGAAAAAAAAAATGACAGTGTTACCCCTTACGTTTTTTTTTCGGGGGGTGAAAAATTAAGTTTCTCCAATCTTCTCAAAACTCTGGATTCTGATAGAGGGCCACGAGACATGGACCTGGGTGCAAAAATTGAGGCTCTAGACCCTTCCAGAGCTGAGATATTGAAACTCAAAATTTTGACCAGAAAAAAAAATGACAGTGTTACCCCTTATGTTTTTCTTCGGGGGGTGAAAAATTAAGTTTCTCCAATCTTCTCAAAACTCTGGATTCTGATAGAGGGCCACGAGACATGGACCTGGGTGCAAAAATTGAGGCTCTAGACCCTTCCAGAGCTGAGATATTGAAACTCAAAATTTTGACCAGAAAAAAAAATGACAGTGTTACCCCTTATGTTTTTTATTCAGGGGGTGAAAAATTAAGTTTCTCCAATCTTCTCAAAACTCTGGATTCTGATAGAGGGCCACGAGACATGGACCTGGGTGCAAAAATTGAGGCTCCAAACCCTTCCAGAGCTGAGAAATTGAAACTCAAAATTTTGACCAGAAAAAAAAATGACAGTGTTACCCCTTACGTTTTTTTTCGGGGGGTGAAAAATTAAGTTTCTCCAATCTTCTCAAAACTCTGGATTCTGATAGAGGGCCACGAGACATGGACCTGGGTGCAAAAATTGAGGCTCCAAACCCTTCCAGAGCTGAGAAATTGAAACTCAAAATTTTGACCAGAAAAAAAAATGACAGTGTTACCCCTTATGTTTTTTTTCGGGGGGTGAAAAATTAAGTTTCTCCAATCTTCTCAAAACTCTGGATTCTGATAGAGGGCCACGAGACATGGACCTGGGTGCAAAAATTGAGGCTCTAGACCCTTCCAGAGCTGAGATATTGAAACTCAAAATTTTGACCAGAAAAAAATGACAGTGTTACCCCTTATGTTTTTTTTTCGGGGGGTGAAAAATTAAGTTTCTCCAATCTTCTCAAAACTCTGGATTCTGATAGAGGGCCATGGGACATGGACCTGGGTGCAAAAATTGAGGCTCTAGACCCTTCCAGAGCTGAGATATTGAAACTCAAAATTTTGACCAGAAAAAAAAATGACAGTGTTACCCCTTATGTTTTTTTTCGGGGGGTGAAAAATTAAGTTTCTCCATTCTTCTCAAAACTCTGGATTCTGATAGAGGGCCACGAGACATGGACCAGGGTGCAAAAATTGAGGCTCTAGACCCTTCCAGAGCTGAGATATTGAAACTCAAAATTTTGACCAGAAAAAAAAAATGGCAGTGTTACCCCTTATGTTTTTTTTCGGGGGGTGAAAAATTAAGTTTCTCCAATCTTCTCAAAACTCTGGATTCTGATAGAGGGCCACGAGACATGGACCTGGGTGCAAAAATTGAGGCTCCAAACCCTTCCAGAGCTGAGAAATTGAAACTCAAAATTTTGACCAGAAAAAAAAATGACAGTGTTACCCCTTATGTTTTTTTTCGGGGGGTGAAAAATTAAGTTTCTCCAATCTTCTCAAAACTCTGGATTCTGATAGAGGGCCACGAGACATGGACCTGGGTGCAAAAATTGAGGCTCCAAACCCTTCCAGAGCTGAGATATTGAAACTCAAAATTTTGACCAGAAAAAAAAATGACAGTGTTACCCCTTACGTTTTTTTTCGGGGGGTGAAAAATTAAGTTTCTCCAATCTTCTCAAAACTTTGGATTCTGATAGAGGGCCACGAGACATGGACCTGGGTGCAAAAATTGAGGCTCTAGACCCTTCCAGAGCTGAGATATTGAAACTCAAAATTTTGACCAGAAAAAAAAATGACAGTGTTACCCCTTATGTTTTTTTTCGGGGGGTGAAAAATTAAGTTTCTCCAATCTTCTCAAAACTCTGGATTCTGATAGAGGGCCACGAGACATGGACCTGAGTGCAAAAATTTAGGCTCTAGACCCTTCCAGAGCTGAGATATTGAAACTCAAAATTTTGACCAGAAAAAAAAATGACAGTGTTACCCCTTATGTTTTTTTTTCGGGGGGTGAAAAATTAAGTTTCTCCAATCTTCTCAAAACTCTGGATTCTGATAGAGGGCCATGAGACATGGACCTGGGTGCAAAAATTGAGGCTCCAAACCGTTCCAGAGCTGAGATATTGAAACTCAAAATTTTGACCAGAAAAAAAAAATGACAGTGTTACCCCTTATGTTTTTTTTCGGGGGGTGAAAAATTAAGTTTCTCCAATCTTCTCAAAACTCTGGATTCTGATAGAGGGCCACGAGACATGGACCTGGGTGCAAAAATTGAGGCTCCAAACCCTTCCAGAGCTGAGAAATTGAAACTCAAAATTTTGACCAGAAAAAAAAATGACAGTGTTACCCCTTATGTTTTTTTTCGGGGGGTGAAAAATTAAGTTTCTCCAATCTTCTCAAAACTCTGGATTCTGATAGAGGGCCACGAGACATGGACCTGGGTGCAAAAATTGAGGCTCCAAACCCTTCCAGAGCTGAGAAATTGAAACTCAAAGTTTTGACCAGAAAAAAAAAATGACAGTGTTACCCCTTACGTTTTTTTTCGGGGGGTGAAAAATTAAGTTTCTCCAATCTTCTCAAAACTTTGGATTCTGATAGAGGGCCACGAGACATGGACCTGGGTGCAAAAATTGAGGCTCTAGACCCTTCCAGAGCTGAGATATTGAAACTCAAAATTTTGACCAGAAAAAAAAATGACAGTGTTACCCCTTATGTTTTTTTTCGGGGGGTGAAAAATTAAGTTTCTCCAATCTTCTCAAAACTCTGGATTCTGATAGAGGGCCACGAGACATGGACCTGAGTGCAAAAATTTAGGCTCTAGACCCTTCCAGAGCTGAGATATTGAAACTCAAAATTTTGACCAGAAAAAAAAAATGACAGTGTTACCCCTTATGTTTTTTTTTCGGGGGGTGAAAAATTAAGTTTCTCCAATCTTCTCAAAACTCTGGATTCTGATAGAGGGCCACGAGACATGGTCCTGGGTGCAAAAATTGAGGCTCCAAACCCTTCCAGAGCTGAGATATTGAAACTCAAAATTTTGACCAGAAAAAAAAAATGACAGTGTTACCCCTTACGTTTTTTTTCGGGGGGTGAAAAATTAAGTTTCTCGAATCTTCTCAAAACTCTGGATTCTGATAGAGGGCCACGAGACATGGACCTGGGTGCAAAAATTGAGGCTCCAAACCCTTCCAGAGCTGAGATATTGAAACTCAAAATTTTGACCAGAAAAAAAAATGACAGTGTTACCCCTTACGTTTTTTTTTCGGGGGGTGAAAAATTAAGTTTCTCCAATCTTCTCAAAACTTTGGATTCTGATAGAGGGCCACGAGACATGGACCTGGGTGCAAAAATTGAGGCTCTAGACCCTTCCAGAGCTGAGATATTGAAACTCAAAATTTTGACCAGAAAAAAAAAATGACAGTGTTACCCCTTATGTTTTTTTTCGGGGGGTGAAAAATTAAGTTTCTCCAATCTTCTCAAAACTCTGGATTCTGATAGAGGGCCACGAGACATGGACCTGGGTGCAAAAATTTAGGCTCTAGACCCTTCCAGAGCTGAGATATTGAAACTCAAAATTTTGACCAGAAAAAAAAATGACAGTGTTACCCCTTATGTTTTTTTTTCGGGGGGTGAAAAATTAAGTTTCTCCAATCTTCTCAAAACTCTGGATTCTGATAGAGGGCCACGAGACATGGACCTGGGTGCAAAAATTGAGGCTCCAAACCCTTCCAGAGCTGAGAAATTGAAACTCAAAATTTTGACCAGAAAAAAAAATGACAGTGTTACCCCTTATGTTTTTTTTCGGGGGGTGAAAAATTAAGTTTCTCCAATCTTCTCAAAACTCTGGATTCTGATAGAGGGCCACGAGACATGGACCTGGGTGCAAAAATTGAGGCTCCAAACCCTTCCAGAGCTGAGATATTGAAACTCAAAATTTTGACCAGAAAAAAAAATGACAGTGTTACCCCTTACGTTTTTTTTTCGGGGGGTGAAAAATTAAGTTTCTCCAATCTTCTCAAAACTTCGGATTCTGATAGAGGGCCACGAGACATGGACCTGGGTGCAAAAATTGAGGCTCTAGACCCTTCCAGAGCTGAGATATTGAAACTCAAAATTTTGACCAGAAAAAAAATGACAGTGTTACCCCTTATGTTTTTTTTCGGGGGGTGAAAAATTAAGTTTCTCCAATCTTCTCAAAACTCTGGATTCTGATAGAGGGCCACGAGACATGGACCTGAGTGCAAAAATTTAGGCTCTAGACCCTTCCAGAGCTGAGATATTGAAACTCAAAATTTTGACCAGAAAAAAAAAATGACAGTGTTACCCCTTATGTTTTTTTTTCGGGGGGTGAAAAATTAAGTTTCTCCAATCTTCTCAAAACTCTGGATTCTGATAGAGGGCCACGAGACATGGTCCTGGGTGCAAAAATTGAGGCTCCAAACCCTTCCAGAGCTGAGATATTGAAACTCAAAATTTTGACCAGAAAAAAAAAATGACAGTGTTACCCCTTACGTTTTTTTTCGGGGGGTGAAAAATTAAGTTTCTCGAATCTTCTCAAAACTCTGGATTCTGATAGAGGGCCACGAGACATGGACCTGGGTGCAAAAATTGAGGCTCCAAACCCTTCCAGAGCTGAGAAATTGAAACTCAAAATTTTGACCAGAAAAAAAAAATGACAGTGTTACCCCTTACGTTTTTTTTCGGGGGGTGAAAAATTAAGTTTCTCCAATCTTCTCAAAACTCTGGATTCTGATAGAGGGCCACGAGACATGGACCTGGGTGCAAAAATTGAGGCTCCAAACCCTTCCAGAGCTGAGAAATTGAAACTCAAAATTTTGACCAGAAAAAAAAAAATGACAGTGTTACCCCTTATGTTTTTTTTCGGGGGGTGAAAAATTAAGTTTCTCCAATCTTCTCAAAACTCTGGATTCTGATAGAGGGCCACGAGACATGGACCTGGGTGCAAAAATTTAGGCTCTAGACCCTTCCAGAGCTGAGATATTGAAACTCAAAATTTTGACCAGAAAAAAAAATGACAGTGTTACCCCTTATGTTTTTTTTCGGGGGGTGAAAAATTAAGTTTCTCCAATCTTCTCAAAACTCTGGATTCTGATAGAGGGCCACGAGACATGGACCTGGGTGCAAAAATTGAGGCTCCAAACCCTTCCAGAGCTGAGAAATTGAAACTCAAAATTTTGACCAGAAAAAAAAATGACAGTGTTACCCCTTATGTTTTTTTTCGGGGGGTGAAAAATTAAGTTTCTCCAATCTTCTCAAAACTCTGGATTCTGATAGAGGGCCACGAGACATGGACCTGGGTGCAAAAATTGAGGCTCCAAACCCTTCCAGAGCTGAGATATTGAAACTCAAAATTTTGACCAGAAAAAAAAATGACAGTGTTACCCCTTACGTTTTTTTTCGGGGGGTGAAAAATTAAGTTTCTCCAATCTTCTCAAAACTTTGGATTCTGATAGAGGGCCACGAGACATGGACCTGGGTGCAAAAATTGAGGCTCTAGACCCTTCCAGAGCTGAGATATTGAAACTCAAAATTTTGACCAGAAAAAAAAATGACAGTGTTACCCCTTATGTTTTTTTTCGGGGGGTGAAAAATTAAGTTTCTCCAATCTTCTCAAAACTCTGGATTCTGATAGAGGGCCACGAGACATGGACCTGAGTGCAAAAATTTAAGCTCTAGACCCTTCCAGAGCTGAGATATTGAAACTCAAAATTTTGACCAGAAAAAAAAATGACAGTGTTACCCCTTATGTTTTTTTTTCGGGGGGTGAAAAATTAAGTTTCTCCAATCTTCTCAAAACTCTGGATTCTGATAGAGGGCCACGAGACATGGTCCTGGGTGCAAAAATTGAGGCTCCAAACCCTTCCAGAGCTGAGATATTGAAACTCAAAATTTTGACCAGAAAAAAAAAATGACAGTGTTACCCCTTACGTTTTTTTTCGGGGGGTGAAAAATTAAGTTTCTCGAATCTTCTCAAAACTCTGGATTCTGATAGAGGGCCACGAGACATGGACCTGGGTGCAAAAATTGAGGCTCCAAACCCTTCCAGAGCTGAGAAATTGAAACTCAAAATTTTGACCAGAAAAAAAAAATGACAGTGTTACCCCTTATGTTTTTTTTCGGGGGGTGAAAAATTAAGTTTCTCCAATCTTCTCAAAACTCTGGATTCTGATAGAGGGCCACGAGACATGGACCTGGGTGCAAAAATTGAGGCTCCAAACCCTTCCAGAGCTGAGAAATTGAAACTCAAAATTTTGACCAGAAAAAAAAATGACAGTGTTACCCCTTACGTTTTTTTTTCGGGGGGTGAAAAATTAAGTTTCTCCAATCTTCTCAAAACTCTGGATTCTGATAGAGGGCCACGAGACATGGACCTGGGTGCAAAAATTGAGGCTCCAAACCCTTCCAGAGCTGAGAAATTGAAACTCAAAATTTTGACCAGAAAAAAAAATGACAGTGTTACCCCTTATGTTTTTTTTCGGGGGGTGAAAAATTAAGTTTCTCCAATCTTCTCAAAACTCTGGATTCTGATAGAGGGCCACGAGACATGGACCTGGGTGCAAAAATTGAGGCTCCAAACCCTTCCAGAGCTGAGAAATTGAAACTCAAAATTTTGACCAGAAAAAAAAAATGACAGTGTTACCCCTTATGTTTTTTTTCGGGGGGTGAAAAATTAAGTTTCTCCAATCTTCTCAAAACTCACGATTCTGATAGAGGGCCACGAGACATGGACCTGGGTGCAAAAATTGAGGCTCCAAACCCTTCCAGAGCTGAGATATTGAAACTCAAAATTTTGACCAGAAAAAAAAATGACAGTGTTACCCCTTACGTTTTTTTTTCGGGGGGTGAAAAATTAAGTTTCTCCAATCTTCTCAAAACTTTGGATTCTGATAGAGGGCCACGAGACATGGACCTGGGTGCAAAAATTGAGGCTCTAGACCCTTCCAGAGCTGAGATATTGAAACTCAAAATTTTGACCAGAAAAAAAAATGACAGTGTTACCCCTTATGTTTTTTTTCGGGGGGTGAAAAATTAAGTTTCTCCAATCTTCTCAAAACTCTGGATTCTGATAGAGGGCCACGAGACATGGACCTGAGTGCAAAAATTTAGGCTCTAGACCCTTCCAGAGCTGAGATATTGAAACTCAAAATTTTGACCAGAAAAAAAAAATGACAGTGTTACCCCTTATGTTTTTTTTTCGGGGGGTGAAAAATTAAGTTTCTCCAATCTTCTCAAAACTCTGGATTCTGATAGAGGGCCACGAGACATGGTCCTGGGTGCAAAAATTGAGGCTCCAAACCCTTCCAGAGCTGAGATATTGAAACTCAAAATTTTGACCAGAAAAAAAAATGACAGTGTTACCCCTTACGTTTTTTTTCGGGGGGTGAAAAATTAAGTTTCTCGAATCTTCTCAAAACTCTGGATTCTGATAGAGAGCCACGAGACATGGACCTGGGTGCAAAAATTGAGGTTCCAAACCCTTCCAGAGCTGAGAAATTGAAACTCAAAATTTTGACCAGAAAAAAAAATGACAGTGTTACCCCTTACGTTTTTTTTCGGGGGGTGAAAAATTAAGTTTCTCCAATCTTCTCAAAACTCTGGATTCTGATAGAGGGCCACGAGACATGGACCTGGGTGCAAAAATTGAGGCTCCAAACCCTTCCAGAGCTGAGAAATTGAAACTCAAAATGTTGACCAGAAAAAAAAATGACAGTGTTACCCCTTATGTTTTTTTTCGGGGGGTGAAAAATTAAGTTTCTCCAATCTTCTCAAAACTCTGGATTCTGATAGAGGGCCACGAGACATGGACCTGGGTGCAAAAATTGAGGCTCCAAACCCTTCCAGAGCTGAGAAATTGAAACTCAAAATTTTGACCAGAAAAAAAAAATGACAGTGTTACCCCTTATGTTTTTTTTCGGGGGGTGAAAAATTAAGTTTCTCCAATCTTCTCAAAACTCTGGATTCTGATAGAGGGCCATGAGACATGGACCTGGGTGCAAAAATTGAGGCTCCAAACCGTTCCAGAGCTGAGATATTGAAACTCAAAATTTTGACCAGAAAAAAAAAATGACAGTGTTACCCCTTATGTTTTTTTTCGGGGGGTGAAAAATTAAGTTTCTCCAATCTTCTCAAAACTCTGGATTCTGATAGAGGGCCACGAGACATGGACCTGGGTGCAAAAATTGAGGCTCCAAACCCTTCCAGAGCTGAGAAATTGAAACTCAAAATTTTGACCAGAAAAAAAAATGACAGTGTTACCCCTTATGTTTTTTTTCGGGGGGTGAAAAATTAAGTTTCTCCAATCTTCTCAAAACTCTGGATTCTGATAGAGGGCCACGAGACATGGACCTGGGTGCAAAAATTGAGGCTCTAGACCCTTCCAGAGCTGAGATATTGAAACTCAAAATTTTGACCAGAAAAAAATGACAGTGTTACCCCTTATGTTTTTCTTCGGGGGGTGAAAAATTAAGTTTCTCCAATCTTCTCAAAACTCTGGATTCTGATAGAGGGCCACGAGACATGGACCTGAGTGCAAAAATTGAGGCTCTAGACCCTTCCAGAGCTGAGATATTGAAACTCAAAATTTTGACCAGAAAAAAAATGACAGTGTTACCACTTATGTTTTTTTTCGGGGGGTGAAAAATTAAGTTTCTCCAATCTTCTCAAAACTCTGGATTCTGATAGAGGGCCACGAGACATGGACCAGGGTGCAAAAATTGAGGCTCTAGACCCTTCCAGAGCTGAGATATTGAAACTCAAAATTTTGACCATAAAAAAAAAATGGCAGTGTTACCCCTTATGTTTTTTTTCGGGGGGTGAAAAATTAAGTTTCTCCAATCTTCTCAAAACTCTGGATTCTGATAGAGGGCCATGAGACATGGACCTGGGTGCAAAAATTGAGGCTCCAAACCGTTCCAGAGCTGAGATATTGAAACTCAAAATTTTGACCAGAAAAAAAAATGACAGTGTTACCCCTTACGTTTTTTTTCGGGGGGTGAAAAATTAAGTTTCTCCAATCTTCTCAAAACTCTGGATTCTGATAGAGGGCCACGAGACATGGACCTGGGTGCAAAAATTGAGGCTCTAGACCCTTCTAGAGCTGAGATATTGTAACTCAAAATTTTGACCAGAAAAAAAAATTACAGTGTTACCCCTTATGTTTTTTTTCGGGGGGTGAAAAATTAAGTTTCTCCAATCTTCTCAAAACTCTGGATTCTGATAGAGGGCCATGAGACATGGACCTGGGTGCAAAAATTGAGGCTCCAAACCGTTCCAGAGCTGAGATATTGAAACTCAAAATTTTGACCAGAAAAAAAAAATGACAGTGTTACCCCTTACGTTTTTTTTTCGGGGGGTGAAAAATTAAGTTTCTCCAATCTTCTCAAAACTCTGGATTCTGATAGAGGGCCACGAGACATGGACCTGGGTGCAAAAATTGAGGCTCTAGACCCTTCCAGAGCTGAGATATTGAAACTCAAAATTTTGACCAGAAAAAAAAATGACAGTGTTACCCCTTATGTTTTTCTTCGGGGGGTGAAAAATTAAGTTTCTCCAATCTTCTCAAAACTCTGGATTCTGATAGAGGGCCACGAGACATGGACCTGGGTGCAAAAATTGAGGCTCCAAACCCTTCCAGAGCTGAGAAATTGAAACTCAAAATTTTGACCAGAAAAAAAAATGACAGTGTTACCCCTTACGTTTTTTTTCGGGGGGTGAAAAATTAAGTTTCTCCAATCTTCTCAAAACTCTGGATTCTGATAGAGGGCCACGAGACATGGACCTGGGTGCAAAAATTGAGGCTCCAAACCCTTCCAGAGCTGAGAAATTGAAACTCAAAATTTTGACCAGAAAAAAAAATGACAGTGTTACCCCTTATGTTTTTTTTCGGGGGGTGAAAAATTAAGTTTCTCCAATCTTCTCAAAACTCTGGATTCTGATAGAGGGCCACGAGACATGGACCTGGGTGCAAAAATTGAGGCTCTAGACCCTTCCAGAGCTGAGATATTGAAACTCAAAATTTTGACCAGAAAAAAATGACAGTGTTACCCCTTATGTTTTTTTTTCGAGGGTGAAAAATTAAGTTTCTCCAATCTTCTCAAAACTCTGGATTCTGATAGAGGGCCATGGGACATGGACCTGGGTGCAAAAATTGAGGCTCTAGACCCTTCCAGAGCTGAGATATTGAAACTCAAAATTTTGACCAGAAAAAAAAAAATGACAGTGTTACCCCTTATGTTTTTTTTCGGGGGGTGAAAAATTAAGTTTCTCCATTCTTCTCAAAACTCTGGATTCTGATAGAGGGCCACGAGACATGGACCAGGGTGCAAAAATTGAGGCTCTAGACCCTTCCAGAGCTGAGATATTGAAACTCAAAATTTTGACCAGAAAAAAAAAATGGCAGTGTTACCCCTTATGTTTTTTTTCGGGGGGTGAAAAATTAAGTTTCTCCAATCTTCTCAAAACTCTGGATTCTGATAGAGGGCCACGAGACATGGACCTGGGTGCAAAAATTGAGGCTCCAAACCCTTCCAGAGCTGAGCAATTGAAACTCAAAATTTTGACCAGAAAAAAAAATGACAGTGTTACCCCTTATGTTTTTTTTCGGGGGGTGAAAAATTAAGTTTCTCCAATCTTCTCAAAACTCTGGATTCTGATAGAGGGCCACGAGACATGGACCTGGGTGCAAAAATTGAGGCTCCAAACCCTTCCAGAGCTGAGATATTGAAACTCAAAATTTTGACCAGAAAAAAAAATGACAGTGTTACCCCTTACGTTTTTTTTCGGGGGGTGAAAAATTAAGTTTCTCCAATCTTCTCAAAACTTTGGATTCTGATAGAGGGCCACGAGACATGGACCTGGGTGCAAAAATTGAGGCTCTAGACCCTTCCAGAGCTGAGATATTGAAACTCAAAATTTTGACCAGAAAAAAAAATGACAGTGTTACCCCTTATGTTTTTTTTCGGGGGGTGAAAAATTAAGTTTCTCCAATCTTCTCAAAACTCTGGATTCTGATAGAGGGCCACGAGACATGGACCTGAGTGCAAAAATTTAGGCTCTAGACCCTTCCAGAGCTGAGATATTGAAACTCAAAATTTTGACCAGAAAAAAAAATGACAGTGTTACCCCTTATGTTTTTTTTTCGGGGGGTGAAAAATTAAGTTTCTCCAATCTTCTCAAAACTCTGGATTCTGATAGAGGGCCATGAGACATGGACCTGGGTGCAAAAATTGAGGCTCCAAACCGTTCCAGAGCTGAGATATTGAAACTCAAAATTTTGACCAGAAAAAAAAAATGACAGTGTTACCCCTTATGTTTTTTTTCGGGGGGTGAAAAATTAAGTTTCTCCAATCTTCTCAAAACTCTGGATTCTGATAGAGGGCCACGAGACATGGACCTGGGTGCAAAAATTGAGGCTCCAAACCCTTCCAGAGCTGAGAAATTGAAACTCAAAATTTTGACCAGAAAAAAAAATGACAGTGTTACCCCTTATGTTTTTTTTCGGGGGGTGAAAAATTAAGTTTCTCCAATCTTCTCAAAACTCTGGATTCTGATAGAGGGCCACGAGACATGGACCTGGGTGCAAAAATTGAGGCTCCAAACCCTTCCAGAGCTGAGAAATTGAAACTCAAAATTTTGACCAGAAAAAAAAATGACAGTGTTACCCCTTACGTTTTTTTTCGGGGGGTGAAAAATTAAGTTTCTCCAATCTTCTCAAAACTTTGGATTCTGATAGAGGGCCACGAGACATGGACCTGGGTGCAAAAATTGAGGCTCTAGACCCTTCCAGAGCTGAGATATTGAAACTCAAAATTTTGACCAGAAAAAAAAATGACAGTGTTACCCCTTATGTTTTTTTTCGGGGGGTGAAAAATTAAGTTTCTCCAATCTTCTCAAAACTCTGGATTCTGATAGAGGGCCACGAGACATGGACCTGAGTGCAAAAATTTAGGCTCTAGACCCTTCCAGAGCTGAGATATTGAAACTCAAAATTTTGACCAGAAAAAAAAAATGACAGTGTTACCCCTTATGTTTTTTTTTCGGGGGGTGAAAAATTAAGTTTCTCCAATCTTCTCAAAACTCTGGATTCTGATAGAGGGCCACGAGACATGGTCCTGGGTGCAAAAATTGAGGCTCCAAACCCTTCCAGAGCTGAGATATTGAAACTCAAAATTTTGACCAGAAAAAAAAAATGACAGTGTTACCCCTTACGTTTTTTTTCGGGGGGTGAAAAATTAAGTTTCTCGAATCTTCTCAAAACTCTGGATTCTGATAGAGGGCCACGAGACATGGACCTGGGTGCAAAAATTGAGGCTCCAAACCCTTCCAGAGCTGAGATATTGAAACTCAAAATTTTGACCAGAAAAAAAAATGACAGTGTTACCCCTTACGTTTTTTTTTCGGGGGGTGAAAAATTAAGTTTCTCCAATCTTCTCAAAACTTTGGATTCTGATAGAGGGCCACGAGACATGGACCTGGGTGCAAAAATTGAGGCTCTAGACCCTTCCAGAGCTGAGATATTGAAACTCAAAATTTTGACCAGAAAAAAAAATGACAGTGTTACCCCTTATGTTTTTTTTCGGGGGGTGAAAAATTAAGTTTCTCCAATCTTCTCAAAACTCTGGATTCTGATAGAGGGCCACGAGACATGGACCTGGGTGCAAAAATTTAGGCTCTAGACCCTTCCAGAGCTGAGATATTGAAACTCAAAATTTTGACCAGAAAAAAAAATGACAGTGTTACCCCTTATGTTTTTTTTTCGGGGGGTGAAAAATTAAGTTTCTCCAATCTTCTCAAAACTCTGGATTCTGATAGAGGGCCACGAGACATGGACCTGGGTGCAAAAATTGAGGCTCCAAACCCTTCCAGAGCTGAGAAATTGAAACTCAAAATTTTGACCAGAAAAAAAAATGACAGTGTTACCCCTTATGTTTTTTTTCGGGGGGTGAAAAATTAAGTTTCTCCAATCTTCTCAAAACTCTGGATTCTGATAGAGGGCCACGAGACATGGACCTGGGTGCAAAAATTGAGGCTCCAAACCCTTCCAGAGCTGAGATATTGAAACTCAAAATTTTGACCAGAAAAAAAAATGACAGTGTTACCCCTTACGTTTTTTTTCGGGGGGTGAAAAATTAAGTTTCTCCAATCTTCTCAAAACTTCGGATTCTGATAGAGGGCCACGAGACATGGACCTGGGTGCAAAAATTGAGGCTCTAGACCCTTCCAGAGCTGAGATATTGAAACTCAAAATTTTGACCAGAAAAAAAATGACAGTGTTACCCCTTATGTTTTTTTTCGGGGGGTGAAAAATTAAGTTTCTCCAATCTTCTCAAAACTCTGGATTCTGATAGAGGGCCACGAGACATGGACCTGAGTGCAAAAATTTAGGCTCTAGACCCTTCCAGAGCTGAGATATTGAAACTCAAAATTTTGACCAGAAAAAAAAAATGACAGTGTTACCCCTTATGTTTTTTTTTCGGGGGGTGAAAAATTAAGTTTCTCCAATCTTCTCAAAACTCTGGATTCTGATAGAGGGCCACGAGACATGGTCCTGGGTGCAAAAATTGAGGCTCCAAACCCTTCCAGAGCTGAGATATTGAAACTCAAAATTTTGACCAGAAAAAAAAAATGACAGTGTTACCCCTTACGTTTTTTTTCGGGGGGTGAAAAATTAAGTTTCTCGAATCTTCTCAAAACTCTGGATTCTGATAGAGGGCCACGAGACATGGACCTGGGTGCAAAAATTGAGGCTCCAAACCCTTCCAGAGCTGAGAAATTGAAACTCAAAATTTTGACCAGAAAAAAAAAATGACAGTGTTACCCCTTACGTTTTTTTTCGGGGGGTGAAAAATTAAGTTTCTCCAATCTTCTCAAAACTCTGGATTCTGATAGAGGGCCACGAGACATGGACCTGGGTGCAAAAATTGAGGCTCCAAACCCTTCCAGAGCTGAGAAATTGAAACTCAAAATTTTGACCAGAAAAAAAAATGACAGTGTTACCCCTTATGTTTTTTTTCGGGGGGTGAAAAATTAAGTTTCTCCAATCTTCTCAAAACTCTGGATTCTGATAGAGGGCCATGAGACATGGACCTGGGTGCAAAAATTGAGGCTCCAAACCGTTCCAGAGCTGAGATATTGAAACTCAAAATTTTGACCAGAAAAAAAAAATGACAGTGTTACCCCTTATGTTTTTTTTCGGGGGGTGAAAAATTAAGTTTCTCCAATCTTCTCAAAACTCTGGATTCTGATAGAGGGCCACGAGACATGGACCTGGGTGCAAAAATTGAGGCTCCAAACCCTTCCAGAGCTGAGAAATTGAAACTCAAAATTTTGACCAGAAAAAAAAATGACAGTGTTACCTCTTATGTTTTTTTTCGGGGGGTGAAAAATTAAGTTTCTCCAATCTTCTCAAAACTCTGGATTCTGATAGAGGGCCACGAGACATGGACCTGGGTGCAAAAATTGAGGCTCTAGACCCTTCCAGAGCTGAGATATTGAAACTCAAAATTTTGACCAGAAAAAAATGACAGTGTTACCCCTTATGTTTTTCTTCGGGGGGTGAAAAATTAAGTTTCTCCAATCTTCTCAAAACTCTGGATTCTGATAGAGGGCCACGAGACATGGACCTGAGTGCAAAAATTGAGGCTCTAGACCCTTCCAGAGCTGAGATATTGAAACTCAAAATTTTGACCAGAAAAAAAATGACAGTGTTACCACTTATGTTTTTTTTCGGGGGGTGAAAAATTAAGTTTCTCCAATCTTCTCAAAACTCTGGATTCTGATAGAGGGCCACGAGACATGGACCAGGGTGCAAAAATTGAGGCTCTAGACCCTTCCAGAGCTGAGATATTGAAACTCAAAATTTTGACCATAAAAAAAAAAATGGCAGTGTTACCCCTTATGTTTTTTTTCGGGGGGTGAAAAATTAAGTTTCTCCAATCATCTCAAAACTCTGGATTCTGATAGAGGGCCATGAGACATGGACCTGGGTGCAAAAATTGAGGCTCCAAACCGTTCCAGAGCTGAGATATTGAAACTCAAAATTTTGACCAGAAAAAAAAATGACAGTGTTACCCCTTACGTTTTTTTTCGGGGGGTGAAAAATTAAGTTTCTCCAATCTTCTCAAAACTCTGGATTCTGATAGAGGGCCACGAGACATGGACCTGGGTGCAAAAATTGAGGCTCTAGACCCTTCTAGAGCTGAGATATTGTAACTCAAAATTTTGACCAGAAAAAAAAATTACAGTGTTACCCCTTATGTTTTTTTTCGGGGGGTGAAAAATTAAGTTTCTCCAATCTTCTCAAAACTCTGGATTCTGATAGAGGGCCATGAGACATGGACCTGGGTGCAAAAATTGAGGCTCCAAACCGTTCCAGAGCTGAGATATTGAAACTCAAAATTTTGACCAGAAAAAAAAAATGACAGTGTTACCCCTTACGTTTTTTTTTCGGGGGGTGAAAAATTAAGTTTCTCCAATCTTCTCAAAACTCTGGATTCTGATAGAGGGCCACGAGACATGGACCTGGGTGCAAAAATTGAGGCTCTAGACCCTTCCAGAGCTGAGATATTGAAACTCAAAATTTTGACCAGAAAAAAAAATGACAGTGTTACCCCTTATGTTTTTCTTCGGGGGGTGAAAAATTAAGTTTCTCCAATCTTCTCAAAACTCTGGATTCTGATAGAGGGCCACGAGACATGGACCTGGGTGCAAAAATTGAGGCTCCAAACCCTTCCAGAGCTGAGAAATTGAAACTCAAAATTTTGACCAGAAAAAAAAATGACAGTGTTACCCCTTACGTTTTTTTTCGGGGGGTGAAAAATTAAGTTTCTCCAATCTTCTCAAAACTCTGGATTCTGATAGAGGGCCACGAGACATGGACCTGGGTGCAAAAATTGAGGCTCCAAACCCTTCCAGAGCTGAGAAATTGAAACTCAAAATTTTGACCAGAAAAAAAAATGACAGTGTTACCCCTTATGTTTTTTTTCGGGGGGTGAAAAATTAAGTTTCTCCAATCTTCTCAAAACTCTGGATTCTGATAGAGGGCCACGAGACATGGACCTGGGTGCAAAAATTGAGGCTCTAGACCCTTCCAGAGCTGAGATATTGAAACTCAAAATTTTGACCAGAAAAAAATGACAGTGTTACCCCTTATGTTTTTTTTTCGGGGGGTGAAAAATTAAGTTTCTCCAATCTTCTCAAAACTCTGGATTCTGATAGAGGGCCATGGGACATGGACCTGGGTGCAAAAATTGAGGCTCTAGACCCTTCCAGAGCTGAGATATTGAAACTCAAAATTTTGACCAGAAAAAAAAAAATGACAGTGTTACCCCTTATGTTTTTTTTCGGGGGGTGAAAAATTAAGTTTCTCCATTCTTCTCAAAACTCTGGATTCTGATAGAGGGCCACGAGACATGGACCAGGGTGCAAAAATTGAGGCTCTAGACCCTTCCAGAGCTGAGATATTGAAACTCAAAATTTTGACCAGAAAAAAAAAATGGCAGTGTTACCCCTTATGTTTTTTTTCGGGGGGTGAAAAATTAAGTTTCTCCAATCTTCTCAAAACTCTGGATTCTGATAGAGGGCCACGAGACATGGTCCTGGGTGCAAAAATTGAGGCTCCAAACCCTTCCAGAGCTGAGATATTGAAACTCAAAATTTTGACCAGAAAAAAAAAATGACAGTGTTACCCCTTACGTTTTTTTTCGGGGGGTGAAAAATTAAGTTTCTCGAATCTTCTCAAAACTCTGGATTCTGATAGAGGGCCACGAGACATGGACCTGGGTGCAAAAATTGAGGCTCCAAACCCTTCCAGAGCTGAGATATTGAAACTCAAAATTTTGACCAGAAAAAAAAATGACAGTGTTACCCCTTACGTTTTTTTTTCGGGGGGTGAAAAATTAAGTTTCTCCAATCTTCTCAAAACTCTGGATTCTGATAGAGGGCCATGAGACATGGACCTGGGTGCAAAAATTGAGGCTCCAAACCGTTCCAGAGCTGAGATATTGAAACTCAAAATTTTGACCAGAAAAAAAAAATGACAGTGTTACCCCTTATGTTTTTTTTCGGGGGGTGAAAAATTAAGTTTCTCCAATCTTCTCAAAACTCTGGATTCTGATAGAGGGCCACGAGACATGGACCTGGGTGCAAAAATTGAGGCTCCAAACCCTTCCAGAGCTGAGAAATTGAAACTCAAAATTTTGACCAGAAAAAAAAATGACAGTGTTACCCCTTATGTTTTTTTTCGGGGGGTGAAAAATTAAGTTTCTCCAATCTTCTCAAAACTCTGGATTCTGATAGAGGGCCACGAGACATGGACCTGGGTGCAAAAATTGAGGCTCCAAACCCTTCCAGAGCTGAGAAATTGAAACTCAAAATTTTGACCAGAAAAAAAAATGACAGTGTTACCCCTTACGTTTTTTTTCGGGGGGTGAAAAATTAAGTTTCTCCAATCTTCTCAAAACTTTGGATTCTGATAGAGGGCCACGAGACATGGACCTGGGTGCAAAAATTGAGGCTCTAGACCCTTCCAGAGCTGAGATATTGAAACTCAAAATTTTGACCAGAAAAAAAAATGACAGTGTTACCCCTTATGTTTTTTTTCGGGGGGTGAAAAATTAAGTTTCTCCAATCTTCTCAAAACTCTGGATTCTGATAGAGGGCCACGAGACATGGACCTGAGTGCAAAAATTTAGGCTCTAGACCCTTCCAGAGCTGAGATATTGAAACTCAAAATTTTGACCAGAAAAAAAAAATGACAGTGTTACCCCTTATGTTTTTTTTTCGGGGGGTGAAAAATTAAGTTTCTCCAATCTTCTCAAAACTCTGGATTCTGATAGAGGGCCACGAGACATGGTCCTGGGTGCAAAAATTGAGGCTCCAAACCCTTCCAGAGCTGAGATATTGAAACTCAAAATTTTGACCAGAAAAAAAAAATGACAGTGTTACCCCTTACGTTTTTTTTCGGGGGGTGAAAAATTAAGTTTCTCGAATCTTCTCAAAACTCTGGATTCTGATAGAGGGCCACGAGACATGGACCTGGGTGCAAAAATTGAGGCTCCAAACCCTTCCAGAGCTGAGATATTGAAACTCAAAATTTTGACCAGAAAAAAAAATGACAGTGTTACCCCTTACGTTTTTTTTTCGGGGGGTGAAAAATTAAGTTTCTCCAATCTTCTCAAAACTTTGGATTCTGATAGAGGGCCACGAGACATGGACCTGGGTGCAAAAATTGAGGCTCTAGACCCTTCCAGAGCTGAGATATTGAAACTCAAAATTTTGACCAGAAAAAAAAATGACAGTGTTACCCCTTATGTTTTTTTTCGGGGGGTGAAAAATTAAGTTTCTCCAATCTTCTCAAAACTCTGGATTCTGATAGAGGGCCACGAGACATGGACCTGGGTGCAAAAATTTAGGCTCTAGACCCTTCCAGAGCTGAGATATTGAAACTCAAAATTTTGACCAGAAAAAAAAATGACAGTGTTACCCCTTATGTTTTTTTTTCGGGGGGTGAAAAATTAAGTTTCTCCAATCTTCTCAAAACTCTGGATTCTGATAGAGGGCCACGAGACATGGACCTGGGTGCAAAAATTGAGGCTCCAAACCCTTCCAGAGCTGAGAAATTGAAACTCAAAATTTTGACCAGAAAAAAAAATGACAGTGTTACCCCTTATGTTTTTTTTCGGGGGGTGAAAAATTAAGTTTCTCCAATCTTCTCAAAACTCTGGATTCTGATAGAGGGCCACGAGACATGGACCTGGGTGCAAAAATTGAGGCTCCAAACCCTTCCAGAGCTGAGATATTGAAACTCAAAATTTTGACCAGAAAAAAAAATGACAGTGTTACCCCTTACGTTTTTTTTCGGGGGGTGAAAAATTAAGTTTCTCCAATCTTCTCAAAACTTCGGATTCTGATAGAGGGCCACGAGACATGGACCTGGGTGCAAAAATTGAGGCTCTAGACCCTTCCAGAGCTGAGATATTGAAACTCAAAATTTTGACCAGAAAAAAAATGACAGTGTTACCCCTTATGTTTTTTTTCGGGGGGTGAAAAATTAAGTTTCTCCAATCTTCTCAAAACTCTGGATTCTGATAGAGGGCCACGAGACATGGACCTGAGTGCAAAAATTTAGGCTCTAGACCCTTCCAGAGCTGAGATATTGAAACTCAAAATTTTGACCAGAAAAAAAAAATGACAGTGTTACCCCTTATGTTTTTTTTTCGGGGGGTGAAAAATTAAGTTTCTCCAATCTTCTCAAAACTCTGGATTCTGATAGAGGGCCACGAGACATGGTCCTGGGTGCAAAAATTGAGGCTCCAAACCCTTCCAGAGCTGAGATATTGAAACTCAAAATTTTGACCAGAAAAAAAAAATGACAGTGTTACCCCTTACGTTTTTTTTCGGGGGGTGAAAAATTAAGTTTCTCGAATCTTCTCAAAACTCTGGATTCTGATAGAGGGCCACGAGACATGGACCTGGGTGCAAAAATTGAGGCTCCAAACCCTTCCAGAGCTGAGAAATTGAAACTCAAAATTTTGACCAGAAAAAAAAAATGACAGTGTTACCCCTTACGTTTTTTTTCGGGGGGTGAAAAATTAAGTTTCTCCAATCTTCTCAAAACTCTGGATTCTGATAGAGGGCCACGAGACATGGACCTGGGTGCAAAAATTGAGGCTCCAAACCCTTCCAGAGCTGAGAAATTGAAACTCAAAATTTTGACCAGAAAAAAAAATGACAGTGTTACCCCTTATGTTTTTTTTCGGGGGGTGAAAAATTAAGTTTCTCCAATCTTCTCAAAACTCTGGATTCTGATAGAGGGCCATGAGACATGGACCTGGGTGCAAAAATTGAGGCTCCAAACCGTTCCAGAGCTGAGATATTGAAACTCAAAATTTTGACCAGAAAAAAAAAATGACAGTGTTACCCCTTATGTTTTTTTTCGGGGGGTGAAAAATTAAGTTTCTCCAATCTTCTCAAAACTCTGGATTCTGATAGAGGGCCACGAGACATGGACCTGGGTGCAAAAATTGAGGCTCCAAACCCTTCCAGAGCTGAGAAATTGAAACTCAAAATTTTGACCAGAAAAAAAAATGACAGTGTTACCTCTTATGTTTTTTTTCGGGGGGTGAAAAATTAAGTTTCTCCAATCTTCTCAAAACTCTGGATTCTGATAGAGGGCCACGAGACATGGACCTGGGTGCAAAAATTGAGGCTCTAGACCCTTCCAGAGCTGAGATATTGAAACTCAAAATTTTGACCAGAAAAAAATGACAGTGTTACCCCTTATGTTTTTCTTCGGGGGGTGAAAAATTAAGTTTCTCCAATCTTCTCAAAACTCTGGATTCTGATAGAGGGCCACGAGACATGGACCTGAGTGCAAAAATTGAGGCTCTAGACCCTTCCAGAGCTGAGATATTGAAACTCAAAATTTTGACCAGAAAAAAAATGACAGTGTTACCACTTATGTTTTTTTTCGGGGGGTGAAAAATTAAGTTTCTCCAATCTTCTCAAAACTCTGGATTCTGATAGAGGGCCACGAGACATGGACCAGGGTGCAAAAATTGAGGCTCTAGACCCTTCCAGAGCTGAGATATTGAAACTCAAAATTTTGACCATAAAAAAAAAAATGGCAGTGTTACCCCTTATGTTTTTTTTCGGGGGGTGAAAAATTAAGTTTCTCCAATCATCTCAAAACTCTGGATTCTGATAGAGGGCCATGAGACATGGACCTGGGTGCAAAAATTGAGGCTCCAAACCGTTCCAGAGCTGAGATATTGAAACTCAAAATTTTGACCAGAAAAAAAAATGACAGTGTTACCCCTTACGTTTTTTTTCGGGGGGTGAAAAATTAAGTTTCTCCAATCTTCTCAAAACTCTGGATTCTGATAGAGGGCCACGAGACATGGACCTGGGTGCAAAAATTGAGGCTCTAGACCCTTCTAGAGCTGAGATATTGTAACTCAAAATTTTGACCAGAAAAAAAAATTACAGTGTTACCCCTTATGTTTTTTTTCGGGGGGTGAAAAATTAAGTTTCTCCAATCTTCTCAAAACTCTGGATTCTGATAGAGGGCCATGAGACATGGACCTGGGTGCAAAAATTGAGGCTCCAAACCGTTCCAGAGCTGAGATATTGAAACTCAAAATTTTGACCAGAAAAAAAAAATGACAGTGTTACCCCTTACGTTTTTTTTTCGGGGGGTGAAAAATTAAGTTTCTCCAATCTTCTCAAAACTCTGGATTCTGATAGAGGGCCACGAGACATGGACCTGGGTGCAAAAATTGAGGCTCTAGACCCTTCCAGAGCTGAGATATTGAAACTCAAAATTTTGACCAGAAAAAAAAATGACAGTGTTACCCCTTATGTTTTTCTTCGGGGGGTGAAAAATTAAGTTTCTCCAATCTTCTCAAAACTCTGGATTCTGATAGAGGGCCACGAGACATGGACCTGGGTGCAAAAATTGAGGCTCCAAACCCTTCCAGAGCTGAGAAATTGAAACTCAAAATTTTGACCAGAAAAAAAAATGACAGTGTTACCCCTTACGTTTTTTTTCGGGGGGTGAAAAATTAAGTTTCTCCAATCTTCTCAAAACTCTGGATTCTGATAGAGGGCCACGAGACATGGACCTGGGTGCAAAAATTGAGGCTCCAAACCCTTCCAGAGCTGAGAAATTGAAACTCAAAATTTTGACCAGAAAAAAAAATGACAGTGTTACCCCTTATGTTTTTTTTCGGGGGGTGAAAAATTAAGTTTCTCCAATCTTCTCAAAACTCTGGATTCTGATAGAGGGCCACGAGACATGGACCTGGGTGCAAAAATTGAGGCTCTAGACCCTTCCAGAGCTGAGATATTGAAACTCAAAATTTTGACCAGAAAAAAATGACAGTGTTACCCCTTATGTTTTTTTTTCGGGGGGTGAAAAATTAAGTTTCTCCAATCTTCTCAAAACTCTGGATTCTGATAGAGGGCCATGGGACATGGACCTGGGTGCAAAAATTGAGGCTCTAGACCCTTCCAGAGCTGAGATATTGAAACTCAAAATTTTGACCAGAAAAAAAAAAATGACAGTGTTACCCCTTATGTTTTTTTTCGGGGGGTGAAAAATTAAGTTTCTCCATTCTTCTCAAAACTCTGGATTCTGATAGAGGGCCACGAGACATGGACCAGGGTGCAAAAATTGAGGCTCTAGACCCTTCCAGAGCTGAGATATTGAAACTCAAAATTTTGACCAGAAAAAAAAAATGGCAGTGTTACCCCTTATGTTTTTTTTCGGGGGGTGAAAAATTAAGTTTCTCCAATCTTCTCAAAACTCTGGATTCTGATAGAGGGCCACGAGACATGGTCCTGGGTGCAAAAATTGAGGCTCCAAACCCTTCCAGAGCTGAGATATTGAAACTCAAAATTTTGACCAGAAAAAAAAAATGACAGTGTTACCCCTTACGTTTTTTTTCGGGGGGTGAAAAATTAAGTTTCTCGAATCTTCTCAAAACTCTGGATTCTGATAGAGGGCCACGAGACATGGACCTGGGTGCAAAAATTGAGGCTCCAAACCCTTCCAGAGCTGAGATATTGAAACTCAAAATTTTGACCAGAAAAAAAAATGACAGTGTTACCCCTTACGTTTTTTTTTCGGGGGGTGAAAAATTAAGTTTCTCCAATCTTCTCAAAACTTTGGATTCTGATAGAGGGCCACGAGACATGGACCTGGGTGCAAAAATTTAGGCTCTAGACCCTTCCAGAGCTGAGATATTGAAACTCAAAATTTTGACCAGAAAAAAAAATGACAGTGTTACCCCTTATGTTTTTTTTTCGGGGGGTGAAAAATTAAGTTTCTCCAATCTTCTCAAAACTCTGGATTCTGATAGAGGGCCACGAGACATGGACCTGGGTGCAAAAATTGAGGCTCCAAACCCTTCCAGAGCTGAGAAATTGAAACTCAAAATTTTGACCAGAAAAAAAAATGACAGTGTTACCCCTTATGTTTTTTTTCGGGGGGTGAAAAATTAAGTTTCTCCAATCTTCTCAAAACTCTGGATTCTGATAGAGGGCCACGAGACATGGACCTGGGTGCAAAAATTGAGGCTCCAAACCCTTCCAGAGCTGAGATATTGAAACTCAAAATTTTGACCAGAAAAAAAAATGACAGTGTTACCCCTTACGTTTTTTTTCGGGGGGTGAAAAATTAAGTTTCTCCAATCTTCTCAAAACTTCGGATTCTGATAGAGGGCCACGAGACATGGACCTGGGTGCAAAAATTGAGGCTCTAGACCCTTCCAGAGCTGAGATATTGAAACTCAAAATTTTGACCAGAAAAAAAATGACAGTGTTACCCCTTATGTTTTTTTTCGGGGGGTGAAAAATTAAGTTTCTCCAATCTTCTCAAAACTCTGGATTCTGATAGAGGGCCACGAGACATGGACCTGAGTGCAAAAATTTAGGCTCTAGACCCTTCCAGAGCTGAGATATTGAAACTCAAAATTTTGACCAGAAAAAAAAAATGACAGTGTTACCCCTTATGTTTTTTTTTCGGGGGGTGAAAAATTAAGTTTCTCCAATCTTCTCAAAACTCTGGATTCTGATAGAGGGCCACGAGACATGGTCCTGGGTGCAAAAATTGAGGCTCCAAACCCTTCCAGAGCTGAGATATTGAAACTCAAAATTTTGACCAGAAAAAAAAAATGACAGTGTTACCCCTTACGTTTTTTTTCGGGGGGTGAAAAATTAAGTTTCTCGAATCTTCTCAAAACTCTGGATTCTGATAGAGGGCCACGAGACATGGACCTGGGTGCAAAAATTGAGGCTCCAAACCCTTCCAGAGCTGAGAAATTGAAACTCAAAATTTTGACCAGAAAAAAAAAATGACAGTGTTACCCCTTACGTTTTTTTTCGGGGGGTGAAAAATTAAGTTTCTCCAATCTTCTCAAAACTCTGGATTCTGATAGAGGGCCACGAGACATGGACCTGGGTGCAAAAATTGAGGCTCCAAACCCTTCCAGAGCTGAGAAATTGAAACTCAAAATTTTGACCAGAAAAAAAAATGACAGTGTTACCCCTTATGTTTTTTTTCGGGGGGTGAAAAATTAAGTTTCTCCAATCTTCTCAAAACTCTGGATTCTGATAGAGGGCCATGAGACATGGACCTGGGTGCAAAAATTGAGGCTCCAAACCGTTCCAGAGCTGAGATATTGAAACTCAAAATTTTGACCAGAAAAAAAAAATGACAGTGTTACCCCTTATGTTTTTTTTCGGGGGGTGAAAAATTAAGTTTCTCCAATCTTCTCAAAACTCTGGATTCTGATAGAGGGCCACGAGACATGGACCTGGGTGCAAAAATTGAGGCTCCAAACCCTTCCAGAGCTGAGAAATTGAAACTCAAAATTTTGACCAGAAAAAAAAATGACAGTGTTACCCCTTATGTTTTTTTTCGGGGGGTGAAAAATTAAGTTTCTCCAATCTTCTCAAAACTCTGGATTCTGATAGAGGGCCACGAGACATGGACCTGGGTGCAAAAATTGAGGCTCTAGACCCTTCCAGAGCTGAGATATTGAAACTCAAAATTTTGACCAGAAAAAAATGACAGTGTTACCCCTTATGTTTTTCTTCGGGGGGTGAAAAATTAAGTTTCTCCAATCTTCTCAAAACTCTGGATTCTGATAGAGGGCCACGAGACATGGACCTGAGTGCAAAAATTGAGGCTCTAGACCCTTCCAGAGCTGAGATATTGAAACTCAAAATTTTGACCAGAAAAAAAATGACAGTGTTACCACTTATGTTTTTTTTCGGGGGGTGAAAAATTAAGTTTCTCCAATCTTCTCAAAACTCTGGATTCTGATAGAGGGCCACGAGACATGGACCAGGGTGCAAAAATTGAGGCTCTAGACCCTTCCAGAGCTGAGATATTGAAACTCAAAATTTTGACCATAAAAAAAAAAATGGCAGTGTTACCCCTTATGTTTTTTTTCGGGGGGTGAAAAATTAAGTTTCTCCAATCATCTCAAAACTCTGGATTCTGATAGAGGGCCATGAGACATGGACCTGGGTGCAAAAATTGAGGCTCCAAACCGTTCCAGAGCTGAGATATTGAAACTCAAAATTTTGACCAGAAAAAAAAATGACAGTGTTACCCCTTACGTTTTTTTTCGGGGGGTGAAAAATTAAGTTTCTCCAATCTTCTCAAAACTCTGGATTCTGATAGAGGGCCACGAGACATGGACCTGGGTGCAAAAATTGAGGCTCTAGACCCTTCTAGAGCTGAGATATTGTAACTCAAAATTTTGACCAGAAAAAAAAATTACAGTGTTACCCCTTATGTTTTTTTTCGGGGGGTGAAAAATTAAGTTTCTCCAATCTTCTCAAAACTCTGGATTCTGATAGAGGGCCATGAGACATGGACCTGGGTGCAAAAATTGAGGCTCCAAACCGTTCCAGAGCTGAGATATTGAAACTCAAAATTTTGACCAGAAAAAAAAAATGACAGTGTTACCCCTTACGTTTTTTTTTCGGGGGGTGAAAAATTAAGTTTCTCCAATCTTCTCAAAACTCTGGATTCTGATAGAGGGCCACGAGACATGGACCTGGGTGCAAAAATTGAGGCTCTAGACCCTTCCAGAGCTGAGATATTGAAACTCAAAATTTTGACCAGAAAAAAAAATGACAGTGTTACCCCTTATGTTTTTCTTCGGGGGGTGAAAAATTAAGTTTCTCCAATCTTCTCAAAACTCTGGATTCTGATAGAGGGCCACGAGACATGGACCTGGGTGCAAAAATTGAGGCTCCAAACCCTTCCAGAGCTGAGAAATTGAAACTCAAAATTTTGACCAGAAAAAAAAATGACAGTGTTACCCCTTACGTTTTTTTTCGGGGGGTGAAAAATTAAGTTTCTCCAATCTTCTCAAAACTCTGGATTCTGATAGAGGGCCACGAGACATGGACCTGGGTGCAAAAATTGAGGCTCCAAACCCTTCCAGAGCTGAGAAATTGAAACTCAAAATTTTGACCAGAAAAAAAAATGACAGTGTTACCCCTTATGTTTTTTTTCGGGGGGTGAAAAATTAAGTTTCTCCAATCTTCTCAAAACTCTGGATTCTGATAGAGGGCCACGAGACATGGACCTGGGTGCAAAAATTGAGGCTCTAGACCCTTCCAGAGCTGAGATATTGAAACTCAAAATTTTGACCAGAAAAAAATGACAGTGTTACCCCTTATGTTTTTTTTTCGGGGGGTGAAAAATTAAGTTTCTCCAATCTTCTCAAAACTCTGGATTCTGATAGAGGGCCATGGGACATGGACCTGGGTGCAAAAATTGAGGCTCTAGACCCTTCCAGAGCTGAGATATTGAAACTCAAAATTTTGACCAGAAAAAAAAAATGACAGTGTTACCCCTTATGTTTTTTTTCGGGGGGTGAAAAATTAAGTTTCTCCATTCTTCTCAAAACTCTGGATTCTGATAGAGGGCCACGAGACATGGACCAGGGTGCAAAAATTGAGGCTCTAGACCCTTCCAGAGCTGAGATATTGAAACTCAAAATTTTGACCAGAAAAAAAAAATGGCAGTGTTACCCCTTATGTTTTTTTTCGGGGGGTGAAAAATTAAGTTTCTCCAATCTTCTCAAAACTCTGGATTCTGATAGAGGGCCACGAGACATGGACCTGGGTGCAAAAATTGAGGCTCCAAACCCTTCCAGAGCTGAGAAATTGAAACTCAAAATTTTGACCAGAAAAAAAAATGACAGTGTTACCCCTTATGTTTTTTTTCGGGGGGTGAAAAATTAAGTTTCTCCAATCTTCTCAAAACTCTGGATTCTGATAGAGGGCCACGAGACATGGACCTGGGTGCAAAAATTGAGGCTCCAAACCCTTCCAGAGCTGAGATATTGAAACTCAAAATTTTGACCAGAAAAAAAAATGACAGTGTTACCCCTTACGTTTTTTTTCGGGGGGTGAAAAATTAAGTTTCTCCAATCTTCTCAAAACTTTGGATTCTGATAGAGGGCCACGAGACATGGACCTGGGTGCAAAAATTGAGGCTCTAGACCCTTCCAGAGCTGAGATATTGAAACTCAAAATTTTGACCAGAAAAAAAAATGACAGTGTTACCCCTTATGTTTTTTTTCGGGGGGTGAAAAATTAAGTTTCTCCAATCTTCTCAAAACTCTGGATTCTGATAGAGGGCCACGAGACATGGACCTGAGTGCAAAAATTTAGGCTCTAGACCCTTCCAGAGCTGAGATATTGAAACTCAAAATTTTGACCAGAAAAAAAAATGACAGTGTTACCCCTTATGTTTTTTTTTCGGGGGGTGAAAAATTAAGTTTCTCCAATCTTCTCAAAACTCTGGATTCTGATAGAGGGCCATGAGACATGGACCTGGGTGCAAAAATTGAGGCTCCAAACCGTTCCAGAGCTGAGATATTGAAACTCAAAATTTTGACCAGAAAAAAAAAATGACAGTGTTACCCCTTATGTTTTTTTTCGGGGGGTGAAAAATTAAGTTTCTCCAATCTTCTCAAAACTCTGGATTCTGATAGAGGGCCACGAGACATGGACCTGGGTGCAAAAATTGAGGCTCCAAACCCTTCCAGAGCTGAGAAATTGAAACTCAAAATTTTGACCAGAAAAAAAAATGACAGTGTTACCCCTTATGTTTTTTTTCGGGGGGTGAAAAATTAAGTTTCTCCAATCTTCTCAAAACTCTGGATTCTGATAGAGGGCCACGAGACATGGACCTGGGTGCAAAAATTGAGGCTCCAAACCCTTCCAGAGCTGAGAAATTGAAACTCAAAATTTTGACCAGAAAAAAAAATGACAGTGTTACCCCTTACGTTTTTTTTCGGGGGGTGAAAAATTAAGTTTCTCCAATCTTCTCAAAACTTTGGATTCTGATAGAGGGCCACGAGACATGGACCTGGGTGCAAAAATTGAGGCTCTAGACCCTTCCAGAGCTGAGATATTGAAACTCAAAATTTTGACCAGAAAAAAAAATGACAGTGTTACCCCTTATGTTTTTTTTCGGGGGGTGAAAAATTAAGTTTCTCCAATCTTCTCAAAACTCTGGATTCTGATAGAGGGCCACGAGACATGGACCTGAGTGCAAAAATTTAGGCTCTAGACCCTTCCAGAGCTGAGATATTGAAACTCAAAATTTTGACCAGAAAAAAAAAATGACAGTGTTACCCCTTATGTTTTTTTTTCGGGGGGTGAAAAATTAAGTTTCTCCAATCTTCTCAAAACTCTGGATTCTGATAGAGGGCCACGAGACATGGTCCTGGGTGCAAAAATTGAGGCTCCAAACCCTTCCAGAGCTGAGATATTGAAACTCAAAATTTTGACCAGAAAAAAAAAATGAAAGTGTTACCCCTTACGTTTTTTTTCGGGGGGTGAAAAATTAAGTTTCTCGAATCTTCTCAAAACTCTGGATTCTGATAGAGGGCCACGAGACATGGACCTGGGTGCAAAAATTGAGGCTCCAAACCCTTCCAGAGCTGAGATATTGAAACTCAAAATTTTGACCAGAAAAAAAAATGACAGTGTTACCCCTTACGTTTTTTTTTTCGGGGGGTGAAAAATTAAGTTTCTCCAATCTTCTCAAAACTTTGGATTCTGATAGAGGGCCACGAGACATGGACCTGGGTGCAAAAATTGAGGCTCTAGACCCTTCCAGAGCTGAGATATTGAAACTCAAAATTTTGACCAGAAAAAAAAATGACAGTGTTACCCCTTATGTTTTTTTTCGGGGGGTGAAAAATTAAGTTTCTCCAATCTTCTCAAAACTCTGGATTCTGATAGAGGGCCACGAGACATGGACCTGGGTGCAAAAATTTAGGCTCTAGACCCTTCCAGAGCTGAGATATTGAAACTCAAAATTTTGACCAGAAAAAAAAATGACAGTGTTACCCCTTATGTTTTTTTTTCGGGGGGTGAAAAATTAAGTTTCTCCAATCTTCTCAAAACTCTGGATTCTGATAGAGGGCCACGAGACATGGACCTGGGTGCAAAAATTGAGGCTCCAAACCCTTCCAGAGCTGAGAAATTGAAACTCAAAATTTTGACCAGAAAAAAAAATGACAGTGTTACCCCTTATGTTTTTTTTTCGGGGGGTGAAAAATTAAGTTTCTCCAATCTTCTCAAAACTCTGGATTCTGATAGAGGGCCACGAGACATGGACCTGGGTGCAAAAATTGAGGCTCCAAACCCTTCCAGAGCTGAGATATTGAAACTCAAAATTTTGACCAGAAAAAAAAATGACAGTGTTACCCCTTACGTTTTTTTTCGGGGGGTGAAAAATTAAGTTTCTCCAATCTTCTCAAAACTTCGGATTCTGATAGAGGGCCACGAGACATGGACCTGGGTGCAAAAATTGAGGCTCTAGACCCTTCCAGAGCTGAGATATTGAAACTCAAAATTTTGACCAGAAAAAAAATGACAGTGTTACCCCTTATGTTTTTTTTTCGGGGGGTGAAAAATTAAGTTTCTCCAATCTTCTCAAAACTCTGGATTCTGATAGAGGGCCACGAGACATGGACCTGAGTGCAAAAATTTAGGCTCTAGACCCTTCCAGAGCTGAGATATTGAAACTCAAAATTTTGACCAGAAAAAAAAATGACAGTGTTACCCCTTATGTTTTTTTTTCGGGGGGTGAAAAATTAAGTTTCTCCAATCTTCTCAAAACTCTGGATTCTGATAGAGGGCCACGAGACATGGTCCTGGGTGCAAAAATTGAGGCTCCAAACCCTTCCAGAGCTGAGATATTGAAACTCAAAATTTTGACCAGAAAAAAAAAATGACAGTGTTACCCCTTACGTTTTTTTTCGGGGGGTGAAAAATTAAGTTTCTCGAATCTTCTCAAAACTCTGGATTCTGATAGAGGGCCACGAGACATGGACCTGGGTGCAAAAATTGAGGCTCCAAACCCTTCCAGAGCTGAGAAATTGAAACTCAAAATTTTGACCAGAAAAAAAAATGACAGTGTTACCCCTTACGTTTTTTTTCGGGGGGTGAAAAATTAAGTTTCTCCAATCTTCTCAAAACTCTGGATTCTGATAGAGGGCCACGAGACATGGACCTGGGTGCAAAAATTGAGGCTCCAAACCCTTCCAGAGCTGAGAAATTGAAACTCAAAATTTTGACCAGAAAAAAAAATGACAGTGTTACCCCTTATGTTTTTTTTCGGGGGGTGAAAAATTAAGTTTCTCCAATCTTCTCAAAACTCTGGATTCTGATAGAGGGCCACGAGACATGGACCTGGGTGCAAAAATTGAGGCTCCAAACCCTTCCAGAGCTGAGAAATTGAAACTCAAAATTTTGACCAGAAAAAAAAATGACAGTGTTACCCCTTATGTTTTTTTTCGGGGGGTGAAAAATTAAGTTTCTCCAATCTTCTCAAAACTCTGGATTCTGATAGAGGGCCACGAGACATGGACCTGGGTGCAAAAATTGAGGCTCCAAACCCTTCCAGAGCTGAGAAATTGAAACTCAAAATTTTGACCAGAAAAAAAATGACAGTGTTACCCCTTATGTTTTTTTTCGGGGGGTGAAAAACTAAGTTTCTCCAATCTTCTCAAAACTCACGATTCTGATAGAGGGCCACGAGACATGGACCTGGGTGCAAAAATTGAGGCTCCAAACCCTTCCAGAGCTGAGATATTGAAACTCAAAATTTTGACCAGAAAAAAAAATGACAGTGTTACCCCTTACGTTTTTTTTTCGGGGGGTGAAAAATTAAGTTTCTCCAATCTTCTCAAAACTTTGGATTCTGATAGAGGGCCACGAGACATGGACCTGGGTGCAAAAATTGAGGCTCTAGACCCTCCCAGAGCTGAGATATTGAAACTCAAAATTTTGACCAGAAAAAAAAATGACAGTGTTACCCCTTATGTTTTTTTTCGGGGGGTGAAAAATTAAGTTTCTCCAATCTTCTCAAAACTCTGGATTCTGATAGAGGGCCACGAGACATGGACCTGAGTGCAAAAATTTAGGCTCTAGACCCTTCCAGAGCTGAGATATTGAAACTCAAAATTTTGACCAGAAAAAAAAATGACAGTGTTACCCCTTATGTTTTTTTTTCGGGGGGTGAAAAATTAAGTTTCTCCAATCTTCTCAAAACTCTGGATTCTGATAGAGGGCCACGAGACATGGTCCTGGGTGCAAAAATTGAGGCTCCAAACCCTTCCAGAGCTGAGATATTGAAACTCAAAATTTTGACCAGAAAAAAAATGACAGTGTTACCCCTTACGTTTTTTTTCGGGGGGTGAAAAATTAAGTTTCTCGAATCTTCTCAAAACTCTGGATTCTGATAGAGAGCCACGAGACATGGACCTGGGTGCAAAAATTGAGGTTCCAAACCCTTCCAGAGCTGAGAAATTGAAACTCAAAATTTTGACCAGAAAAAAAAATGACAGTGTTACCCCTTACGTTTTTTTTCGGGGGGTGAAAAATTAAGTTTCTCCAATCTTCTCAAAACTCTGGATTCTGATAGAGGGCCACGAGACATGGACCTGAGTGCAAAAATTTAGGCTCTAGACCCTTCCAGAGCTGAGATATTGAAACTCAAAATTTTGACCAGAAAAAAATGACAGTGTTACCCCTTATGTTTTTCTTCGGGGGGTGAAAAATTAAGTTTCTCCAATCTTCTCAAAACTCTGGATTCTGATAGAGGGCCACGAGACATGGACCTGAGTGCAAAAATTGAGGCTCTAGACCCTTCCAGAGCTGAGATATTGAAACTCAAAATTTTGACCAGAAAAAAAATGACAGTGTTACCACTTATGTTTTTTTTCGGGGGGTGAAAAATTAAGTTTCTCCAATCTTCTCAAAACTCTGGATTCTGATAGAGGGCCACGAGACATGGACCAGGGTGCAAAAATTGAGGCTCTAGACCCTTCCAGAGCTGAGATATTGAAACTCAAAATTTTGACCATAAAAAAAAATGGCAGTGTTACCCCTTATGTTTTTTTTCGGGGGGTGAAAAATTAAGTTTCTCCAATCTTCTCAAAACTCTGGATTCTGATAGAGGGCCATGAGACATGGACCTGGGTGCAAAAATTGAGGCTCCAAACCGTTCCAGAGCTGAGATATTGAAACTCAAAATTTTGACCAGAAAAAAAAAATGACAGTGTTACCCCTTATGTTTTTTTTCGGGGGGTGAAAAATTAAGTTTCTCCAATCTTCTCAAAACTCTGGATTCTGATAGAGGGCCATGAGACATGGACCTGGGTGCAAAAATTGAGGCTCTAGACCCTTCTAGAGCTGAGATATTGTAACTCAAAATTTTGACCAGAAAAAAAAATGACAGTGTTACCCCTTATGTTTTTTTTCGGGGGGTGAAAAATTAAGTTTCTCCAATCTTCTCAAAACTCTGGATTCTGATAGAGGGCCATGAGACATGGACCTGGGTGCAAAAATTGAGGCTCCAAACCGTTCCAGAGCTGAGATATTGAAACTCAAAATTTTGACCAGAAAAAAAAAATGACAGTGTTACCCCTTACGTTTTTTTTTCGGGGGGTGAAAAATTAAGTTTCTCCAATCTTCTCAAAACTCTGGATTCTGATAGAGGACCACGAGACATGGACCTGGGTGCAAAAATTGAGGCTCTAGACCCTTCCAGAGCTGAGATATTGAAACTCAAAATTTTGACCAGAAAAAAAAATGACAGTGTTACCCCTTATGTTTTTCTTCGGGGGGTGAAAAATTAAGTTTCTCCAATCTTCTCAAAACTCTGGATTCTGATAGAGGGCCACGAGACATGGACCTGGGTGCAAAAATTGAGGCTCTAGACCCTTCCAGAGCTGAGATATTGAAACTCAAAATTTTGACCAGAAAAAAAAATGACAGTGTTACCCCTTATGTTTTTTATTCAGGGGGTGAAAAATTAAGTTTCTCCAATCTTCTCAAAACTCTGGATTCTGATAGAGGGCCACGAGACATGGACCTGGGTGCAAAAATTGAGGCTCCAAACCCTTCCAGAGCTGAGAAATTGAAACTCAAAATTTTGACCAGAAAAAAAAATGACAGTGTTACCCCTTACGTTTTTTTTCGGGGGGTGAAAAATTAAGTTTCTCCAATCTTCTCAAAACTCTGGATTCTGATAGAGGGCCACGAGACATGGACCTGGGTGCAAAAATTGAGGCTCCAAACCCTTCCAGAGCTGAGAAATTGAAACTCAAAATTTTGACCAGAAAAAAAAATGACAGTGTTACCCCTTATGTTTTTTTTCGGGGGGTGAAAAATTAAGTTTCTCCAATCTTCTCAAAACTCTGGATTCTGATAGAGGGCCACGAGACATGGACCTGGGTGCAAAAATTGAGGCTCTAGACCCTTCCAGAGCTGAGATATTGAAACTCAAAATTTTGACCAGAAAAAAATGACAGTGTTACCCCTTATGTTTTTTTTTCGGGGGGTGAAAAATTAAGTTTCTCCAATCTTCTCAAAACTCTGGATTCTGATAGAGGGCCACGGGACATGGACCTGGGTGCAAAAATTGAGGCTCTAGACCCTTCCAGAGCTGAGATATTGAAACTCAAAATTTTGACCAGAAAAAAAAAATGACAGTGTTACCCCTTATGTTTTTTTTCGGGGGGTGAAAAATTAAGTTTCTCCAATCTTCTCAAAACTCTGGATTCTGATAGAGGGCCACGAGACATGGACCAGGGTGCAAAAATTGAGGCTCTAGACCCTTCCAGAGCTGAGATATTGAAACTCAAAATTTTGACCAGAAAAAAAAAATGGCAGTGTTACCCCTTATGTTTTTTTTTCGGGGGGTGAAAAATTAAGTTTCTCCAATCTTCTCAAAACTCTGGATTCTGATAGAGGGCCACGAGACATGGACCTGGGTGCAAAAATTGAGGCTCCAAACCCTTCCAGAGCTGAGAAATTGAAACTCAAAATTTTGACCAGAAAAAAAAATGACAGTGTTACCCCTTATGTTTTTTTTCGGGGGGTGAAAAATTAAGTTTCTCCAATCTTCTCAAAACTCTGGATTCTGATAGAGGGCCACGAGACATGGACCTGGGTGCAAAAATTGAGGCTCCAAACCCTTCCAGAGCTGAGATATTGAAACTCAAAATTTTGACCAGAAAAAAAAATGACAGTGTTACCCCTTACGTTTTTTTTCGGGGGGTGAAAAATTAAGTTTCTCCAATCTTCTCAAAACTTCGGATTCTGATAGAGGGCCACGAGACATGGACCTGGGTGCAAAAATTGAGGCTCTAGACCCTTCCAGAGCTGAGATATTGAAACTCAAAATTTTGACCAGAAAAAAAATGACAGTGTTACCCCTTATGTTTTTTTTCGGGGGGTGAAAAATTAAGTTTCTCCAATCTTCTCAAAACTCTGGATTCTGATAGAGGGCCACGAGACATGGACCTGAGTGCAAAAATTTAGGCTCTAGACCCTTCCAGAGCTGAGATATTGAAACTCAAAATTTTGACCAGAAAAAAAAAATGACAGTGTTACCCCTTATGTTTTTTTTTCGGGGGGTGAAAAATTAAGTTTCTCCAATCTTCTCAAAACTCTGGATTCTGATAGAGGGCCACGAGACATGGTCCTGGGTGCAAAAATTGAGGCTCCAAACCCTTCCAGAGCTGAGATATTGAAACTCAAAATTTTGACCAGAAAAAAAAAATGACAGTGTTACCCCTTACGTTTTTTTTCGGGGGGTGAAAAATTAAGTTTCTCGAATCTTCTCAAAACTCTGGATTCTGATAGAGGGCCACGAGACATGGACCTGGGTGCAAAAATTGAGGCTCCAAACCCTTCCAGAGCTGAGAAATTGAAACTCAAAATTTTGACCAGAAAAAAAAAATGACAGTGTTACCCCTTACGTTTTTTTTCGGGGGGTGAAAAATTAAGTTTCTCCAATCTTCTCAAAACTCTGGATTCTGATAGAGGGCCACGAGACATGGACCTGGGTGCAAAAATTGAGGCTCCAAACCCTTCCAGAGCTGAGAAATTGAAACTCAAAATTTTGACCAGAAAAAAAAAATGACAGTGTTACCCCTTATGTTTTTTTTCGGGGGGTGAAAAATTAAGTTTCTCCAATCTTCTCAAAACTCTGGATTCTGATAGAGGGCCACGAGACATGGACCTGGGTGCAAAAATTGAGGCTCCAAACCCTTCCAGAGCTGAGAAATTGAAACTCAAAATTTTGACCAGAAAAAAAAAATGACAGTGTTACCCCTTATGTTTTTTTTCGGGGGGTGAAAAATTAAGTTTCTCCAATCTTCTCAAAACTCTGGATTCTGATAGAGGGCCACGAGACATGGACCTGGGTGCAAAAATTGAGGCTCCAAACCCTTCCAGAGCTGAGAAATTGAAACTCAAAATTTTGACCAGAAAAAAAATGACAGTGTTACCCCTTATGTTTTTTTTCGGGGGGTGAAAAATTAAGTTTCTCCAATCTTCTCAAAACTCACGATTCTGATAGAGGGCCACGAGACATGGACCTGGGTGCAAAAATTGAGGCTCCAAACCCTTCCAGAGCTGAGATATTGAAACTCAAAATTTTGACCAGAAAAAAAAATGACAGTGTTACCCCTTACGTTTTTTTTCGGGGGGTGAAAAATTAAGTTTCTCCAATCTTCTCAAAACTTTGGATTCTGATAGAGGGCCACGAGACATGGACCTGGGTGCAAAAATTGAGGCTCTAGACCCTCCCAGAGCTGAGATATTGAAACTCAAAATTTTGACCAGAAAAAAAAATGACAGTGTTACCCCTTATGTTTTTTTTCGGGGGGTGAAAAATTAAGTTTCTCCAATCTTCTCAAAACTCTGGATTCTGATAGAGGGCCACGAGACATGGACCTGAGTGCAAAAATTTAGGCTCTAGACCCTTCCAGAGCTGAGATATTGAAACTCAAAATTTTGACCAGAAAAAAAAATGACAGTGTTACCCCTTATGTTTTTTTTTCGGGGGGTGAAAAATTAAGTTTCTCCAATCTTCTCAAAACTCTGGATTCTGATAGAGGGCCACGAGACATGGTCCTGGGTGCAAAAATTGAGGCTCCAAACCCTTCCAGAGCTGAGATATTGAAACTCAAAATTTTGACCAGAAAAAAAATGACAGTGTTACCCCTTACGTTTTTTTTCGGGGGGTGAAAAATTAAGTTTCTCGAATCTTCTCAAAACTCTGGATTCTGATAGAGAGCCACGAGACATGGACCTGGGTCTAAAAATTGAGGTTCCAAACCCTTCCAGAGCTGAGAAATTGAAACTCAAAATTTTGACCAGAAAAAAAAATGACAGTGTTACCCCTTACGTTTTTTTTCGGGGGGTGAAAAATTAAGTTTCTCCAATCTTCTCAAAACTCTGGATTCTGATAGAGGGCCACGAGACATGGACCTGAGTGCAAAAATTTAGGCTCTAGACCCTTCCAGAGCTGAGATATTGAAACTCAAAATTTTGACCAGAAAAAAATGACAGTGTTACCCCTTATGTTTTTCTTCGGGGGGTGAAAAATTAAGTTTCTCCAATCTTCTCAAAACTCTGGATTCTGATAGAGGGCCACGAGACATGGACCTGAGTGCAAAAATTGAGGCTCTAGACCCTTCCAGAGCTGAGATATTGAAACTCAAAATTTTGACCAGAAAAAAAATGACAGTGTTACCACTTATGTTTTTTTTCGGGGGGTGAAAAATTAAGTTTCTCCAATCTTCTCAAAACTCTGGATTCTGATAGAGGGCCACGAGACATGGACCAGGGTGCAAAAATTGAGGCTCTAGACCCTTCCAGAGCTGAGATATTGAAACTCAAAATTTTGACCATAAAAAAAAAATGGCAGTGTTACCCCTTATGTTTTTTTTCGGGGGGTGAAAAATTAAGTTTCTCCAATCTTCTCAAAACTCTGGATTCTGATAGAGGGCCATGAGACATGGACCTGGGTGCAAAAATTGAGGCTCCAAACCGTTCCAGAGCTGAGATATTGAAACTCAAAATTTTGACCAGAAAAAAAAAATGACAGTGTTACCCCTTATGTTTTTTTTCGGGGGGTGAAAAATTAAGTTTCTCCAATCTTCTCAAAACTCTGGATTCTGATAGAGGGCCATGAGACATGGACCTGGGTGCAAAAATTGAGGCTCTAGACCCTTCTAGAGCTGAGATATTGTAACTCAAAATTTTGACCAGAAAAAAAAATGACAGTGTTACCCCTTATGTTTTTTTTCGGGGGGTGAAAAATTAAGTTTCTCCAATCTTCTCAAAACTCTGGATTCTGATAGAGGGCCATGAGACATGGACCTGGGTGCAAAAATTGAGGCTCCAAACCGTTCCAGAGCTGAGATATTGAAACTCAAAATTTTGACCAGAAAAAAAAAATGACAGTGTTACCCCTTACGTTTTTTTTTCGGGGGGTGAAAAATTAAGTTTCTCCAATCTTCTCAAAACTCTGGATTCTGATAGAGGGCCACGAGACATGGACCTGGGTGCAAAAATTGAGGCTCTAGACCCTTCCAGAGCTGAGATATTGAAACTCAAAATTTTGACCAGAAAAAAAAATGACAGTGTTACCCCTTATGTTTTTCTTCGGGGGGTGAAAAATTAAGTTTCTCCAATCTTCTCAAAACTCTGGATTCTGATAGAGGGCCACGAGACATGGACCTGGGTGCAAAAATTGAGGCTCTAGACCCTTCCAGAGCTGAGATATTGAAACTCAAAATTTTGACCAGAAAAAAAATGACAGTGTTACCCCTTATGTTTTTTATTCAGGGGGTGAAAAATTAAGTTTCTCCAATCTTCTCAAAACTCTGGATTCTGATAGAGGGCCACGAGACATGGACCTGGGTGCAAAAATTGAGGCTCCAAACCCTTCCAGAGCTGAGAAATTGAAACTCAAAATTTTGACCAGAAAAAAAAATGACAGTGTTACCCCTTACGTTTTTTTTCGGGGGGTGAAAAATTAAGTTTCTCCAATCTTCTCAAAACTCTGGATTCTGATAGAGGGCCACGAGACATGGACCTGGGTGCAAAAATTGAGGCTCCAAACCCTTCCAGAGCTGAGAAATTGAAACTCAAAATTTTGACCAGAAAAAAAAATGACAGTGTTACCCCTTATGTTTTTTTTCGGGGGGTGAAAAATTAAGTTTCTCCAATCTTCTCAAAACTCTGGATTCTGATAGAGGGCCACGAGACATGGACCTGGGTGCAAAAATTGAGGCTCTAGACCCTTCCAGAGCTGAGATATTGAAACTCAAAATTTTGACCAGAAAAAAATGACAGTGTTACCCCTTATGTTTTTTTTTCGGGGGGTGAAAAATTAAGTTTCTCCAATCTTCTCAAAACTCTGGATTCTGATAGAGGGCCACGGGACATGGACCTGGGTGCAAAAATTGAGGCTCTAGACCCTTCCAGAGCTGAGATATTGAAACTCAAAATTTTGACCAGAAAAAAAAAATGACAGTGTTACCCCTTATGTTTTTTTTCGGGGGGTGAAAAATTAAGTTTCTCCAATCTTCTCAAAACTCTGGATTCTGATAGAGGGCCACGAGACATGGACCAGGGTGCAAAAATTGAGGCTCTAGACCCTTCCAGAGCTGAGATATTGAAACTCAAAATTTTGACCAGAAAAAAAAAAATGGCAGTGTTACCCCTTATGTTTTTTTTTCGGGGGGTGAAAAATTAAGTTTCTCCAATCTTCTCAAAACTCTGGATTCTGATAGAGGGCCACGGGACATGGACCTGGGTGCAAAAATTGAGGCTCTAGACCCTTCCAGAGCTGAGATATTGAAACTCAAAATTTTGACCAGAAAAAAAAAATGACAGTGTTACCCCTTATGTTTTTTTTCGGGGGGTGAAAAATTAAGTTTCTCCAATCTTCTCAAAACTCTGGATTCTGATAGAGGGCCACGAGACATGGACCAGGGTGCAAAAATTGAGGCTCTAGACCCTTCCAGAGCTGAGATATTGAAACTCAAAATTTTGACCAGAAAAAAAAAAATGGCAGTGTTACCCCTTATGTTTTTTTTTCGGGGGGTGAAAAATTAAGTTTCTCCAATCTTCTCAAAACTCTGGATTCTGATAGAGGGCCACGAGACATGGACCTGGGTGCAAAAATTGAGGCTCCAAACCCTTCCAGAGCTGAGAAATTGAAACTCAAAATTTTGACCAGAAAAAAAAATGACAGTGTTACCCCTTATGTTTTTTTTCGGGGGGTGAAAAATTAAGTTTCTCCAATCTTCTCAAAACTCTGGATTCTGATAGAGGGCCACGAGACATGGACCTGGGTGCAAAAATTGAGGCTCCAAACCCTTCCAGAGCTGAGATATTGAAACTCAAAATTTTGACCAGAAAAAAAAATGACAGTGTTACCCCTTACGTTTTTTTTCGGGGGGTGAAAAATTAAGTTTCTCCAATCTTCTCAAAACTTCGGATTCTGATAGAGGGCCACGAGACATGGACCTGGGTGCAAAAATTGAGGCTCTAGACCCTTCCAGAGCTGAGATATTGAAACTCAAAATTTTGACCAGAAAAAAAATGACAGTGTTACCCCTTATGTTTTTTTTCGGGGGGTGAAAAATTAAGTTTCTCCAATCTTCTCAAAACTCTGGATTCTGATAGAGGGCCACGAGACATGGACCTGAGTGCAAAAATTTAGGCTCTAGACCCTTCCAGAGCTGAGATATTGAAACTCAAAATTTTGACCAGAAAAAAAAAATGACAGTGTTACCCCTTATGTTTTTTTTTCGGGGGGTGAAAAATTAAGTTTCTCCAATCTTCTCAAAACTCTGGATTCTGATAGAGGGCCACGAGACATGGTCCTGGGTGCAAAAATTGAGGCTCCAAACCCTTCCAGAGCTGAGATATTGAAACTCAAAATTTTGACCAGAAAAAAAAAATGACAGTGTTACCCCTTACGTTTTTTTTCGGGGGGTGAAAAATTAAGTTTCTCGAATCTTCTCAAAACTCTGGATTCTGATAGAGGGCCACGAGACATGGACCTGGGTGCAAAAATTGAGGCTCCAAACCCTTCCAGAGCTGAGAAATTGAAACTCAAAATTTTGACCAGAAAAAAAAAATGACAGTGTTACCCCTTACGTTTTTTTTCGGGGGGTGAAAAATTAAGTTTCTCCAATCTTCTCAAAACTCTGGATTCTGATAGAGGGCCACGAGACATGGACCTGGGTGCAAAAATTGAGGCTCCAAACCCTTCCAGAGCTGAGAAATTGAAACTCAAAATTTTGACCAGAAAAAAAAATGACAGTGTTACCCCTTATGTTTTTTTTCGGGGGGTGAAAAATTAAGTTTCTCCAATCTTCTCAAAACTCTGGATTCTGATAGAGGGCCACGAGACATGGACCTGGGTGCAAAAATTGAGGCTCCAAACCCTTCCAGAGCTGAGAAATTGAAACTCAAAATTTTGACCAGAAAAAAAAATGACAGTGTTACCCCTTATGTTTTTTTTCGGGGGGTGAAAAATTAAGTTTCTCCAATCTTCTCAAAACTCTGGATTCTGATAGAGGGCCACGAGACATGGACCTGGGTGCAAAAATTGAGGCTCCAAACCCTTCCAGAGCTGAGAAATTGAAACTCAAAATTTTGACCAGAAAAAAAATGACAGTGTTACCCCTTATGTTTTTTTTCGGGGGGTGAAAAATTAAGTTTCTCCAATCTTCTCAAAACTCACGATTCTGATAGAGGGCCACGAGACATGGACCTGGGTGCAAAAATTGAGGCTCCAAACCCTTCCAGAGCTGAGATATTGAAACTCAAAATTTTGACCAGAAAAAAAAATGACAGTGTTACCCCTTACGTTTTTTTTTCGGGGGGTGAAAAATTAAGTTTCTCCAATCTTCTCAAAACTTTGGATTCTGATAGAGGGCCACGAGACATGGACCTGGGTGCAAAAATTGAGGCTCTAGACCCTCCCAGAGCTGAGATATTGAAACTCAAAATTTTGACCAGAAAAAAAAATGACAGTGTTACCCCTTATGTTTTTTTTCGGGGGGTGAAAAATTAAGTTTCTCCAATCTTCTCAAAACTCTGGATTCTGATAGAGGGCCACGAGACATGGACCTGAGTGCAAAAATTTAGGCTCTAGACCCTTCCAGAGCTGAGATATTGAAACTCAAAATTTTGACCAGAAAAAAAAATGACAGTGTTACCCCTTATGTTTTTTTTTCGGGGGGTGAAAAATTAAGTTTCTCCAATCTTCTCAAAACTCTGGATTCTGATAGAGGGCCACGAGACATGGTCCTGGGTGCAAAAATTGAGGCTCCAAACCCTTCCAGAGCTGAGATATTGAAACTCAAAATTTTGACCAGAAAAAAAATGACAGTGTTACCCCTTACGTTTTTTTTCGGGGGGTGAAAAATTAAGTTTCTCGAATCTTCTCAAAACTCTGGATTCTGATAGAGAGCCACGAGACATGGACCTGGGTGCAAAAATTGAGGTTCCAAACCCTTCCAGAGCTGAGAAATTGAAACTCAAAATTTTGACCAGAAAAAAAAATGACAGTGTTACCCCTTACGTTTTTTTTCGGGGGGTGAAAAATTAAGTTTCTCCAATCTTCTCAAAACTCTGGATTCTGATAGAGGGCCACGAGACATGGACCTGAGTGCAAAAATTTAGGCTCTAGACCCTTCCAGAGCTGAGATATTGAAACTCAAAATTTTGACCAGAAAAAAATGACAGTGTTACCCCTTATGTTTTTCTTCGGGGGGTGAAAAATTAAGTTTCTCCAATCTTCTCAAAACTCTGGATTCTGATAGAGGGCCACGAGACATGGACCTGAGTGCAAAAATTGAGGCTCTAGACCCTTCCAGAGCTGAGATATTGAAACTCAAAATTTTGACCAGAAAAAAAATGACAGTGTTACCACTTATGTTTTTTTTCGGGGGGTGAAAAATTAAGTTTCTCCAATCTTCTCAAAACTCTGGATTCTGATAGAGGGCCACGAGACATGGACCAGGGTGCAAAAATTGAGGCTCTAGACCCTTCCAGAGCTGAGATATTGAAACTCAAAATTTTGACCATAAAAAAAAAATGGCAGTGTTACCCCTTATGTTTTTTTTCGGGGGGTGAAAAATTAAGTTTCTCCAATCTTCTCAAAACTCTGGATTCTGATAGAGGGCCATGAGACATGGACCTGGGTGCAAAAATTGAGGCTCCAAACCGTTCCAGAGCTGAGATATTGAAACTCAAAATTTTGACCAGAAAAAAAAAATGACAGTGTTACCCCTTATGTTTTTTTTCGGGGGGTGAAAAATTAAGTTTCTCCAATCTTCTCAAAACTCTGGATTCTGATAGAGGGCCATGAGACATGGACCTGGGTGCAAAAATTGAGGCTCTAGACCCTTCTAGAGCTGAGATATTGTAACTCAAAATTTTGACCAGAAAAAAAAAATGACAGTGTTACCCCTTATGTTTTTTTTCGGGGGGTGAAAAATTAAGTTTCTCCAATCTTCTCAAAACTCTGGATTCTGATAGAGGGCCATGAGACATGGACCTGGGTGCAAAAATTGAGGCTCCAAACCGTTCCAGAGCTGAGATATTGAAACTCAAAATTTTGACCAGAAAAAAAAATGACAGTGTTACCCCTTACGTTTTTTTTTCGGGGGGTGAAAAATTAAGTTTCTCCAATCTTCTCAAAACTCTGGATTCTGATAGAGGGCCACGAGACATGGACCTGGGTGCAAAAATTGAGGCTCTAGACCCTTCCAGAGCTGAGATATTGAAACTCAAAATTTTGACCAGAAAAAAAAATGACAGTGTTACCCCTTATGTTTTTCTTCGGGGGGTGAAAAATTAAGTTTCTCCAATCTTCTCAAAACTCTGGATTCTGATAGAGGGCCACGAGACATGGACCTGGGTGCAAAAATTGAGGCTCTAGACCCTTCCAGAGCTGAGATATTGAAACTCAAAATTTTGACCAGAAAAAAAAATGACAGTGTTACCCCTTATGTTTTTTATTCAGGGGGTGAAAAATTAAGTTTCTCCAATCTTCTCAAAACTCTGGATTCTGATAGAGGGCCACGAGACATGGACCTGGGTGCAAAAATTGAGGCTCCAAACCCTTCCAGAGCTGAGAAATTGAAACTCAAAATTTTGACCAGAAAAAAAAATGACAGTGTTACCCCTTACGTTTTTTTTCGGGGGGTGAAAAATTAAGTTTCTCCAATCTTCTCAAAACTCTGGATTCTGATAGAGGGCCACGAGACATGGACCTGGGTGCAAAAATTGAGGCTCCAAACCCTTCCAGAGCTGAGAAATTGAAACTCAAAATTTTGACCAGAAAAAAAAATGACAGTGTTACCCCTTATGTTTTTTTTCGGGGGGTGAAAAATTAAGTTTCTCCAATCTTCTCAAAACTCTGGATTCTGATAGAGGGCCACGAGACATGGACCTGGGTGCAAAAATTGAGGCTCTAGACCCTTCCAGAGCTGAGATATTGAAACTCAAAATTTTGACCAGAAAAAAATGACAGTGTTACCCCTTATGTTTTTTTTTCGGGGGGTGAAAAATTAAGTTTCTCCAATCTTCTCAAAACTCTGGATTCTGATAGAGGGCCACGGGACATGGACCTGGGTGCAAAAATTGAGGCTCTAGACCCTTCCAGAGCTGAGATATTGAAACTCAAAATTTTGACCAGAAAAAAAAAATGACAGTGTTACCCCTTATGTTTTTTTTCGGGGGGTGAAAAATTAAGTTTCTCCAATCTTCTCAAAACTCTGGATTCTGATAGAGGGCCACGAGACATGGACCAGGGTGCAAAAATTGAGGCTCTAGACCCTTCCAGAGCTGAGATATTGAAACTCAAAATTTTGACCAGAAAAAAAAAAAAATGGCAGTGTTACCCCTTATGTTTTTTTTTCGGGGGGTGAAAAATTAAGTTTCTCCAATCTTCTCAAAACTCTGGATTCTGATAGAGGGCCATGAGACATGGACCTGGGTGCAAAAATTGAGGCTCCAAACCGTTCCAGAGCTGAGATATTGAAACTCAAAATTTTGACCAGAAAAAAAAATGACAGTGTTACCCCTTATGTTTTTTTTTCGGGGGGTGAAAAATTTAGTTTCTCCAATCTTCTCAAAACTCTGGATTCTGATAGAGGGCCACGAGACATGGACCTGGGTGCAAAAATTGAGTCTCCAAACCCTTCCAGAGCTGAGAAATTGAAACTCAAAATTTTGACCAGAAAAAAAAATGACAGTGTTACCCCTTATGTTTTTTTTCGGGGGGTGAAAAATTAAGTTTCTCCAATCTTCTCAAAACTCTGGATTCTGATAGAGGGCCACGAGACATGGACCTGGGTGCAAAAATTGAGGCTCCAAACCCTTCCAGAGCTGAGAAATTGAAACTCAAAATTTTGACCAGAAAAAAAAATGACAGTGTTACCCCTTATGTTTTTTTTCGGGGGGTGAAAAATTAAGTTTCTCCAATCTTCTCAAAACTCTGGATTCTGATAGAGGGCCACGAGACATGGACCTGGGTGCAAAAATTGAGGCTCCAAACCCTTCCAGAGCTGAGATATTGAAACTCAAAATTTTGACCAGAAAAAAAAATGACAGTGTTACCCCTTACGTTTTTTTTCGGGGGGTGAAAAATTAAGTTTCTCCAATCTTCTCAAAACTTTGGATTCTGATAGAGGGCCACGAGACATGGACCTGGGTGCAAAAATTGAGGCTCTAGACCCTTCCAGAGCTGAGATATTGAAACTCAAAATTTTGACCAGAAAAAAAAATGACAGTGTTACCCCTTATGTTTTTTATTCAGGGGGTGAAAAATTAAGTTTCTCCAATCTTCTCAAAACTCTGGATTCTGATAGAGGGCCACGAGACATGGACCTGGGTGCAAAAATTGAGGCTCCAAACCCTTCCAGAGCTGAGAAATTGAAACTCAAAATTTTGACCAGAAAAAAAAATGACAGTGTTACCCCTTACGTTTTTTTTCGGGGGGTGAAAAATTAAGTTTCTCCAATCTTCTCAAAACTCTGGATTCTGATAGAGGGCCACGAGACATGGACCTGGGTGCAAAAATTGAGGCTCCAAACCCTTCCAGAGCTGAGAAATTGAAACTCAAAATTTTGACCAGAAAAAAAAATGACAGTGTTACCCCTTATGTTTTTTTTCGGGGGGTGAAAAATTAAGTTTCTCCAATCTTCTCAAAACTCTGGATTCTGATAGAGGGCCACGAGACATGGACCTGGGTGCAAAAATTGAGGCTCTAGACCCTTCCAGAGCTGAGATATTGAAACTCAAAATTTTGACCAGAAAAAAATGACAGTGTTACCCCTTATGTTTTTTTTTTCGGGGGGTGAAAAATTAAGTTTCTCCAATCTTCTCAAAACTCTGGATTCTGATAGAGGGCCACGGGACATGGACCTGGGTGCAAAAATTGAGGCTCTAGACCCTTCCAGAGCTGAGATATTGAAACTCAAAATTTTGACCAGAAAAAAAAAATGACAGTGTTACCCCTTATGTTTTTTTTCGGGGGGTGAAAAATTAAGTTTCTCCAATCTTCTCAAAACTCTGGATTCTGATAGAGGGCCACGAGACATGGACCAGGGTGCAAAAATTGAGGCTCTAGACCCTTCCAGAGCTGAGATATTGAAACTCAAAATTTTGACCAGAAAAAAAAAAATGGCAGTGTTACCCCTTATGTTTTTTTTTCGGGGGGTGAAAAATTAAGTTTCTCCAATCTTCTCAAAACTCTGGATTCTGATAGAGGGCCATGAGACATGGACCTGGGTGCAAAAATTGAGGCTCCAAACCGTTCCAGAGCTGAGATATTGAAACTCAAAATTTTGACCAGAAAAAAAAATGACAGTGTTACCCCTTATGTTTTTTTTCGGGGGGTGAAAAATTAAGTTTCTCCAATCTTCTCAAAACTCTGGATTCTGATAGAGGGCCACGAGACATGGACCTGGGTGCAAAAATTGAGGCTCCAAACCCTTCCAGAGCTGAGAAATTGAAACTCAAAATTTTGACCAGAAAAAAAAATGACAGTGTTACCCCTTATGTTTTTTTTCGGGGGGTGAAAAATTAAGTTTCTCCAATCTTCTCAAAACTCTGGATTCTGATAGAGGGCCACGAGACATGGACCTGGGTGCAAAAATTGAGGCTCCAAACCCTTCCAGAGCTGAGAAATTGAAACTCAAAATTTTGACCAGAAAAAAAAATGACAGTGTTACCCCTTATGTTTTTTTTCGGGGGGTGAAAAATTAAGTTTCTCCAATCTTCTCAAAACTCTGGATTCTGATAGAGGGCCACGAGACATGGACCTGGGTGCAAAAATTGAGGCTCCAAACCCTTCCAGAGCTGAGATATTGAAACTCAAAATTTTGACCAGAAAAAAAAATGACAGTGTTACCCCTTACGTTTTTTTTCGGGGGGTGAAAAATTAAGTTTCTCCAATCTTCTCAAAACTTTGGATTCTGATAGAGGGCCACGAGACATGGACCTGGGTGCAAAAATTGAGGCTCTAGACCCTTCCAGAGCTGAGATATTGAAACTCAAAATTTTGACCAGAAAAAAAAATGACAGTGTTACCCCTTATGTTTTTTTTCGGGGGGTGAAAAATTAAGTTTCTCCAATCTTCTCAAAACTCTGGATTCTGATAGAGGGCCACGAGACATGGACCTGAGTGCAAAAATTTAGGCTCTAGACCCTTCCAGAGCTGAGATATTGAAACTCAAAATTTTGACCAGAAAAAAAAATGACAGTGTTACCCCTTATGTTTTTTTTTCGGGGGGTGAAAAATTAAGTTTCTCCAATCTTCTCAAAACTCTGGATTCTGATAGAGGGCCATGAGACATGGACCTGGGTGCAAAAATTGAGGCTCCAAACCGTTCCAGAGCTGATATATTGAAACTCAAAATTTTGACCAGAAAAAAAAAATGACAGTGTTACCCCTTATGTTTTTTTTCGGGGGGTGAAAAATTAAGTTTCTCCAATCTTCTCAAAACTCTGGATTCTGATAGAGGGCCACGAGACATGGACCTGGGTGCAAAAATTGAGGCTCCAAACCCTTCCAGAGCTGAGAAATTGAAACTCAAAATTTTGACCAGAAAAAAAAATGACAGTGTTACCCCTTATGTTTTTTTTCGGGGGGTGAAAAATTAAGTTTCTCCAATCTTCTCAAAACTCTGGATTCTGATAGAGGGCCACGAGACATGGACCTGGGTGCAAAAATTGAGGCTCCAAACCCTTCCAGAGCTGAGAAATTGAAACTCAAAATTTTGACCAGAAAAAAAAATGACAGTGTTACCCCTTATGTTTTTTTTCGGGGGGTGAAAAATTAAGTTTCTCCAATCTTCTCAAAACTCTGGATTCTGATAGAGGGCCACGAGACATGGACCTGGGTGCAAAAATTGAGGCTCCAAACCCTTCCAGAGCTGAGATATTGAAACTCAAAATTTTGACCAGAAAAAAAATGACAGTGTTACCCCTTACGTTTTTTTTCGGGGGGTGAAAAATTAAGTTTCTCCAATCTTCTCAAAACTTTGGATTCTGATAGAGGGCCACGAGACATGGACCTGGGTGCAAAAATTGAGGCTCTAGACCCTTCCAGAGCTGAGATATTGAAACTCAAAATTTTGACCAGAAAAAAAAATGACAGTGTTACCCCTTATGTTTTTTTTCGGGGGGTGAAAAATTAAGTTTCTCCAATCTTCTCAAAACTCTGGATTCTGATAGAGGGCCACGAGACATGGACCTGAGTGCAAAAATTTAGGCTCTAGACCCTTCCAGAGCTGAGATATTGAAACTCAAAATTTTGACCAGAAAAAAAAAATGACAGTGTTACCCCTTATGTTTTTTTTTCGGGGGGTGAAAAATTAAGTTTCTCCAATCTTCTCAAAACTCTGGATTCTGATAGAGGGCCACGAGACATGGTCCTGGGTGCAAAAATTGAGGCTCCAAACCCTTCCAGAGCTGAGATATTGAAACTCAAAATTTTGACCAGAAAAAAAAATGACAGTGTTACCCCTTACATTTTTTTTCGGGGGGTGAAAAATTAAGTTTCTCGAATCTTCTCAAAACTCTGGATTCTGATAGAGGGCCACGAGACATGGACCTGGGTGCAAAAATTGAGGCTCCAAACCCTTCCAGAGCTGAGAAATTGAAACTCAAAATTTTGACCAGAAAAAAAAATGACAGTGTTACCCCTTACGTTTTTTTTCGGGGGGTGAAAAATTAAGTTTCTCCAATCTTCTCAAAACTCTGGATTCTGATAGAGGGCCACGAGACATGGACCTGGGTGCAAAAATTGAGGCTCTAGACCCTTCCAGAGCTGAGATATTGAAACTCAAAATTTTGACCAGAAAAAAAAATGACAGTGTTACCCCTTATGTTTTTCTTCGGGGGGTGAAAAATTAAGTTTCTCCAATCTTCTCAAAACTCTGGATTCTGATAGAGGGCCACGAGACATGGACCTGGGTGCAAAAATTGAGGCTCTAGACCCTTCCAGAGCTGAGATATTGAAACTCAAAATTTTGACCAGAAAAAAAAATGACAGTGTTACCCCTTATGTTTTTTATTCAGGGGGTGAAAAATTAAGTTTCTCCAATCTTCTCAAAACTCTGGATTCTGATAGAGGGCCACGAGACATGGACCTGGGTGCAAAAATTGAGGCTCCAAACCCTTCCAGAGCTGAGAAATTGAAACTCAAAATTTTGACCAGAAAAAAAAATGACAGTGTTACCCCTTACGTTTTTTTTCGGGGGGTGAAAAATTAAGTTTCTCCAATCTTCTCAAAACTCTGGATTCTGATAGAGGGCCACGAGACATGGACCTGGGTGCAAAAATTGAGGCTCCAAACCCTTCCAGAGCTGAGAAATTGAAACTCAAAATTTTGACCAGAAAAAAAAATGACAGTGTTACCCCTTATGTTTTTTTTCGGGGGGTGAAAAATTAAGTTTCTCCAATCTTCTCAAAACTCTGGATTCTGATAGAGGGCCACGAGACATGGACCTGGGTGCAAAAATTGAGGCTCTAGACCCTTCCAGAGCTGAGATATTGAAACTCAAAATTTTGACCAGAAAAAAATGACAGTGTTACCCCTTATGTTTTTTTTTCGGGGGGTGAAAAATTAAGTTTCTCCAATCTTCTCAAAACTCTGGATTCTGATAGAGGGCCATGGGACATGGACCTGGGTGCAAAAATTGAGGCTCTAGACCCTTCCAGAGCTGAGATATTGAAACTCAAAATTTTGACCAGAAAAAAAAAAAAATGACAGTGTTACCCCTTATGTTTTTTTTCGGGGGGTGAAAAATTAAGTTTCTCCATTCTTCTCAAAACTCTGGATTCTGATAGAGGGCCACGAGACATGGACCAGGGTGCAAAAATTGAGGCTCTAGACCCTTCCAGAGCTGAGATATTGAAACTCAAAATTTTGACCAGAAAAAAAAAATGGCAGTGTTACCCCTTATGTTTTTTTTCGGGGGGTGAAAAATTAAGTTTCTCCAATCTTCTCAAAACTCTGGATTCTGATAGAGGGCCACGAGACATGGACCTGGGTGCAAAAATTGAGGCTCCAAACCCTTCCAGAGCTGAGAAATTGAAACTCAAAATTTTGACCAGAAAAAAAAATGACAGTGTTACCCCTTATGTTTTTTTTCGGGGGGTGAAAAATTAAGTTTCTCCAATCTTCTCAAAACTCTGGATTCTGATAGAGGGCCACGAGACATGGACCTGGGTGCAAAAATTGAGGCTCCAAACCCTTCCAGAGCTGAGATATTGAAACTCAAAATTTTGACCAGAAAAAAAAATGACAGTGTTACCCCTTACGTTTTTTTTCGGGGGGTGAAAAATTAAGTTTCTCCAATCTTCTCAAAACTTTGGATTCTGATAGAGGGCCACGAGACATGGACCTGGGTGCAAAAATTGAGGCTCTAGACCCTTCCAGAGCTGAGATATTGAAACTCAAAATTTTGACCAGAAAAAAAAATGACAGTGTTACCCCTTATGTTTTTTTTCGGGGGGTGAAAAATTAAGTTTCTCCAATCTTCTCAAAACTCTGGATTCTGATAGAGGGCCACGAGACATGGACCTGAGTGCAAAAATTTAGGCTCTAGACCCTTCCAGAGCTGAGATATTGAAACTCAAAATTTTGACCAGAAAAAAAAATGACAGTGTTACCCCTTATGTTTTTTTTTCGGGGGGTGAAAAATTAAGTTTCTCCAATCTTCTCAAAACTCTGGATTCTGATAGAGGGCCATGAGACATGGACCTGGGTGCAAAAATTGAGGCTCCAAACCGTTCCAGAGCTGAGATATTGAAACTCAAAATTTTGACCAGAAAAAAAAAATGACAGTGTTACCCCTTATGTTTTTTTTCGGGGGGTGAAAAATTAAGTTTCTCCAATCTTCTCAAAACTCTGGATTCTGATAGAGGGCCACGAGACATGGACCTGGGTGCAAAAATTGAGGCTCCAAACCCTTCCAGAGCTGAGAAATTGAAACTCAAAATTTTGACCAGAAAAAAAAATGACAGTGTTACCCCTTATGTTTTTTTTCGGGGGGTGAAAAATTAAGTTTCTCCAATCTTCTCAAAACTCTGGATTCTGATAGAGGGCCACGAGACATGGACCTGGGTGCAAAAATTGAGGCTCCAAACCCTTCCAGAGCTGAGAAATTGAAACTCAAAATTTTGACCAGAAAAAAAAATGACAGTGTTACCCCTTACGTTTTTTTTCGGGGGGTGAAAAATTAAGTTTCTCCAATCTTCTCAAAACTTTGGATTCTGATAGAGGGCCACGAGACATGGACCTGGGTGCAAAAATTGAGGCTCTAGACCCTTCCAGAGCTGAGATATTGAAACTCAAAATTTTGACCAGAAAAAAAAATGACAGTGTTACCCCTTATGTTTTTTTTCGGGGGGTGAAAAATTAAGTTTCTCCAATCTTCTCAAAACTCTGGATTCTGATAGAGGGCCACGAGACATGGACCTGAGTGCAAAAATTTAGGCTCTAGACCCTTCCAGAGCTGAGATATTGAAACTCAAAATTTTGACCAGAAAAAAAAAATGACAGTGTTACCCCTTATGTTTTTTTTTCGGGGGGTGAAAAATTAAGTTTCTCCAATCTTCTCAAAACTCTGGATTCTGATAGAGGGCCACGAGACATGGTCCTGGGTGCAAAAATTGAGGCTCCAAACCCTTCCAGAGCTGAGATATTGAAACTCAAAATTTTGACCAGAAAAAAAAAAAAACAGTGTTACCCCTTACGTTTTTTTTCGGGGGGTGAAAAATTAAGTTTCTCGAATCTTCTCAAAACTCTGGATTCTGATAGAGGGCCACGAGACATGGACCTGGGTGCAAAAATTGAGGCTCCAAACCCTTCCAGAGCTGAGATATTGAAACTCAAAATTTTGACCAGAAAAAAAAAATGACAGTGTTACCCCTTACGTTTTTTTTTCGGGGGGTGAAAAATTAAGTTTCTCCAATCTTCTCAAAACTTTGGATTCTGATAGAGGGCCACGAGACATGGACCTGGGTGCAAAAATTGAGGCTCTAGACCCTTCCAGAGCTGAGATATTGAAACTCAAAATTTTGACCAGAAAAAAAAAATGACAGTGTTACCCCTTATGTTTTTTTTCGGGGGGTGAAAAATTAAGTTTCTCCAATCTTCTCAAAACTCTGGATTCTGATAGAGGGCCACGAGACATGGACCTGGGTGCAAAAATTTAGGCTCTAGACCCTTCCAGAGCTGAGATATTGAAACTCAAAATTTTGACCAGAAAAAAAATGACAGTGTTACCCCTTATGTTTTTTTTTCGGGGGGTGAAAAATTAAGTTTCTCCAATCTTCTCAAAACTCTGGATTCTGATAGAGGGCCACGAGACATGGACCTGGGTGCAAAAATTGAGGCTCCAAACACTTCCAGAGCTGAGAAATTGAAACTCAAAATTTTGACCAGAAAAAAAAATGACAGTGTTACCCCTTATGTTTTTTTTCGGGGGGTGAAAAATTAAGTTTCTCCAATCTTCTCAAAACTCTGGATTCTGATAGAGGGCCACGAGACATGGACCTGGGTGCAAAAATTGAGGCTCCAAACCCTTCCAGAGCTGAGATATTGAAACTCAAAATTTTGACCAGAAAAAAAAATGACAGTGTTACCCCTTACGTTTTTTTTCGGGGGGTGAAAAATTAAGTTTCTCCAATCTTCTCAAAACTTCGGATTCTGATAGAGGGCCACGAGACATGGACCTGGGTGCAAAAATTGAGGCTCTAGACCCTTCCAGAGCTGAGATATTGAAACTCAAAATTTTGACCAGAAAAAAAATGACAGTGTTACCCCTTATGTTTTTTTTTCGGGGGGTGAAAAATTAAGTTTCTCCAATCTTCTCAAAACTCTGGATTCTGATAGAGGGCCACGAGACATGGACCTGAGTGCAAAAATTTAGGCTCTAGACCCTTCCAGAGCTGAGATATTGAAACTCAAAATTTTGACCAGAAAAAAAAAATGACAGTGTTACCCCTTATGTTTTTTTTTTCGGGGGGTGAAAAATTAAGTTTCTCCAATCTTCTCAAAACTCTGGATTCTGATAGAGGGCCACGAGACATGGTCCTGGGTGCAAAAATTGAGGCTCCAAACCCTTCCAGAGCTGAGATATTGAAACTCAAAATTTTGACCAGAAAAAAAAAATGACAGTGTTACCCCTTACGTTTTTTTTTCGGGGGGTGAAAAATTAAGTTTCTCGAATCTTCTCAAAACTCTGGATTCTGATAGAGGGCCACGAGACATGGACCTGGGTGCAAAAATTGAGGCTCCAAACCCTTCCAGAGCTGAGAAATTGAAACTCAAAATTTTGACCAGAAAAAAAAAATGACAGTGTTACCCCTTACGTTTTTTTTCGGGGGGTGAAAAATTAAGTTTCTCCAATCTTCTCAAAACTCTGGATTCTGATAGAGGGCCACGAGACATGGACCTGGGTGCAAAAATTGAGGCTCCAAACCCTTCCAGAGCTGAGAAATTGAAACTCAAAATTTTGACCAGAAAAAAAAATGACAGTGTTACCCCTTATGTTTTTTTTTGGGGGGTGAAAAATTAAGTTTCTCCAATCTTCTCAAAACTCTGGATTCTGATAGAGGGCCACGAGACATGGACCTGGGTGCAAAAATTGAGGCTCCAAACCCTTCCAGAGCTGAGAAATTGAAACTCAAAATTTTGACCAGAAAAAAAAATGACAGTGTTACCCCTTATGTTTTTTTTCGGGGGGTGAAAAATTAAGTTTCTCCAATCTTCTCAAAACTCTGGATTCTGATAGAGGGCCACGAGACATGGACCTGGGTGCAAAAATTGAGGCTCCAAACCCTTCCAGAGCTGAGAAATTGAAACTCAAAATTTTGACCAGAAAAAAAATGACAGTGTTACCCCTTATGTTTTTTTTCGGGGGGTGAAAAATTAAGTTTCTCCAATCTTCTCAAAACTCACGATTCTGATAGAGGGCCACGAGACATGGACCTGGGTGCAAAAATTGAGGCTCCAAACCCTTCCAGAGCTGAGATATTGAAACTCAAAATTTTGACCAGAAAAAAAAATGACAGTGTTACCCCTTACGTTTTTTTTTCGGGGGGTGAAAAATTAAGTTTCTCCAATCTTCTCAAAACTTTGGATTCTGATAGAGGGCCACGAGACATGGACCTGGGTGCAAAAATTGAGGCTCTAGACCCTTCCAGAGCTGAGATATTGAAACTCAAAATTTTGACCAGAAAAAAAATGACAGTGTTACCCCGTATGTTTTTTTTCGGGGGGTGAAAAATTAAGTTTCTCCAATCTTCTCAAAACTCTGGATTCTGATAGAGGGCCACGAGACATGGACCTGAGTGCAAAAATTTAGGCTCTAGACCCTTCCAGAGCTGAGATATTGAAACTCAAAATTTTGACCAGAAAAAAAAATGACAGTGTTACCCCTTATGTTTTTTTTTCGGGGGGTGAAAAATTAAGTTTCTCCAATCTTCTCAAAACTCTGGATTCTGATAGAGGGCCACGAGACATGGTCCTGGGTGCAAAAATTGAGGCTCCAAACCCTTCCAGAGCTGAGATATTGAAACTCAAAATTTTGACCAGAAAAAAAAATGACAGTGTTACCCCTTATGTTTTTTTTCGGGGGGTGAAAAATTAAGTTTCTCCAATCTTCTCAAAACTCTGGATTCTGATAGAGGGCCACGAGACATGGACCTGGGTGCAAAAATTGAGGCTCTAGACCCTTCCAGAGCTGAGATATTGAAACTCAAAATTTTGACCAGAAAAAAATGACAGTGTTACCCCTTATGTTTTTCTTCGGGGGGTGAAAAATTAAGTTTCTCCAATCTTCTCAAAACTCTGGATTCTGATAGAGGGCCACGAGACATGGACCTGAGTGCAAAACTTGAGGCTCTAGACCCTTCCAGAGCTGAGATATTGAAACTCAAAATTTTGACCAGAAAAAAAATGACAGTGTTACCACTTATGTTTTTTTTCGGGGGGTGAAAAATTAAGTTTCTCCAATCTTCTCAAAACTCTGGATTCTGATAGAGGGCCACGAGACATGGACCAGGGTGCAAAAATTGAGGCTCTAGACCCTTCCAGAGCTGAGATATTGAAACTCAAAATTTTGACCATAAAAAAAAATGGCAGTGTTACCCCTTATGTTTTTTTTCGGGGGGTGAAAAATTAAGTTTCTCCAATCTTCTCAAAACTCTGGATTCTGATAGAGGGCCATGAGACATGGACCTGGGTGCAAAAATTGAGGCTCCAAACCGTTCCAGAGCTGAGATATTGAAACTCAAAATTTTGACCAGAAAAAAAAATGACAGTGTTACCCCTTATGTTTTTTTTCGGGGGGTGAAAAATTAAGTTTCTCCAATCTTCTCAAAACTCTGGATTCTGATAGAGGGCCACGAGACATGGACCTGGGTGCAAAAATTGAGGCTCTAGACCCTTCTAGAGCTGAGATATTGTAACTCAAAATTTTGACCAGAAAAAAAAATGACAGTGTTACCCCTTATGTTTTTTTTCGGGGGGTGAAAAATTAAGTTTCTCCAATCTTCTCAAAACTCTGGATTCTGATAGAGGGCCATGAGACATGGACCTGGGTGCAAAAATTGAGGCTCCAAACCGTTCCAGAGCTGAGATATTGAAACTCAAAATTTTGACCAGAAAAAAAAAATGACAGTGTTACCCCTTACGTTTTTTTTTCGGGGGGTGAAAAATTAAGTTTCTCCAATCTTCTCAAAACTCTGGATTCTGATAGAGGGCCACGAGACATGGACCTGGGTGCAAAAATTGAGGCTCTAGACCCTTCCAGAGCTGAGATATTGAAACTCAAAATTTTGACCAGAAAAAAAATGACAGTGTTACCCCTTATGTTTTTTATTCAGGGGGTGAAAAATTAAGTTTCTCCAATCTTCTCAAAACTCTGGATTCTGATAGAGGGCCACGAGACATGGACCTGGGTGCAAAAATTGAGGCTCCAAACCCTTCCAGAGCTGAGAAATTGAAACTCAAAATTTTGACCAGAAAAAAAAATGACAGTGTTACCCCTTACGTTTTTTTTCGGGGGGTGAAAAATTAAGTTTCTCCAATCTTCTCAAAACTCTGGATTCTGATAGAGGGCCACGAGACATGGACCTGGGTGCAAAAATTGAGGCTCCAAACCCTTCCAGAGCTGAGAAATTGAAACTCAAAATTTTGACCAGAAAAAAAAATGACAGTGTTACCCCTTATGTTTTTTTTCGGGGGGTGAAAAATTAAGTTTCTCCAATCTTCTCAAAACTCTGGATTCTGATAGAGGGCCACGAGACATGGACCTGGGTGCAAAAATTGAGGCTCTAGACCCTTCCAGAGCTGAGATATTGAAACTCAAAATTTTGACCAGAAAAAAATGACAGTGTTACCCCTTATGTTTTTTTTTCGGGGGGTGAAAAATTAAGTTTCTCCAATCTTCTCAAAACTCTGGATTCTGATAGAGGGCCACGGGACATGGACCTGGGTGCAAAAATTGAGGCTCTAGACCCTTCCAGAGCTGAGATATTGAAACTCAAAATTTTGACCAGAAAAAAAAAATGACAGTGTTACCCCTTATGTTTTTTTTCGGGGGGTGAAAAATTAAGTTTCTCCAATCTTCTCAAAACTCTGGATTCTGATAGAGGGCCACGAGACATGGACCTGGGTGCAAAAATTGAGGCTCTAGACCCTTCCAGAGCTGAGATATTGAAACTCAAAATTTTGACCAGAAAAAAAAATGACAGTGTTACCCCTTATGTTTTTTTTCGGGGGGTGAAAAATTAAGTTTCTCCAATCTTCTCAAAACTCTGGATTCTGATAGAGGGCCACGAGACATGGACCTGAGTGCAAAAATTTAGGCTCTAGACCCTTCCAGAGCTGAGATATTGAAACTCAAAATTTTGACCAGAAAAAAAAATGACAGTGTTACCCCTTATGTTTTTTTTTCGGGGGGTGAAAAATTAAGTTTCTCCAATCTTCTCAAAACTCTGGATTCTGATAGAGGGCCATGAGACATGGACCTGGGTGCAAAAATTGAGGCTCCAAACCGTTCCAGAGCTGATATATTGAAACTCAAAATTTTGACCAGAAAAAAAAAATGACAGTGTTACCCCTTATGTTTTTTTTCGGGGGGTGAAAAATTAAGTTTCTCCAATCTTCTCAAAACTCTGGATTCTGATAGAGGGCCACGAGACATGGACCTGGGTGCAAAAATTGAGGCTCCAAACCCTTCCAGAGCTGAGAAATTGAAACTCAAAATTTTGACAAGAAAAAAAAATGACAGTGTTACCCCTTATGTTTTTTTTCGGGGGGTGAAAAATTAAGTTTCTCCAATCTTCTCAAAACTCTGGATTCTGATAGAGGGCCACGAGACATGGACCTGGGTGCAAAAATTGAGGCTCCAAACCCTTCCAGAGCTGAGAAATTGAAACTCAAAATTTTGACCAGAAAAAAAAATGACAGTGTTACCCCTTATGTTTTTTTTCGGGGGGTGAAAAATTAAGTTTCTCCAATCTTCTCAAAACTCTGGATTCTGATAGAGGGCCACGAGACATGGACCTGGGTGCAAAAATTGAGGCTCCAAACCCTTCCAGAGCTGAGATATTGAAACTCAAAATTTTGACCAGAAAAAAAATGACAGTGTTACCCCTTACGTTTTTTTTCGGGGGGTGAAAAATTAAGTTTCTCCAATCTTCTCAAAACTTTGGATTCTGATAGAGGGCCACGAGACATGGACCTGGGTGCAAAAATTGAGGCTCTAGACCCTTCCAGAGCTGAGATATTGAAACTCAAAATTTTGACCAGAAAAAAAAATGACAGTGTTACCCCTTATGTTTTTTTTCGGGGGGTGAAAAATTAAGTTTCTCCAATCTTCTCAAAACTCTGGATTCTGATAGAGGGCCACGAGACATGGACCTGAGTGCAAAAATTTAGGCTCTAGACCCTTCCAGAGCTGAGATATTGAAACTCAAAATTTTGACCAGAAAAAAAAAATGACAGTGTTACCCCTTATGTTTTTTTTTCGGGGGGTGAAAAATTAAGTTTCTCCAATCTTCTCAAAACTCTGGATTCTGATAGAGGGCCACGAGACATGGTCCTGGGTGCAAAAATTGAGGCTCCAAACCCTTCCAGAGCTGAGATATTGAAACTCAAAATTTTGACCAGAAAAAAAAATGACAGTGTTACCCCTTACATTTTTTTTCGGGGGGTGAAAAATTAAGTTTCTCGAATCTTCTCAAAACTCTGGATTCTGATAGAGGGCCACGAGACATGGACCTGGGTGCAAAAATTGAGGCTCCAAACCCTTCCAGAGCTGAGAAATTGAAACTCAAAATTTTGACCAGAAAAAAAAATGACAGTGTTACCCCTTACGTTTTTTTTCGGGGGGTGAAAAATTAAGTTTCTCCAATCTTCTCAAAACTCTGGATTCTGATAGAGGGCCACGAGACATGGACCTGGGTGCAAAAATTGAGGCTCTAGACCCTTCCAGAGCTGAGATATTGAAACTCAAAATTTTGACCAGAAAAAAAAATGACAGTGTTACCCCTTATGTTTTTCTTCGGGGGGTGAAAAATTAAGTTTCTCCAATCTTCTCAAAACTCTGGATTCTGATAGAGGGCCACGAGACATGGACCTGGGTGCAAAAATTGAGGCTCTAGACCCTTCCAGAGCTGAGATATTGAAACTCAAAATTTTGACCAGAAAAAAAAATGACAGTGTTACCCCTTATGTTTTTTATTCAGGGGGTGAAAAATTAAGTTTCTCCAATCTTCTCAAAACTCTGGATTCTGATAGAGGGCCACGAGACATGGACCTGGGTGCAAAAATTGAGGCTCCAAACCCTTCCAGAGCTGAGAAATTGAAACTCAAAATTTTGACCAGAAAAAAAAATGACAGTGTTACCCCTTACGTTTTTTTTCGGGGGGTGAAAAATTAAGTTTCTCCAATCTTCTCAAAACTCTGGATTCTGATAGAGGGCCACGAGACATGGACCTGGGTGCAAAAATTGAGGCTCCAAACCCTTCCAGAGCTGAGAAATTGAAACTCAAAATTTTGACCAGAAAAAAAAATGACAGTGTTACCCCTTATGTTTTTTTTCGGGGGGTGAAAAATTAAGTTTCTCCAATCTTCTCAAAACTCTGGATTCTGATAGAGGGCCACGAGACATGGACCTGGGTGCAAAAATTGAGGCTCTAGACCCTTCCAGAGCTGAGATATTGAAACTCAAAATTTTGACCAGAAAAAAATGACAGTGTTACCCCTTATGTTTTTTTTTCGGGGGGTGAAAAATTAAGTTTCTCCAATCTTCTCAAAACTCTGGATTCTGATAGAGGGCCATGGGACATGGACCTGGGTGCAAAAATTGAGGCTCTAGACCCTTCCAGAGCTGAGATATTGAAACTCAAAATTTTGACCAGAAAAAAAAAAAATGACAGTGTTACCCCTTATGTTTTTTTTCGGGGGGTGAAAAATTAAGTTTCTCCATTCTTCTCAAAACTCTGGATTCTGATAGAGGGCCACGAGACATGGACCAGGGTGCAAAAATTGAGGCTCTAGACCCTTCCAGAGCTGAGATATTGAAACTCAAAATTTTGACCAGAAAAAAAAAATGGCAGTGTTACCCCTTATGTTTTTTTTCGGGGGGTGAAAAATTAAGTTTCTCCAATCTTCTCAAAACTCTGGATTCTGATAGAGGGCCACGAGACATGGACCTGGGTGCAAAAATTGAGGCTCCAAACCCTTCCAGAGCTGAGAAATTGAAACTCAAAATTTTGACCAGAAAAAAAAATGACAGTGTTACCCCTTATGTTTTTTTTCGGGGGGTGAAAAATTAAGTTTCTCCAATCTTCTCAAAACTCTGGATTCTGATAGAGGGCCACGAGACATGGACCTGGGTGCAAAAATTGAGGCTCCAAACCCTTCCAGAGCTGAGATATTGAAACTCAAAATTTTGACCAGAAAAAAAAATGACAGTGTTACCCCTTACGTTTTTTTTCGGGGGGTGAAAAATTAAGTTTCTCCAATCTTCTCAAAACTTTGGATTCTGATAGAGGGCCACGAGACATGGACCTGGGTGCAAAAATTGAGGCTCTAGACCCTTCCAGAGCTGAGATATTGAAACTCAAAATTTTGACCAGAAAAAAAAATGACAGTGTTACCCCTTATGTTTTTTTTCGGGGGGTGAAAAATTAAGTTTCTCCAATCTTCTCAAAACTCTGGATTCTGATAGAGGGCCACGAGACATGGACCTGAGTGCAAAAATTTAGGCTCTAGACCCTTCCAGAGCTGAGATATTGAAACTCAAAATTTTGACCAGAAAAAAAAATGACAGTGTTACCCCTTATGTTTTTTTTTCGGGGGGTGAAAAATTAAGTTTCTCCAATCTTCACAAAACTCTGGATTCTGATAGAGGGCCATGAGACATGGACCTGGGTGCAAAAATTGAGGCTCCAAACCGTTCCAGAGCTGAGATATTGAAACTCAAAATTTTGACCAGAAAAAAAAAATGACAGTGTTACCCCTTATGTTTTTTTTCGGGGGGTGAAAAATTAAGTTTCTCCAATCTTCTCAAAACTCTGGATTCTGATAGAGGGCCACGAGACATGGACCTGGGTGCAAAAATTGAGGCTCCAAACCCTTCCAGAGCTGAGAAATTGAAACTCAAAATTTTGACCAGAAAAAAAAATGACAGTGTTACCCCTTATGTTTTTTTTCGGGGGGTGAAAAATTAAGTTTCTCCAATCTTCTCAAAACTCTGGATTCTGATAGAGGGCCACGAGACATGGACCTGGGTGCAAAAATTGAGGCTCCAAACCCTTCCAGAGCTGAGAAATTGAAACTCAAAATTTTGACCAGAAAAAAAAATGACAGTGTTACCCCTTACGTTTTTTTTCGGGGGGTGAAAAATTAAGTTTCTCCAATCTTCTCAAAACTTTGGATTCTGATAGAGGGCCACGAGACATGGACCTGGGTGCAAAAATTGAGGCTCTAGACCCTTCCAGAGCTGAGATATTGAAACTCAAAATTTTGACCAGAAAAAAAAATGACAGTGTTACCCCTTATGTTTTTTTTCGGGGGGTGAAAAATTAAGTTTCTCCAATCTTCTCAAAACTCTGGATTCTGATAGAGGGCCACGAGACATGGACCTGAGTGCAAAAATTTAGGCTCTAGACCCTTCCAGAGCTGAGATATTGAAACTCAAAATTTTGACCAGAAAAAAAAAATGACAGTGTTACCCCTTATGTTTTTTTTTCGGGGGGTGAAAAATTAAGTTTCTCCAATCTTCTCAAAACTCTGGATTCTGATAGAGGGCCACGAGACATGGTCCTGGGTGCAAAAATTGAGGCTCCAAACCCTTCCAGAGCTGAGATATTGAAACTCAAAATTTTGACCAGAAAAAAAAAAATGACAGTGTTACCCCTTACGTTTTTTTTCGGGGGGTGAAAAATTAAGTTTCTCGAATCTTCTCAAAACTCTGGATTCTGATAGAGGGCCACGAGACATGGACCTGGGTGCAAAAATTGAGGCTCCAAACCCTTCCAGAGCTGAGATATTGAAACTCAAAATTTTGACCAGAAAAAAAAAATGACAGTGTTACCCCTTACGTTTTTTTTTCGGGGGGTGAAAAATTAAGTTTCTCCAATCTTCTCAAAACTTTGGATTCTGATAGAGGGCCACGAGACATGGACCTGGGTGCAAAAATTGAGGCTCTAGACCCTTCCAGAGCTGAGATATTGAAACTCAAAATTTTGACCAGAAAAAAAAAATGACAGTGTTACCCCTTATGTTTTTTTTCGGGGGGTGAAAAATTAAGTTTCTCCAATCTTCTCAAAACTCTGGATTCTGATAGAGGGCCACGAGACATGGACCTGGGTGCAAAAATTTAGGCTCTAGACCCTTCCAGAGCTGAGATATTGAAACTCAAAATTTTGACCAGAAAAAAAATGACAGTGTTACCCCTTATGTTTTTTTTTCGGGGGGTGAAAAATTAAGTTTCTCCAATCTTCTCAAAACTCTGGATTCTGATAGAGGGCCACGAGACATGGACCTGGGTGCAAAAATTGAGGCTCCAAACACTTCCAGAGCTGAGAAATTGAAACTCAAAATTTTGACCAGAAAAAAAAATGACAGTGTTACCCCTTATGTTTTTTTTCGGGGGGTGAAAAATTAAGTTTCTCCAATCTTCTCAAAACTCTGGATTCTGATAGAGGGCCACGAGACATGGACCTGGGTGCAAAAATTGAGGCTCCAAACCCTTCCAGAGCTGAGATATTGAAACTCAAAATTTTGACCAGAAAAAAAAATGACAGTGTTACCCCTTACGTTTTTTTTCGGGGGGTGAAAAATTAAGTTTCTCCAATCTTCTCAAAACTTCGGATTCTGATAGAGGGCCACGAGACATGGACCTGGGTGCAAAAATTGAGGCTCTAGACCCTTCCAGAGCTGAGATATTGAAACTCAAAATTTTGACCAGAAAAAAAATGACAGTGTTACCCCTTATGTTTTTTTTTCGGGGGGTGAAAAATTAAGTTTCTCCAATCTTCTCAAAACTCTGGATTCTGATAGAGGGCCACGAGACATGGACCTGAGTGCAAAAATTTAGGCTCTAGACCCTTCCAGAGCTGAGATATTGAAACTCAAAATTTTGACCAGAAAAAAAAAATGACAGTGTTACCCCTTATGTTTTTTTTTTCGGGGGGTGAAAAATTAAGTTTCTCCAATCTTCTCAAAACTCTGGATTCTGATAGAGGGCCACGAGACATGGTCCTGGGTGCAAAAATTGAGGCTCCAAACCCTTCCAGAGCTGAGATATTGAAACTCAAAATTTTGACCAGAAAAAAAAAATGACAGTGTTACCCCTTACGTTTTTTTTTCGGGGGGTGAAAAATTAAGTTTCTCGAATCTTCTCAAAACTCTGGATTCTGATAGAGGGCCACGAGACATGGACCTGGGTGCAAAAATTGAGGCTCCAAACCCTTCCAGAGCTGAGAAATTGAAACTCAAAATTTTGACCAGAAAAAAAAAATGACAGTGTTACCCCTTACGTTTTTTTTCGGGGGGTGAAAAATTAAGTTTCTCCAATCTTCTCAAAACTCTGGATTCTGATAGAGGGCCACGAGACATGGACCTGGGTGCAAAAATTGAGGCTCCAAACCCTTCCAGAGCTGAGAAATTGAAACTCAAAATTTTGACCAGAAAAAAAAATGACAGTGTTACCCCTTATGTTTTTTTTTGGGGGGTGAAAAATTAAGTTTCTCCAATCTTCTCAAAACTCTGGATTCTGATAGAGGGCCACGAGACATGGACCTGGGTGCAAAAATTGAGGCTCCAAACCCTTCCAGAGCTGAGAAATTGAAACTCAAAATTTTGACCAGAAAAAAAAATGACAGTGTTACCCCTTATGTTTTTTTTCGGGGGGTGAAAAATTAAGTTTCTCCAATCTTCTCAAAACTCTGGATTCTGATAGAGGGCCACGAGACATGGACCTGGGTGCAAAAATTGAGGCTCCAAACCCTTCCAGAGCTGAGAAATTGAAACTCAAAATTTTGACCAGAAAAAAAATGACAGTGTTACCCCTTATGTTTTTTTTCGGGGGGTGAAAAATTAAGTTTCTCCAATCTTCTCAAAACTCACGATTCTGATAGAGGGCCACGAGACATGGACCTGGGTGCAAAAATTGAGGCTCCAAACCCTTCCAGAGCTGAGATATTGAAACTCAAAATTTTGACCAGAAAAAAAAATGACAGTGTTACCCCTTACGTTTTTTTTTCGGGGGGTGAAAAATTAAGTTTCTCCAATCTTCTCAAAACTTTGGATTCTGATAGAGGGCCACGAGACATGGACCTGGGTGCAAAAATTGAGGCTCTAGACCCTTCCAGAGCTGAGATATTGAAACTCAAAATTTTGACCAGAAAAAAAATGACAGTGTTACCCCGTATGTTTTTTTTCGGGGGGTGAAAAATTAAGTTTCTCCAATCTTCTCAAAACTCTGGATTCTGATAGAGGGCCACGAGACATGGACCTGAGTGCAAAAATTTAGGCTCTAGACCCTTCCAGAGCTGAGATATTGAAACTCAAAATTTTGACCAGAAAAAAAAATGACAGTGTTACCCCTTATGTTTTTTTTTCGGGGGGTGAAAAATTAAGTTTCTCCAATCTTCTCAAAACTCTGGATTCTGATAGAGGGCCACGAGACATGGTCCTGGGTGCAAAAATTGAGGCTCCAAACCCTTCCAGAGCTGAGATATTGAAACTCAAAATTTTGACCAGAAAAAAAATGACAGTGTTACCCCTTACGTTTTTTTTCGGGGGGTGAAAAATTAAGTTTCTCGAATCTTCTCAAAACTCTGGATTCTGATAGAGAGCCACGAGACATGGACCTGGGTGCAAAAATTGAGGTTCCAAACCCTTCCAGAGCTGAGAAATTGAAACTCAAAATTTTGACCAGAAAAAAAAATGACAGTGTTACCCCTTACGTTTTTTTTCGGGGGGTGAAAAATTAAGTTTCTCCAATCTTCTCAAAACTCTGGATTCTGATAGAGGGCCACGAGACATGGACCTGGGTGCAAAAATTGAGGCTCCAAACCCTTCCAGAGCTGAGAAATTGAAACTCAAAATTTTGACCAGAAAAAAAATGACAGTGTTACCCCTTATGTTTTTTTTCGGGGGGTGAAAAATTAAGTTTCTCCAATCTTCTCAAAACTCTGGATTCTGATAGAGGGCCACGAGACATGGACCTGGGTGCAAAAATTGAGGCTCCAAACCCTTCCAGAGCTGAGAAATTGAAACTCAAAATTTTGACCAGAAAAAAAAAATGACAGTGTTACCCCTTATGTTTTTTTTCGGGGGGTGAAAAATTAAGTTTCTCCAATCTTCTCAAAACTCTGGATTCTGATAGAGGGCCACGAGACATGGACCTGGGTGCAAAAATTGAGGCTCTAGACCCTTCCAGAGCTGAGATATTGAAACTCAAAATTTTGACCAGAAAAAAATGACAGTGTTACCCCTTATGTTTTTCTTCGGGGGGTGAAAAATTAAGTTTCTCCAATCTTCTCAAAACTCTGGATTCTGATAGAGGGCCACGAGACATGGACCTGAGTGCAAAACTTGAGGCTCTAGACCCTTCCAGAGCTGAGATATTGAAACTCAAAATTTTGACCAGAAAAAAAATGACAGTGTTACCACTTATGTTTTTTTTCGGGGGGTGAAAAATTAAGTTTCTCCAATCTTCTCAAAACTCTGGATTCTGATAGAGGGCCACGAGACATGGACCAGGGTGCAAAAATTGAGGCTCTAGACCCTTCCAGAGCTGAGATATTGAAACTCAAAATTTTGACCATAAAAAAAAATGGCAGTGTTACCCCTTATGTTTTTTTTCGGGGGGTGAAAAATTAAGTTTCTCCAATCTTCTCAAAACTCTGGATTCTGATAGAGGGCCATGAGACATGGACCTGGGTGCAAAAATTGAGGCTCCAAACCGTTCCAGAGCTGAGATATTGAAACTCAAAATTTTGACCAGAAAAAAAAATGACAGTGTTACCCCTTATGTTTTTTTTCGGGGGGTGAAAAATTAAGTTTCTCCAATCTTCTCAAAACTCTGGATTCTGATAGAGGGCCACGAGACATGGACCTGGGTGCAAAAATTGAGGCTCTAGACCCTTCTAGAGCTGAGATATTGTAACTCAAAATTTTGACCAGAAAAAAAAATGACAGTGTTACCCCTTATGTTTTTTTTCGGGGGGTGAAAAATTAAGTTTCTCCAATCTTCTCAAAACTCTGGATTCTGATAGAGGGCCATGAGACATGGACCTGGGTGCAAAAATTGAGGCTCCAAACCGTTCCAGAGCTGAGATATTGAAACTCAAAATTTTGACCAGAAAAAAAAAATGACAGTGTTACCCCTTACGTTTTTTTTTCGGGGGGTGAAAAATTAAGTTTCTCCAATCTTCTCAAAACTCTGGATTCTGATAGAGGGCCACGAGACATGGACCTGGGTGCAAAAATTGAGGCTCTAGACCCTTCCAGAGCTGAGATATTGAAACTCAAAATTTTGACCAGAAAAAAAATGACAGTGTTACCCCTTATGTTTTTTATTCAGGGGGTGAAAAATTAAGTTTCTCCAATCTTCTCAAAACTCTGGATTCTGATAGAGGGCCACGAGACATGGACCTGGGTGCAAAAATTGAGGCTCCAAACCCTTCCAGAGCTGAGAAATTGAAACTCAAAATTTTGACCAGAAAAAAAAATGACAGTGTTACCCCTTACGTTTTTTTTCGGGGGGTGAAAAATTAAGTTTCTCCAATCTTCTCAAAACTCTGGATTCTGATAGAGGGCCACGAGACATGGACCTGGGTGCAAAAATTGAGGCTCCAAACCCTTCCAGAGCTGAGAAATTGAAACTCAAAATTTTGACCAGAAAAAAAAATGACAGTGTTACCCCTTATGTTTTTTTTCGGGGGGTGAAAAATTAAGTTTCTCCAATCTTCTCAAAACTCTGGATTCTGATAGAGGGCCACGAGACATGGACCTGGGTGCAAAAATTGAGGCTCTAGACCCTTCCAGAGCTGAGATATTGAAACTCAAAATTTTGACCAGAAAAAAATGACAGTGTTACCCCTTATGTTTTTTTTTCGGGGGGTGAAAAATTAAGTTTCTCCAATCTTCTCAAAACTCTGGATTCTGATAGAGGGCCACGGGACATGGACCTGGGTGCAAAAATTGAGGCTCTAGACCCTTCCAGAGCTGAGATATTGAAACTCAAAATTTTGACCAGAAAAAAAAAATGACAGTGTTACCCCTTATGTTTTTTTTCGGGGGGTGAAAAATTAAGTTTCTCCAATCTTCTCAAAACTCTGGATTCTGATAGAGGGCCACGAGACATGGACCAGGGTGCAAAAATTGAGGCTCTAGACCCTTCCAGAGCTGAGATATTGAAACTCAAAATTTTGACCAGAAAAAAAAAAATGGCAGTGTTACCCCTTATGTTTTTTTTTTTCGGGGGGTGAAAAATTAAGTTTCTCCAATCTTCTCAAAACTCTGGATTCTGATAGAGGGCCACGAGACATGGACCTGGGTGCAAAAATTGAGGCTCCAAACCCTTCCAGAGCTGAGAAATTGAAACTCAAAATTTTGACCAGAAAAAAAAATGACAGTGTTACCCCTTATGTTTTTTTTCGGGGGGTGAAAAATTAAGTTTCTCCAATCTTCTCAAAACTCTGGATTCTGATAGAGGGCCACGAGACATGGACCTGAGTGCAAAAATTTAGGCTCTAGACCCTTCCAGAGCTGAGATATTGAAACTCAAAATTTTGACCAGAAAAAAAAAATGACAGTGTTACCCCTTATGTTTTTTTTTCGGGGGGTGAAAAATTAAGTTTCTCCAATCTTCTCAAAACTCTGGATTCTGATAGAGGGCCACGAGACATGGTCCTGGGTGCAAAAATTGAGGCTCCAAACCCTTCCAGAGCTGAGATATTGAAACTCAAAATTTTGACCAGAAAAAAAAAATGACAGTGTTACCCCTTACGTTTTTTTTCGGGGGGTGAAAAATTAAGTTTCTCGAATCTTCTCAAAACTCTGGATTCTGATAGAGGGCCACGAGACATGGACCTGGGTGCAAAAATTGAGGCTCCAAACCCTTCCAGAGCTGAGATATTGAAACTCAAAATTTTGACCAGAAAAAAAAATGACAGTGTTACCCCTTACGTTTTTTTTTCGGGGGGTGAAAAATTAAGTTTCTCCAATCTTCTCAAAACTTTGGATTCTGATAGAGGGCCACGAGACATGGACCTGGGTGCAAAAATTGAGGCTCTAGACCCTTCCAGAGCTGAGATATTGAAACTCAAAATTTTGACCAGAAAAAAAAATGACAGTGTTACCCCTTATGTTTTTTTTCGGGGGGTGAAAAATTAAGTTTCTCCAATCTTCTCAAAACTCTGGATTCTGATAGAGGGCCACGAGACATGGACCTGGGTGCAAAAATTTAGGCTCTAGACCCTTCCAGAGCTGAGATATTGAAACTCAAAATTTTGACCAGAAAAAAAAATGACAGTGTTACCCCTTACGTTTTTTTTTTCGGGGGGTGAAAAATTAAGTTTCTCCAATCTTCTCAAAACTTTGGATTCTGATAGAGGGCCACGAGACATGGACCTGGGTGCAAAAATTGAGGCTCTAGACCCTTCCAGAGCTGAGATATTGAAACTCAAAATTTTGACCAGAAAAAAAAATGACAGTGTTACCCCTTATGTTTTTTTTCGGGGGGTGAAAAATTAAGTTTCTCCAATCTTCTCAAAACTCTGGATTCTGATAGAGGGCCACGAGACATGGACCTGGGTGCAAAAATTTAGGCTCTAGACCCTTCCAGAGCTGAGATATTGAAACTCAAAATTTTGACCAGAAAAAAAAATGACAGTGTTACCCCTTATGTTTTTTTTTCGGGGGGTGAAAAATTAAGTTTCTCCAATCTTCTCAAAACTCTGGATTCTGATAGAGGGCCACGAGACATGGACCTGGGTGCAAAAATTGAGGCTCCAAACCCTTCCAGAGCTGAGAAATTGAAACTCAAAATTTTGACCAGAAAAAAAATGACAGTGTTACCCCTTATGTTTTTTTTCGGGGGGTGAAAAATTAAGTTTCTCCAATCTTCTCAAAACTCTGGATTCTGATAGAGGGCCACGAGACATGGACCTGGGTGCAAAAATTGAGGCTCCAAACCCTTCCAGAGCTGAGATATTGAAACTCAAAATTTTGACCAGAAAAAAAAATGACAGTGTTACCCCTTACGTTTTTTTTCGGGGGGTGAAAAATTAAGTTTCTCCAATCTTCTCAAAACTTCGGATTCTGATAGAGGGCCACGAGACATGGACCTGGGTGCAAAAATTGAGGCTCTAGACCCTTCCAGAGCTGAGATATTGAAACTCAAAATTTTGACCAGAAAAAAAATGACAGTGTTACCCCTTATGTTTTTTTTCGGGGGGTGAAAAATTAAGTTTCTCCAATCTTCTCAAAACTCTGGATTCTGATAGAGGGCCACGAGACATGGACCTGAGTGCAAAAATTTAGGCTCTAGACCCTTCCAGAGCTGAGATATTGAAACTCAAAATTTTGACCAGAAAAAAAAAATGACAGTGTTACCCCTTATGTTTTTTTTTTCGGGGGGTGAAAAATTAAGTTTCTCCAATCTTCTCAAAACTCTGGATTCTGATAGAGGGCCACGAGACATGGTCCTGGGTGCAAAAATTGAGGCTCCAAACCCTTCCAGAGCTGAGATATTGAAACTCAAAATTTTGACCAGAAAAAAAAAATGACAGTGTTACCCCTTACGTTTTTTTTCGGGGGGTGAAAAATTAAGTTTCTCGAATCTTCTCAAAACTCTGGATTCTGATAGAGGGCCACGAGACATGGACCTGGGTGCAAAAATTGAGGCTCCAAACCCTTCCAGAGCTGAGAAATTGAAACTCAAAATTTTGACCAGAAAAAAAAAATGACAATGTTACCCCTTACGTTTTTTTTCGGGGGGTGAAAAATTAAGTTTCTCCAATCTTCTCAAAACTCTGGATTCTGATAGAGGGCCACGAGACATGGACCTGGGTGCAAAAATTGAGGCTCCAAACCCTTCCAGAGCTGAGAAATTGAAACTCAAAATTTTGACCAGAAAAAAAAATGACAGTGTTACCCCTTATGTTTTTTTTCGGGGGGTGAAAAATTAAGTTTCTCCAATCTTCTCAAAACTCTGGATTCTGATAGAGGGCCACGAGACATGGACCTGGGTGCAAAAATTGAGGCTCCAAACCCTTCCAGAGCTGAGAAATTGAAACTCAAAATTTTGACCAGAAAAAAAAATGACAGTGTTACCCCTTATGTTTTTTTTCGGGGGGTGAAAAATTAAGTTTCTCCAATCTTCTCAAAACTCTGGATTCTGATAGAGGGCCACGAGACATGGACCTGGGTGCAAAAATTGAGGCTCCAAACCCTTCCAGAGCTGAGAAATTGAAACTCAAAATTTTGACCAGAAAAAAAATGACAGTGTTACCCCTTATGTTTTTTTTCGGGGGGTGAAAAATTAAGTTTCTCCAATCTTCTCAAAACTCACGATTCTGATAGAGGGCCACGAGACATGGACCTGGGTGCAAAAATTGAGGCTCCAAACCCTTCCAGAGCTGAGATATTGAAACTCAAAATTTTGACCAGAAAAAAAAATGACAGTGTTACCCCTTACGTTTTTTTTTCGGGGGGTGAAAAATTAAGTTTCTCCAATCTTCTCAAAACTTTGGATTCTGATAGAGGGCCACGAGACATGGACCTGGGTGCAAAAATTGAGGCTCTAGACCCTTCCAGAGCTGAGATATTGAAACTCAAAATTTTGACCAGAAAAAAAAATGACAGTGTTACCCCTTATGTTTTTTTTCGGGGGGTGAAAAATTAAGTTTCTCCAATCTTCTCAAAACTCTGGATTCTGATAGAGGGCCACGAGACATGGACCTGAGTGCAAAAATTTAGGCTCTAGACCCTTCCAGAGCTGAGATATTGAAACTCAAAATTTTGACCAGAAAAAAAAATGACAGTGTTACCCCTTATGTTTTTTTTTCGGGGGGTGAAAAATTAAGTTTCTCCAATCTTCTCAAAACTCTGGATTCTGATAGAGGGCCACGAGACATGGTCCTGGGTGCAAAAATTGAGGCTCCAAACCCTTCCAGAGCTGAGATATTGAAACTCAAAATTTTGACCAGAAAAAAAATGACAGTGTTACCCCTTACGTTTTTTTTCGGGGGGTGAAAAATTAAGTTTCTCGAATCTTCTCAAAACTCTGGATTCTGATAGAGAGCCACGAGACATGGACCTGGGTGCAAAAATTGAGGTTCCAAACCCTTCCAGAGCTGAGAAATTGAAACTCAAAATTTTGACCAGAAAAAAAAAATGACAGTGTTACCCCTTACGTTTTTTTTCGGGGGGTGAAAAATTAAGTTTCTCCAATCTTCTCAAAACTCTGGATTCTGATAGAGGGCCACGAGACATGGACCTGGGTGCAAAAATTGAGGCTCCAAACCCTTCCAGAGCTGAGAAATTGAAACTCAAAATTTTGACCAGAAAAAAAAATGACAGTGTTACCCCTTATGTTTTTTTTCGGGGGGTGAAAAATTAAGTTTCTCCAATCTTCTCAAAACTCTGGATTCTGATAGAGGGCCACGAGACATGGACCTGGGTGCAAAAATTGAGGCTCCAAACCCTTCCAGAGCTGAGAAATTGAAACTCAAAATTTTGACCAGAAAAAAAAATGACAGTGTTACCCCTTATGTTTTTTTTCGGGGGGTGAAAAATTAAGTTTCTCCAATCTTCTCAAAACTCTGGATTCTGATAGAGGGCCACGAGACATGGACCTGGGTGCAAAAATTGAGGCTCTAGACCCTTCCAGAGCTGAGATATTGAAACTCAAAATTCTGACCAGAAAAAAATGACAGTGTTACCCCTTATGTTTTTCTTCGGGGGGTGAAAAATTAAGTTTCTCCAATCTTCTCAAAACTCTGGATTCTGATAGAGGGCCACGAGACATGGACCTGAGTGCAAAAATTGAGGCTCTAGACCCTTCCAGAGCTGAGATATTGAAACTCAAAATTTTGACCAGAAAAAAAATGACAGTGTTACCACTTATTTTTTTTTTCGGGGGGTGAAAAATTAAGTTTCTCCAATCTTCTCAAAACTCTGGATTCTGATAGAGGGCCACGAGACATGGACCAGGGTGCAAAAATTGAGGCTCTAGACCCTTCCAGAGCTGAGATATTGAAACTCAAAATTTTGACCATAAAAAAAAAATGGCAGTGTTACCCCTTATGTTTTTTTTTCGGGGGGTGAAAAATTAAGTTTCTCCAATCTTCTCAAAACTCTGGATTCTGATAGAGGGCCATGAGACATGGACCTGGGTGCAAAAATTGAGGCTCCAAACCGTTCCAGAGCTGAGATATTGAAACTCAAAATTTTGACCAGAAAAAAAAATGACAGTGTTACCCCTTATGTTTTTTTTCGGGGGGTGAAAAATTAAGTTTCTCCAATCTTCTCAAAACTCTGGATTCTGATAGAGGGCCACGAGACATGGACCTGGGTGCAAAAATTGAGGCTCTAGACCCTTCTAGAGCTGAGATATTGTAACTCAAAATTTTGACCAGAAAAAAAAATGACAGTGTTACCCCTTATGTTTTTTTTCGGGGGGTGAAAAATTAAGTTTCTCCAATCTTCTCAAAACTCTGGATTCTGATAGAGGGCCATGAGACATGGACCTGGGTGCAAAAATTGAGGCTCCAAACCGTTCCAGAGCTGAGATATTGAAACTCAAAATTTTGACCAGAAAAAAAAAATGACAGTGTTACCCCTTACGTTTTTTTTTCGGGGGGTGAAAAATTAAGTTTCTCCAATCTTCTCAAAACTCTGGATTCTGATAGAGGGCCACGAGACATGGACCTGGGTGCAAAAATTGAGGCTCTAGACCCTTCCAGAGCTGAGATATTGAAACTCAAAAATTTGACCAGAAAAAAAAATGACAGTGTTACCCCTTATGTTTTTCTTCGGGGGGTGAAAAATTAAGTTTCTCCAATCTTCTCAAAACTCTGGATTCTGATAGAGGGCCACGAGACATGGACCTGGGTGCAAAAATTGAGGCTCTAGACCCTTCCAGAGCTGAGATATTGAAACTCAAAATTTTGACCAGAAAAAAAATGACAGTGTTACCCCTTATGTTTTTTATTCAGGGGGTGAAAAATTAAGTTTCTCCAATCTTCTCAAAACTCTGGATTCTGATAGAGGGCCACGAGACATGGACCTGGGTGCAAAAATTGAGGCTCCAAACCCTTCCAGAGCTGAGAAATTGAAACTCAAAATTTTGACCAGAAAAAAAAATGACAGTGTTACCCCTTACGTTTTTTTTCGGGGGGTGAAAAATTAAGTTTCTCCAATCTTCTCAAAACTCTGGATTCTGATAGAGGGCCACGAGACATGGACCTGGGTGCAAAAATTGAGGCTCCAAACCCTTCCAGAGCTGAGAAATTGAAACTCAAAATTTTGACCAGAAAAAAAAATGACAGTGTTACCCCTTATGTTTTTTTTCGGGGGGTGAAAAATTAAGTTTCTCCAATCTTCTCAAAACTCTGGATTCTGATAGAGGGCCACGAGACATGGACCTGGGTGCAAAAATTGAGGCTCTAGACCCTTCCAGAGCTGAGATATTGAAACTCAAAATTTTGACCAGAAAAAAATGACAGTGTTACCCCTTATGTTTTTTTTTCGGGGGGTGAAAAATTAAGTTTCTCCAATCTTCTCAAAACTCTGGATTCTGATAGAGGGCCACGGGACATGGACCTGGGTGCAAAAATTGAGGCTCTAGACCCTTCCAGAGCTGAGATATTGAAACTCAAAATTTTGACCAGAAAAAAAAAATGACAGTGTTACCCCTTATGTTTTTTTTCGGGGGGTGAAAAATTAAGTTTCTCCAATCTTCTCAAAACTCTGGATTCTGATAGAGGGCCACGAGACATGGACCAGGGTGCAAAAATTGAGGCTCTAGACCCTTCCAGAGCTGAGATATTGAAACTCAAAATTTTGACCAGAAAAAAAAAATGGCAGTGTTACCCCTTATGTTTTTTTTTTTCGGGGGGTGAAAAATTAAGTTTCTCCAATCTTCTCAAAACTCTGGATTCTGATAGAGGGCCATGAGACATGGACCTGGGTGCAAAAATTGAGGCTCCAAACCGTTCCAGAGCTGAGATATTGAAACTCAAAATTTTGACCAGAAAAAAAAAATGACAGTGTTACCCCTTATGTTTTTTTTCGGGGGGTGAAAAATTAAGTTTCTCCAATCTTCTCAAAACTCTGGATTCTGATAGAGGGCCACGAGACATGGACCTGGGTGCAAAAATTGAGGCTCCAAACCCTTCCAGAGCTGAGAAATTGAAACTCAAAATTTTGACCAGAAAAAAAAATGACAGTGTTACCCCTTATGTTTTTTTTCGGGGGGTGAAAAATTAAGTTTCTCCAATCTTCTCAAAACTCTGGATTCTGATAGAGGGTCACGAGACATGGACCTGGGTGCAAAAATTGAGGCTCCAAACCCTTCCAGAGCTGAGAAATTGAAACTCAAAATTTTGACCAGAAAAAAAAATGACAGTGTTACCCCTTATGTTTTTTTTTTCGGGGGGTGAAAAATTAAGTTTCTCCAATCTTCTCAAAACTCTGGATTCTGATAGAGGGCCACGAGACATGGACCTGGGTGCAAAAATTGAGGCTCCAAACCCTTCCAGAGCTGAGATATTGAAACTCAAAATTTTGACCAGAAAAAAAAATGACAGTGTTACCCCTTACGTTTTTTTTCGGGGGGTGAAAAATTAAGTTTCTCCAATCTTCTCAAAACTTTGGATTCTGATAGAGGGCCACGAGACATGGACCTGGGTGCAAAAATTGAGGCTCTAGACCCTTCCAGAGCTGAGATATTGAAACTCAAAATTTTGACCAGAAAAAAAAATGACAGTGTTACCCCTTATGTTTTTTTTCGGGGGGTGAAAAATTAAGTTTCTCCAATCTTCTCAAAACTCTGGATTCTGATAGAGGGCCACGAGACATGGACCTGAGTGCAAAAATTTAGGCTCTAGACCCTTCCAGAGCTGAGATATTGAAACTCAAAATTTTGACCAGAAAAAAAAATGACAGTGTTACCCCTTATGTTTTTTTTTCGGGGGGTGAAAAATTAAGTTTCTCCAATCTTCTCAAAACTCTGGATTCTGATAGAGGGCCATGAGACATGGACCTGGGTGCAAAAATTGAGGCTCCAAACCGTTCCAGAGCTGATATATTGAAACTCAAAATTTTGACCAGAAAAAAAAAATGACAGTGTTACCCCTTATGTTTTTTTTCGGGGGGTGAAAAATTAAGTTTCTCCAATCTTCTCAAAACTCTGGATTCTGATAGAGGGCCACGAGACATGGACCTGGGTGCAAAAATTGAGGCTCCAAACCCTTCCAGAGCTGAGAAATTGAAACTCAAAATTTTGACCAGAAAAAAAAATGACAGTGTTACCCCTTATGTTTTTTTTCGGGGGGTGAAAAATTAAGTTTCTCCAATCTTCTCAAAACTCTGGATTCTGATAGAGGGCCACGAGACATGGACCTGGGTGCAAAAATTGAGGCTCCAAACCCTTCCAGAGCTGAGAAATTGAAACTCAAAATTTTGACCAGAAAAAAAAATGACAGTGTTACCCCTTATGTTTTTTTTCGGGGGGTGAAAAATTAAGTTTCTCCAATCTTCTCAAAACTCTGGATTCTGATAGAGGGCCACGAGACATGGACCTGGGTGCAAAAATTGAGGCTCCAAACCCTTCCAGAGCTGAGATATTGAAACTCAAAATTTTGACCAGAAAAAAAATGACAGTGTTACCCCTTACGTTTTTTTTCGGGGGGTGAAAAATTAAGTTTCTCCAATCTTCTCAAAACTTTGGATTCTGATAGAGGGCCACGAGACATGGACCTGGGTGCAAAAATTGAGGCTCTAGACCCTTCCAGAGCTGAGATATTGAAACTCAAAATTTTGACCAGAAAAAAAAATGACAGTGTTACCCCTTATGTTTTTTTTCGGGGGGTGAAAAATTAAGTTTCTCCAATCTTCTCAAAACTCTGGATTCTGATAGAGGGCCACGAGACATGGACCTGAGTGCAAAAATTTAGGCTCTAGACCCTTCCAGAGCTGAGATATTGAAACTCAAAATTTTGACCAGAAAAAAAAAATGACAGTGTTACCCCTTATGTTTTTTTTTCGGGGGGTGAAAAATTAAGTTTCTCCAATCTTCTCAAAACTCTGGATTCTGATAGAGGGCCACGAGACATGGTCCTGGGTGCAAAAATTGAGGCTCCAAACCCTTCCAGAGCTGAGATATTGAAACTCAAAATTTTGACCAGAAAAAAAAATGACAGTGTTACCCCTTACGTTTTTTTTCGGGGGGTGAAAAATTAAGTTTCTCGAATCTTCTCAAAACTCTGATAGAGGGCCACGAGACATGGACCTGGGTGCAAAAATTGAGGCTCCAAACCCTTCCAGAGCTGAGAAATTGAAACTCAAAATTTTGACCAGAAAAAAAAAATGACAGTGTTACCCCTTACGTTTTTTTTCGGGGGGTGAAAAATTAAGTTTCTCCAATCTTCTCAAAACTCTGGATTCTGATAGAGGGCCACGAGACATGGACCTGGGTGCAAAAATTGAGGCTCCAAACCCTTCCAGAGCTGAGAAATTGAAACTCAAAATTTTGACCAGAAAAAAAAATGACAGTGTTACCCCTTATGTTTTTTTTCGGGGGGTGAAAAATTAAGTTTCTCCAATCTTCTCAAAACTCTGGATTCTGATAGAGGGCCACGAGACATGGACCTGGGTGCAAAAATTGAGGCTCCAAACCCTTCCAGAGCTGAGAAATTGAAACTCAAAATTTTGACCAGAAAAAAAAATGACAGTGTTACCCCTTATGTTTTTTTTCGGGGGGTGAAAAATTAAGTTTCTCCAATCTTCTCAAAACTCTGGATTCTGATAGAGGGCCACGAGACATGGACCTGGGTGCAAAAATTGAGGCTCCAAACCCTTCCAGAGCTGAGAAATTGAAACTCAAAATTTTGACCAGAAAAAAAAATGACAGTGTTACCCCTTATGTTTTTTTTCGGGGGGTGAAAAATTAAGTTTCTCCAATCTTCTCAAAACTCTGGATTCTGATAGAGGGCCACGAGACATGGACCTGGGTGCAAAAATTGAGGCTCCAAACCCTTCCAGAGCTGAGAAATTGAAACTCAAAATTTTGACCAGAAAAAAAAAATGACAGTGTTACCCCTTATGTTTTTTTTCGGGGGGTGAAAAATTAAGTTTCTCCAATCTTCTCAAAACTCACGATTCTGATAGAGGGCCACGAGACATGGACCTGGGTGCAAAAATTGAGGCTCCAAACCCTTCCAGAGCTGAGATATTGAAACTCAAAATTTTGACCAGAAAAAAAAATGACAGTGTTACCACTTACGTTTTTTTTCGGGGGGTGAAAAATTAAGTTTCTCCAATCTTCTCAAAACTTTGGATTCTGATAGAGGGCCACGAGACATGGACCTGGGTGCAAAAATTGAGGCTCTAGACCCTTCCAGAGCTGAGATATTGAAACTCAAAATTTTGACCAGAAAAAAAAATGACAGTGTTACCCCTTATGTTTTTTTTCGGGGGGTGAAAAATTAAGTTTCTCCAATCTTCTCAAAACTCTGGATTCTGATAGAGGGCCACGAGACATGGACCTGAGTGCAAAAATTTAGGCTCTAGACCCTTCCAGAGCTGAGATATTGAAACTCAAAATTTTGACCAGAAAAAAAAAAATGACAGTGTTACCCCTTATGTTTTTTTTTCGGGGGGTGAAAAATTAAGTTTCTCCAATCTTCTCAAAACTCTGGATTCTGATAGAGGGCCACGAGACATGGTCCTGGGTGCAAAAATTGAGGCTCCAAACCCTTCCAGAGCTGAGATATTGAAACTCAAAATTTTGACCAGAAAAAAAAAATGACAGTGTTACCCCTTACGTTTTTTTTCGGGGGGTGAAAAATTAAGTTTCTCGAATCTTCTCAAAACTCTGGATTCTGATAGAGAGCCACGAGACATGGACCTGGGTGCAAAAATTGAGGTTCCAAACCCTTCCAGAGCTGAGAAATTGAAACTCAAAATTTTGACCAGAAAAAAAAATGACAGTGTTACCCCTTATGTTTTTTTTTCGGGGGGTGAAAAATTAAGTTTCTCCAATCTTCTCAAAACTCTGGATTCTGATAGAGGGCCACGAGACATGGACCTGGGTGCAAAAATTGAGGCTCTAGACCCTTCCAGAGCTGAGATATTGAAACTCAAAATTTTGACCAGAAAAAAATGACAGTGTTACCCCTTATGTTTTTTTTTCGGGGGGTGAAAAATTAAGTTTCTCCAATCTTCTCAAAACTCTGGATTCTGATAGAGGGCCACGAGACATGGACCAGGGTGCAAAAATTGAGGCTCTAGACCCTTCCAGAGCTGAGATATTGAAACTCAAATTTTTGACCATAAAAAAAAATGGCAGTGTTACCCCTTATGTTTTTTTTCGGGGGGTGAAAAATTAAGTTTCTCCAATCTTCTCAAAACTCTGGATTCTGATAGAGGGCCATGAGACATGGACCTGGGTGCAAAAATTGAGGCTCCAAACCGTTCCAGAGCTGAGATATTGAAACTCAAAATTTTGACCAGAAAAAAAAAATGACAGTGTTACCCCTTATGTTTTTTTTCGGGGGGTGAAAAATTAAGTTTCTCCAATCTTCTCAAAACTCTGGATTCTGATAGAGGGCCACGAGACATGGACCTGGGTGCAAAAATTGAGGCTCCAAACCCTTCCAGAGCTGAGAAATTGAAACTCAAAATTTTGACCAGAAAAAAAAATGACAGTGTTACCCCTTATGTTTTTTTTCGGGGGGTGAAAAATTAAGTTTCTCCAATCTTCTCAAAACTCTGGATTCTGATAGAGGGCCACGAGACATGGACCTGGGTGCAAAAATTGAGGCTCCAAACCCTTCCAGTGCTGAGAAATTGACACTCAAATTTTTGACCAGAAAAAAAAAATGACAGTGTTACCCCTTATGTTTTTTTTTTCGGGGGGTGAAAAATTAAGTTTCTCCAATCTTCTCAAAACTCTGGATTCTGATAGAGGGCCACGAGACATGGACCTGGGTGCAAAAATTGAGGCTCTAGACCCTTCCAGAGCTGAGATATTGAAACTCAAAATTTTGACCAGAAAAAAATGACAGTGTTACCCCTTATGTTTTTCTTCGGGGGGTGAAAAATTAAGTTTCTCCAATCTTCTCAAAACTCTGGATTCTGATAGAGGGCCACGAGACATGGACCTGAGTGCAAAAATTTAGGCTCTAGACCCTTCCAGAGCTGAGATATTGAAACTCAAAATTTTGATATAAAAAAAATGGCAGTGTTACCCCTTATGTTTTTTTTCGGGGGGTGAAAAATTAAGTTTCTCCAATCTTCTCAAAACTCTGGATTCTGATAGAGGGCCATGAGACATGGACCTGGGTGCAAAAATTGAGGCTCCAAACCGTTCCAGAGCTGAGATATTGAAACTCAAAATTTTGACCAGAAAAAAAAAATGACAGTGTTACCCCTTACGTTTTTTTTCGGGGGGTGAAAAATTAAGTTTCTCCAATCTTCTCAAAACTCTGGATTCTGATAGACGGCCACGAGATATGGACCTGGGTGCAAAAATTGAGGCTCTAGACCCTTCTAGAGCTGAGATATTGAAACTCAAAATTTTGACCAGAAAAAAAAATGACAGTGTTACCCCTTATGTTTTTTTTCGGGGGGTGAAAAATTAAGTTTCTCCAATCTTCTCAAAACTCTGGATTCTGATAGAGGGCCACGAGACATGGACCTGGGTGCAAAAATTGAGGCTCTAGACCCTTCCAGAGCTGAGATATTGAAACTCAAAATTTTGACCAGAAAAAAAAATGACAGTGTTACCCCTTATGTTTTTTATTCAGGGGGTGAAAAATTAAGTTTCTCCAATCTTCTCAAAACTCTGGATTCTGATAGAGGGCCACGAGACACGGACCTGGGTGCAAAAATTGAGGCTCCAAACCCTTCCAGAGCTGAGATATTGAAACTCAAAATTTTGACCAGAAAAAAAAAATGACAGTGTTACCCCTTACGTTTTTTTTCGGGGGGTGAAAAATTAAGTTTCTCCAATCTTCTCAAAACTTTGGATTCTGATAGAGGGCCACGAGACATGGACCTGGGTGCAAAAATTGAGGCTCTAGACCCTTCCAGAGCTGAGATATTGAAACTCAAAATTTTGACCAGAAAAAAAAATGACAGTGTTACCCCTTATGTTTTTTTTCGGGGGGTGAAAAATTAAGTTTCTCCAATCTTCTCAAAACTCTGGATTCTGATAGAGGGCCACGAGACATGGACCTGGGTGCAAAAATTGAGGCTCTAGACCCTTCCAGAGCTGAGATATTGAAACTCAAAATTTTGACCAGAAAAAAAAATGACAGTGTTACCCCTTATGTTTTTTTTCGGGGGGTGAAAAATTAAGTTTCTCCAATCTTCTCAAAACTCTGGATTCTGATAGAGGGCCACGAGACATGGACCAGGGTGCAAAAATTGAGGCTCTAGACCCTTCCAGAGCTGAGATATTGAAACTCAAAATTTTGACCAGAAAAAAAAAATGGCAGTGTTACCCCTTATGTTTTTTTTTCGGGGGGTGAAAAATTAAGTTTCTCCAATCTTCTCAAAACTCTAGATTCTGATAGAGGGCCATGAGACATGGACCTGGGTGCAAAAATTGAGGCTCCAAACCGTTCCAGAGCTGAGATATTGAAACTCAAAATTTTGACCAGAAAAAAAAAATGACAGTGTTACCCCTTATGTTTTTTTTTTCGGGGGGTGAAAAATTAAGTTTCTCCAATCTTCTCAAAACTCTGGATTCTGATAGAGGGCCACGAGACATGGACCTGGGTGCAAAAATTGAGGCTCCAAACCCTTCCAGAGCTGAGAAATTGAAACTCAAAATTTTGACCAGAAAAAAAAATGACAGTGTTACCCCTTATGTTTTTTTTCGGGGGGTGAAAAATTAAGTTTCTCCAATCTTCTCAAAACTCTGGATTCTGATAGAGGGCCACGAGACATGGACCTGGGTGCAAAAATTGAGGCTCCAAACCCTTCCAGAGCTGAGATATTGAAACTCAAAATTTTGACCAGAAAAAAAAAATGACAGTGTTACCCCTTACGTTTTTTTTCGGGGGGTGAAAAATTAAGTTTCTCCAATCTTCTCAAAACTCTGGATTCTGATAGAGGGCCACGAGACATGGACCTGGGTGCAAAAATTGAGGCTCCAAACCCTTCCAGAGCTGAGAAATTGAAACTCAAAATTTTGACCAGAAAAAAAAATGACAGTGTTACCCCTTATGTTTTTTTTGGGGGGTGAAAAATTAAGTTTCTCCAATCTTCTCAAAACTCTGGATTCTGATAGAGGGCCATGAGACATGGACCAGGGAGCAAAAATTGAGGCTCTAGACCCTTCCAGAGCTGAGATATTGAAACTCAAAATTTTGATATAAAAAAAATGGCAGTGTTACCCCTTATGTTTTTTTTCGGGGGGTGAAAAATTAAGTTTCTCCAATCTTCTCAAAACTCTGGATTCTGATAGAGGGCCATGAGACATGGACCTGGGTGCAAAAATTGAGGCTCCAAACCGTTCCAGAGCTGAGATATTGAAACTCAAAATTTTGACCAGAAAAAAAAAAAATGACAGTGTTACCCCTTACGTTTTTTTTCGGGGGGTGAAAAATTAAGTTTCTCCAATCTTCTCAAAACTCTGGATTCTGATAGAGGGCCACGAGATATGGACCTGGGTGCAAAAATTGAGGCTCTAGACCCTTCTAGAGCTGAGATATTGAAACTCAAAATTTTGACCAGAAAAAAAAAAAATGACAGTGTTACCCCTTATGTTTTTTTTCGGGGGGTGAAAAATTAAGTTTCTCCAATCTTCTCAAAACTCTGGATTCTGATAGAGGGCCACGAGACATGGACCTGGGTGCAAAAATTGAGGCTCCAAACCCTTCCAGAGCTGAGAAATTGAAACTCAAAATTTTGACCAGAAAAAAATGACAGTGTTACCCCTTATGTTTTTTTTCGGGGGGTGAAAAATTAAGTTTCTCCAATCTTCTCAAAACTCTGGATTCTGATAGAGGGCCACGAGACATGGACCTGGGTGCAAAAATTGAGGCTCCAAACCCTTCCAGAGCTGAGAAATTGAAACTCAAAATTTTGACCAGAAAAAAAAAATGACAGTGTTACCCCTTATGTTTTTTTTCGGGGGGTGAAAAATTAAGTTTCTCCAATCTTCTCAAAACTCTGGAATCTGATAGAGGGCCACGAGACATGGACCTGGGTGCAAAAATTGAGGCTCTAGACCCTTCCAGAGCTGAGATATTGAAACTCAAAATTTTGACCAGAAAAAAAATGACAGTGTTACCCCTTATGTTTTTTATTCAGGGGGTGAAAAATTAAGTTTCTCCAATCTTCTCAAAACTCTGGATTCTGATAGAGGGCCACGAGACATGGACCTGGGTGCAAAAATTGAGGCTCTAGACCCTTCCAGAGCTGAGATATTGAAACTCAAAATTTTGACCAGAAAAAAAAATGACAGTGTTACCCCTTATGTTTTTTATTCAGGGGGTGAAAAATTAAGTTTCTCCAATCTTCTCAAAACTCTGGATTCTGATAGAGGGCCACGAGACACGGACCTGGGTGCAAAAATTGAGGCTCCAAACCCTTCCAGAGCTGAGATATTGAAACTCAAAATTTTGACCAGAAAAAAAAAATGACAGTGTTACCCCTTACGTTTTTTTTCGGGGGGTGAAAAATTAAGTTTCTCCAATCTTCTCAAAACTTTGGATTCTGATAGAGGGCCACGAGACATGGACCTGGGTGCAAAAATTGAGGCTCTAGACCCTTCCAGAGCTGAGATATTGAAACTCAAAATTTTGACCAGAAAAAAAAATGACAGTGTTACCCCTTATGTTTTTTTTTTCGGGGGGTGAAAAATTAAGTTTCTCCAATCTTCTCAAAACTCTGGATTCTGATAGAGGGCCACGAGACATGGACCTGGGTGCAAAAATTGAGGCTCTAGACCCTTCCAGAGCTGAGATATTGAAACTCAAAATTTTGACCAGAAAAAAAAATGACAGTGTTACCCCTTATGTTTTTTTTCGGGGGGTGAAAAATTAAGTTTCTCCAATCTTCTCAAAACTCTGGATTCTGATAGAGGGCCACGAGACATGGACCAGGGTGCAAAAATTGAGGCTCTAGACCCTTCCAGAGCTGAGATATTGAAACTCAAAATTTTGACCAGAAAAAAAAAATGGCAGTGTTACCCCTTATGTTTTTTTTTCGGGGGGTGAAAAATTAAGTTTCTCCAATCTTCTCAAAACTCTGGATTCTGATAGAGGGCCATGAGACATGGACCTGGGTGCAAAAATTGAGGCTCCAAACCGTTCCAGAGCTGAGATATTGAAACTCAAAATTTTGACCAGAAAAAAAAAATGACAGTGTTACCCCTTATGTTTTTTTTCGGGGGGTGAAAAATTAAGTTTCTCCAATCTTCTCAAAACTCTGGATTCTGATAGAGGGCCACGAGACATGGACCTGGGTGCAAAAATTGAGGCTCCAAACCCTTCCAGAGCTGAGAAATTGAAACTCAAAATTTTGACCAGAAAAAAAAATGACAGTGTTACCCCTTATGTTTTTTTTCGGGGGGTGAAAAATTAAGTTTCTCCAATCTTCTCAAAAATATGGATTCTGATAGAGGGCCACGAGACATGGACCTGGGTGCAAAAATTGAGGCTCCAAACCCTTCCAGAGCTGAGAAATTGAAACTCAAAATTTTGACCAGAAAAAAAAATGACAGTGTTACCCCTTATGTTTTTTTTCGGGGGGTGAAAAATTAAGTTTCTCCAATCTTCTCAAAACTCTGGATTCTGATAGAGGGCCACGAGACATGGACCTGGGTGCAAAAATTGAGGCTCCAAACCCTTCCAGAGCTGAGATATTGAAACTCAAAATTTTGACCAGAAAAAAAAATGACAGTGTTACCCCTTACGTTTTTTTTCGGGGGGTGAAAAATTAAGTTTCTCCAATCTTCTCAAAACTTTGGATTCTGATAGAGGGCCACGAGACATGGACCTGGGTGCAAAAATTGAGGCTCTAGACCCTTCCAGAGCTGAGATATTGAAACTCAAAATTTTGACCAGAAAAAAAATATGACAGTGTTACCCCTTATGTTTTTTTTCGGGGGGTGAAAAATTAAGTTTCTCCAATCTTCTCAAAACTCTGGATTCTGATAGAGGGCCACGAGACATGGTCCTGGGTGCAAAAATTGAGGCTCCAAACCCTTCCAGAGCTGAGATATTGAAACTCAAAATTTTGACCAGAAAAAAAAATGACAGTGTTACCCCTTACGTTTTTTTTTCGGGGGGTGAAAAATTAAGTTTCTCGAATCTTCTCAAAACCCTGGATTCTGATAGAGGGCCACGAGACATGGACCTGGGTGCAAAAATTGAGGCTCCAAACCCTTCCAGAGCTGAGAAATTGAAACTCAAAATTTTGACCAGAAAAAAAAAATGACAGTGTTACCCCTTACGTTTTTTTTCGGGGGGTGAAAAATTAAGTTTCTCCAATCTTCTCAAAACTCTGGATTCTGATAGAGGGCCACGAGACATGGACCTGGGTGCAAAAATTGAGGCTCCAAACCCTTCCAGAGCTGAGAAATTGAAACTCAAAATTTTGACCAGAAAAAAAAATGACAGTGTTACCCCTTATGTTTTTTTTCGGGGGGTGAAAAATTAAGTTTCTCCAATCTTCTCAAAACTCTGGATTCTGATAGAGGGCCACGGGACATGGACCTGGGTGCAAAAATTGAGGCTCTAGACCCTTCCAGAGCTGAGATATTGAAACTCAAAATTTTGACCAGAAAAAAAAAATGACAGTGTTACCCCTTATGTTTTTTTTCGGGGGGTGAAAAATTAAGTTTCTCCAATCTTCTCAAAACTCTGGATTCTGATAGAGGGCCACGAGACATGGACCAGGGTGCAAAAATTGAGGCTCTAGACCCTTCCAGAGCTGAGATATTGAAACTCAAAATTTTGACCAGAAAAAAAAAATGGCAGTGTTACCCCTTATGTTTTTTTTTCGGGGGGTGAAAAATTAAGTTTCTCCAATCTTCTCAAAACTCTGGATTCTGATAGAGGGCCATGAGACATGGACCTGGGTGCAAAAATTGAGGCTCCAAACCGTTCCAGAGCTGAGATATTGAAACTCAAAATTTTGACCAGAAAAAAAAAATGACAGTGTTACCCCTTATGTTTTTTTTCGGGGGGTGAAAAATTAAGTTTCTCCAATCTTCTCAAAACTCTGGATTCTGATAGAGGGCCACGAGACATGGACCTGGGTGCAAAAATTGAGGCTCCAAACCCTTCCAGAGCTGAGAAATTGAAACTCAAAATTTTGACCAGAAAAAAAAATGACAGTGTTACCCCTTATGTTTTTTTTCGGGGGGTGAAAAATTAAGTTTCTCCAATCTTCTCAAAACTCTGGATTCTGATAGAGGGCCACGAGACATGGACCTGGGTGCAAAAATTGAGGCTCCAAACCCTTCCAGAGCTGAGAAATTGAAACTCAAAATTTTGACCAGAAAAAAAAATGACAGTGTTACCCCTTATGTTTTTTTTCGGGGGGTGAAAAATTAAGTTTCTCCAATCTTCTCAAAACTCTGGATTCTGATAGAGGGCCACGAGACATGGACCTGGGTGCAAAAATTGAGGCTCCAAACCCTTCCAGAGCTGAGATATTGAAACTCAAAATTTTGACCAGAAAAAAAAATGACAGTGTTACCCCTTATGTTTTTTTCGGGGGGTGAAAAATTAAGTTTCTCCAATCTTCTCAAAACTCTGGATTCTGATAGAGGGCCACGAGACATGGACCTGAGTGCAAAAATTGAGGCTCTAGACCCTTCCAGAGCTGAGATATTGAAACTCAAAATTTTGACCAGAAAAAAAAAATGACAGTGTTACCCCTTATGTTTTTTTTTTTCGGGGGGTGAAAAATTAAGTTTCTCCAATCTTCTCAAAACTCTGGATTCTGATAGAGGGCCATGAGACATGGACCTGGGTGCAAAAATTGAGGCTCCAAACCGTTCCAGAGCTGATATATTGAAACTCAAAATTTTGACCAGAAAAAAAAAATGACAGTGTTACCCCTTATGTTTTTTTTCGGGGGGTGAAAAATTAAGTTTCTCCAATCTTCTCAAAACTCTGGATTCTGATAGAGGGCCACGAGACATGGACCTGGGTGCAAAAATTGAGGCTCCAAACCCTTCCAGAGCTGAGAAATTGAAACTCAAAATTTTGACCAGAAAAAAAAATGACAGTGTTACCCCTTATGTTTTTTTTCGGGGGGTGAAAAATTAAGTTTCTCCAATCTTCTCAAAACTCTGGATTCTGATAGAGGGCCACGAGACATGGACCTGGGTGCAAAAATTGAGGCTCCAAACCCTTCCAGAGCTGAGAAATTGAAACTCAAAATTTTGACCAGAAAAAAAAATGACAGTGTTACCCCTTATGTTTTTTTTCGGGGGGTGAAAAATTAAGTTTCTCCAATCTTCTCAAAACTCTGGATTCTGATAGAGGGCCACGAGACATGGACCTGGGTGCAAAAATTGAGGCTCCAAACCCTTCCAGAGCTGAGATATTGAAACTCAAAATTTTGACCAGAAAAAAAATGACAGTGTTACCCCTTACGTTTTTTTTCGGGGGGTGAAAAATTAAGTTTCTCCAATCTTCTCAAAACTTTGGATTCTGATAGAGGGCCACGAGACATGGACCTGGGTGCAAAAATTGAGGCTCTAGACCCTTCCAGAGCTGAGATATTGAAACTCAAAATTTTGACCAGAAAAAAAAATGACAGTGTTACCCCTTATGTTTTTTTTCGGGGGGTGAAAAATTAAGTTTCTCCAATCTTCTCAAAACTCTGGATTCTGATAGAGGGCCACGAGACATGGACCTGAGTGCAAAAATTTAGGCTCTAGACCCTTCCAGAGCTGAGATATTGAAACTCAAAATTTTGACCAGAAAAAAAAAATGACAGTGTTACCCCTTATGTTTTTTTTTCGGGGGGTGAAAAATTAAGTTTCTCCAATCTTCTCAAAACTCTGGATTCTGATAGAGGGCCACGAGACATGGTCCTGGGTGCAAAAATTGAGGCTCCAAACCCTTCCAGAGCTGAGATATTGAAACTCAAAATTTTGACCAGAAAAAAAAAATGACAGTGTTACCCCTTACGTTTTTTTTCGGGGGGTGAAAAATTAAGTTTCTCGAATCTTCTCAAAACTCTGGATTCTGATAGAGGGCCACGAGACATGGACCTGGGTGCAAAAATTGAGGCTCCAAACCCTTCCAGAGCTGAGAAATTGAAACTCAAAATTTTGACCAGAAAAAAAAATGACAGTGTTACCCCTTACGTTTTTTTTCGGGGGGTGAAAAATTAAGTTTCTCCAATCTTCTCAAAACTCTGGATTCTGATAGAGGGCCACGAGACATGGACCTGGGTGCAAAAATTGAGGCTCCAAACCCTTCCAGAGCTGAGAAATTGAAACTCAAAATTTTGACCAGAAAAAAAAATGACAGTGTTACCCCTTATGTTTTTTTTCGGGGGGTGAAAAATTAAGTTTCTCCAATCTTCTCAAAACTCTGGATTCTGATAGAGGGCCACGAGACATGGACCTGGGTGCAAAAATTGAGGCTCCAAACCCTTCCAGAGCTGAGAAATTGAAACTCAAAATTTTGACCAGAAAAAAAAATGACAGTGTTACCCCTTATGTTTTTTTTCGGGGGGTGAAAAATTAAGTTTCTCCAATCTTCTCAAAACTCTGGATTCTGATAGAGGGCCACGAGACATGGACCTGGGTGCAAAAATTGAGGCTCCAAACCCTTCCAGAGCTGAGAAATTGAAACTCAAAATTTTGACCAGAAAAAAAAATGACAGTGTTACCCCTTATGTTTTTTTTCGGGGGGTGAAAAATTAAGTTTCTCCAATCTTCTCAAAACTCACGATTCTGATAGAGGGCCACGAGACATGGACCTGGGTGCAAAAATTGAGGCTCCAAACCCTTCCAGAGCTGAGATATTGAAACTCAAAATTTTGACCAGAAAAAAAAATGACAGTGTTACCCCTTACGTTTTTTTTCGGGGGGTGAAAAATTAAGTTTCTCCAATCTTCTCAAAACTTTGGATTCTGATAGAGGGCCACGAGACATGGACCTGGGTGCAAAAATTGAGGCTCTAGACCCTTCCAGAGCTGAGATATTGAAACTCAAAATTTTGACCAGAAAAAAAAATGACAGTGTTACCCCTTATGTTTTTTTTCGGGGGGTGAAAAATTAAGTTTCTCCAATCTTCTCAAAACTCTGGATTCTGATAGAGGGCCACGAGACATGGACCTGAGTGCAAAAATTTAGGCTCTAGACCCTTCCAGAGCTGAGATATTGAAACTCAAAATTTTGACCAGAAAAAAAAAAATGACAGTGTTACCCCTTATGTTTTTTTTTTCGGGGGGTGAAAAATTAAGTTTCTCCAATCTTCTCAAAACTCTGGATTCTGATAGAGGGCCACGAGACATGGTCCTGGGTGCAAAAATTGAGGCTCCAAACCCTTCCAGAGCTGAGATATTGAAACTCAAAATTTTGACCAGAAAAAAAAAATGACAGTGTTACCCCTTACGTTTTTTTTCGGGGGGTGAAAAATTAAGTTTCTCGAATCTTCTCAAAACTCTGGATTCTGATAGAGAGCCACGAGACATGGACCTGGGTGCAAAAATTGAGGTTCCAAACCCTTCCAGAGCTGAGAAATTGAAACTCAAAATTTTGACCAGAAAAAAAAATGACAGTGTTACCCCTTACGTTTTTTTTTCGGGGGGTGAAAAATTAAGTTTCTCCAATCTTCTCAAAACTCTGGATTCTGATAGAGGGCCACGAGACATGGACCTGGGTGCAAAAATTGAGGCTCCAAACCCTTCCAGAGCTGAGAAATTGAAACTCAAAATTTTGACCAGAAAAAAAAATGACAGTGTTACCCCTTATGTTTTTTTTCGGGGGGTGAAAAATTAAGTTTCTCCAATCTTCTCAAAACTCTGGATTCTGATAGAGGGCCACGAGACATGGACCTGGGTGCAAAAATTGAGGCTCCAAACCCTTCCAGTGCTGAGAAATTGACACTCAAATTTTTGACCAGAAAAAAAAAAATGACAGTGTTACCCCTTATGTTTTTTTTTTCGGGGGGTGAAAAATTAAGTTTCTCCAATCTTCTCAAAACTCTGGATTCTGATAGAGGGCCACGAGACATGGACCTGGGTGCAAAAATTGAGGCTCTAGACCCTTCCAGAGCTGAGATATTGAAACTCAAAATTTTGACCAGAAAAAAATGACAGTGTTACCCCTTATGTTTTTCTTCGGGGGGTGAAAAATTAAGTTTCTCCAATCTTCTCAAAACTCTGGATTCTGATAGAGGGCCACGAGACATGGACCTGAGTGCAAAAATTTAGGCTCTAGACCCTTCCAGAGCTGAGATATTGAAACTCAAAATTTTGACCAGAAAAAAAAAATGACAGTGTTACCCCTTATGTTTTTTTTTCGGGGGGTGAAAAATTAAGTTTCTCCAATCTTCTCAAAACTCTGGATTCTGATAGAGGGCCACGAGACATGGACCTGGGTGCAAAAATTGAGGCTCTAGACCCTTCCAGAGCTGAGATATTGAAACTCAAAATTTTGACCAGAAAAAAAAAATGACAGTGTTACCCCTTATGTTTTTTTTGGGGGGTGAAAAATTAAGTTTCTCCAATCTTCTCAAAACTCTGGATTCTGATAGAGGGCCATGAGACATGGACCAGGGAGCAAAAATTGAGGCTCTAGACCCTTCCAGAGCTGAGATATTGAAACTCAAAATTTTGATATAAAAAAAATGGCAGTGTTACCCCTTATGTTTTTTTTCGGGGGGTGAAAAATTAAGTTTCTCCAATCTTCTCAAAACTCTGGATTCTGATAGAGGGCCATGAGACATGGACCTGGGTGCAAAAATTGAGGCTCCAAACCGTTCCAGAGCTGAGATATTGAAACTCAAAATTTTGACCAGAAAAAAAAAATGACAGTGTTACCCCTTACGTTTTTTTTCGGGGGGTGAAAAATTAAGTTTCTCCAATCTTCTCAAAACTCTGGATTCTGATAGAGGGCCACGAGATATGGACCTGGGTGCAAAAATTGAGGCTCTAGACCCTTCTAGAGCTGAGATATTGAAACTCAAAATTTTGACCAGAAAAAAAAAATGACAGTGTTACCCCTTATGTTTTTTTTCGGGGGGTGAAAAATTAAGTTTCTCCAATCTTCTCAAAACTCTGGATTCTGATAGAGGGCCACGAGACATGGACCTGGGTGCAAAAATTGAGGCTCCAAACCCTTCCAGAGCTGAGAAATTGAAACTCAAAATTTTGACCAGAAAAAAAAATGACAGTGTTACCCCTTATGTTTTTTTTCGGGGGGTGAAAAATTAAGTTTCTCCAATCTTCTCAAAACTCTGGATTCTGATAGAGGGCCACGAGACATGGACCTGGGTGCAAAAATTGAGGCTCCAAACCCTTCCAGAGCTGAGAAATTGAAACTCAAAATTTTGACCAGAAAAAAAAAATGACAGTGTTACCCCTTATGTTTTTTTTCGGGGGGTGAAAAATTAAGTTTCTCCAATCTTCTCAAAACTCTGGAATCTGATAGAGGGCCACGAGACATGGACCTGGGTGCAAAAATTGAGGCTCTAGACCCTTCCAGAGCTGAGATATTGAAACTCAAAATTTTGACCAGAAAAAAAATGACAGTGTTACCCCTTATGTTTTTTATTCAGGGGGTGAAAAATTAAGTTTCTCCAATCTTCTCAAAACTCTGGATTCTGATAGAGGGCCACGAGACACGGACCTGGGTGCAAAAATTGAGGCTCCAAACCCTTCCAGAGCTGAGATATTGAAACTCAAAATTTTGACCAGAAAAAAAATGACAGTGTTACCCCTTATGTTTTTTATTCAGGGGGTGAAAAATTAAGTTTCTCCAATCTTCTCAAAACTCTGGATTCTGATAGAGGGCCACGAGACACGGACCTGGGTGCAAAAATTGAGGCTCCAAACCCTTCCAGAGCTGAGATATTGAAACTCAAAATTTTGACCAGAAAAAAAAAATGACAGTGTTACCCCTTACGTTTTTTTTCGGGGGGTGAAAAATTAAGTTTCTCCAATCTTCTCAAAACTTTGGATTCTGATAGAGGGCCACGAGACATGGACCTGGGTGCAAAAATTGAGGCTCTAGACCCTTCCAGAGCTGAGATATTGAAACTCAAAATTTTGACCAGAAAAAAAAATGACAGTGTTACTCCTTATGTTTTTTTTTCGGGGGGTGAAAAATTAAGTTTCTCCAATCTTCTCAAAACTCTGGATTCTGATAGAGGGCCACGAGACATGGACCTGGGTGCAAAAATTGAGGCTCTAGACTCTTCCAGAGCTGAGATATTGAAACTCAAAATTTTGACCAGAAAAAAAAATGACAGTGTTACCCCTTATGTTTTTTTTCGGGGGGTGAAAAATTAAGTTTCTCCAATCTTCTCAAAACTCTGGATTCTGATAGAGGGCCACGAGACATGGACCAGGGTGCAAAAATTGAGGCTCTAGACCCTTCCAGAGCTGAGATATTGAAACTCAAAATTTTGACCAGAAAAAAAAAATGGCAGTGTTACCCCTTATGTTTTTTTTTCGGGGGGTGAAAAATTAAGTTTCTCCAATCTTCTCAAAACTCTGGATTCTGATAGAGGGCCATGAGACATGGACCTGGGTGCAAAAATTGAGGCTCCAAACCGTTCCAGAGCTGAGATATTGAAACTCAAAATTTTGACCAGAAAAAAAAAATGACAGTGTTACCCCTTATGTTTTTTTTCGGGGGGTGAAAAATTAAGTTTCTCCAATCTTCTCAAAACTCTGGATTCTGATAGAGGGCCACGAGACATGGACCTGGGTGCAAAAATTGAGGCTCCAAACCCTTCCAGAGCTGAGAAATTGAAACTCAAAATTTTGACCAGAAAAAAAAATGACAGTGTTACCCCTTATGTTTTTTTTCGGGGGGTGAAAAATTAAGTTTCTCCAATCTTCTCAAAACTCTGGATTCTGATAGAGGGCCACGAGACATGGACCTGGGTGCAAAAATTGAGGCTCCAAACCCTTCCAGAGCTGAGAAATTGAAACTCAAAATTTTGACCAGAAAAAAAAATGACAGTGTTACCCCTTATGTTTTTTTTCGGGGGGTGAAAAATTAAGTTTCTCCAATCTTCTCAAAACTCTGGATTCTGATAGAGGGCCACGGGACATTGACCTGGGTGCAAAAATTGAGGCTCTAGACCCTTCCAGAGCTGAGATATTGAAACTCAAAATTTTGACCAGAAAAAAAAAATGACAGTGTTACCCCTTATGTTTTTTTTCGGGGGGTGAAAAATTAAGTTTCTCCAATCTTCTCAAAACTCTGGATTCTGATAGAGGGCCATGAGACATGGACCTGGGTGCAAAAATTGAGGCTCCAAACCGTTCCAGAGCTGAGATATTGAAACTCAAAATTTTGACCAGAAAAAAAAAATGACAGTGTTACCCCTTATGTTTTTTTTCGGGGGGTGAAAAATTAAGTTTCTCCAATCTTCTCAAAACTCTGGATTCTGATAGAGGGCCACGAGACATGGACCTGGGTGCAAAAATTGAGGCTCCAAACCCTTCCAGAGCTGAGAAATTGAAACTCAAAATTTTGACCAGAAAAAAAAATGACAGTGTTACCCCTTATGTTTTTTTTCGGGGGGTGAAAAATTAAGTTTCTCCAATCTTCTCAAAACTCTGGATTCTGATAGAGGGCCACGAGACATGGACCTGGGTGCAAAAATTGAGGCTCCAAACCCTTCCAGAGCTGAGAAATTGAAACTCAAAATTTTGACCAGAAAAAAAAATGACAGTGTTACCCCTTATGTTTTTTTTCGGGGGGTGAAAAATTAAGTTTCTCCAATCTTCTCAAAACTCTGGATTCTGATAGAGGGCCACGAGACATGGACCTGGGTGCAAAAATTGAGGCTCCAAACCCTTCCAGAGCTGAGATATTGAAACTCAAAATTTTGACCAGAAAAAAAAATGACAGTGTTACCCCTTATGTTTTTTTCGGGGGGTGAAAAATTAAGTTTCTCCAATCTTCTCAAAACTCTGGATTCTGATAGAGGGCCACGAGACATGGACCTGAGTGCAAAAATTTAGGCTCTAGACCCTTCCAGAGCTGAGATATTGAAACTCAAAATTTTGACCAGAAAAAAAAATGACAGTGTTACCCCTTATGTTTTTTTTTCGGGGGGTGAAAAATTAAGTTTCTCCAATCTTCTCAAAACTCTGGATTCTGATAGAGGGCCATGAGACATGGACCTGGGTGCAAAAATTGAGGCTCCAAACCGTTCCAGAGCTGATATATTGAAACTCAAAATTTTGACCAGAAAAAAAAAATGACAGTGTTACCCCTTATGTTTTTTTTCGGGGGGTGAAAAATTAAGTTTCTCCAATCTTCTCAAAACTCTGGATTCTGATAGAGGGCCACGAGACATGGACCTGGGTGCAAAAATTGAGGCTCCAAACCCTTCCAGAGCTGAGAAATTGAAACTCAAAATTTTGACCAGAAAAAAAAATGACAGTGTTACCCCTTATGTTTTTTTTCGGGGGGTGAAAAATTAAGTTTCTCCAATCTTCTCAAAACTCTGGATTCTGATAGAGGGCCACGAGACATGGACCTGGGTGCAAAAATTGAGGCTCCAAACCCTTCCAGAGCTGAGAAATTGAAACTCAAAATTTTGACCAGAAAAAAAAATGACAGTGTTACCCCTTATGTTTTTTTTCGGGGGGTGAAAAATTAAGTTTCTCCAATCTTCTCAAAACTCTGGATTCTGATAGAGGGCCACGAGACATGGACCTGGGTGCAAAAATTGAGGCTCCAAACCCTTCCAGAGCTGAGATATTGAAACTCAAAATTTTGACCAGAAAAAAATGACAGTGTTACCCCTTACGTTTTTTTTCGGGGGGTGAAAAATTAAGTTTCTCCAATCTTCTCAAAACTTTGGATTCTGATAGAGGGCCACGAGACATGGACCTGGGTGCAAAAATTGAGGCTCTAGACCCTTCCAGAGCTGAGATATTGAAACTCAAAATTTTGACCAGAAAAAAAAATGACAGTGTTACCCCTTATGTTTTTTTTCGGGGGGTGAAAAATTAAGTTTCTCCAATCTTCTCAAAACTCTGGATTCTGATAGAGGGCCACGAGACATGGACCTGAGTGCAAAAATTTAGGCTCTAGACCCTTCCAGAGCTGAGATATTGAAACTCAAAATTTTGACCAGAAAAAAAAATGACAGTGTTACCCCTTATGTTTTTTTTTCGGGGGGTGAAAAATTAAGTTTCTCCAATCTTCTCAAAACTCTGGATTCTGATAGAGGGCCACGAGACATGGTCCTGGGTGCAAAAATTGAGGCTCCAAACCCTTCCAGAGCTGAGATATTGAAACTCAAAATTTTGACCAGAAAAAAAAATGACAGTGTTACCCCTTACGTTTTTTTTCGGGGGGTGAAAAATTAAGTTTCTCGAATCTTCTCAAAACTCTGGATTCTGATAGAGGGCCACGAGACATGGACCTGGGTGCAAAAATTGAGGCTCCAAACCCTTCCAGAGCTGAGAAATTGAAACTCAAAATTTTGACCAGAAAAAAAAATGACAGTGTTACCCCTTACGTTTTTTTTCGGGGGGTGAAAAATTAAGTTTCTCCAATCTTCTCAAAACTCTGGATTCTGATAGAGGGCCACGAGACATGGACCTGGGTGCAAAAATTGAGGCTCCAAACCCTTCCAGAGCTGAGAAATTGAAACTCAAAATTTTGACCAGAAAAAAAAATGACAGTGTTACCCCTTATGTTTTTTTTCGGGGGGTGAAAAATTAAGTTTCTCCAATCTTCTCAAAACTCTGGATTCTGATAGAGGGCCACGAGACATGGACCTGGGTGCAAAAATTGAGGCTCCAAACCCTTCCAGAGCTGAGAAATTGAAACTCAAAATTTTGACCAGAAAAAAAAATGACAGTGTTACCCCTTATGTTTTTTTTCGGGGGGTGAAAAATTAAGTTTCTCCAATCTTCTCAAAACTCTGGATTCTGATAGAGGGCCACGAGACATGGACCTGAGTGCAAAAATTTAGGCTCTAGACCCTTCCAGAGCTGAGATATTGAAACTCAAAATTTTGACCAGAAAAAAAAAATGACAGTGTTACCCCTTATGTTTTTTTTTCGGGGGGTGAAAAATTAAGTTTCTCCAATCTTCTCAAAACTCTGGATTCTGATAGAGGGCCACGAGACATGGTCCTGGGTGCAAAAATTGAGGCTCCAAACCCTTCCAGAGCTGAGATATTGAAACTCAAAATTTTGACCAGAAAAAAAAATGACAGTGTTACCCCTTACGTTTTTTTTCGGGGGGTGAAAAATTAAGTTTCTCGAATCTTCTCAAAACTCTGGATTCTGATAGAGGGCCACGAGACATGGACCTGGGCGCAAAAATTGAGGCTCCAAACCCTTCCAGAGCTGAGAAATTGAAACTCAAAATTTTGACCAGAAAAAAAAATGACAGTGTTACCCCTTACGTTTTTTTTCGGGGGGTGAAAAATTAAGTTTCTCCAATCTTCTCAAAACTCTGGATTCTGATAGAGGGCCACGAGACATGGACCTGGGTGCAAAAATTGAGGCTCTAGACCCTTCCAGAGCTGAGATATTGAAACTCAAAATTTTGACCAGAAAAAAATGACAGTGTTACCCCTTATGTTTTTTTTCGGGGGGTGAAAAATTAAGTTTCTCCAATCTTCTCAAAACTCTGGATTCTGATAGAGGGCCACGAGACATGGACCAGGGTGCAAAAATTGAGGCTCTAGACCCTTCCAGAGCTGAGATATTGAAACTCAAATTTTTGACCATAAAAAAAAATGGCAGTGTTACCCCTTATGTTTTTTTTCGGGGGGTGAAAAATTAAGTTTCTCCAATCTTCTCAAAACTCTGGATTCTGATAGAGGGCCATGAGACATGGACCTGGGTGCAAAAATTGAGGCTCCAAACCGTTCCAGAGCTGAGATATTGAAACTCAAAATTTTGACCAGAAAAAAAAAATGACAGTGTTACCCCTTACGTTTTTTTTCGGGGGGTGAAAAATTAAGTTTCTCCAATCTTCTCAAAACTCTGGATTCTGATAGAGGGCCACGAGACATGGACCTGGGTGCAAAAATTGAGGCTCTAGACCCTTCTAGAGCTGAGATATTGTAACTCAAAATTTTGACCAGAAAAAAAAATGACAGTGTTACCCCTTATGTTTTTTTTCGGGGGGTGAAAAATTAAGTTTCTCCAATCTTCTCAAAACTCTGGATTCTGATAGAGGGCCACGAGACATGGACCTGGGTGCAAAAATTGAGGCTCTAGACCCTTCCAGAGCTGAGATATTGAAACTCAAAATTTTGACCAGAAAAAAAAATGACAGTGTTACCCCTTATGTTTTTTTGGGGGGGTGAAAAATTAAGTTTCTCCAATCTTCTCAAAACTCTGGATTCTGATAGAGGGCCATGAGACATGGACCAGGGAGCAAAAATTGAGGCTCTAGACCCTTCCAGAGCTGAGATATTGAAACTCAAAATTTTGATATAAAAAAAATGGCAGTGTTACCCCTTATGTTTTTTTTCGGGGGGTGAAAAATTAAGTTTCTCCAATCTTCTCAAAACTCTGGATTCTGATAGAGGGCCATGAGACATGGACCTGGGTACAAAAATTGAGGCTCCAAACCGTTCCAGAGCTGAGATATTGAAACTCAAAATTTTGACCAGAAAAAAAAAATGACAGTGTTACCCCTTACGTTTTTTTTCGGGGGGTGAAAAATTAAGTTTCTCCAATCTTCTCAAAACTCTGGATTCTGATAGAGGGCCACGAGATATGGACCTGGGTGCAAAAATTGAGGCTCTAGACCCTTCTAGAGCTGAGATATTGAAACTCAAAATTTTGACCAGAAAAAAAAAATGACAGTGTTACCCCTTATGTTTTTTTTCGGGGGGTGAAAAATTAAGTTTCTCCAATCTTCTCAAAACTCTGGATTCTGATAGAGGGCCACGAGACATGGACCTGGGTGCAAAAATTGAGGCTCCAAACCCTTCCAGAGCTGAGAAATTGAAACTCAAAATTTTGACCAGAAAAAAAAATGACAGTGTTACCCCTTATGTTTTTTTTCGGGGGGTGAAAAATTAAGTTTCTCCAATCTTCTCAAAACTCTGGATTCTGATAGAGGGCCACGAGACATGGACCTGGGTGCAAAAATTGAGGCTCCAAACCCTTCCAGAGCTGAGAAATTGAAACTCAAAATTTTGACCAGAAAAAAAAATGACAGTGTTACCCCTTATGTTTTTTTTCGGGGGGTGAAAAATTAAGTTTCTCCAATCTTCTCAAAACTCTGGAATCTGATAGAGGGCCACGAGACATGGACCTGGGTGCAAAAATTGAGGCTCTAGACCCTTCCAGAGCTGAGATATTGAAACTCAAAATTTTGACCAGAAAAAAAATGACAGTGTTACCCCTTATGTTTTTTATTCAGGGGGTGAAAAATTAAGTTTCTCCAATCTTCTCAAAACTCTGGATTCTGATAGAGGGCCACGAGACACGGACCTGGGTGCAAAAATTGAGGCTCCAAACCCTTCCAGAGCTGAGATATTGAAACTCAAAATTTTGACCAGAAAAAAAAATGACAGTGTTACCCCTTATGTTTTTTATTCAGGGGGTGAAAAATTAAGTTTCTCCAATCTTCTCAAAACTCTGGATTCTGATAGAGGGCCACGAGACACGGACCTGGGTGCAAAAATTGAGGCTCCAAACCCTTCCAGAGCTGAGATATTGAAACTCAAAATTTTGACCAGAAAAAAAAAAATGACAGTGTTACCCCTTACGTTTTTTTTCGGGGGGTGAAAAATTAAGTTTCTCCAATCTTCTCAAAACTTTGGATTCTGATAGAGGGCCACGAGACATGGACCTGGGTGCAAAAATTGAGGCTCTAGACCCTTCCAGAGCTGAGATATTGAAACTCAAAATTTTGACCAGAAAAAAAAATGACAGTGTTACCCCTTATGTTTTTTTTTCGGGGGGTGAAAAATTAAGTTTCTCCAATCTTCTCAAAACTCTGGATTCTGATAGAGGGCCACGAGACATGGACCTGGGTGCAAAAATTGAGGCTCTAGACTCTTCCAGAGCTGAGATATTGAAACTCAAAATTTTGACCAGAAAAAAAAATGACAGTGTTACCCCTTATGTTTTTTTTCGGGGGGTGAAAAATTAAGTTTCTCCAATCTTCTCAAAACTCTGGATTCTGATAGAGGGCCACGAGACATGGACCAGGGTGCAAAAATTGAGGCTCTAGACCCTTCCAGAGCTGAGATATTGAAACTCAAAATTTTGACCAGAAAAAAAAAATGGCAGTGTTACCCCTTATGTTTTTTTTTCGGGGGGTGAAAAATTAAGTTTCTCCAATCTTCTCAAAACTCTGGATTCTGATAGAGGGCCATGAGACATGGACCTGGGTGCAAAAATTGAGGCTCCAAACCGTTCCAGAGCTGAGATATTGAAACTCAAAATTTTGACCAGAAAAAAAAATGACAGTGTTACCCCTTATGTTTTTTTTCGGGGGGTGAAAAATTAAGTTTCTCCAATCTTCTCAAAACTCTGGATTCTGATAGAGGGCCACGAGACATGGACCTGGGTGCAAAAATTGAGGCTCCAAACCCTTCCAGAGCTGAGAAATTGAAACTCAAAATTTTGACCAGAAAAAAAAATGACAGTGTTACCCCTTATGTTTTTTTTCGGGGGGTGAAAAATTAAGTTTCTCCAATCTTCTCAAAACTCTGGATTCTGATAGAGGGCCACGAGACATGGACCTGGGTGCAAAAATTGAGGCTCCAAACCCTTCCAGAGCTGAGATATTGAAACTCAAAATTTTGACCAGAAAAAAAAATGACAGTGTTACCCCTTACGTTTTTTTTTCGGGGGGTGAAAAATTAAGTTTCTCCAATCTTCTCAAAACTCTGGATTCTGATAGAGGGCCACGAGACATGGACCTGGGTGCAAAAATTGAGGCTCCAAACCCTTCCAGAGCTGAGAAATTGAAACTCAAAATTTTGACCAGAAAAAAAAAAATGACAGTGTTACCCCTTATGTTTTTTTTGGGGGGTGAAAAATTAAGTTTCTCCAATCTTCTCAAAACTCTGGATTCTGATAGAGGGCCATGAGACATGGACCAGGGAGCAAAAATTGAGGCTCTAGACCCTTCCAGAGCTGAGATATTGAAACTCAAAATTTTGATATAAAAAAAATGGCAGTGTTACCCCTTATGTTTTTTTTCGGGGGGTGAAAAATTAAGTTTCTCCAATCTTCTCAAAACTCTGGATTCTGATAGAGGGCCATGAGACATGGACCTGGGTGCAAAAATTGAGGCTCCAAACCGTTCCAGAGCTGAGATATTGAAACTCAAAATTTTGACCAGAAAAAAAAAATGACAGTGTTACCCCTTACGTTTTTTTTCGGGGGGTGAAAAATTAAGTTTCTCCAATCTTCTCAAAACTCTGGATTCTGATAGAGGGCCACGAGATATGGACCTGGGTGCAAAAATTGAGGCTCTAGACCCTTCTAGAGCTGAGATATTGAAACTCAAAATTTTGACCAGAAAAAAAAATGACAGTGTTACCCCTTATGTTTTTTTTCGGGGGGTGAAAAATTAAGTTTCTCCAATCTTCTCAAAACTCTGGATTCTGATAGAGGGCCACGAGACATGGACCTGGGTGCAAAAATTGAGGCTCCAAACCCTTCCAGAGCTGAGAAATTGAAACTCAAAATTTTGACCAGAAAAAAAAATGACAGTGTTACCCCTTATGTTTTTTTTCGGGGGGTGAAAAATTAAGTTTCTCCAATCTTCTCAAAACTCTGGATTCTGATAGAGGGCCACGAGACATGGACCTGGGTGCAAAAATTGAGGCTCCAAACCCTTCCAGAGCTGAGAAATTGAAACTCAAAATTTTGACCAGAAAAAAAAATGACAGTGTTACCCCTTATGTTTTTTTTCGGGGGGTGAAAAATTAAGTTTCTCCAATCTTCTCAAAACTCTGGAATCTGATAGAGGGCCACGAGACATGGACCTGGGTGCAAAAATTGAGGCTCTAGACCCTTCCAGAGCTGAGATATTGAAACTCAAAATTTTGACCAGAAAAAAAATGACAGTGTTACCCCTTATGTTTTTTATTCAGGGGGTGAAAAATTAAGTTTCTCCAATCTTCTCAAAACTCTGGATTCTGATAGAGGGCCACGAGACATGGACCTGGGTGCAAAAATTGAGGCTCTAGACCCTTCCAGAGCTGAGATATTGAAACTCAAAATTTTGACCAGAAAAAAAAATGACAGTGTTACCCCTTATGTTTTTTATTCAGGGGGTGAAAAATTAAGTTTCTCCAATCTTCTCAAAACTCTGGATTCTGATAGAGGGCCACGAGACACGGACCTGGGTGCAAAAATTGAGGCTCCAAACCCTTCCAGAGCTGAGATATTGAAACTCAAAATTTTGACCAGAAAAAAAAAATGACAGTGTTACCCCTTACGTTTTTTTTCGGGGGGTGAAAAATTAAGTTTCTCCAATCTTCTCAAAACTTTGGATTCTGATAGAGGGCCACGAGACATGGACCTGGGTGCAAAAATTGAGGCTCTAGACCCTTCCAGAGCTGAGATATTGAAACTCAAAATTTTGACCAGAAAAAAAAATGACAGTGTTACCCCTTATGTTTTTTTTTCGGGGGGTGAAAAATTAAGTTTCTCCAATCTTCTCAAAACTCTGGATTCTGATAGAGGGCCACGAGACATGGACCTGGGTGCAAAAATTGAGGCTCTAGACCCTTCCAGAGCTGAGATATTGAAACTCAAAATTTTGACCAGAAAAAAAAATGACAGTGTTACCCCTTATGTTTTTTTTCGGGGGGTGAAAAATTAAGTTTCTCCAATCTTCTCAAAACTCTGGATTCTGATAGAGGGCCACGAGACATGGACCAGGGTGCAAAAATTGAGGCTCTAGACCCTTCCAGAGCTGAGATATTGAAACTCAAAATTTTGACCAGAAAAAAAAAATGGCAGTGTTACCCCTTATGTTTTTTTTTCGGGGGGTGAAAAATTAAGTTTCTCCAATCTTCTCAAAACTCTGGATTCTGATAGAGGGCCATGAGACATGGACCTGGGTGCAAAAATTGAGGCTCCAAACCGTTCCAGAGCTGAGATATTGAAACTCAAAATTTTGACCAGAAAAAAAAAATGACAGTGTTACCCCTTATGTTTTTTTTCGGTGGGTGAAAAATTAAGTTTCTCCAATCTTCTCAAAACTCTGGATTCTGATAGAGGGCCACGAGACATGGACCTGGGTGCAAAAATTGAGGCTCCAAACCCTTCCAGAGCTGAGAAATTGAAACTCAAAATTTTGACCAGAAAAAAAAATGACAGTGTTACCCCTTATGTTTTTTTTCGGGGGGTGAAAAATTAAGTTTCTCCAATCTTCTCAAAACTCTGGATTCTGATAGAGGGCCACGAGACATGGACCTGGGTGCAAAAATTGAGGCTCCAAACCCTTCCAGAGCTGAGATATTGAAACTCAAAATTTTGACCAGAAAAAAAAATGACAGTGTTACCCCTTATGTTTTTTTTCGGGGGGTGAAAAATTAAGTTTCTCCAATCTTCTCAAAACTCTGGATTCTGATAGAGGGCCACGAGACATGGACCAGGGTGCAAAAATTGAGGCTCTAGACCCTTCCAGAGCTGAGATATTGAAACTCAAAATTTTGACCAGAAAAAAAAAATGGCAGTGTTACCCCTTATGTTTTTTTTTCGGGGGGTGAAAAATTAAGTTTCTCCAATCTTCTCAAAACTCTGGATTCTGATAGAGGGCCATGAGACATGGACCTGGGTGCAAAAATTGAGGCTCCAAACCGTTCCAGAGCTGAGATATTGAAACTCAAAATTTTGACCAGAAAAAAAAAATGACAGTGTTACCCCTTATGTTTTTTTTCGGTGGGTGAAAAATTAAGTTTCTCCAATCTTCTCAAAACTCTGGATTCTGATAGAGGGCCACGAGACATGGACCTGGGTGCAAAAATTGAGGCTCCAAACCCTTCCAGAGCTGAGAAATTGAAACTCAAAATTTTGACCAGAAAAAAAAATGACAGTGTTACCCCTTATGTTTTTTTTCGGGGGGTGAAAAATTAAGTTTCTCCAATCTTCTCAAAACTCTGGATTCTGATAGAGGGCCACGAGACATGGACCTGGGTGCAAAAATTGAGGCTCCAAACCCTTCCAGAGCTGAGATATTGAAACTCAAAATTTTGACCAGAAAAAAAAAAGACAGTGTTACCCCTTACGTTTTTTTTCGGGGGGTGAAAAATTAAGTTTCTCCAATCTTCTCAAAACTCTGGATTCTGATAGAGGGCCACGAGACATGGACCTGGGTGCAAAAATTGAGGCTCCAAACCCTTCCAGAGCTGAGAAATTGAAACTCAAAATTTTGACCAGAAAAAAAAAATGACAGTGTTACCCCTTATGTTTTTTTTGGGGGGTGAACAATTAAGTTTCTCCAATCTTCTCAAAACTCTGGATTCTGATAGAGGGCCATGAGACATGGACCAGGGAGCAAAAATTGAGGCTCTAGACCCTTCCAGAGCTGAGATATTGAAACTCAAAATTTTGATATAAAAAAAATGGCAGTGTTACCCCTTATGTTTTTTTTCGGGGGGTGAAAAATTAAGTTTCTCCAATCTTCTCAAAACTCTGGATTCTGATAGAGGGCCATGAGACATGGACCTGGGTGCAAAAATTGAGGCTCCAAACCGTTCCAGAGCTGAGATATTGAAACTCAAAATTTTGACCAGAAAAAAAAAATGACAGTGTTACCCCTTACGTTTTTTTTCGGGGGGTGAAAAATTAAGTTTCTCCAATCTTCTCAAAACTCTGGATTCTGATAGAGGGCCACGAGATATGGACCTGGGTGCAAAAATTGAGGCTCTAGACCCTTCTAGAGCTGAGATATTGAAACTCAAAATTTTGACCAGAAAAAAAAAAATGACAGTGTTACCCCTTATGTTTTTTTTCGGGGGGTGAAAAATTAAGTTTCTCCAATCTTCTCAAAACTCTGGATTCTGATAGAGGGCCACGAGACATGGACCTGGGTGCAAAAATTGAGGCTCCAAACCCTTCCAGAGCTGAGAAATTGAAACTCAAAATTTTGACCAGAAAAAAAAATGACAGTGTTACCCCTTATGTTTTTTTTCGGGGGGTGAAAAATTAAGTTTCTCCAATCTTCTCAAAACTCTGGATTCTGATAGAGGGCCACGAGACATGGACCTGGGTGCAAAAATTGAGGCTCCAAACCCTTCCAGAGCTGAGAAATTGAAACTCAAAATTTTGACCAGAAAAAAAAATGACAGTGTTACCCCTTATGTTTTTTTCGGGGGGTGAAAAATTAAGTTTCTCCAATCTTCTCAAAACTCTGGAATCTGATAGAGGGCCACGAGACATGGACCTGGGTGCAAAAATTGAGGCTCTAGACCCTTCCAGAGCTGAGATATTGAAACTCAAAATTTTGACCAGAAAAAAAATGACAGTGTTACCCCTTATGTTTTTTATTCAGGGGGTGAAAAATTAAGTTTCTCCAATCTTCTCAAAACTCTGGATTCTGATAGAGGGCCACGAGACATGGACCTGGGTGCAAAAATTGAGGCTCTAGACCCTTCCAGAGCTGAGATATTGAAACTCAAAATTTTGACCAGAAAAAAAAATGACGGTGTTACCCCTTATGTTTTTTATTCAGGGGGTGAAAAATTAAGTTTCTCCAATCTTCTCAAAACTCTGGATTCTGATAGAGGGCCACGAGACACGGACCTGGGTGCAAAAATTGAGGCTCCAAACCCTTCCAGAGCTGAGATATTGAAACTCAAAATTTTGACCAGAAAAAAAAAATGACAGTGTTACCCCTTACGTTTTTTTTCGGGGGGTGAAAAATTAAGTTTCTCCAATCTTCTCAAAACTTTGGATTCTGATAGAGGGCCACGAGACATGGACCTGGGTGCAAAAATTGAGGCTCTAGACCCTTCCAGAGCTGAGATATTGAAACTCAAAATTTTGACCAGAAAAAAAAAATGACAGTGTTACCCCTTATGTTTTTTTTTCGGGGGGTGAAAAATTAAGTTTCTCCAATCTTCTCAAAACTCTGGATTCTGATAGAGGGCCACGAGACATGGACCTGGGTGCAAAAATTGAGGCTCTAGACCCTTCCAGAGCTGAGATATTGAAACTCAAAATTTTGACCAGAAAAAAAAATGACAGTGTTACCCCTTATGTTTTTTTTCGGGGGGTGAAAAATTAAGTTTCTCCAATCTTCTCAAAACTCTGGATTCTGATAGAGGGCCACGAGACATGGACCAGGGTGCAAAAATTGAGGCTCTAGACCCTTCCAGAGCTGAGATATTGAAACTCAAAATTTTGACCAGAAAAAAAAAAATGGCAGTGTTACCCCTTATGTTTTTTTTTCGGGGGGTGAAAAATTAAGTTTCTCCAATCTTCTCAAAACTCTGGATTCTGATAGAGGGCCATGAGACATGGACCTGGGTGCAAAAATTGAGGCTCCAAACCGTTCCAGAGCTGAGATATTGAAACTCAAAATTTTGACCAGAAAAAAAAAATGACAGTGTTACCCCTTATGTTTTTTTTCGGGGGGTGAAAAATTAAGTTTCTCCAATCTTCTCAAAACTCTGGATTCTGATAGAGGGCCACGAGACATGGACCTGGGTGCAAAAATTGAGGCTCCAAACCCTTCCAGAGCTGAGAAATTGAAACTCAAAATTTTGACCAGAAAAAAAAATGACAGTGTTACCCCTTATGTTTTTTTTCGGGGGGTGAAAAATTAAGTTTCTCCAATCTTCTCAAAACTCTGGATTCTGATAGAGGGCCACGAGACATGGACCTGGGTGCAAAAATTGAGGCTCCAAACCCTTCCAGAGCTGAGATATTGAAACTCAAAATTTTGACCAGAAAAAAAAATGACAGTGTTACCCCTTACGTTTTTTTTCGGGGGGTGAAAAATTAAGTTTCTCCAATCTTCTCAAAACTTTGGATTCTGATAGAGGGCCACGAGACATGGACCTGGGTGCAAAAATTGAGGCTCTAGACCCTTCCAGAGCTGAGATATTGAAACTCAAAATTTTGACCAGAAAAAAAAATGACAGTGTTACCCCTTATGTTTTTTTTCGGGGGGTGAAAAATTAAGTTTCTCCAATCTTCTCAAAACTCTGGATTCTGATAGAGGGCCACGAGACATGGTCCTGGGTGCAAAAATTGAGGCTCCAAACCCTTCCAGAGCTGAGATATTGAAACTCAAAATTTTGACCAGAAAAAAAAAATGACAGTGTTACCCCTTACGTTTTTTTTCGGGGGGTGAAAAATTAAGTTTCTCGAATCTTCTCAAAACTCTGGATTCTGATAGAGGGCCACGAGACATGGACCTGGGTGCAAAAATTGAGGCTCCAAACCCTTCCAGAGCTGAGAAATTGAAACTCAAAATTTTGACCAGAAAAAAAAAATGACAGTGTTACCCCTTACGTTTTTTTTCGGGGGGTGAAAAATTAAGTTTCTCCAATCTTCTCAAAACTCTGGATTCTGATAGAGGGCCACGAGACATGGACCTGGGTGCAAAAATTGAGGCTCCAAACCCTTCCAGAGCTGAGAAATTGAAACTCAAAATTTTGACCAGAAAAAAAAATGACAGTGTTACCCCTTATGTTTTTTTTCGGGGGGTGAAAAATTAAGTTTCTCCAATCTTCTCAAAACTCTGGATTCTGATAGAGGGCCACGAGACATGGACCTGGGTGCAAAAATTGAGGCTCCAAACCCTTCCAGAGCTGAGAAATTGAAACTCAAAATTTTGACCAGAAAAAAAAATGACAGTGTTACCCCTTATGTTTTTTTTCGGGGGGTGAAAAATTAAGTTTCTCCAATCTTCTCAAAACTCTGGATTCTGATAGAGGGCCACGAGACATGGACCTGGGTGCAAAAATTGAGGCTCCAAACCCTTCCAGAGCTGAGAAATTGAAACTCAAAATTTTGACCAGAAAAAAAAATGACAGTGTTACCCCTTATGTTTTTTTTCGGGGGGTGAAAAATTAAGTTTCTCCAATCTTCTCAAAACTCACGATTCTGATAGAGGGCCACGAGACATGGACCTGGGTGCAAAAATTGAGGCTCCAAACCCTTCCAGAGCTGAGATATTGAAACTCAAAATTTTGACCAGAAAAAAAAATGACAGTGTTACCCCTTACGTTTTTTTTCGGGGGGTGAAAAATTAAGTTTCTCCAATCTTCTCAAAACTTTGGATTCTGATAGAGGGCCACGAGACATGGACCTGGGTGCAAAAATTGAGGCTCTAGACCCTTCCAGAGCTGAGATATTGAAACTCAAAATTTTGACCAGAAAAAAAAATGACAGTGTTACCCCTTATGTTTTTTTTCGGGGGGTGAAAAATTAAGTTTCTCCAATCTTCTCAAAACTCTGGATTCTGATAGAGGGCCACGAGACATGGACCTGAGTGCAAAAATTTAGGCTCTAGACCCTTCCAGAGCTGAGATATTGAAACTCAAAATTTTGACCAGAAAAAAAAAAATGACAGTGTTACCCCTTATGTTTTTTTTCGGGGGGTGAAAAATTAAGTTTCTCCAATCTTCTCAAAACTCTGGATTCTGATAGAGGGCCACGAGACATGGTCCTGGGTGCAAAAATTGAGGCTCCAAACCCTTCCAGAGCTGAGATATTGAAACTCAAAATTTTGACCAGAAAAAAAAAATGACAGTGTTACCCCTTACGTTTTTTTTCGGGGGGTGAAAAATTAAGTTTCTCGAATCTTCTCAAAACTCTGGATTCTGATAGAGAGCCACGAGACATGGACCTGGGTGCAAAAATTGAGGTTCCAAACCCTTCCAGAGCTGAGAAATTGAAACTCAAAATTTTGACCAGAAAAAAAAATGACAGTGTTACCCCTTACGTTTTTTTTCGGGGGGTGAAAAATTAAGTTTCTCCAATCTTCTCAAAACTCTGGATTCTGATAGAGGGCCACGAGACATGGACCTGGGTGCAAAAATTGAGGCTCCAAACCCTTCCAGAGCTGAGAAATTGAAACTCAAAATTTTGACCAGAAAAAAAAATGACAGTGTTACCCCTTATGTTTTTTTTTCGGGGGGTGAAAAATTAAGTTTCTCCAATCTTCTCAAAACTCTGGATTCTGATAGAGGGCCACGAGACATGGACCTGGGTGCAAAAATTGAGGCTCCAAACCCTTCCAGAGCTGAGAAATTGAAACTCAAAATTTTGACCAGAAAAAAAAATGACAGTGTTACCCCTTATGTTTTTTTTCGGGGGGTGAAAAATTAAGTTTCTCCAATCTTCTCAAAACTCTGGATTCTGATAGAGGGCCACGAGACATGGACCTGGGTGCAAAAATTGAGGCTCTAGACCCTTCCAGAGCTGAGAAATTGAAACTCAAAATTTTGACCAGAAAAAAATGACAGTGTTACCCCTTATGTTTTTCTTCGGGGGGTGAAAAATTAAGTTTCTCCAATCTTCTCAAAACTCTGGATTCTGATAGAGGGCCACGAGACATGGACCTGAGTGCAAAAATTGAGGCTCTAGACCCTTCCAGAGCTGAGATATTGAAACTCAAAATTTTGACCAGAAAAAAAATGACAGTGTTACCACTTATGTTTTTTTTCGGGGGGTGAAAAATTAAGTTTCTCCAATCTTCTCAAAACTCTGGATTCTGATAGAGGGCCACGAGAAATGGACCAGGGTGCAAAAATTGAGGCTCTAGACCCTTCCAGAGCTGAGATATTGAAACTCAAAATTTTGACCATAAAAAAAAAATGGCAGTGTTACCCCTTATGTTTTTTTTCGGGGGGTGAAAAATTAAGTTTCTCCAATCTTCTCAAAACTCTGGATTCTGATAGAGGGCCATGAGACATGGACCTGGGTGCAAAAATTGAGGCTCCAAACCGTTCCAGAGCTGAGATATTGAAACTCAAAATTTTGACCAGAAAAAAAAAATGACAGTGTTACCCCTTACGTTTTTTTTTCGGGGGGTGAAAAATTAAGTTTCTCCAATCTTCTCAAAACTCTGGATTCTGATAGAGGGCCACGAGACATGGACCTGGGTGCAAAAATTGAGGCTCTAGACCCTTCTAGAGCTGAGATATTGTAACTCAAAATTTTGACCAGAAAAAAAAATGACAGTGTTACCCCTTATGTTTTTTTTCGGGGGGTGAAAAATTAAGTTTCTCCAATCTTCTCAAAACTCTGGATTCTGATAGAGGGCCATGAGACATGGACCTGGGTGCAAAAATTGAGGCTCCAAACCGTTCCAGAGCTGAGATATTGAAACTCAAAATTTTGACCAGAAAAAAAAATGACAGTGTTACCCCTTACGTTTTTTTTTCGGGGGGTGAAAAATTAAGTTTCTCCAATCTTCTCAAAACTCTGGATTCTGATAGAGGGCCACGAGACATGGACCTGGGTGCAAAAATTGAGGCTCTAGACCCTTCCAGAGCTGAGATATTGAAACTCAAAATTTTGACCAGAAAAAAAAATGACAGTGTTACCCCTTATGTTTTTCTTCGGGGGGTGAAAAATTAAGTTTCTCCAATCTTCTCAAAACTCTGGATTCTGATAGAGGGCCACGAGACATGGACCTGGGTGCAAAAATTGAGGCTCCAAACCCTTCCAGAGCTGAGAAATTGAAACTCAAAATTTTGACCAGAAAAAAAAATGACAGTGTTACCCCTTACGTTTTTTTTCGGGGGGTGAAAAATTAAGTTTCTCCAATCTTCTCAAAACTCTGGATTCTGATAGAGGGCCACGAGACATGGACCTGGGTGCAAAAATTGAGGCTCCAAACCCTTCCAGAGCTGAGAAATTGAAACTCAAAATTTTGACCAGAAAAAAAAATGACAGTGTTACCCCTTATGTTTTTTTTCGGGGGGTGAAAAATTAAGTTTCTCCAATCTTCTCAAAACTCTGGATTCTGATAGAGGGCCACGAGACATGGACCTGGGTGCAAAAATTGAGGCTCTAGACCCTTCCAGAGCTGAGATATTGAAACTCAAAATTTTGACCAGAAAAAAATGACAGTGTTACCCCTTATGTTTTTCTTCGGGGGGTGAAAAATTAAGTTTCTCCAATCTTCTCAAAACTCTGGATTCTGATAGAGGGCCACGAGACATGGACCTGAGTGCAAAAATTTAGGCTCTAGACCCTTCCAGAGCTGAGATATTGAAACTCAAAATTTTGACCAGAAAAAAAAAATGACAGTGTTACCCCTTATGTTTTTTTTTCGGGGGGTGAAAAATTAAGTTTCTCCAATCTTCTCAAAACTCTGGATTCTGATAGAGGGCCACGAGACATGGACCTGGGTGCAAAAATTGAGGCTCTAGACCCTTCCAGAGCTGAGATATTGAAACTCAAAATTTTGGCCAGAAAAAAAAATGACAGTGTTACCCCTTATGTTTTTTTTCGGGGGGTGAAAAATTAAGTTTCTCCAATCTTCTCAAAACTCTGGATTCTGATAGAGGGCCACGAGACATGGACCAGGGAGCAAAAATTGAGGCTCTTGACCCTTCCAGAGCTGAGATATTGAAACTCAAAATTTTGACCATAAAAAAAATGGCAGTGTTACCCCTTATGTTTTTTTTCGGGGGGTGAAAAATTAAGTTTCTCCAATCTTCTCAAAACTCTGGATTCTGATAGAGGGCCATGAGACATGGACCTGGGTGCAAAAATTGAGGCTCCCAACCGTTCCAGAGCTGAGATATTGAAACTCAAAATTTTGACCAGAAAAAAAAAATGACAGTGTTACCCCTTACGTTTTTTTTCGGGGGGTGAAAAATTAAGTTTCTCCAATCTTCTCAAAACTCTGGATTCTGATAGAGGGCCACGAGACATGGACCTGGGTGCAAAAATTGAGGCTCTAGACACTTCTAGAGCTGAGATATTGAAACTCAAAATTTTGACCAGAAAAAAAAAATTACAGTGTTACCCCTTATGTTTTTTTTCGGGGGGTGAAAAATTAAGTTTCTCCAATCTTCTCAAAACTCTGGATTCTGATAGAGGGCCACGAGACATGGACCTGGGTGCAAAAATTGAGGCTCCAAACCCTTCCAGAGCTGAGAAATTGAAACTCAAAATTTTGACCAGAAAAAAAAAAATGGCAGTGTTACCCCTTATGTTTTTTTTCGGGGGGTGAAAAATTAAGTTTCTCCAATCTTCTCAAAACTCTGGATTCTGATAGAGGGCCATGAGACATGGACCTGGGTGCAAAAATTGAGGCTCCAAACCGTTCCAGAGCTGAGATATTGAAACTCAAAATTTTGACCAGAAAAAAAAAATGACAATGTTACCCCTTACGTTTTTTTTCGGGGGGTGAAAAATTAAGTTTCTCCAATCTTCTCAAAACTCTGGATTCTGATAGAGGGCCACGAGACATGGACCTGGGTGCAAAAATTGAGGCTCTAGACCCTTCCAGAGCTGAGATATTGAAACTCAAAATTTTGACCAAAAAAAAAAAAATGACAGTGTTACCCCTTATGTTTTTTATTCAGGGGGTGAAAAATTAAGTTTCTCCAATCTTCTCAAAACTCTGGATTCTGATAGAGGGCCATGAGACATGGACCTGGGTGCAAAAATTGAGGCTCCAAACCGTTCCAGAGCTGAGATATTGAAACTCAAAATTTTGACCAGAAAAAAAAAATGACAGTGTTACCCCTTACGTTTTTTTTTCGGGGGGTGAAAAATTAAGTTTCTCCAATCTTCTCAAAACTCTGGATTCTGATAGAGGGCCACGAGACATGGACCTGGGTGCAAAAATTGAGGCTCTAGACCCTTCCAGAGCTGAGATATTGAAACTCAAAATTTTGACCAGAAAAAAAAATGACAGTGTTACCCCTTATGTTTTTCTTCGGGGGGTGAAAAATTAAGTTTCTCCAATCTTCTCAAAACTCTGGATTCTGATAGAGGGCCACGAGACATGGACCTGGGTGCAAAAATTGAGGCTCTAGACCCTTCCAGAGCTGAGATATTGAAACTCAAAATTTTGACCAGAAAAAAAAATGACAGTGTTACCCCTTATGTTTTTTATTCAGGGGGTGAAAAATTAAGTTTCTCCAATCTTCTCAAAACTCTGGATTCTGATAGAGGGCCACGAGACATGGACCTGGGTGCAAAAATTGAGGCTCCAAACCCTTCCAGAGCTGAGAAATTGAAACTCAAAATTTTGACCAGAAAAAAAAATGACAGTGTTACCCCTTACGTTTTTTTTCGGGGGGTGAAAAATTAAGTTTCTCCAATCTTCTCAAAACTCTGGATTCTGATAGAGGGCCACGAGACATGGACCTGGGTGCAAAAATTGAGGCTCCAAACCCTTCCAGAGCTGAGAAATTGAAACTCAAAATTTTGACCAGAAAAAAAAATGACAGTGTTACCCCTTATGTTTTTTTTCGGGGGGTGAAAAATTAAGTTTCTCCAATCTTCTCAAAACTCTGGATTCTGATAGAGGGCCACGAGACATGGACCTGGGTGCAAAAATTGAGGCTCTAGACCCTTCCAGAGCTGAGATATTGAAACTCAAAATTTTGACCAGAAAAAAATGACAGTGTTACCCCTTATGTTTTTCTTCGGGGGGTGAAAAATTAAGTTTCTCCAATCTTCTCAAAACTCTGGATTCTGATAGAGGGCCACGAGACATGGACCTGAGTGCAAAAATTTAGGCTCTAGACCCTTCCAGAGCTGAGATATTGAAACTCAAAATTTTGACCAGAAAAAAAAAATGACAGTGTTACCCCTTATGTTTTTTTTTCGGGGGGTGAAAAATTAAGTTTCTCCAATCTTCTCAAAACTCTGGATTCTGATAGAGGGCCACGAGACATGGACCTGGGTGCAAAAATTGAGGCTCTAGACCCTTCCAGAGCTGAGATATTGAAACTCAAAATTTTGGCCAGAAAAAAAAATGACAGTGTTACCCCTTATGTTTTTTTTCGGGGGGTGAAAAATTAAGTTTCTCCAATCTTCTCAAAACTCTGGATTCTGATAGAGGGCCACGAGACATGGACCAGGGAGCAAAAATTGAGGCTCTTGACCCTTCCAGAGCTGAGATATTGAAACTCAAAATTTTGACCATAAAAAAAAATGGCAGTGTTACCCCTTATGTTTTTTTTCGGGGGGTGAAAAATTAAGTTTCTCCAATCTTCTCAAAACTCTGGATTCTGATAGAGGGCCATGAGACATGGACCTGGGTGCAAAAATTGAGGCTCCCAACCGTTCCAGAGCTGAGATATTGAAACTCAAAATTTTGACCAGAAAAAAAAAATGACAGTGTTACCCCTTACGTTTTTTTTCGGGGGGTGAAAAATTAAGTTTCTCCAATCTTCTCAAAACTCTGGATTCTGATAGAGGGCCACGAGACATGGACCTGGGTGCAAAAATTGAGGCTCTAGACCCTTCTAGAGCTGAGATATTGAAACTCAAAATTTTGACCAGAAAAAAAAAATTACAGTGTTACCCCTTATGTTTTTTTTCGGGGGGTGAAAAATTAAGTTTCTCCAATCTTCTCAAAACTATGGATTCTGATAGAGGGCCACGAGACATGGACCTGGGTGCAAAAATTGAGGCTCCAAACCCTTCCAGAGCTGAGAAATTGAAACTCAAAATTTTGACCAGAAAAAAAAAATGGCAGTGTTACCCCTTATGTTTTTTTTCGGGGGGTGAAAAATTAAGTTTCTCCAATCTTCTCAAAACTCTGGATTCTGATAGAGGGCCATGAGACATGGACCTGGGTGCAAAAATTGAGGCTCCAAACCGTTCCAGAGCTGAGATATTGAAACTCAAAATTTTGACCAGAAAAAAAAATGACAATGTTACCCCTTACGTTTTTTTTCGGGGGGTGAAAAATTAAGTTTCTCAAATCTTCTCAAAACTCTGGATTCTGATAGAGGGCCACGAGACATGGACCTGGGTGCAAAAATTGAGGCTCTAGACCCTTCCAGAGCTGAGATATTGAAACTCAAAATTTTGACCAGAAAAAAAATGACAGTGTTACCCCTTACGTTTTTTTTCGGGGGGTGAAAAATTAAGTTTCTCCAATCTTCTCAAAACTCTGGATTCTGATAGAGGGCCACGAGACATGGACCTGGGTGCAAAAATTGAGGCTCTAGACCCTTCCAGAGCTGAGATATTGAAACTCAAAATTTTGACCAGAAAAAAAATGACAGTGTTACCCCTTATGTTTTTTTTTGGGGGGGGGGGGGGGGGGGTGAAAAATTAAGTTTCTCCAATCTTCTCAAAACTCTGGATTCTGATAGAGGGCCACGAGACATGGACCTGAGTGCAAAAATTTAGGCTCTAGACCTTTCCAGAGCTGAGATATTGAAACTCAAAATTTTGACCAGGAAAAAAAATGACAGTGTTACCCCTTATGTTTTTTTTTTTCGGGGGGTGAAAAATTAAGTTTCTCCAATCTTCTCAAAACTCTGGATTCTGATAGAGGGCCACGAGACATGGTCCTGGGTGCAAAAATTGAGACTCCAAACCCTTCCAGAGCTGAGATATTGAAACTCAAAATTTTGACCAGAAAAAAAAATGACAGTGTTACCCCTTACGTTTTTTTTCGGGGGGTGAAAAATTAAGTTTCTCCAATCTTCTCAAAACTCTGGATTCTGATAGAGGGCCACGAGACATGGACCTGGGTGCAAAAATTGAGGCTCTAGACCCCTCCAGAGCTGAGATATTGAAACTCAAAATTTTGACCAGAAAAAAAAATGACAGTGTTACCCCTTATGTTTTTTTTCGGGGGGTGAAAAATTACGTTTCTCCAATCTTCTCAAAACTCTGGATTCTGATAGAGGGCCACGAGACATGGACCTGGGTGCAAAAATTGAGGCTCTAGACCCTTCCAGAGCTGAGATATTTAAACTAAAAATTTTGACCAGAAAAAAAATGACAGTGTTACCCCTTATATTTTTCTTCGGGGGGTGAAAAATTAAGTTTCTCCAATCTTCTCAAAACTCTAGATTCTGATAGAGGGCCACGAGACATGGACCTGGGTGCAAAAATTGAGGCTCCAAACCCTTCCAGAGCTGAGAAATTGAAACTCAAAATTTTGACCAGAAAAAAAAATGACAGTGTTACCCCTTACGTTTTTTTTCGGGGGGTGAAAAATTAAGTTTCTCCAATCTTCTCAAAACTCTGGATTCTGATAGAGGGCCACGAGACATGGACCTGGGTGCAAAAATTGAGGCTCTAGACCCTTCCAGAGCTGAGATATTGAAACTCAAAATTTTGACCAGAAAAAAATGACAGTGTTACCCCTTATGTTTTTCTTCGGGGGGTGAAAAATTAAGTTTCTCCAATCTTCTCAAAACTCTGGATTCTGATAGAGGGCCACGAGACATGGACCTGAGTGCAAAAATTTAGGCTCTAGACCCTTCCAGAGCTGAGATATTGAAACTCAAAATTTTGACCAGAAAAAAAAAATGACAGTGTTACCCATTATGTTTTTTTTTTTCGGGGGGTGAAAAATTAAGTTTCTCCAATCTTCTCAAAACTCTGGATTCTGATAGAGGGCCACGAGACATGGACCTGCGTGCAAAAATTGAGGCTCTAGACCCTTCCAGAGCTGAGATATTGAAACTCAAAATTTTGGCCAGAAAAAAAAAATGACAGTGTTACCCCTTATGTTTTTTTTCGAGGGGGTGAAAAATTAAGTTTCTCCAATCTTCTCAAAACTCTGGATTCTGATAGAGGGCCACGAGACATGGACCAGGGAGCAAAAATTGAGGCTCTTGACCCTTCCAGAGCTGAGATATTGAAACTCAAAATTTTGACCATAAAAAAAAATGGCAGTGTTACCCCTTATGTTTTTTTTCGGGGGGTGAAAAATTAAGTTTCTCCAATCTTCTCAAAACTCTGGATTCTGATAGAGGGCCATGAGACATGGACCTGGGTGCAAAAATTGAGGCTCCAAACCGTTCCAGAGCTGACATATTGAAACTCAAAATTTTGACCAGAAAAAAAAAATGACAGTGTTACCCCTTACGTTTTTTTTCGGGGGGTGAAAAATTAAGTTTCTCCAATCTTCTCAAAACTCTGGATTCTGATAGAGGGCCACGAGACATGGACCTGGGTGCAAAAATTGAGGCTCTAGACCCTTCTAGAGCTGAGATATTGAAACTCAAAATTTTGACCAGAAAAAAAAAATGACAGTGTTACCCCTTATGTTTTTTTTCGGGGGGTGAAAAATTAAGTTTCTCCAATCTTCTCAAAACTCTGGATTCTGATAGAGGGCCACGAGACATGGACCTGGGTGCAAAAATTGAGGCTCCAAACCCTTCCAGAGCTGAGAAATTGAAACTCAAAATTTTGACCAGAAAAAAAAAATGGCAGTGTTACCCCTTATGTTTTTTTTCGGGGGGTGAAAAATTAAGTTTCTCCAATCTTCTCAAAACTCTGGATTCTGATAGAGGGCCATGAGACATGGACCTGGGTGCAAAAATTGAGGCTCCAAACCGTTCCAGAGCTGAGATATTGAAACTCAAAATTTTGACCAGAAAAAAAAAATGACAATGTTACCCCTTACGTTTTTTTTCGGGGGGTGAAAAATTAAGTTTCTCCAATCTTCTCAAAACTCTGGATTCTGATAGAGGGCCACGAGACATGGACCTGGGTGCAAAAATTGAGGCTCTAGAACCTTCCAGAGCTGAGATATTGAAACTCAAAATTTTGACCAGAAAAAAAAATGACAGTGTTACCCCTTATGTTTTTTATTCAGGGGGTGAAAAATTAAGTTTCTCCAATCTTCTCAAAACTCTGGATTCTGATAGAGGGCCACGAGACATGGACCTGGGTGCAAAAATTGAGGCCCCAAACCCTTCCAGAGCTGAGATATTGAAACTCAAAATTTTGACCAGAAAAAAAATGACAGTGTTACCCCTTACGTTTTTTTTCGGGGGGTGAAAAATTAAGTTTCTCCAATCTTCTCAAAACTCTGGATTCTGATAGAGGGCCACGAGACATGGACCTGGGTGCAAAAATTGAGGCTCTAGACCCTTCCAGAGCTGAGATATTGAAACTCAAAATTTTGACCAGAAAAAAAAAATGACAGTGTTACCCCTTATGTTTTTTTTTCGGGGGGTGAAAAATTAAGTTTCTCCAATCTTCTCAAAACTCTGGATTCTGATAGAGGGCCACGAGACATGGTCCTGGGTGCAAAAATTGAGGCTCCAAACCCTTCCAGAGCTGAGATATTGAAACTCAAAATTTTGACCAGAAAAAAAATGACAGTGTTACCCCTTACGTTTTTTTTTTCGGGGGGTGAAAAATTAAGTTTCTCCAATCTTCTCAAAACTCTGGATTCTGATAGAGGGCCACGAGACATGGTCCTGGGTGCAAAAATTGAGACTCCAAACCCTTCCAGAGCTGAGATATTGAAACTCAAAATTTTGACCAGAAAAAAAAATGACAGTGTTACCCCTTACGTTTTTTTTCGGGGGGTGAAAAATTAAGTTTCTCCAATCTTCTCAAAACTCTGGATTCTGATAGAGGGCCACGAGACATGGACCTGGGTGCAAAAATTGAGGCTCTAGACCCTTCCAGAGCTGAGATATTGAAACTCAAAATTTTGACCAGAAAAAAAAAATGACAGTGTTACCCCTTATGTTTTTTTTCGGGGGGTGAAAAATTACGTTTCTCCAATCTTCTCAAAACTCTGGATTCTGATAGAGGGCCACGAGACATGGACCTGGGTGCAAAAATTGAGGCTCTAGACCCTTCCAGAGCTGAGATATTTAAACTAAAAATTTTGACCAGAAAAAAAATGACAGTGTTACCCCTTATATTTTTCTTCGGGGGGTGAAAAATTAAGTTTCTCCAATCTTCTCAAAACTCTGGATTCTGATAGAGGGCCACGAGACATGGACCTGGGTGCAAAAATTGAGGCTCTAGACCCTTCTAGAGCTGAGATATTGAAACTCACAATTTTGACCAGAAAAAAAAATGACAGTGTTACCCCTTATGTTTTTTTTTTTTCGGGGGGTGAAAAATTAAGTTTCTCCAATCTTCTCAAAACTCTGGATTCTGATAGAGGGCCACGAGACATGGACCTGGGTGCAAAAAATGAGGCTCCAAACCCTTCCAGAGCTGAGATATTGAAACTGAAAATTTTGACCAGAAAAAAAAAATGACAGTGTTACCCCTTATGTTTTTTTTCGGGGGGTGAAAAATTAAGTTTCTCCAATCTTCTCAAAACTCTGGATTCTGATAGAGGGCCACGAGACATGGTCCTGGGTGCAAAAATTGAGGCTCCAAACCCTAAGCTGAGATATTGAAACTCAAAATTTTGACCAGAAAAAAAAATGACAGTGTTACCCCTTACGTTTTTTTTCGGGGGGTGAAAAATTAAGTTTCTCCAATCTTCTCAAAACTCTGGATTCTGATAGAGGGCCACGAGACATGGACCTGGGTGCAAAAATTGAGGCTCCAAACCCTTCCAGAGCTGAGATATTGAAACTCAAAATTTTGACCAGAAAAAAAAATGACAGTGTTACCCCTTATGTTTTTTTCGGGGGGTGAAAAATTAAGTTTCTCCAATCTTCTCAAAATTCTGGATTCTGATAGAGGGCCATGAGACATGGACCTGGGTGCAAACATTGAGGCTCCAAACCGTTCCAGAGCTGAGATATTGAAACTCAAAATTTTGACCAGAAAAAAAAATGACAGTGTTACCCCTTACGTTTTTTTTCGGGGGTTGAAAAATTAAGTTTCTCCAATCTTCTCAAAACTCTGGATTCTGATAGAGGGCCACGAGACATGGACCTGGGTGCAAAAATTGAGGCTCTAGACCCTTCCAGAGCTGAGATATTGAAACTCAAAATTTTGACCAGAAAAAAAAAATGACAGTGTTACCCTTTATGTTTTTTTTCGGGGGGTGAAAAATTAAGTTTCTCCAATCTTCTCAAAACTCTGGATTCTGATAGAGGGCCACGAGACATGGTCCTGGGTGCAAAAATTGAGGCTCCAAACCCTTCCAGAGCTGAGATATTGAAACTCAAAATTTTGACCAGAAAAAAAAAATGACAGTGTTACCCCTTACGTTTTTTTTTCGGGGGGTGAAAAATTAAGTTTCTCCAATCTTCTCAAAACTCTGGATTCTGATAGAGGGCCACGAGACATGGACCTGGGTGCAAAAATTGAGGCTCTAGACCCTTCTAGAGCTGAGATATTGTAACTCAAAATTTTGACCAGAAAAAAAAATGACAGTGTTACCCCTTATGTTTTTTTTCGGGGGGTGAAAAATTAAGTTTCTCCAATCTTCTCAAAACTCTGGATTCTGATAGAGGGCCATGAGACATGGACCTGGGTGCAAAAATTGAGGCTCCAAACCGTTCCAGAGCTGAGATATTGAAACTCAAAATTTTGACCAGAAAAAAAAATGACAGTGTTACCCCTTACGTTTTTTTTTTCGGGGGGTGAAAAATTAAGTTTCTCCAATCTTCTCAAAACTCTGGATTCTGATAGAGGGCCACGAGACATGGACCTGGGTGCAAAAATTGAGGCTCTAGACCCTTCCAGAGCTGAGATATTGAAACTCAAAATTTTGACCAGAAAAAAAAAATGACAGTGTTACCCCTTATGTTTTTCTTCGGGGGGTGAAAAATTAAGTTTCTCCAATCTTCTCAAAACTCTGGATTCTGATAGAGGGCCACGAGACATGGACCTGGGTGCAAAAATTGAGGCTCCAAACCCTTCCAGTGCTGAGAAATTGACACTCAAATTTTTGACCAGAAAAAAAAAAATGACAGTGTTACCCCTTATGTTTTTTTTTTCGGGGGGTGAAAAATTAAGTTTCTCCAATCTTCTCAAAACTCTGGATTCTGATAGAGGGCCACGAGACATGGACCTGGGTGCAAAAATTGAGGCTCTAGACCCTTCCAGAGCTGAGATATTGAAACTCAAAATTTTGACCAGAAAAAAATGACAGTGTTACCCCTTATGTTTTTCTTCGGGGGGTGAAAAATTAAGTTTCTCCAATCTTCTCAAAACTCTGGATTCTGATAGAGGGCCACGAGACATGGACCTGAGTGCAAAAATTTAGGCTCTAGACCCTTCCAGAGCTGAGATATTGAAACTCAAAATTTTGATATAAAAAAAATGGCAGTGTTACCCCTTATGTTTTTTTTCGGGGGGTGAAAAATTAAGTTTCTCCAATCTTCTCAAAACTCTGGATTCTGATAGAGGGCCATGAGACATGGACCTGGGTGCAAAAATTGAGGCTCCAAACCGTTCCAGAGCTGAGATATTGAAACTCAAAATTTTGACCAGAAAAAAAAAATGACAGTGTTACCCCTTACGTTTTTTTTCGGGGGGTGAAAAATTAAGTTTCTCCAATCTTCTCAAAACTCTGGATTCTGATAGACGGCCACGAGATATGGACTTGGGTGCAAAAATTGAGGCTCTAGACCCTTCTAGAGCTGAGATATTGAAACTCAAAATTTTGACCAGAAAAAAAAATGACAGTGTTACCCCTTATGTTTTTTTTCGGGGGGTGAAAAATTAAGTTTCTCCAATCTTCTCAAAACTCTGGATTCTGATAGAGGGCCACGAGACATGGACCTGGGTGCAAAAATTGAGGCTCCAAACCCTTCCAGAGCTGAGAAATTGAAACTCAAAATTTTGACCAGAAAAAAAAATGACAGTGTTACCCCTTATGTTTTTTTTTCGGGGGGTGAAAAATTAAGTTTCTCCAATCTTCTCAAAACTCTGGATTCTGATAGAGGGCCACGAGACATGGACCTGCGTGCAAAAATTGAGGCTCCAAACCCTTCCAGAGCTGAGAAATTGAAACTCAAAATTTTGACCAGAAAAAAAAATGACAGTGTTACCCCTTATGTTTTTTTTCGGGGGGTGAAAAATTAAGTTTCTCCAATCTTCTCAAAACTCTGGAATCTGATAGAGGGCCACGAGACATGGACCTGGGTGCAAAAATTGAGGCTCTAGACCCTTCCAGAGCTGAGATATTGAAACTCAAAATTTTGACCAGAAAAAAAATGACAGTGTTACCCCTTATGTTTTTTATTCAGGGGGTGAAAAATTAAGTTTCTCCAATCTTCTCAAAACTCTGGATTCTGATAGAGGGCCACGAGACACGGACCTGGGTGCAAAAATTGAGGCTCCAAACCCTTCCAGAGCTGAGATATTGAAACTCAAAATTTTGACCAGAAAAAAAAATGACAGTGTTACCCCTTACGTTTTTTTTCGGGGGGTGAAAAATTAAGTTTCTCCAATCTTCTCAAAACTCTGGATTCTGATAGAGGGCCACGAGACATGGACCTGGGTGCAAAAATTGAGGCTCTAGACCCTTCCAGAGCTGAGATATTGAAACTCAAAATTTTGACCAGAAAAAAAAATGACAGTGTTACCCCTTATGTTTTTTATTCAGGGGGTGAAAAATTAAGTTTCTCCAATCTTCTCAAAACTCTGGATTCTGATAGAGGGCCACGAGACACGGACCTGGGTGCAAAAATTGAGGCTCCAAACCCTTCCAGAGCTGAGATATTGAAACTCAAAATTTTGACCAGAAAAAAAAAATGACAGTGTTACCCCTTACGTTTTTTTTCGGGGGGTGAAAAATTAAGTTTCTCCAATCTTCTCAAAACTTTGGATTCTGATAGAGGGCCACGAGACATGGACCTGGGTGCAAAAATTGAGGCTCTAGACCCTTCCAGAGCTGAGATATTGAAACTCAAAATTTTGACCAGAAAAAAAAATGACAGTGTTACCCCTTATGTTTTTTTTCGGGGGGTGAAAAATTAAGTTTCTCCAATCTTCTCAAAACTCTGGATTCTGATAGAGGGCCACGAGACATGGACCAGGGTGCAAAAATTGAGGCTCTAGACCCTTCCAGAGCTGAGATATTGAAACTCAAAATTTTGACCAGAAAAAAAAAAATGGCAGTGTTACCCCTTATGTTTTTTTTTCGGGGGGTGAAAAATTAAGTTTCTCCAATCTTCTCAAAACTCTGGATTCTGATAGAGGGCCATGAGACATGGACCTGGGTGCAAAAATTGAGGCTCCAAACCCTTCCAGAGCTGAGAAATTGAAACTCAAAATTTTGACCAGAAAAAAAAATGACAGTGTTACCCCTTATGTTTTTTTTTCGGGGGGTGAAAAATTAAGTTTCTCCAATCTTCTCAAAACTCTGGATTCTGATAGAGGGCCATGAGACATGGACCTGGGTGCAAAAATTGAGGCTCCAAACCGTTCCAGAGCTGAGATATTGAAACTCAAAATTTTGACCAGAAAAAAAAAATGACAGTGTTACCCCTTACGTTTTTTTTCGGGGGGTGAAAAATTAAGTTTCTCCAATCTTCTCAAAACTCTGGATTCTGATAGAGGGCCACGAGATATGGACCTGGGTGCAAAAATTGAGGCTCTAGACCCTTCTAGAGCTGAGATATTGAAACTCAAAATTTTGACCAGAAAAAAAAAAATGACAGTGTTACCCCTTATGTTTTTTTTCGGGGGGTGAAAAATTAAGTTTCTCCAATCTTCTCAAAACTCTGGATTCTGATAGAGGGCCACGAGACATGGACCTGGGTGCAAAAATTGAGGCTCCAAACCCTTCCAGAGCTGAGAAATTGAAACTCAAAATTTTGACCAGAAAAAAAAATGACAGTGTTACCCCTTATGTTTTTTTTCGGGGGGTGAAAAATTAAGTTTCTCCAATCTTCTCAAAACTCTGGATTCTGATAGAGGGCCACGAGACATGGACCTGGGTGCAAAAATTGAGGCTCCAAACCCTTCCAGAGCTGAGAAATTGAAACTCAAAATTTTGACCAGAAAAAAAAAATGACAGTGTTACCCCTTATGTTTTTTTTCGGGGGGTGAAAAATTAAGTTTCTCCAATCTTCTCAAAACTCTGGAATCTGATAGAGGGCCACGAGACATGGACCTGGGTGCAAAAATTGAGGCTCTAGACCCTTCCAGAGCTGAGATATTGAAACTCAAAATTTTGACCAGAAAAAAAATGACAGTGTTACCCCTTATGTTTTTTATTCAGGGGGTGAAAAATTAAGTTTCTCCAATCTTCTCAAAACTCTGGATTCTGATAGAGGGCCACGAGACATGGACCTGGGTGCAAAAATTGAGGCTCTAGACCCTTCCAGAGCTGAGATATTGAAACTCAAAATTTTGACCAGAAAAAAAAATGACAGTGTTACCCCTTATGTTTTTTATTCAGGGGGTGAAAAATTAAGTTTCTCCAATCTTCTCAAAACTCTGGATTCTGATAGAGGGCCACGAGACACGGACCTGGGTGCAAAAATTGAGGCTCCAAACCCTTCCAGAGCTGAGATATTGAAACTCAAAATTTTGACCAGAAAAAAAAAATGACAGTGTTACCCCTTACGTTTTTTTTCGGGGGGTGAAAAATTAAGTTTCTCCAATCTTCTCAAAACTTTGGATTCTGATAGAGGGCCACGAGACATGGACCTGGGTGCAAAAATTGAGGCTCTAGACCCTTCCAGAGCTGAGATATTGAAACTCAAAATTTTGACCAGAAAAAAAAATGACAGTGTTACCCCTTATGTTTTTTTTTCGGGGGGTGAAAAATTAAGTTTCTCCAATCTTCTCAAAACTCTGGATTCTGATAGAGGGCCACGAGACATGGACCTGGGTGCAAAAATTGAGGCTCTAGACCCTTCCAGAGCTGAGATATTGAAACTCAAAATTTTGACCAGAAAAAAAAATGACAGTGTTACCCCTTATGTTTTTTTTCGGGGGGTGAAAAATTAAGTTTCTCCAATCTTCTCAAAACTCTGGATTCTGATAGAGGGCCACGAGACATGGACCAGGGTGCAAAAATTGAGGCTCTAGACCCTTCCAGAGCTGAGATATTGAAACTCAAAATTTTGACCAGAAAAAAAAAATGGCAGTGTTACCCCTTATGTTTTTTTTTCGGGGGGTGAAAAATTAAGTTTCTCCAATCTTCTCAAAACTCTGGATTCTGATAGAGGGCCATGAGACATGGACCTGGGTGCAAAAATTGAGGCTCCAAACCGTTCCAGAGCTGAGATATTGAAACTCAAAATTTTGACCAGAAAAAAAAAATGACAGTGTTACCCCTTATGTTTTTTTTCGGGGGGTGAAAAATTAAGTTTCTCCAATCTTCTCAAAACTCTGGATTCTGATAGAGGGCCACGAGACATGGACCTGGGTGCAAAAATTGAGGCTCCAAACCCTTCCAGAGCTGAGAAATTGAAACTCAAAATTTTGACCAGAAAAAAAAATGACAGTGTTACCCCTTATGTTTTTTTTCGGGGGGTGAAAAATTAAGTTTCTCCAATCTTCTCAAAAATCTGGATTCTGATAGAGGGCCACGAGACATGGACCTGGGTGCAAAAATTGAGGCTCCAAACCCTTCCAGAGCTGAGAAATTGAAACTCAAAATTTTGACCAGAAAAAAAAATGACAGTGTTACCCCTTATGTTTTTTTTCGGGGGGTGAAAAATTAAGTTTCTCCAATCTTCTCAAAACTCTGGATTCTGATAGAGGGCCACGAGACATGGACCTGGGTGCAAAAATTGAGGCTCCAAACCCTTCCAGAGCTGAGATATTGAAACTCAAAATTTTGACCAGAAAAAAAAATGACAGTGTTACCCCTTACGTTTTTTTTCGGGGGGTGAAAAATTAAGTTTCTCCAATCTTCTCAAAACTTTGGATTCTGATAGAGGGCCACGAGACATGGACCTGGGTGCAAAAATTGAGGCTCTAGACCCTTCCAGAGCTGAGATATTGAAACTCAAAATTTTGACCAGAAAAAAAATATGACAGTGTTACCCCTTATGTTTTTTTTCGGGGGGTGAAAAATTAAGTTTCTCCAATCTTCTCAAAACTCTGGATTCTGATAGAGGGCCACGAGACATGGTCCTGGGTGCAAAAATTGAGGCTCCAAACCCTTCCAGAGCTGAGATATTGAAACTCAAAATTTTGACCAGAAAAAAAAATGACAGTGTTACCCCTTACGTTTTTTTTCGGGGGGTGAAAAATTAAGTTTCTCGAATCTTCTCAAAACCCTGGATTCTGATAGAGGGCCACGAGACATGGACCTGGGTGCAAAAATTGAGGCTCCAAACCCTTCCAGAGCTGAGAAATTGAAACTCAAAATTTTGACCAGAAAAAAAAAAATGACAGTGTTACCCCTTACGTTTTTTTTCGGGGGGTGAAAAATTAAGTTTCTCCAATCTTCTCAAAACTCTGGATTCTGATAGAGGGCCACGAGACATGGACCTGGGTGCAAAAATTGAGGCTCCAAACCCTTCCAGAGCTGAGAAATTGAAACTCAAAATTTTGACCAGAAAAAAAAATGACAGTGTTACCCCTTATGTTTTTTTTTCGGGGGGTGAAAAATTAAGTTTCTCCAATCTTCTCAAAACTCTGGATTCTGATAGAGGGCCACGGGACATGGACCTGGGTGCAAAAATTGAGGCTCTAGACCCTTCCAGAGCTGAGATATTGAAACTCAAAATTTTGACCAGAAAAAAAAAATGACAGTGTTACCCCTTATGTTTTTTTTCGGGGGGTGAAAAATTAAGTTTCTCCAATCTTCTCAAAACTCTGGATTCTGATAGAGGGCCACGAGACATGGACCAGGGTGCAAAAATTGAGGCTCTAGACCCTTCCAGAGCTGAGATATTGAAACTCAAAATTTTGACCAGAAAAAAAAAATGGCAGTGTTACCCCTTATGTTTTTTTTTTCGGGGGGTGAAAAATTAAGTTTCTCCAATCTTCTCAAAACTCTGGATTCTGATAGAGGGCCATGAGACATGGACCTGGGTGCAAAAATTGAGGCTCCAAACCGTTCCAGAGCTGAGATATTGAAACTCAAAATTTTGACCAGAAAAAAAAAATGACAGTGTTACCCCTTATGTTTTTTTTCGGGGGGTGAAAAATTAAGTTTCTCCAATCTTCTCAAAACTCTGGATTCTGATAGAGGGCCACGAGACATGGACCTGGGTGCAAAAATTGAGGCTCCAAACCCTTCCAGAGCTGAGAAATTGAAACTCAAAATTTTGACCAGAAAAAAAAATGACAGTGTTACCCCTTATGTTTTTTTTCGGGGGGTGAAAAATTAAGTTTCTCCAATCTTCTCAAAACTCTGGATTCTGATAGAGGGCCACGAGACATGGACCTGGGTGCAAAAATTGAGGCTCCAAACCCTTCCAGAGCTGAGAAATTGAAACTCAAAATTTTGACCAGAAAAAAAAATGACAGTGTTACCCCTTATGTTTTTTTTCGGGGGGTGAAAAATTAAGTTTCTCCAATCTTCTCAAAACTCTGGATTCTGATAGAGGGCCACGAGACATGGACCTGGGTGCAAAAATTGAGGCTCCAAACCCTTCCAGAGCTGAGATATTGAAACTCAAAATTTTGACCAGAAAAAAAAATGACAGTGTTACCCCTTATGTTTTTTTCGGGGGGTGAAAAATTAAGTTTCTCCAATCTTCTCAAAACTCTGGATTCTGATAGAGGGCCACGAGACATGGACCTGAGTGCAAAAATTTAGGCTCTAGACCCTTCCAGAGCTGAGATATTGAAACTCAAAATTTTGACCAGAAAAAAAAAATGACAGTGTTACCCCTTATGTTTTTTTTTCGGGGGGTGAAAAATTAAGTTTCTCCAATCTTCTCAAAACTCTGGATTCTGATAGAGGGCCATGAGACATGGACCTGGGTGCAAAAATTGAGGCTCCAAACCGTTCCAGAGCTGATATATTGAAACTCAAAATTTTGACCAGAAAAAAAAAATGACAGTGTTACCCCTTATGTTTTTTTTCGGGGGGTGAAAAATTAAGTTTCTCCAATCTTCTCAAAACTCTGGATTCTGATAGAGGGCCACGAGACATGGACCTGGGTGCAAAAATTGAGGCTCCAAACCCTTCCAGAGCTGAGAAATTGAAACTCAAAATTTTGACCAGAAAAAAAAATGACAGTGTTACCCCTTATGTTTTTTTTCGGGGGGTGAAAAATTAAGTTTCTCCAATCTTCTCAAAACTCTGGATTCTGATAGAGGGCCACGAGACATGGACCTGGGTGCAAAAATTGAGGCTCCAAACCCTTCCAGAGCTGAGAAATTGAAACTCAAAATTTTGACCAGAAAAAAAAATGACAGTGTTACCCCTTATGTTTTTTTTCGGGGGGTGAAAAATTAAGTTTCTCCAATCTTCTCAAAACTCTGGATTCTGATAGAGGGCCACGAGACATGGACCTGGGTGCAAAAATTGAGGCTCCAAACCCTTCCAGAGCTGAGATATTGAAACTCAAAATTTTGACCAGAAAAAAAATGACAGTGTTACCCCTTACGTTTTTTTTCGGGGGGTGAAAAATTAAGTTTCTCCAATCTTCTCAAAACTTTGGATTCTGATAGAGGGCCACGAGACATGGACCTGGGTGCAAAAATTGAGGCTCTAGACCCTTCCAGAGCTGAGATATTGAAACTCAAAATTTTGACCAGAAAAAAAAATGACAGTGTTACCCCTTATGTTTTTTTTCGGGGGGTGAAAAATTAAGTTTCTCCAATCTTCTCAAAACTCTGGATTCTGATAGAGGGCCACGAGACATGGACCTGAGTGCAAAAATTTAGGCTCTAGACCCTTCCAGGGCTGAGATATTGAAACTCAAAATTTTGACCAGAAAAAAAAAATGACAGTGTTACCCCTTATGTTTTTTTTTTTCGGGGGGTGAAAAATTAAGTTTCTCCAATCTTCTCAAAACTCTGGATTCTGATAGAGGGCCACGAGACATGGTCCTGGGTGCAAAAATTGAGGCTCCAAACCCTTCCAGAGCTGAGATATTGAAACTCAAAATTTTGACCAGAAAAAAAAATGACAGTGTTACCCCTTACGTTTTTTTTCGGGGGGTGAAAAATTAAGTTTCTCGAATCTTCTCAAAACTCTGGATTCTGATAGAGGGCCACGAGACATGGACCTGGGTGCAAAAATTGAGGCTCCAAACCCTTCCAGAGCTGAGAAATTGAAACTCAAAATTTTGACCAGAAAAAAAAATGACAGTGTTACCCCTTACGTTTTTTTTCGGGGGGTGAAAAATTAAGTTTCTCCAATCTTCTCAAAACTCTGGATTCTGATAGAGGGCCACGAGACATGGACCTGGGTGCAAAAATTGAGGCTCCAAACCCTTCCAGAGCTGAGAAATTGAAACTCAAAATTTTGACCAGAAAAAAAAATGACAGTGTTACCCCTTATGTTTTTTTTCGGGGGGTGAAAAATTAAGTTTCTCCAATCTTCTCAAAACTCTGGATTCTGATAGAGGGCCACGAGACATGGACCTGGGTGCAAAAATTGAGGCTCCAAACCCTTCCAGAGCTGAGAAATTGAAACTCAAAATTTTGACCAGAAAAAAAAATGACAGTGTTACCCCTTATGTTTTTTTTCGGGGGGTGAAAAATTAAGTTTCTCCAATCTTCTCAAAACTCTGGATTCTGATAGAGGGCCACGAGACATGGACCTGGGTGCAAAAATTGAGGCTCCAAACCCTTCCAGAGCTGAGAAATTGAAACTCAAAATTTTGACCAGAAAAAAAAAATGACAGTGTTACCCCTTATGTTTTTTTTCGGGGGGTGAAAAATTAAGTTTCTCCAATCTTCTCAAAACTCACGATTCTGATAGAGGGCCACGAGACATGGACCTGGGTGCAAAAATTGAGGCTCCAAACCCTTCCAGAGCTGAGATATTGAAACTCAAAATTTTGACCAGAAAAAAAAATGACAGTGTTACCCCTTACGTTTTTTTTCGGGGGGTGAAAAATTAAGTTTCTCCAATCTTCTCAAAACTTTGGATTCTGATAGAGGGCCACGAGACATGGACCTGGGTGCAAAAATTGAGGCTCTAGACCCTTCCAGAGCTGAGATATTGAAACTCAAAATTTTGACCAGAAAAAAAAATGACAGTGTTACCCCTTATGTTTTTTTTCGGGGGGTGAAAAATTAAGTTTCTCCAATCTTCTCAAAACTCTGGATTCTGATAGAGGGCCACGAGACATGGACCTGAGTGCAAAAATTTAGGCTCTAGACCCTTCCAGAGCTGAGATATTGAAACTCAAAATTTTGACCAGAAAAAAAAAAATGACAGTGTTACCCCTTATGTTTTTTTTTTCGGGGGGTGAAAAATTAAGTTTCTCCAATCTTCTCAAAACTCTGGATTCTGATAGAGGGCCACGAGACATGGTCCTGGGTGCAAAAATTGAGGCTCCAAACCCTTCCAGAGCTGAGATATTGAAACTCAAAATTTTGACCAGAAAAAAAAAATGACAGTGTTACCCCTTACGTTTTTTTTCGGGGGGTGAAAAATTAAGTTTCTCGAATCTTCTCAAAACTCTGGATTCTGATAGAGAGCCACGAGACATGGACCTGGGTGCAAAAATTGAGGTTCCAAACCCTTCCAGAGCTGAGAAATTGAAACTCAAAATTTTGACCAGAAAAAAAAATGACAGTGTTACCCCTTACGTTTTTTTTCGGGGGGTGAAAAATTAAGTTTCTCCAATCTTCTCAAAACTCTGGATTCTGATAGAGGGCCACGAGACATGGACCTGGGTGCAAAAATTGAGGCTCTTGACCCTTCCAGAGCTGAGAAATTGAAACTCAAAATTTTGACCAGAAAAAAAAATGACAGTGTTACCCCTTATGTTTTTTTTCGGGGGGTGAAAAATTAAGTTTCTCCAATCTTCTCAAAACTCTGGATTCTGATAGAGGGCCACGAGACATGGACCTGGGTGCAAAAATTGAGGCTCCAAACCCTTCCAGAGCTGAGAAATTGAAACTCAAAATTTTGACCAGAAAAAAAAATGACAGTGTTACCCCTTATGTTTTTTTTCGGGGGGTGAAAAATTAAGTTTCTCCAATCTTCTCAAAACTCTGGATTCTGATAGAGGGCCACGAGACATGGACCTGGGTGCAAAAATTGAGGCTCTAGACCCTTCCAGAGCTGAGATATTGAAACTCAAAATTTTGACCAGAAAAAAATGACAGTGTTACCCCTTATGTTTTTTTTTCGGGGGGTGAAAAATTAAGTTTCTCCAATCTTCTCAAAACTCTGGATTCTGATAGAGGGCCACGAGACATGGACCAGGGTGCAAAAATTGAGGCTCTAGACCCTTCCAGAGCTGAGATATTGAAACTCAAATTTTTGACCATAAAAAAAAATGGCAGTGTTACCCCTTATGTTTTTTTTCGGGGGGTGAAAAATTAAGTTTCTCCAATCTTCTCAAAACTCTGGATTCTGATAGAGGGCCATGAGACATGGACCTGGGTGCAAAAATTGAGGCTCCAAACCGTTCCAGAGCTGAGATATTGAAACTCAAAATTTTGACCAGAAAAAAAAAATGACAGTGTTACCCCTTACGTTTTTTTTCGGGGGGTGAAAAATTAAGTTTCTCCAATCTTCTCAAAACTCTGGATTCTGATAGAGGGCCACGAGACATGGACCTGGGTGCAAAAATTGAGGCTCTAGACCCTTTTAGAGCTGAGATATTGTAACTCAAAATTTTGACCAGAAAAAAAAAATGACAGTGTTACCCCTTATGTTTTTTTTCGGGGGGTGAAAAATTAAGTTTCTCCAATCTTCTCAAAACTCTGGATTCTGATAGAGGGCCATGAGACATGGACCTGGGTGCAAAAATTGAGGCTCCAAACCGTTCCAGAGCTGAGATATTGAAACTCAAAATTTTGACCAGAAAAAAAAATGACAGTGTTACCCCTTACGTTTTTTTTTCGGGGGGTGAAAAATTAAGTTTCTCCAATCTTCTCAAAACTCTGGATTCTGATAGAGGGCCACGAGACATGGACCTGGGTGCAAAAATTGAGGCTCCAAACCCTTCCAGAGCTGAGAAATTGAAACTCAAAATTTTGACCAGAAAAAAAAATGACAGTGTTACCCCTTATGTTTTTTTTCGGGGGGTGAAAAATTAAGTTTCTCCAATCTTCTCAAAACTCTGGATTCTGATAGAGGGCCACGAGACATGGACCTGGGTGCAAAAATTGAGGCTCCAAACCCTTCCAGTGCTGAGAAATTGACACTCAAATTTTTGACCAGAAAAAAAAAAATGACAGTGTTACCCCTTATGTTTTTTTTTCGGGGGGTGAAAAATTAAGTTTCTCCAATCTTCTCAAAACTCTGGATTCTGATAGAGGGCCACGAGACATGGACCTGGGTGCAAAAATTGAGGCTCTAGACCCTTCCAGAGCTGAGATATTGAAACTCAAAATTTTGACCAGAAAAAAATGACAGTGTTACCCCTTATGTTTTTCTTCGGGGGGTGAAAAATTAAGTTTCTCCAATCTTCTCAAAACTCTGGATTCTGATAGAGGGCCACGAGACATGGACCTGAGTGCAAAAATTTAGGCTCTAGACCCTTCCAGAGCTGAGATATTGAAACTCAAAATTTTGACCAGAAAAAAAAAATGACAGTGTTACCCCTTATGTTTTTTTTTCGGGGGGTGAAAAATTAAGTTTCTCCAATCTTCTCAAAACTCTGGATTCTGATAGAGGGCCACGAGACATGGACCTGGGTGCAAAAATTGAGGCTCTAGACCCTTCCAGAGCTGAGATATTGAAACTCAAAATTTTGACCAGAAAAAAAAATGACAGTGTTACCCCTTATGTTTTTTTTGGGGGGTGAAAAATTAAGTTTCTCCAATCTTCTCAAAACTCTGGATTCTGATAGAGGGCCATGAGACATGGACCAGGGAGCAAAAATTGAGGCTCTAGACCCTTCCAGAGCTGAGATATTGAAACTCAAAATTTTGATATAAAAAAAATGGCAGTGTTACCCCTTATGTTTTTTTTCGGGGGGTGAAAAATTAAGTTTCTCCAATCTTCTCAAAACTCTGGATTCTGATAGAGGGCCATGAGACATGGACCTGGGTGCAAAAATTGAGGCTCCAAACCGTTCCAGAGCTGAGATATTGAAACTCAAAATTTTGACCAGAAAAAAAAAATGACAGTGTTACCCCTTACGTTTTTTTTCGGGGGGTGAAAAATTAAGTTTCTCCAATCTTCTCAAAACTCTGGATTCTGATAGAGGGCCACGAGATATGGACCTGGGTGCAAAAATTGAGGCTCTAGACCCTTCTAGAGCTGAGATATTGAAACTCAAAATTTTGACCAGAAAAAAAAAATGACAGTGTTACCCCTTATGTTTTTTTTCGGGGGGTGAAAAATTAAGTTTCTCCAATCTTCTCAAAACTCTGGATTCTGATAGAGGGCCACGAGACATGGACCTGGGTGCAAAAATTGAGGCTCCAAACCCTTCCAGAGCTGAGAAATTGAAACTCAAAATTTTGACCAGAAAAAAAAATGACAGTGTTACCCCTTATGTTTTTTTTCGGGGGGTGAAAAATTAAGTTTCTCCAATCTTCTCAAAACTCTGGATTCTGATAGAGGGCCACGAGACATGGACCTGGGTGCAAAAATTGAGGCTCCAAACCCTTCCAGAGCTGAGAAATTGAAACTCAAAATTTTGACCAGAAAAAAAAAATGACAGTGTTACCCCTTATGTTTTTTTTCGGGGGGTGAAAAATTAAGTTTCTCCAATCTTCTCAAAACTCTGGAATCTGATAGAGGGCCACGAGACATGGACCTGGGTGCAAAAATTGAGGCTCTAGACCCTTCCAGAGCTGAGATATTGAAACTCAAAATTTTGACCAGAAAAAAAATGACAGTGTTACCCCTTATGTTTTTTATTCAGGGGGTGAAAAATTAAGTTTCTCCAATCTTCTCAAAACTCTGGATTCTGATAGAGGGCCACGAGACACGGACCTGGGTGCAAAAATTGAGGCTCCAAACCCTTCCAGAGCTGAGATATTGAAACTCAAAATTTTGACCAGAAAAAAAAATGACAGTGTTACCCCTTATGTTTTTTATTCAGGGGGTGAAAAATTAAGTTTCTCCAATCTTCTCAAAACTCTGGATTCTGATAGAGGGCCACGAGACACGGACCTGGGTGCAAAAATTGAGGCTCCAAACCCTTCCAGAGCTGAGATATTGAAACTCAAAATTTTGACCAGAAAAAAAAAATGACAGTGTTACCCCTTACGTTTTTTTTCGGGGGGTGAAAAATTAAGTTTCTCCAATCTTCTCAAAACTTTGGATTCTGATAGAGGGCCACGAGACATGGACCTGGGTGCAAAAATTGAGGCTCTAGACCCTTCCAGAGCTGAGATATTGAAACTCAAAATTTTGACCAGAAAAAAAAATGACAGTGTTACCCCTTATGTTTTTTTTTCGGGGGGTGAAAAATTAAGTTTCTCCAATCTTCTCAAAACTCTGGATTCTGATAGAGGGCCACGAGACATGGACCTGGGTGCAAAAATTGAGGCTCTAGACTCTTCCAGAGCTGAGATATTGAAACTCAAAATTTTGACCAGAAAAAAAAATGACAGTGTTACCCCTTATGTTTTTTTTCGGGGGGTGAAAAATTAAGTTTCTCCAATCTTCTCAAAACTCTGGATTCTGATAGAGGGCCACGAGACATGGACCAGGGTGCAAAAATTGAGGCTCTAGACCCTTCCAGAGCTGAGATATTGAAACTCAAAATTTTGACCAGAAAAAAAAAATGGCAGTGTTACCCCTTATGTTTTTTTTTCGGGGGGTGAAAAATTAAGTTTCTCCAATCTTCTCAAAACTCTGGATTCTGATAGAGGGCCATGAGACATGGACCTGGGTGCAAAAATTGAGGCTCCAAACCGTTCCAGAGCTGAGATATTGAAACTCAAAATTTTGACCAGAAAAAAAAAATGACAGTGTTACCCCTTATGTTTTTTTTCGGGGGGTGAAAAATTAAGTTTCTCCAATCTTCTCAAAACTCTGGATTCTGATAGAGGGCCACGAGACATGGACCTGGGTGCAAAAATTGAGGCTCCAAACCCTTCCAGAGCTGAGAAATTGAAACTCAAAATTTTGACCAGAAAAAAAAATGACAGTGTTACCCCTTATGTTTTTTTTCGGGGGGTGAAAAATTAAGTTTCTCCAATCTTCTCAAAACTCTGGATTCTGATAGAGGGCCACGAGACATGGACCTGGGTGCAAAAATTGAGGCTCCAAACCCTTCCAGAGCTGAGAAATTGAAACTCAAAATTTTGACCAGAAAAAAAAATGACAGTGTTACCCCTTATGTTTTTTTTCGGGGGGTGAAAAATTAAGTTTCTCCAATCTTCTCAAAACTCTGGATTCTGATAGAGGGCCACGGGACATGGACCTGGGTGCAAAAATTGAGGCTCTAGACCCTTCCAGAGCTGAGATATTGAAACTCAAAATTTTGACCAGAAAAAAAAAATGACAGTGTTACCCCTTATGTTTTTTTTCGGGGGGTGAAAAATTAAGTTTCTCCAATCTTCTCAAAACTCTGGATTCTGATAGAGGGCCACGAGACATGGACCAGGGTGCAAAAATTGAGGCTCTAGACCCTTCCAGAGCTGAGATATTGAAACTCAAAATTTTGACCAGAAAAAAAAAATGGCAGTGTTACCCCTTATGTTTTTTTTTCGGGGGGTGAAAAATTAAGTTTCTCCAATCTTCTCAAAACTCTGGATTCTGATAGAGGGCCATGAGACATGGACCTGGGTGCAAAAATTGAGGCTCCAAACCGTTCCAGAGCTGAGATATTGAAACTCAAAATTTTGACCAGAAAAAAAAAATGACAGTGTTACCCCTTATGTTTTTTTTCGGGGGGTGAAAAATTAAGTTTCTCCAATCTTCTCAAAACTCTGGATTCTGATAGAGGGCCACGAGACATGGACCTGGGTGCAAAAATTGAGGCTCCAAACCCTTCCAGAGCTGAGAAATTGAAACTCAAAATTTTGACCAGAAAAAAAAATGACAGTGTTACCCCTTATGTTTTTTTTCGGGGGGTGAAAAATTAAGTTTCTCCAATCTTCTCAAAACTCTGGATTCTGATAGAGGGCCACGAGACATGGACCTGGGTGCAAAAATTGAGGCTCCAAACCCTTCCAGAGCTGAGAAATTGAAACTCAAAATTTTGACCAGAAAAAAAAATGACAGTGTTACCCCTTATGTTTTTTTTCGGGGGGTGAAAAATTAAGTTTCTCCAATCTTCTCAAAACTCTGGATTCTGATAGAGGGCCACGAGACATGGACCTGGGTGCAAAAATTGAGGCTCCAAACCCTTCCAGAGCTGAGATATTGAAACTCAAAATTTTGACCAGAAAAAAAAATGACAGTGTTACCCCTTATGTTTTTTTCGGGGGGTGAAAAATTAAGTTTCTCCAATCTTCTCAAAACTCTGGATTCTGATAGAGGGCCACGAGACATGGACCTGAGTGCAAAAATTTAGGCTCTAGACCCTTCCAGAGCTGAGATATTGAAACTCAAAATTTTGACCAGAAAAAAAAATGACAGTGTTACCCCTTATGTTTTTTTTTCGGGGGGTGAAAAATTAAGTTTCTCCAATCTTCTCAAAACTCTGGATTCTGATAGAGGGCCATGAGACATGGACCTGGGTGCAAAAATTGAGGCTCCAAACCGTTCCAGAGCTGATATATTGAAACTCAAAATTTTGACCAGAAAAAAAAAATGACAGTGTTACCCCTTATGTTTTTTTTCGGGGGGTGAAAAATTAAGTTTCTCCAATCTTCTCAAAACTCTGGATTCTGATAGAGGGCCACGAGACATGGACCTGGGTGCAAAAATTGAGGCTCCAAACCCTTCCAGAGCTGAGAAATTGAAACTCAAAATTTTGACCAGAAAAAAAAATGACAGTGTTACCCCTTATGTTTTTTTTCGGGGGGTGAAAAATTAAGTTTCTCCAATCTTCTCAAAACTCTGGATTCTGATAGAGGGCCACGAGACATGGACCTGGGTGCAAAAATTGAGGCTCCAAACCCTTCCAGAGCTGAGAAATTGAAACTCAAAATTTTGACCAGAAAAAAAAATGACAGTGTTACCCCTTATGTTTTTTTTCGGGGGGTGAAAAATTAAGTTTCTCCAATCTTCTCAAAACTCTGGATTCTGATAGAGGGCCACGAGACATGGACCTGGGTGCAAAAATTGAGGCTCCAAACCCTTCCAGAGCTGAGATATTGAAACTCAAAATTTTGACCAGAAAAAAAATGACAGTGTTACCCCTTACGTTTTTTTTCGGGGGGTGAAAAATTAAGTTTCTCCAATCTTCTCAAAACTTTGGATTCTGATAGAGGGCCACGAGACATGGACCTGGGTGCAAAAATTGAGGCTCTAGACCCTTCCAGAGCTGAGATATTGAAACTCAAAATTTTGACCAGAAAAAAAAATGACAGTGTTACCCCTTATGTTTTTTTTCGGGGGGTGAAAAATTAAGTTTCTCCAATCTTCTCAAAACTCTGGATTCTGATAGAGGGCCACGAGACATGGACCTGAGTGCAAAAATTTAGGCTCTAGACCCTTCCAGAGCTGAGATATTGAAACTCAAAATTTTGACCAGAAAAAAAAAATGACAGTGTTACCCCTTATGTTTTTTTTTCGGGGGGTGAAAAATTAAGTTTCTCCAATCTTCTCAAAACTCTGGATTCTGATAGAGGGCCACGAGACATGGTCCTGGGTGCAAAAATTGAGGCTCCAAACCCTTCCAGAGCTGAGATATTGAAACTCAAAATTTTGACCAGAAAAAAAAATGACAGTGTTACCCCTTACGTTTTTTTTCGGGGGGTGAAAAATTAAGTTTCTCGAATCTTCTCAAAACTCTGGATTCTGATAGAGGGCCACGAGACATGGACCTGGGTGCAAAAATTGAGGCTCCAAACCCTTCCAGAGCTGAGAAATTGAAACTCAAAATTTTGACCAGAAAAAAAAATGACAGTGTTACCCCTTACGTTTTTTTTCGGGGGGTGAAAAATTAAGTTTCTCCAATCTTCTCAAAACTCTGGATTCTGATAGAGGGCCACGAGACATGGACCTGGGTGCAAAAATTGAGGCTCCAAACCCTTCCAGAGCTGAGAAATTGAAACTCAAAATTTTGACCAGAAAAAAAAATGACAGTGTTACCCCTTATGTTTTTTTTCGGGGGGTGAAAAATTAAGTTTCTCCAATCTTCTCAAAACTCTGGATTCTGATAGAGGGCCACGAGACATGGACCTGGGTGCAAAAATTGAGGCTCCAAACCCTTCCAGAGCTGAGAAATTGAAACTCAAAATTTTGACCAGAAAAAAAAATGACAGTGTTACCCCTTATGTTTTTTTTCGGGGGGTGAAAAATTAAGTTTCTCCAATCTTCTCAAAACTCTGGATTCTGATAGAGGGCCACGAGACATGGACCTGGGTGCAAAAATTGAGGCTCCAAACCCTTCCAGAGCTGAGAAATTGAAACTCAAAATTTTGACCAGAAAAAAAAATGACAGTGTTACCCCTTATGTTTTTTTTCGGGGGGTGAAAAATTAAGTTTCTCCAATCTTCTCAAAACTCACGATTCTGATAGAGGGCCACGAGACATGGACCTGGGTGCAAAAATTGAGGCTCCAAACCATTCCAGAGCTGAGATATTGAAACTCAAAATTTTGACCAGAAAAAAAAATGACAGTGATACCCCTTACGTTTTTTTTCGGGGGGTGAAAAATTAAGTTTCTCCAATCTTCTCAAAACTTTGGATTCTGATAGAGGGCCACGAGACATGGACTTGGGTGCAAAAATTGAGGCTCTAGACCCTTCCAGAGCTGAGATATTGAAACTCAAAATTTTGACCAGAAAAAAAAATGACAGTGTTACCCCTTATGTTTTTTTTCGGGGGGTGAAAAATTAAGTTTCTCCAATCTTCTCAAAACTCTGGATTCTGATAGAGGGCCACGAGACATGGACCTGAGTGCAAAAATTTAGGCTCTAGACCCTTCCAGAGCTGAGATATTGAAACTCAAAATTTTGACCAGAAAAAAAAAATGACAGTGTTACCCCTTATGTTTTTTTTTCGGGGGGTGAAAAATTAAGTTTCTCCAATCTTCTCAAAACTCTGGATTCTGATAGAGGGCCACGAGACATGGTCCTGGGTGCAAAAATTGAGGCTCCAAACCCAGCTGAGATATTGAAACTCAAAATTTTGACCAGAAAAAAAAAATGACAGTGTTACCCCTTACGTTTTTTTTCGGGGGGTGAAAAATTAAGTTTCTCGAATCTTCTCAAAACTCTGGATTCTGATAGAGAGCCACGAGACATGGACCTGGGTGCAAAAATTGAGGTTCCAAACCCTTCCAGAGCTGAGAAATTGAAACTCAAAATTTTGACCAGAAAAAAAAATGACAGTGTTACCCCTTACGTTTTTTTTCGGGGGGTGAAAAATTAAGTTTCTCCAATCTTCTCAAAACTCTGGATTCTGATAGAGGGCCACGAGACATGGACCTGGGTGCAAAAATTGAGGCTCCAAACCCTTCCAGAGCTGAGAAATTGAAACTCAAAATTTTGACCAGAAAAAAAAATGACAGTGTTACCCCTTATGTTTTTTTTCGGGGGGTGAAAAATTAAGTTTCTCCAATCTTCTCAAAACTCTGGATTCTGATAGAGGGCCACGAGACATGGACCTGGGTGCAAAAATTGAGGCTCCAAACCCTTCCAGAGCTGAGAAATTGAAACTCAAAATTTTGACCAGAAAAAAAAATGACAGTGTTACCCCTTATGTTTTTTTTTCGGGGGGTGAAAAATTAAGTTTCTCCAATCTTCTCAAAACTCTGGATTCTGATAGAGGGCCACGAGACATGGACCTGGGTGCAAAAATTGAGGCTCTAGACCCTTCCAGAGCTGAGATATTGAAACTCAAAATTTTGACCAGAAAAAAATGACAGTGTTACCCCTTATGTTTTTTTTCGGGGGGTGAAAAATTAAGTTTCTCCAATCTTCTCAAAACTCTGGATTCTGATAGAGGGCCACGAGACATGGACCAGGGTGCAAAAATTGAGGCTCTAGACCCTTCCAGAGCTGAGATATTGAAACTCAAATTTTTGACCATAAAAAAAAATGGCAGTGTTACCCCTTATGTTTTTTTTTCGGGGGGTGAAAAATTAAGTTTCTCCAATCTTCTCAAAACTCTGGATTCTGATAGAGGGCCATGAGACATGGACCTGGGTGCAAAAATTGAGGCTCCAAACCGTTCCAGAGCTGAGATATTGAAACTCAAAATTTTGACCAGAAAAAAAAAATGACAGTGTTACCCCTTACGTTTTTTTTCGGGGGGTGAAAAATTAAGTTTCTCCAATCTTCTCAAAACTCTGGATTCTGATATACCCCTTTTCCACCGAAAAAAGAACTGGTTCGGAACTGGTGCTGGTTCAAAGTTAGTTCGGAGCTGGTTCAACTTGCGAACCCGTTCAGAACCTGTTTGCTTTTCCACTGACTAGAGCGCCCGAGGAACGACGTCGTTACGTCACTGTTTACGTCGCTTGCAAGTAGGCTACATTGCTTTGGGATTATCTCTAACTCGTGTACCAAGAAAACTTTAAAAACAATTGAAATATGTAAGTCTTTTAATCTTTTCGTTTTTGTTATGTAATCTTTTCTGATAAGTTATGTACCCATGTCTTGTGTCTTTTTTCTTTCCGTTTATTTGTTCAATCGCGACTGTTTTCTTCTTTGCTTATGTTTAAATAAATAAATAAATAAATAAAAACGCTTGCGTGTTTCTGCAGTTTCTCATGGCTTTGCGATGGTCAGAAAATATGTTTAGAACACATCTGAAGCCGCCCCAGCCCCCGACGTAAACATGACGTGCTAAAAGAACGGTTCTAGTCCAGCAAAGAGTTGGTGCCGCTTTGGAACCAGTTCTCGCGGCCGCGAACCGGTTCTTTGGCTGTCGAAACACAAGGAACTGGTTCGCGCGCAGGCACCGGCTCCGAACCGGCTCTCAAAACGCGTTGGTGGAAAAAGGGCTATAGAGGGCCACGAGACATGGACCTGGGTGCAAAAATTGAGGCTCTAGACCCTTCTAGAGCTGAGATATTGTAACTCAAAATTTTGACCAGAAAAAAAAATGACAGTGTTACCCCTTATGTTTTTTTTCGGGGGGTGAAAAATTAAGTTTCTCCAATCTTCTCAAAACTCTGGATTCTGATAGAGGGCCATGAGACATGGACCTGGGTGCAAAAATTGAGGCTCCAAACCGTTCCAGAGCTGAGATATTGAAACTCAAAATTTTGACCAGAAAAAAAAAAATGACAGTGTTACCCCTTACGTTTTTTTTTCGGGGGGTGAAAAATTAAGTTTCTCCAATCTTCTCAAAACTCTGGATTCTGATAGAGGGCCACGAGACATGGACCTGGGTGCAAAAATTGAGGCTCCAAACCCTTCCAGAGCTGAGAAATTGAAACTCAAAATTTTGACCAGAAAAAAAAAATGACAGTGTTACCCCTTATGTTTTTTTTCGGGGGGTGAAAAATTAAGTTTCTCCAATCTTCTCAAAACTCTGGATTCTGATAGAGGGCCACGAGACATGGACCTGGGTGCAAAAATTGAGGCTCCAAACCCTTCCAGTGCTGAGAAATTGACACTCAAATTTTTGACCAGAAAAAAAAAAATGACAGTGTTACCCCTTATGTTTTTTTTTCGGGGGGTGAAAAATTAAGTTTCTCCAATCTTCTCAAAACTCTGGATTCTGATAGAGGGCCACGAGACATGGACCTGGGTGCAAAAATTGAGGCTCTAGACCCTTCCAGAGCTGAGATATTGAAACTCAAAATTTTGACCAGAAAAAAATGACAGTGTTACCCCTTATGTTTTTCTTCGGGGGGTGAAAAATTAAGTTTCTCCAATCTTCTCAAAACTCTGGATTCTGATAGAGGGCCACGAGACATGGACCTGAGTGCAAAAATTTAGGCTCTAGACCCTTCCAGAGCTGAGATATTGAAACTCAAAATTTTGACCAGAAAAAAAAAATGACAGTGTTACCCCTTATGTTTTTTTTTCGGGGGGTGAAAAATTAAGTTTCTCCAATCTTCTCAAAACTCTGGATTCTGATAGAGGGCCACGAGACATGGACCTGGGTGCAAAAATTGAGGCTCTAGACCCTTCCAGAGCTGAGATATTGAAACTCAAAATTTTGACCAGAAAAAAAAATGACAGTGTTACCCCTTATGTTTTTTTGGGGGGGTGAAAAATTAAGTTTCTCCAATCTTCTCAAAACTCTGGATTCTGATAGAGGGCCATGAGACATGGACCAGGGAGCAAAAATTGAGGCTCTAGACCCTTCCAGAGCTGAGATATTGAAACTCAAAATTTTGATATAAAAAAAATGGCAGTGTTACCCCTTATGTTTTTTTTCGGGGGGTGAAAAATTAAGTTTCTCCAATCTTCTCAAAACTCTGGATTCTGATAGAGGGCCATGAGACATGGACCTGGGTGCAAAAATTGAGGCTCCAAACCGTTCCAGAGCTGAGATATTGAAACTCAAAATTTTGACCAGAAAAAAAAAATGACAGTGTTACCCCTTACGTTTTTTTTCGGGGGGTGAAAAATTAAGTTTCTCCAATCTTCTCAAAACTCTGGATTCTGATAGAGGGCCACGAGATATGGACCTGGGTGCAAAAATTGAGGCTCTAGACCCTTCTAGAGCTGAGATATTGAAACTCAAAATTTTGACCAGAAAAAAAAAATGACAGTGTTACCCCTTATGTTTTTTTTCGGGGGGTGAAAAATTAAGTTTCTCCAATCTTCTCAAAACTCTGGATTCTGATAGAGGGCCACGAGACATGGACCTGGGTGCAAAAATTGAGGCTCCAAACCCTTCCAGAGCTGAGAAATTGAAACTCAAAATTTTGACCAGAAAAAAAAATGACAGTGTTACCCCTTATGTTTTTTTTCGGGGGGTGAAAAATTAAGTTTCTCCAATCTTCTCAAAACTCTGGATTCTGATAGAGGGCCACGAGACATGGACCTGGGTGCAAAAATTGAGGCTCCAAACCCTTCCAGAGCTGAGAAATTGAAACTCAAAATTTTGACCAGAAAAAAAAATGACAGTGTTACCCCTTATGTTTTTTTTCGGGGGGTGAAAAATTAAGTTTCTCCAATCTTCTCAAAACTCTGGAATCTGATAGAGGGCCACGAGACATGGACCTGGGTGCAAAAATTGAGGCTCTAGACCCTTCCAGAGCTGAGATATTGAAACTCAAAATTTTGACCAGAAAAAAAATGACAGTGTTACCCCTTATGTTTTTTATTCAGGGGGTGAAAAATTAAGTTTCTCCAATCTTCTCAAAACTCTGGATTCTGATAGAGGGCCACAAGACACGGACCTGGGTGCAAAAATTGAGGCTCCAAACCCTTCCAGAGCTGAGATATTGAAACTCAAAATTTTGACCAGAAAAAAAAATGACAGTGTTACCCCTTATGTTTTTTATTCAGGGGGTGAAAAATTAAGTTTCTCCAATCTTCTCAAAACTCTGGATTCTGATAGAGGGCCACGAGACACGGACCTGGGTGCAAAAATTGAGGCTCCAAACCCTTCCAGAGCTGAGATATTGAAACTCAAAATTTTGACCAGAAAAAAAAAATGACAGTGTTACCCCTTACGTTTTTTTTCGGGGGGTGAAAAATTAAGTTTCTCCAATCTTCTCAAAACTTTGGATTCTGATAGAGGGCCACGAGACATGGACCTGGGTGCAAAAATTGAGGCTCTAGACCCTTCCAGAGCTGAGATATTGAAACTCAAAATTTTGACCAGAAAAAAAAATGACAGTGTTACCCCTTATGTTTTTTTTTCGGGGGGTGAAAAATTAAGTTTCTCCAATCTTCTCAAAACTCTGGATTCTGATAGAGGGCCACGAGACATGGACCTGGGTGCAAAAATTGAGGCTCTAGACTCTTCCAGAGCTGAGATATTGAAACTCAAAATTTTGACCAGAAAAAAAAATGACAGTGTTACCCCTTATGTTTTTTTTCGGGGGGTGAAAAATTAAGTTTCTCCAATCTTCTCAAAACTCTGGATTCTGATAGAGGGCCACGAGACATGGACCAGGGTGCAAAAATTGAGGCTCTAGACCCTTCCAGAGCTGAGATATTGAAACTCAAAATTTTGACCAGAAAAAAAAAATGGCAGTGTTACCCCTTATGTTTTTTTTTTTCGGGGGGTGAAAAATTAAGTTTCTCCAATCTTCTCAAAACTCTGGATTCTGATAGAGGGCCATGAGACATGGACCTGGGTGCAAAAATTGAGGCTCCAAACCGTTCCAGAGCTGAGATATTGAAACTCAAAATTTTGACCAGAAAAAAAAAATGACAGTGTTACCCCTTATGTTTTTTTTCGGGGGGTGAAAAATTAAGTTTCTCCAATCTTCTCAAAACTCTGGATTCTGATAGAGGGCCACGAGACATGGACCTGGGTGCAAAAATTGAGGCTCCAAACCCTTCCAGAGCTGAGAAATTGAAACTCAAAATTTTGACCAGAAAAAAAAATGACAGTGTTACCCCTTATGTTTTTTTTTCGGGGGGTGAAAAATTAAGTTTCTCCAATCTTCTCAAAACTCTGGATTCTGATAGAGGGCCACGAGACATGGACCTGGGTGCAAAAATTGAGGCTCCAAACCCTTCCAGAGCTGAGATATTGAAACTCAAAATTTTGACCAGAAAAAAAAATGACAGTGTTACCCCTTACGTTTTTTTTCGGGGGGTGAAAAATTAAGTTTCTCCAATCTTCTCAAAACTCTGGATTCTGATAGAGGGCCACGAGACATGGACCTGGGTGCAAAAATTGAGGCTCCAAACCCTTCCAGAGCTGAGAAATTGAAACTCAAAATTTTGACCAGAAAAAAAAAATGACAGTGTTACCCCTTATGTTTTTTTGGGGGGGTGAAAAATTAAGTTTCTCCAATCTTCTCAAAACTCTGGATTCTGATAGAGGGCCATGAGACATGGACCAGGGAGCAAAAATTGAGGCTCTAGACCCTTCCAGAGCTGAGATATTGAAACTCAAAATTTTGATATAAAAAAAATGGCAGTGTTACCCCTTATGTTTTTTTTCGGGGGGTGAAAAATTAAGTTTCTCCAATCTTCTCAAAACTCTGGATTCTGATAGAGGGCCATGAGACATGGACCTGGGTGCAAAAATTGAGGCTCCAAACCGTTCCAGAGCTGAGATATTGAAACTCAAAATTTTGACCAGAAAAAAAAAATGACAGTGTTACCCCTTACGTTTTTTTTCGGGGGGTGAAAAATTAAGTTTCTCCAATCTTCTCAAAACTCTGGATTCTGATAGAGGGCCACGAGATATGGACCTGGGTGCAAAAATTGAGGCTCTAGACCCTTCTAGAGCTGAGATATTGAAACTCAAAATTTTGACCAGAAAAAAAAATGACAGTGTTACCCCTTATGTTTTTTTTCGGGGGGTGAAAAATTAAGTTTCTCCAATCTTCTCAAAACTCTGGATTCTGATAGAGGGCCACGAGACATGGACCTGGGTGCAAAAATTGAGGCTCCAAACCCTTCCAGAGCTGAGAAATTGAAACTCAAAATTTTGACCAGAAAAAAAAAATGACAGTGTTACCCCTTATGTTTTTTTTCGGGGGGTGAAAAATTAAGTTTCTCCAATCTTCTCAAAACTCTGGATTCTGATAGAGGGTCACGAGACATGGACCTGGGTGCAAAAATTGAGGCTCCAAACCCTTCCAGAGCTGAGAAATTGAAACTCAAAATTTTGACCAGAAAAAAAAATGACAGTGTTACCCCTTATGTTTTTTTTCGGGGGGTGAAAAATTAAGTTTCTCCAATCTTCTCAAAACTCTGGAATCTGATAGAGGGCCACGAGACATGGACCTGGGTGCAAAAATTGAGGCTCTAGACCCTTCCAGAGCTGAGATATTGAAACTCAAAATTTTGACCAGAAAAAAAATGACAGTGTTACCCCTTATGTTTTTTATTCAGGGGGTGAAAAATTAAGTTTCTCCAATCTTCTCAAAACTCTGGATTCTGATAGAGGGCCACGAGACATGGACCTGGGTGCAAAAATTGAGGCTCTAGACCCTTCCAGAGCTGAGATATTGAAACTCAAAATTTTGACCAGAAAAAAAAATGACAGTGTTACCCCTTATGTTTTTTATTCAGGGGGTGAAAAATTAAGTTTCTCCAATCTTCTCAAAACTCTGGATTCTGATAGAGGGCCACGAGACACGGACCTGGGTGCAAAAATTGAGGCTCCAAACCCTTCCAGAGCTGAGATATTGAAACTCAAAATTTTGACCAGAAAAAAAAAATGACAGTGTTACCCCTTACGTTTTTTTTCGGGGGGTGAAAAATTAAGTTTCTCCAATCTTCTCAAAACTTTGGATTCTGATAGAGGGCCACGAGACATGGACCTGGGTGCAAAAATTGAGGCTCTAGACCCTTCCAGAGCTGAGATATTGAAACTCAAAATTTTGACCAGAAAAAAAAATGACAGTGTTACCCCTTATGTTTTTTTTTCGGGGGGTGAAAAATTAAGTTTCTCCAATCTTCTCAAAACTCTGGATTCTGATAGAGGGCCACGAGACATGGACCTGGGTGCAAAAATTGAGGCTCTAGACCCTTCCAGAGCTGAGATATTGAAACTCAAAATTTTGACCAGAAAAAAAAATGACAGTGTTACCCCTTATGTTTTTTTTTCGGGGGGTGAAAAATTAAGTTTCTCCAATCTTCTCAAAACTCTGGATTCTGATAGAGGGCCACGAGACATGGACCAGGGTGCAAAAATTGAGGCTCTAGACCCTTCCAGAGCTGAGATATTGAAACTCAAAATTTTGACCAGAAAAAAAAAATGGCAGTGTTACCCCTTATGTTTTTTTTTCGGGGGGTGAAAAATTAAGTTTCTCCAATCTTCTCAAAACTCTGGATTCTGATAGAGGGCCATGAGACATGGACCTGGGTGCAAAAATTGAGGCTCCAAACCGTTCCAGAGCTGAGATATTGAAACTCAAAATTTTGACCAGAAAAAAAAAATGACAGTGTTACCCCTTATGTTTTTTTTCGGTGGGTGAAAAATTAAGTTTCTCCAATCTTCTCAAAACTCTGGATTCTGATAGAGGGCCACGAGACATGGACCTGGGTGCAAAAATTGAGGCTCCAAACCCTTCCAGAGCTGAGAAATTGAAACTCAAAATTTTGACCAGAAAAAAAAATGACAGTGTTACCCCTTATGTTTTTTTTCGGGGGGTGAAAAATTAAGTTTCTCCAATCTTCTCAAAACTCTGGATTCTGATAGAGGGCCACGAGACATGGACCTGGGTGCAAAAATTGAGGCTCCAAACCCTTCCAGAGCTGAGATATTGAAACTCAAAATTTTGACCAGAAAAAAAAATGACAGTGTTACCCCTTATGTTTTTTTTCGGGGGGTGAAAAATTAAGTTTCTCCAATCTTCTCAAAACTCTGGATTCTGATAGAGGGCCACGAGACATGGACCAGGGTGCAAAAATTGAGGCTCTAGACCCTTCCAGAGCTGAGATATTGAAACTCAAAATTTTGACCAGAAAAAAAAAATGGCAGTGTTACCCCTTATGTTTTTTTTTCGGGGGGTGAAAAATTAAGTTTCTCCAATCTTCTCAAAACTCTGGATTCTGATAGAGGGCCATGAGACATGGACCTGGGTGCAAAAATTGAGGCTCCAAACCGTTCCAGAGCTGAGATATTGAAACTCAAAATTTTGACCAGAAAAAAAAAATGACAGTGTTACCCCTTATGTTTTTTTTCGGTGGGTGAAAAATTAAGTTTCTCCAATCTTCTCAAAACTCTGGATTCTGATAGAGGGCCACGAGACATGGACCTGGGTGCAAAAATTGAGGCTCCAAACCCTTCCAGAGCTGAGAAATTGAAACTCAAAATTTTGACCAGAAAAAAAAATGACAGTGTTACCCCTTATGTTTTTTTTCGGGGGGTGAAAAATTAAGTTTCTCCAATCTTCTCAAAACTCTGGATTCTGATAGAGGGCCACGAGACATGGACCTGGGTGCAAAAATTGAGGCTCCAAACCCTTCCAGAGCTGAGATATTGAAACTCAAAATTTTGACCAGAAAAAAAAAAGACAGTGTTACCCCTTACGTTTTTTTTCGGGGGGTGAAAAATTAAGTTTCTCCAATCTTCTCAAAACTCTGGATTCTGATAGAGGGCCACGAGACATGGACCTGGGTGCAAAAATTGAGGCTCCAAACCCTTCCAGAGCTGAGAAATTGAAACTCAAAATTTTGACCAGAAAAAAAAAATGACAGTGTTACCCCTTATGTTTTTTTTGGGGGGTGAAAAATTAAGTTTCTCCAATCTTCTCAAAACTCTGGATTCTGATAGAGGGCCATGAGACATGGACCAGGGAGCAAAAATTGAGGCTCTAGACCCTTCCAGAGCTGAGATATTGAAACTCAAAATTTTGATATAAAAAAAATGGCAGTGTTACCCCTTATGTTTTTTTTCGGGGGGTGAAAAATTAAGTTTCTCCAATCTTCTCAAAACTCTGGATTCTGATAGAGGGCCATGAGACATGGACCTGGGTGCAAAAATTGAGGCTCCAAACCGTTCCAGAGCTGAGATATTGAAACTCAAAATTTTGACCAGAAAAAAAAAATGACAGTGTTACCCCTTACGTTTTTTTTCGGGGGGTGAAAAATTAAGTTTCTCCAATCTTCTCAAAACTCTGGATTCTGATAGAGGGCCACGAGATATGGACCTGGGTGCAAAAATTGAGGCTCTAGACCCTTCTAGAGCTGAGATATTGAAACTCAAAATTTTGACCAGAAAAAAAAAATGACAGTGTTACCCCTTATGTTTTTTTTCGGGGGGTGAAAAATTAAGTTTCTCCAATCTTCTCAAAACTCTGGATTCTGATAGAGGGCCACGAGACATGGACCTGGGTGCAAAAATTGAGGCTCCAAACCCTTCCAGAGCTGAGAAATTGAAACTCAAAATTTTGACCAGAAAAAAAAATGACAGTGTTACCCCTTATGTTTTTTTTCGGGGGGTGAAAAATTAAGTTTCTCCAATCTTCTCAAAACTCTGGATTCTGATAGAGGGCCACGAGACATGGACCTGGGTGCAAAAATTGAGGCTCCAAACCCTTCCAGAGCTGAGAAATTGAAACTCAAAATTTTGACCAGAAAAAAAAATGACAGTGTTACCCCTTATGTTTTTTTCGGGGGGTGAAAAATTAAGTTTCTCCAATCTTCTCAAAACTCTGGAATCTGATAGAGGGCCACGAGACATGGACCTGGGTGCAAAAATTGAGGCTCTAGACCCTTCCAGAGCTGAGATATTGAAACTCAAAATTTTGACCAGAAAAAAAATGACAGTGTTACCCCTTATGTTTTTTATTCAGGGGGTGAAAAATTAAGTTTCTCCAATCTTCTCAAAACTCTGGATTCTGATAGAGGGCCACGAGACATGGACCTGGGTGCAAAAATTGAGGCTCTAGACCCTTCCAGAGCTGAGATATTGAAACTCAAAATTTTGACCAGAAAAAAAAATGACGGTGTTACCCCTTATGTTTTTTATTCAGGGGGTGAAAAATTAAGTTTCTCCAATCTTCTCAAAACTCTGGATTCTGATAGAGGGCCACGAGACACGGACCTGGGTGCAAAAATTGAGGCTCCAAACCCTTCCAGAGCTGAGATATTGAAACTCAAAATTTTGACCAGAAAAAAAAAATGACAGTGTTACCCCTTACGTTTTTTTTCGGGGGGTGAAAAATTAAGTTTCTCCAATCTTCTCAAAACTTTGGATTCTGATAGAGGGCCACGAGACATGGACCTGGGTGCAAAAATTGAGGCTCTAGACCCTTCCAGAGCTGAGATATTGAAACTCAAAATTTTGACCAGAAAAAAAAATGACAGTGTTACCCCTTATGTTTTTTTTTCGGGGGGTGAAAAATTAAGTTTCTCCAATCTTCTCAAAACTCTGGATTCTGATAGAGGGCCACGAGACATGGACCTGGGTGCAAAAATTGAGGCTCTAGACCCTTCCAGAGCTGAGATATTGAAACTCAAAATTTTGACCAGAAAAAAAAATGACAGTGTTACCCCTTATGTTTTTTTTCGGGGGGTGAAAAATTAAGTTTCTCCAATCTTCTCAAAACTCTGGATTCTGATAGAGGGCCACGAGACATGGACCAGGGTGCAAAAATTGAGGCTCTAGACCCTTCCAGAGCTGAGATATTGAAACTCAAAATTTTGACCAGAAAAAAAAAATGGCAGTGTTACCCCTTATGTTTTTTTTTCGGGGGGTGAAAAATTAAGTTTCTCCAATCTTCTCAAAACTCTGGATTCTGATAGAGGGCCATGAGACATGGACCTGGGTGCAAAAATTGAGGCTCCAAACCGTTCCAGAGCTGAGATATTGAAACTCAAAATTTTGACCAGAAAAAAAAAATGACAGTGTTACCCCTTATGTTTTTTTTCGGGGGGTGAAAAATTAAGTTTCTCCAATCTTCTCAAAACTCTGGATTCTGATAGAGGGCCACGAGACATGGACCTGGGTGCAAAAATTGAGGCTCCAAACACTTCCAGAGCTGAGAAATTGAAACTCAAAATTTTGACCAGAAAAAAAAATGACAGTGTTACCCCTTATGTTTTTTTTCGGGGGGTGAAAAATTAAGTTTCTCCAATCTTCTCAAAACTCTGGATTCTGATAGAGGGCCACGAGACATGGACCTGGGTGCAAAAATTGAGGCTCCAAACCCTTCCAGAGCTGAGATATTGAAACTCAAAATTTTGACCAGAAAAAAAAATGACAGTGTTACCCCTTACGTTTTTTTTCGGGGGGTGAAAAATTAAGTTTCTCCAATCTTCTCAAAACTTTGGATTCTGATAGAGGGCCACGAGACATGGACCTGGGTGCAAAAATTGAGGCTCTAGACCCTTCCAGAGCTGAGATATTGAAACTCAAAATTTTGACCAGAAAAAAAAATGACAGTGTTACCCCTTATGTTTTTTTTCGGGGGGTGAAAAATTAAGTTTCTCCAATCTTCTCAAAACTCTGGATTCTGATAGAGGGCCACGAGACATGGTCCTGGGTGCAAAAATTGAGGCTCCAAACCCTTCCAGAGCTGAGATATTGAAACTCAAAATTTTGACCAGAAAAAAAAAATGACAGTGTTACCCCTTACGTTTTTTTTCGGGGGGTGAAAAATTAAGTTTCTCGAATCTTCTCAAAACTCTGGATTCTGATAGAGGGCCACGAGACATGGACCTGGGTGCAAAAATTGAGGCTCCAAACCCTTCCAGAGCTGAGAAATTGAAACTCAAAATTTTGACCAGAAAAAAAAAATGACAGTGTTACCCCTTACGTTTTTTTTCGGGGGGTGAAAAATTAAGTTTCTCCAATCTTCTCAAAACTCTGGATTCTGATAGAGGGCCACGAGACATGGACCTGGGTGCAAAAATTGAGGCTCCAAACCCTTCCAGAGCTGAGAAATTGAAACTCAAAATTTTGACCAGAAAAAAAAATGACAGTGTTACCCCTTATGTTTTTTTTCGGGGGGTGAAAAATTAAGTTTCTCCAATCTTCTCAAAACTCTGGATTCTGATAGAGGGCCACGAGACATGGACCTGGGTGCAAAAATTGAGGCTCCAAACCCTTCCAGAGCTGAGAAATTGAAACTCAAAATTTTGACCAGAAAAAAAAATGACAGTGTTACCCCTTATGTTTTTTTTCGGGGGGTGAAAAATTAAGTTTCTCCAATCTTCTCAAAACTCTGGATTCTGATAGAGGGCCACGAGACATGGACCTGGGTGCAAAAATTGAGGCTCCAAACCCTTCCAGAGCTGAGAAATTGAAACTCAAAATTTTGACCAGAAAAAAAAATGACAGTGTTACCCCTTATGTTTTTTTTCGGGGGGTGAAAAATTAAGTTTCTCCAATCTTCTCAAAACTCACGATTCTGATAGAGGGCCACGAGACATGGACCTGGGTGCAAAAATTGAGGCTCCAAACCCTTCCAGAGCTGAGATATTGAAACTCAAAATTTTGACCAGAAAAAAAAATGACAGTGTTACCCCTTACGTTTTTTTTCGGGGGGTGAAAAATTAAGTTTCTCCAATCTTCTCAAAACTTTGGATTCTGATAGAGGGCCACGAGACATGGACCTGGGTGCAAAAATTGAGGCTCTAGACCCTTCCAGAGCTGAGATATTGAAACTCAAAATTTTGACCAGAAAAAAAAATGACAGTGTTACCCCTTATGTTTTTTTTCGGGGGGTGAAAAATTAAGTTTCTCCAATCTTCTCAAAACTCTGGATTCTGATAGAGGGCCACGAGACATGGACCTGAGTGCAAAAATTTAGGCTCTAGACCCTTCCAGAGCTGAGATATTGAAACTCAAAATTTTGACCAGAAAAAAAAAAATGACAGTGTTACCCCTTATGTTTTTTTTCGGGGGGTGAAAAATTAAGTTTCTCCAATCTTCTCAAAACTCTGGATTCTGATAGAGGGCCACGAGACATGGTCCTGGGTGCAAAAATTGAGGCTCCAAACCCTTCCAGAGCTGAGATATTGAAACTCAAAATTTTGACCAGAAAAAAAAAATGACAGTGTTACCCCTTACGTTTTTTTTCGGGGGGTGAAAAATTAAGTTTCTCGAATCTTCTCAAAACTCTGGATTCTGATAGAGAGCCACGAGACATGGACCTGGGTGCAAAAATTGAGGTTCCAAACCCTTCCAGAGCTGAGAAATTGAAACTCAAAATTTTGACCAGAAAAAAAAATGACAGTGTTACCCCTTACGTTTTTTTTCGGGGGGTGAAAAATTAAGTTTCTCCAATCTTCTCAAAACTCTGGATTCTGATAGAGGGCCACGAGACATGGACCTGGGTGCAAAAATTGAGGCTCCAAACCCTTCCAGAGCTGAGAAATTGAAACTCAAAATTTTGACCAGAAAAAAAAATGACAGTGTTACCCCTTATGTTTTTTTTCGGGGGGTGAAAAATTAAGTTTCTCCAATCTTCTCAAAACTCTGGATTCTGATAGAGGGCCACGAGACATGGACCTGGGTGCAAAAATTGAGGCTCCAAACCCTTCCAGAGCTGAGAAATTGAAACTCAAAATTTTGACCAGAAAAAAAAATGACAGTGTTACCCCTTATGTTTTTTTTTCGGGGGGTGAAAAATTAAGTTTCTCCAATCTTCTCAAAACTCTGGATTCTGATAGAGGGCCACGAGACATGGACCTGGGTGCAAAAATTGAGGCTCTAGACCCTTCCAGAGCTGAGAAATTGAAACTCAAAATTTTGACCAGAAAAAAATGACAGTGTTACCCCTTATGTTTTTCTTCGGGGGGTGAAAAATTAAGTTTCTCCAATCTTCTCAAAACTCTGGATTCTGATAGAGGGCCACGAGACATGGACCTGAGTGCAAAAATTGAGGCTCTAGACCCTTCCAGAGCTGAGATATTGAAACTCAAAATTTTGACCAGAAAAAAAATGACAGTGTTACCACTTATGTTTTTTTTCGGGGGGTGAAAAATTAAGTTTCTCCAATCTTCTCAAAACTCTGGATTCTGATAGAGGGCCACGAGACATGGACCAGGGTGCAAAAATTGAGGCTCTAGACCCTTCCAGAGCTGAGATATTGAAACTCAAAATTTTGACCATAAAAAAAAAATGGCAGTGTTACCCCTTATGTTTTTTTTCGGGGGGTGAAAAATTAAGTTTCTCCAATCTTCTCAAAACTCTGGATTCTGATAGAGGGCCATGAGACATGGACCTGGGTGCAAAAATTGAGGCTCCAAACCGTTCCAGAGCTGAGATATTGAAACTCAAAATTTTGACCAGAAAAAAAAAATGACAGTGTTACCCCTTACGTTTTTTTTTCGGGGGGTGAAAAATTAAGTTTCTCCAATCTTCTCAAAACTCTGGATTCTGATAGAGGGCCACGAGACATGGACCTGGGTGCAAAAATTGAGGCTCTAGACCCTTCTAGAGCTGAGATATTGTAACTCAAAATTTTGACCAGAAAAAAAAATGACAGTGTTACCCCTTATGTTTTTTTTCGGGGGGTGAAAAATTAAGTTTCTCCAATCTTCTCAAAACTCTGGATTCTGATAGAGGGCCATGAGACATGGACCTGGGTGCAAAAATTGAGGCTCCAAACCGTTCCAGAGCTGAGATATTGAAACTCAAAATTTTGACCAGAAAAAAAAATGACAGTGTTACCCCTTACGTTTTTTTTTCGGGGGGTGAAAAATTAAGTTTCTCCAATCTTCTCAAAACTCTGGATTCTGATAGAGGGCCACGAGACATGGACCTGGGTGCAAAAATTGAGGCTCTAGACCCTTCCAGAGCTGAGATATTGAAACTCAAAATTTTGACCAGAAAAAAAAATGACAGTGTTACCCCTTATGTTTTTCTTCGGGGGGTGAAAAATTAAGTTTCTCCAATCTTCTCAAAACTCTGGATTCTGATAGAGGGCCACGAGACATGGACCTGGGTGCAAAAATTGAGGCTCCAAACCCTTCCAGAGCTGAGAAATTGAAACTCAAAATTTTGACCAGAAAAAAAAATGACAGTGTTACCCCTTACGTTTTTTTTCGGGGGGTGAAAAATTAAGTTTCTCCAATCTTCTCAAAACTCTGGATTCTGATAGAGGGCCACGAGACATGGACCTGGGTGCAAAAATTGAGGCTCCAAACCCTTCCAGAGCTGAGAAATTGAAACTCAAAATTTTGACCAGAAAAAAAAATGACAGTGTTACCCCTTATGTTTTTTTTCGGGGGGTGAAAAATTAAGTTTCTCCAATCTTCTCAAAACTCTGGATTCTGATAGAGGGCCACGAGACATGGACCTGGGTGCAAAAATTGAGGCTCTAGACCCTTCCAGAGCTGAGATATTGAAACTCAAAATTTTGACCAGAAAAAAATGACAGTGTTACCCCTTATGTTTTTCTTCGGGGGGTGAAAAATTAAGTTTCTCCAATCTTCTCAAAACTCTGGATTCTGATAGAGGGCCACGAGACATGGACCTGAGTGCAAAAATTTAGGCTCTAGACCCTTCCAGAGCTGAGATATTGAAACTCAAAATTTTGACCAGAAAAAAAAAATGACAGTGTTACCCCTTATGTTTTTTTTTCGGGGGGTGAAAAATTAAGTTTCTCCAATCTTCTCAAAACTCTGGATTCTGATAGAGGGCCACGAGACATGGACCTGGGTGCAAAAATTGAGGCTCTAGACCCTTCCAGAGCTGAGATATTGAAACTCAAAATTTTGGCCAGAAAAAAAAATGACAGTGTTACCCCTTATGTTTTTTTTCGGGGGGTGAAAAATTAAGTTTCTCCAATCTTCTCAAAACTCTGGATTCTGATAGAGGGCCACGAGACATGGACCAGGGAGCAAAAATTGAGGCTCTTGACCCTTCCAGAGCTGAGATATTGAAACTCAAAATTTTGACCATAAAAAAAATGGCAGTGTTACCCCTTATGTTTTTTTTCGGGGGGTGAAAAATTAAGTTTCTCCAATCTTCTCAAAACTCTGGATTCTGATAGAGGGCCATGAGACATGGACCTGGGTGCAAAAATTGAGGCTCCCAACCGTTCCAGAGCTGAGATATTGAAACTCAAAATTTTGACCAGAAAAAAAAAATGACAGTGTTACCCCTTACGTTTTTTTTCGGGGGGTGAAAAATTAAGTTTCTCCAATCTTCTCAAAACTCTGGATTCTGATAGAGGGCCACGAGACATGGACCTGGGTGCAAAAATTGAGGCTCTAGACACTTCTAGAGCTGAGATATTGAAACTCAAAATTTTGACCAGAAAAAAAAAATTACAGTGTTACCCCTTATGTTTTTTTTCGGGGGGTGAAAAATTAAGTTTCTCCAATCTTCTCAAAACTCTGGATTCTGATAGAGGGCCACGAGACATGGACCTGGGTGCAAAAATTGAGGCTCCAAACCCTTCCAGAGCTGAGAAATTGAAACTCAAAATTTTGACCAGAAAAAAAAATGGCAGTGTTACCCCTTATGTTTTTTTCGGGGGGTGAAAAATTAAGTTTCTCCAATCTTCTCAAAACTCTGGATTCTGATAGAGGGCCATGAGACATGGACCTGGGTGCAAAAATTGAGGCTCCAAACCGTTCCAGAGCTGAGATATTGAAACTCAAAATTTTGACCAGAAAAAAAAATGACAATGTTACCCCTTACGTTTTTTTTCGGGGGGTGAAAAATTAAGTTTCTCCAATCTTCTCAAAACTCTGGATTCTGATAGAGGGCCACGAGACATGGACCTGGGTGCAAAAATTGAGGCTCTAGACCCTTCCAGAGCTGAGATATTGAAACTCAAAATTTTGACCAAAAAAAAAAAAAAATGACAGTGTTACCCCTTATGTTTTTTATTCAGGGGGTGAAAAATTAAGTTTCTCCAATCTTCTCAAAACTCTGGATTCTGATAGAGGGCCATGAGACATGGACCTGGGTGCAAAAATTGAGGCTCCAAACCGTTCCAGAGCTGAGATATTGAAACTCAAAATTTTGACCAGAAAAAAAAAATGACAGTGTTACCCCTTACGTTTTTTTTTCGGGGGGTGAAAAATTAAGTTTCTCCAATCTTCTCAAAACTCTGGATTCTGATAGAGGGCCACGAGACATGGACCTGGGTGCAAAAATTGAGGCTCTAGACCCTTCCAGAGCTGAGATATTGAAACTCAAAATTTTGACCAGAAAAAAAAATGACAGTGTTACCCCTTATGTTTTTCTTCGGGGGGTGAAAAATTAAGTTTCTCCAATCTTCTCAAAACTCTGGATTCTGATAGAGGGCCACGAGACATGGACCTGGGTGCAAAAATTGAGGCTCTAGACCCTTCCAGAGCTGAGATATTGAAACTCAAAATTTTGACCAGAAAAAAAAATGACAGTGTTACCCCTTATGTTTTTTATTCAGGGGGTGAAAAATTAAGTTTCTCCAATCTTCTCAAAACTCTGGATTCTGATAGAGGGCCACGAGACATGGACCTGGGTGCAAAAATTGAGGCTCCAAACCCTTCCAGAGCTGAGAAATTGAAACTCAAAATTTTGACCAGAAAAAAAAATGACAGTGTTACCCCTTACGTTTTTTTTCGGGGGGTGAAAAATTAAGTTTCTCCAATCTTCTCAAAACTCTGGATTCTGATAGAGGGCCACGAGACATGGACCTGGGTGCAAAAATTGAGGCTCCAAACCCTTCCAGAGCTGAGAAATTGAAACTCAAAATTTTGACCAGAAAAAAAAATGACAGTGTTACCCCTTATGTTTTTTTTCGGGGGGTGAAAAATTAAGTTTCTCCAATCTTCTCAAAACTCTGGATTCTGATAGAGGGCCACGAGACATGGACCTGGGTGCAAAAATTGAGGCTCTAGACCCTTCCAGAGCTGAGATATTGAAACTCAAAATTTTGACCAGAAAAAAATGACAGTGTTACCCCTTATGTTTTTCTTCGGGGGGTGAAAAATTAAGTTTCTCCAATCTTCTCAAAACTCTGGATTCTGATAGAGGGCCACGAGACATGGACCTGAGTGCAAAAATTTAGGCTCTAGACCCTTCCAGAGCTGAGATATTGAAACTCAAAATTTTGACCAGAAAAAAAAAATGACAGTGTTACCCCTTATGTTTTTTTTTCGGGGGGTGAAAAATTAAGTTTCTCCAATCTTCTCAAAACTCTGGATTCTGATAGAGGGCCACGAGACATGGACCTGGGTGCAAAAATTGAGGCTCTAGACCCTTCCAGAGCTGAGATATTGAAACTCAAAATTTTGGCCAGAAAAAAAAATGACAGTGTTACCCCTTATGTTTTTTTTCGGGGGGTGAAAAATTAAGTTTCTCCAATCTTCTCAAAACTCTGGATTCTGATAGAGGGCCACGAGACATGGACCAGGGAGCAAAAATTGAGGCTCTTGACCCTTCCAGAGCTGAGATATTGAAACTCAAAATTTTGACCATAAAAAAAAATGGCAGTGTTACCCCTTATGTTTTTTTTCGGGGGGTGAAAAATTAAGTTTCTCCAATCTTCTCAAAACTCTGGATTCTGATAGAGGGCCATGAGACATGGACCTGGGTGCAAAAATTGAGGCTCCCAACCGTTCCAGAGCTGAGATATTGAAACTCAAAATTTTGACCAGAAAAAAAAAATGACAGTGTTACCCCTTACGTTTTTTTTCGGGGGGTGAAAAATTAAGTTTCTCCAATCTTCTCAAAACTCTGGATTCTGATAGAGGGCCACGAGACATGGACCTGGGTGCAAAAATTGAGGCTCTAGACCCTTCTAGAGCTGAGATATTGAAACTCAAAATTTTGACCAGAAAAAAAAAATTACAGTGTTACCCCTTATGTTTTTTTTCGGGGGGTGAAAAATTAAGTTTCTCCAATCTTCTCAAAACTATGGATTCTGATAGAGGGCCACGAGACATGGACCTGGGTGCAAAAATTGAGGCTCCAAACCCTTCCAGAGCTGAGAAATTGAAACTCAAAATTTTGACCAGAAAAAAAAAAATGGCAGTGTTACCCCTTATGTTTTTTTTCGGGGGGTGAAAAATTAAGTTTCTCCAATCTTCTCAAAACTCTGGATTCTGATAGAGGGCCACGAGACATGGACCTGGGTGCAAAAATTGAGGCTCTAGACCCTTCCAGAGCTGAGATATTGAAACTCAAAATTTTGACCAGAAAAAAAAAATGACAGTGTTACCCCTTATGTTTTTTTTCGGGGGGTGAAAAATTACGTTTCTCCAATCTTCTCAAAACTCTGGATTCTGATAGAGGGCCACGAGACATGGACCTGGGTGCAAAAATTGAGGCTCTAGACCCTTCCAGAGCTGAGATATTTAAACTAAAAATTTTGACCAGAAAAAAAATGACAGTGTTACCCCTTATATTTTTCTTCGGGGGGTGAAAAATTAAGTTTCTCCAATCTTCTCAAAACTCTGGATTCTGATAGAGGGCCACGAGACATGGACCTGGGTGCAAAAATTGAGGCTCTAGACCCTTCTAGAGCTGAGATATTGAAACTCACAATTTTGACCAGAAAAAAAAAATGACAGTGTTACCCCTTATGTTTTTTTTTTTTCGGGGGGTGAAAAATTAAGTTTCTCCAATCTTCTCAAAACTCTGGATTCTGATAGAGGGCCACGAGACATGGACCTGGGTGCAAAAAATGAGGCTCCAAACCCTTCCAGAGCTGAGATATTGAAACTGAAAATTTTGACCAGAAAAAAAAAATGACAGTGTTACCCCTTATGTTTTTTTTCGGGGGGTGAAAAATTAAGTTTCTCCAATCTTCTCAAAACTCTGGATTCTGATAGAGGGCCACGAGACATGGTCCTGGGTGCAAAAATTGAGGCTCCAAACCCTAAGCTGAGATATTGAAACTCAAAATTTTGACCAGAAAAAAAAATGACAGTGTTACCCCTTACGTTTTTTTTCGGGGGGTGAAAAATTAAGTTTCTCCAATCTTCTCAAAACTCTGGATTCTGATAGAGGGCCACGAGACATGGACCTGGGTGCAAAAATTGAGGCTCCAAACCCTTCCAGAGCTGAGATATTGAAACTCAAAATTTTGACCAGAAAAAAAAATGACAGTGTTACCCCTTATGTTTTTTTCGGGGGGTGAAAAATTAAGTTTCTCCAATCTTCTCAAAATTCTGGATTCTGATAGAGGGCCATGAGACATGGACCTGGGTGCAAACATTGAGGCTCCAAACCGTTCCAGAGCTGAGATATTGAAACTCAAAATTTTGACCAGAAAAAAAAATGACAGTGTTACCCCTTACGTTTTTTTTCGGGGGTTGAAAAATTAAGTTTTTCCAATCTTCTCAAAACTCTGGATTCTGATAGAGGGCCACGAGACATGGACCTGGGTGCAAAAATTGAGGCTCTAGACCCTTCCAGAGCTGAGATATTGAAACTCAAAATTTTGACCAGAAAAAAAAAATGACAGTGTTACCCTTTATGTTTTTTTTCGGGGGGTGAAAAATTAAGTTTCTCCAATCTTCTCAAAACTCTGGATTCTGATAGAGGGCCACGAGACATGGTCCTGGGTGCAAAAATTGAGGCTCCAAACCCTTCCAGAGCTGAGATATTGAAACTCAAAATTTTGACCAGAAAAAAAAAATGACAGTGTTACCCCTTACGTTTTTTTTTCGGGGGGTGAAAAATTAAGTTTCTCCAATCTTCTCAAAACTCTGGATTCTGATAGAGGGCCACGAGACATGGACCTGGGTGCAAAAATTGAGGCTCTAGACCCTTCTAGAGCTGAGATATTGTAACTCAAAATTTTGACCAGAAAAAAAAATGACAGTGTTACCCCTTATGTTTTTTTTCGGGGGGTGAAAAATTAAGTTTCTCCAATCTTCTCAAAACTCTGGATTCTGATAGAGGGCCATGAGACATGGACCTGGGTGCAAAAATTGAGGCTCCAAACCGTTCCAGAGCTGAGATATTGAAACTCAAAATTTTGACCAGAAAAAAAAATGACAGTGTTACCCCTTACGTTTTTTTTTTCGGGGGGTGAAAAATTAAGTTTCTCCAATCTTCTCAAAACTCTGGATTCTGATAGAGGGCCACGAGACATGGACCTGGGTGCAAAAATTGAGGCTCTAGACCCTTCCAGAGCTGAGATATTGAAACTCAAAATTTTGACCAGAAAAAAAAATGACAGTGTTACCCCTTATGTTTTTCTTCGGGGGGTGAAAAATTAAGTTTCTCCAATCTTCTCAAAACTCTGGATTCTGATAGAGGGCCACGAGACATGGACCTGGGTGCAAAAATTGAGGCTCCAAACCCTTCCAGAGCTGAGAAATTGAAACTCAAAATTTTGACCAGAAAAAAAAATGACAGTGTTACCCCTTACGTTTTTTTTCGGGGGGTGAAAAATTAAGTTTCTCCAATCTTCTCAAAACTCTGGATTCTGATAGAGGGCCACGAGACATGGACCTGGGTGCAAAAATTGAGGCTCTAGACCCTTCCAGAGCTGAGATATTGAAACTCAAAATTTTGACCAAAAAAAAAAAATGACAGTGTTACCCCTTATGTTTTTTATTCAGGGGGTGAAAAATTAAGTTTCTCCAATCTTCTCAAAACTCTGGATTCTGATAGAGGGCCACGAGACATGGACCTGGGTGCAAAAATTGAGGCTCCAAACCCTTCCAGAGCTGAGATATTGAAACTCAAAATTTTGACCAGAAAAAAAATGACAGTGTTACCCCTTACGTTTTTTTTCGGGGGGTGAAAAATTAAGTTTCTCCAATCTTCTCAAAACTCTGGATTCTGATAGAGGGCCACGAGACATGGACCTGGGTGCAAAAATTGAGGCTCTAGACCCTTCCAGAGCTGAGATATTGAAACTCAAAATTTTGACCAGAAAAAAAAATGACAGTGTTACCCCTTATGTTTTTTTTGGGGGGGGGGGGGGGGGTGAAAAATTAAGTTTCTCCAATCTTCTCAAAACTCTGGATTCTGATAGAGGGCCACGAGACATGGACCTGAGTGCAAAAATTTAGGCTCTAGACCTTTCCAGAGCTGAGATATTGAAACTCAAAATTTTGACCAGGAAAAAAAATGACAGTGTTACCCCTTATGTTTTTTTTTTTTCGGGGGGTGAAAAATTAAGTTTCTCCAATCTTCTCAAAACTCTGGATTCTGATAGAGGGCCACGAGACATGGTCCTGGGTGCAAAAATTGAGACTCCAAACCCTTCCAGAGCTGAGATATTGAAACTCAAAATTTTGACCAGAAAAAAAAATGACAGTGTTACCCCTTACGTTTTTTTTCGGGGGGTGAAAAATTAAGTTTCTCCAATCTTCTCAAAACTCTGGATTCTGATAGAGGGCCACGAGACATGGACCTGGGTGCAAAAATTGAGGCTCTAGACCCTTCCAGAGCTGAGATATTGAAACTCAAAATTTTGACCAGAAAAAAAAATGACAGTGTTACCCCTTATGTTTTTTTTCGGGGGGTGAAAAATTACGTTTCTCCAATCTTCTCAAAACTCTGGATTCTGATAGAGGGCCACGAGACATGGACCTGGGTGCAAAAATTGAGGCTCTAGACCCTTCCAGAGCTGAGATATTTAAACTAAAAATTTTGACCAGAAAAAAAATGACAGTGTTACCCCTTATATTTTTCTTCGGGGGGTGAAAAATTAAGTTTCTCCAATCTTCTCAAAACTCTGGATTCTGATAGAGGGCCACGAGACATGGACCTGGGTGCAAAAATTGAGGCTCTAGACCCTTCTAGAGCTGAGATATTGAAACTCACAATTTTGACCAGAAAAAAAAAATGACAGTGTTACCCCTTATGTTTTTTTTTTTTCGGGGGGTGAAAAATTAAGTTTCTCCAATCTTCTCAAAACTCTGGATTCTGATAGAGGGCCACGAGACATGGACCTGGGTGCAAAAAATGAGGCTCCAAACCCTTCCAGAGCTGAGATATTGAAACTGAAAATTTTGACCAGAAAAAAAAAATGACAGTGTTACCCCTTATGTTTTTTTTTCGGGGGGTGAAAAATTAAGTTTCTCCAATCTTCTCAAAACTCTGGATTCTGATAGAGGGCCACGAGACATGGTCCTGGGTGCAAAAATTGAGGCTCCAAACCCTAAGCTGAGATATTGAAACTCAAAATTTTGACCAGAAAAAAAAATGACAGTGTTACCCCTTACGTTTTTTTTCGGGGGGTGAAAAATTAAGTTTCTCCAATCTTCTCAAAACTCTGGATTCTGATAGAGGGCCACGAGACATGGACCTGGGTGCAAAAATTGAGGCTCCAAACCCTTCCAGAGCTGAGATATTGAAACTCAAAATTTTGACCAGAAAAAAAAATGACAGTGTTACCCCTTATGTTTTTTTCGGGGGGTGAAAAATTAAGTTTCTCCAATCTTCTCAAAATTCTGGATTCTGATAGAGGGCCATGAGACATGGACCTGGGTGCAAACATTGAGGCTCCAAACCGTTCCAGAGCTGAGATATTGAAACTCAAAATTTTGACCAGAAAAAAAAATGACAGTGTTACCCCTTACGTTTTTTTTCGGGGGTTGAAAAATTAAGTTTTTCCAATCTTCTCAAAACTCTGGATTCTGATAGAGGGCCACGAGACATGGACCTGGGTGCAAAAATTGAGGCTCTAGACCCTTCCAGAGCTGAGATATTGAAACTCAAAATTTTGACCAGAAAAAAAAAATGACAGTGTTACCCTTTATGTTTTTTTTCGGGGGGTGAAAAATTAAGTTTCTCCAATCTTCTCAAAACTCTGGATTCTGATAGAGGGCCACGAGACATGGTCCTGGGTGCAAAAATTGAGGCTCCAAACCCTTCCAGAGCTGAGATATTGAAACTCAAAATTTTGACCAGAAAAAAAAAATGACAGTGTTACCCCTTACGTTTTTTTTTCGGGGGGTGAAAAATTAAGTTTCTCCAATCTTCTCAAAACTCTGGATTCTGATAGAGGGCCACGAGACATGGACCTGGGTGCAAAAATTGAGGCTCTAGACCCTTCTAGAGCTGAGATATTGTAACTCAAAATTTTGACCAGAAAAAAAAATGACAGTGTTACCCCTTATGTTTTTTTTCGGGGGGTGAAAAATTAAGTTTCTCCAATCTTCTCAAAACTCTGGATTCTGATAGAGGGCCATGAGACATGGACCTGGGTGCAAAAATTGAGGCTCCAAACCGTTCCAGAGCTGAGATATTGAAACTCAAAATTTTGACCAGAAAAAAAAATGACAGTGTTACCCCTTACGTTTTTTTTTTCGGGGGGTGAAAAATTAAGTTTCTCCAATCTTCTCAAAACTCTGGATTCTGATAGAGGGCCACGAGACATGGACCTGGGTGCAAAAATTGAGGCTCTAGACCCTTCCAGAGCTGAGATATTGAAACTCAAAATTTTGACCAGAAAAAAAAATGACAGTGTTACCCCTTATGTTTTTCTTCGGGGGGTGAAAAATTAAGTTTCTCCAATCTTCTCAAAACTCTGGATTCTGATAGAGGGCCACGAGACATGGACCTGGGTGCAAAAATTGAGGCTCCAAACCCTTCCAGAGCTGAGAAATTGAAACTCAAAATTTTGACCAGAAAAAAAAATGACAGTGTTACCCCTTACGTTTTTTTTCGGGGGGTGAAAAATTAAGTTTCTCCAATCTTCTCAAAACTCTGGATTCTGATAGAGGGCCACGAGACATGGACCTGGGTGCAAAAATTGAGGCTCCAAACCCTTCCAGAGCTGAGAAATTGAAACTCAAAATTTTGACCAGAAAAAAAAATGACAGTGTTACCCCTTATGTTTTTTTTCGGGGGGTGAAAAATTAAGTTTCTCCAATCTTCTCAAAACTCTGGATTCTGATAGAGGGCCACGAGACATGGACCTGGGTGCAAAAATTGAGGCTCTAGACCCTTCCAGAGCTGAGATATTGAAACTCAAAATTTTGACCAGAAAAAAATGACAGTGTTACCCCTTATGTTTTTCTTCGGGGGGTGAAAAATTAAGTTTCTCCAATCTTCTCAAAACTCTGGATTCTGATAGAGGGCCACGAGACATGGACCTGGGTGCAAAAATTTAGGCTCTAGACCCTTCCAGAGCTGAGATATTGAAACTCAAAATTTTGACCAGAAAAAAAAAATGACAGTGTTACCCCTTATGTTTTTTTTTTCGGGGGGTGAAAAATTAAGTTTCTCCAATCTTCTCAAAACTCTGGATTCTGATAGAGGGCCACGAGACATGGACCTGGGTGCAAAAATTGAGGCTCTAGACCCTTCCAGAGCTGAGATATTGAAACTCAAAATTTTGGCCAGAAAAAAAAATGACAGTGTTACCCCTTATGTTTTTTTTCGGGGGGTGAAAAATTAAGTTTCTCCAATCTTCTCAAAACTCTGGATTCTGATAGAGGGCCACGAGACATGGACCAGGGAGCAAAAATTGAGGCTCTTGACCCTTCCAGAGCTGAGATATTGAAACTCAAAATTTTGACCATAAAAAAAAATGGCAGTGTTACCCCTTATGTTTTTTTTCGGGGGGTGAAAAATTAAGTTTCTCCAATCTTCTCAAAACTCTGGATTCTGATAGAGGGCCATGAGACATGGACCTGGGTGCAAAAATTGAGGCTCCCAACCGTTCCAGAGCTGAGATATTGAAACTCAAAATTTTGACCAGAAAAAAAAAATGACAGTGTTACCCCTTACGTTTTTTTTCGGGGGGTGAAAAATTAAGTTTCTCCAATCTTCTCAAAACTCTGGATTCTGATAGAGGGCCACGAGACATGGACCTGGGTGCAAAAATTGAGGCTCTAGACACTTCTAGAGCTGAGATATTGAAACTCAAAATTTTGACCAGAAAAAAAAAATTACAGTGTTACCCCTTATGTTTTTTTTCGGGGGGTGAAAAATTAAGTTTCTCCAATCTTCTCAAAACTCTGGATTCTGATAGAGGGCCACGAGACATGGACCTGGGTGCAAAAATTGAGGCTCCAAACCCTTCCAGAGCTGAGAAATTGAAACTCAAAATTTTGACCAGAAAAAAAAAATGGCAGTGTTACCCCTTATGTTTTTTTTCGGGGGGTGAAAAATTAAGTTTCTCCAATCTTCTCAAAACTCTGGATTCTGATAGAGGGCCATGAGACATGGACCTGGGTGCAAAAATTGAGGCTCCAAACCGTTCCAGAGCTGAGATATTGAAACTCAAAATTTTGACCAGAAAAAAAAAATGACAATGTTACCCCTTACGTTTTTTTTCGGGGGGTGAAAAATTAAGTTTCTCCAATCTTCTCAAAACTCTGGATTCTGATAGAGGGCCACGAGACATGGACCTGGGTGCAAAAATTGAGGCTCTAGACCCTTCCAGAGCTGAGATATTGAAACTCAAAATTTTGACCAAAAAAAAAAAAAATGACAGTGTTACCCCTTATGTTTTTTATTCAGGGGGTGAAAAATTAAGTTTCTCCAATCTTCTCAAAACTCTGGATTCTGATAGAGGGCCATGAGACATGGACCTGGGTGCAAAAATTGAGGCTCCAAACCGTTCCAGAGCTGAGATATTGAAACTCAAAATTTTGACCAGAAAAAAAAAATGACAGTGTTACCCCTTACGTTTTTTTTTCGGGGGGTGAAAAATTAAGTTTCTCCAATCTTCTCAAAACTCTGGATTCTGATAGAGGGCCACGAGACATGGACCTGGGTGCAAAAATTGAGGCTCTAGACCCTTCCAGAGCTGAGATATTGAAACTCAAAATTTTGACCAGAAAAAAAAATGACAGTGTTACCCCTTATGTTTTTCTTCGGGGGGTGAAAAATTAAGTTTCTCCAATCTTCTCAAAACTCTGGATTCTGATAGAGGGCCACGAGACATGGACCTGGGTGCAAAAATTGAGGCTCTAGACCCTTCCAGAGCTGAGATATTGAAACTCAAAATTTTGACCAGAAAAAAAAATGACAGTGTTACCCCTTATGTTTTTTATTCAGGGGGTGAAAAATTAAGTTTCTCCAATCTTCTCAAAACTCTGGATTCTGATAGAGGGCCACGAGACATGGACCTGGGTGCAAAAATTGAGGCTCCAAACCCTTCCAGAGCTGAGAAATTGAAACTCAAAATTTTGACCAGAAAAAAAAATGACAGTGTTACCCCTTACGTTTTTTTTTCGGGGGGTGAAAAATTAAGTTTCTCCAATCTTCTCAAAACTCTGGATTCTGATAGAGGGCCACGAGACATGGACCTGGGTGCAAAAATTGAGGCTCCAAACCCTTCCAGAGCTGAGAAATTGAAACTCAAAATTTTGACCAGAAAAAAAAATGACAGTGTTACCCCTTATGTTTTTTTTCGGGGGGTGAAAAATTAAGTTTCTCCAATCTTCTCAAAACTCTGGATTCTGATAGAGGGCCACGAGACATGGACCTGGGTGCAAAAATTGAGGCTCTAGACCCTTCCAGAGCTGAGATATTGAAACTCAAAATTTTGACCAGAAAAAAATGACAGTGTTACCCCTTATGTTTTTCTTCGGGGGGTGAAAAATTAAGTTTCTCCAATCTTCTCAAAACTCTGGATTCTGATAGAGGGCCACGAGACATGGACCTGAGTGCAAAAATTTAGGCTCTAGACCCTTCCAGAGCTGAGATATTGAAACTCAAAATTTTGACCAGAAAAAAAAAATGACAGTGTTACCCCTTATGTTTTTTTTTCGGGGGGTGAAAAATTAAGTTTCTCCAATCTTCTCAAAACTCTGGATTCTGATAGAGGGCCACGAGACATGGACCTGGGTGCAAAAATTGAGGCTCTAGACCCTTCCAGAGCTGAGATATTGAAACTCAAAATTTTGGCCAGAAAAAAAAATGACAGTGTTACCCCTTATGTTTTTTTTCGGGGGGTGAAAAATTAAGTTTCTCCAATCTTCTCAAAACTCTGGATTCTGATAGAGGGCCACGAGACATGGACCAGGGAGCAAAAATTGAGGCTCTTGACCCTTCCAGAGCTGAGATATTGAAACTCAAAATTTTGACCATAAAAAAAAATGGCAGTGTTACCCCTTATGTTTTTTTTCGGGGGGTGAAAAATTAAGTTTCTCCAATCTTCTCAAAACTCTGGATTCTGATAGAGGGCCATGAGACATGGACCTGGGTGCAAAAATTGAGGCTCCCAACCGTTCCAGAGCTGAGATATTGAAACTCAAAATTTTGACCAGAAAAAAAAAATGACAGTGTTACCCCTTACGTTTTTTTTCGGGGGGTGAAAAATTAAGTTTCTCCAATCTTCTCAAAACTCTGGATTCTGATAGAGGGCCACGAGACATGGACCTGGGTGCAAAAATTGAGGCTCTAGACCCTTCTAGAGCTGAGATATTGAAACTCAAAATTTTGACCAAAAAAAAAAAATGACAGTGTTACCCCTTATGTTTTTTATTCAGGGGGTGAAAAATTAAGTTTCTCCAATCTTCTCAAAACTCTGGATTCTGATAGAGGGCCACGAGACATGGACCTGGGTGCAAAAATTGAGGCTCCAAACCCTTCCAGAGCTGAGATATTGAAACTCAAAATTTTGACCAGAAAAAAAATGACAGTGTTACCCCTTACGTTTTTTTTCGGGGGGTGAAAAATTAAGTTTCTCCAATCTTCTCAAAACTCTGGATTCTGATAGAGGGCCACGAGACATGGACCTGGGTGCAAAAATTGAGGCTCTAGACCCTTCCAGAGCTGAGATATTGAAACTCAAAATTTTGACCAGAAAAAAAATGACAGTGTTACCCCTTATGTTTTTTTGGGGGGGGGGGGGGTGAAAAATTAAGTTTCTCCAATCTTCTCAAAACTCTGGATTCTGATAGAGGGCCACGAGACATGGACCTGAGTGCAAAAATTTAGGCTCTAGACCTTTCCAGAGCTGAGATATTGAAACTCAAAATTTTGACCAGGAAAAAAAATGACAGTGTTACCCCTTATGTTTTTTTTTTTCGGGGGGTGAAAAATTAAGTTTCTCCAATCTTCTCAAAACTCTGGATTCTGATAGAGGGCCACGAGACATGGTCCTGGGTGCAAAAATTGAGACTCCAAACCCTTCCAGAGCTGAGATATTGAAACTCAAAATTTTGACCAGAAAAAAAAATGACAGTGTTACCCCTTACGTTTTTTTTCGGGGGGTGAAAAATTAAGTTTCTCCAATCTTCTCAAAACTCTGGATTCTGATAGAGGGCCACGAGACATGGACCTGGGTGCAAAAATTGAGGCTCTAGACCCTTCCAGAGCTGAGATATTGAAACTCAAAATTTTGACCAGAAAAAAAAATGACAGTGTTACCCCTTATGTTTTTTTTCGGGGGGTGAAAAATTACGTTTCTCCAATCTTCTCAAAACTCTGGATTCTGATAGAGGGCCACGAGACATGGACCTGGGTGCAAAAATTGAGGCTCTAGACCCTTCCAGAGCTGAGATATTTAAACTAAAAATTTTGACCAGAAAAAAAATGACAGTGTTACCCCTTATATTTTTCTTCGGGGGGTGAAAAATTAAGTTTCTCCAATCTTCTCAAAACTCTAGATTCTGATAGAGGGCCACGAGACATGGACCTGGGTGCAAAAATTGAGGCTCCAAACCCTTCCAGAGCTGAGAAATTGAAACTCAAAATTTTGACCAGAAAAAAAAATGACAGTGTTACCCCTTACGTTTTTTTTCGGGGGGTGAAAAATTAAGTTTCTCCAATCTTCTCAAAACTCTGGATTCTGATAGAGGGCCACGAGACATGGACCTGGGTGCAAAAATTGAGGCTCTAGACCCTTCCAGAGCTGAGATATTGAAACTCAAAATTTTGACCAGAAAAAAATGACAGTGTTACCCCTTATGTTTTTCTTCGGGGGGTGAAAAATTAAGTTTCTCCAATCTTCTCAAAACTCTGGATTCTGATAGAGGGCCACGAGACATGGACCTGAGTGCAAAAATTTAGGCTCTAGACCCTTCCAGAGCTGAGATATTGAAACTCAAAATTTTGACCAGAAAAAAAAAAATGACAGTGTTACCCATTATGTTTTTTTTTTCGGGGGGTGAAAAATTAAGTTTCTCCAATCTTCTCAAAACTCTGGATTCTGATAGAGGGCCACGAGACATGGACCTGCGTGCAAAAATTGAGGCTCTAGACCCTTCCAGAGCTGAGATATTGAAACTCAAAATTTTGGCCAGAAAAAAAAAATGACAGTGTTACCCCTTATGTTTTTTTTCGGGGGGTGAAAAATTAAGTTTCTCCAATCTTCTCAAAACTCTGGATTCTGATAGAGGGCCACGAGACATGGACCAGGGAGCAAAAATTGAGGCTCTTGACCCTTCCAGAGCTGAGATATTGAAACTCAAAATTTTGACCATAAAAAAAAATGGCAGTGTTACCCCTTATGTTTTTTTTCGGGGGGTGAAAAATTAAGTTTCTCCAATCTTCTCAAAACTCTGGATTCTGATAGAGGGCCATGAGACATGGACCTGGGTGCAAAAATTGAGGCTCCAAACCGTTCCAGAGCTGACATATTGAAACTCAAAATTTTGACCAGAAAAAAAAAATGACAGTGTTACCCCTTACGTTTTTTTTCGGGGGGTGAAAAATTAAGTTTCTCCAATCTTCTCAAAACTCTGGATTCTGATAGAGGGCCACGAGACATGGACCTGGGTGCAAAAATTGAGGCTCTAGACCCTTCTAGAGCTGAGATATTGAAACTCAAAATTTTGACCAGAAAAAAAAAATGACAGTGTTACCCCTTATGTTTTTTTTCGGGGGGTGAAAAATTAAGTTTCTCCAATCTTCTCAAAACTCTGGATTCTGATAGAGGGCCACGAGACATGGACCTGGGTGCAAAAATTGAGGCTCCAAACCCTTCCAGAGCTGAGAAATTGAAACTCAAAATTTTGACCAGAAAAAAAAATGGCAGTGTTACCCCTTATGTTTTTTTTCGGGGGGTGAAAAATTAAGTTTCTCCAATCTTCTCAAAACTCTGGATTCTGATAGAGGGCCATGAGACATGGACCTGGGTGCAAAAATTGAGGCTCCAAACCGTTCCAGAGCTGAGATATTGAAACTCAAAATTTTGACCAGAAAAAAAAAATGACAATGTTACCCCTTACGTTTTTTTTCGGGGGGTGAAAAATTAAGTTTCTCCAATCTTCTCAAAACTCTGGATTCTGATAGAGGGCCACGAGACATGGACCTGGGTGCAAAAATTGAGGCTCTAGAACCTTCCAGAGCTGAGATATTGAAACTCAAAATTTTGACCAGAAAAAAAAATGACAGTGTTACCCCTTATGTTTTTTATTCAGGGGGTGAAAAATTAAGTTTCTCCAATCTTCTCAAAACTCTGGATTCTGATAGAGGGCCACGAGACATGGACCTGGGTGCAAAAATTGAGGCCCCAAACCCTTCCAGAGCTGAGATATTGAAACTCAAAATTTTGACCAGAAAAAAAATGACAGTGTTACCCCTTACGTTTTTTTTCGGGGGGTGAAAAATTAAGTTTCTCCAATCTTCTCAAAACTCTGGATTCTGATAGAGGGCCACGAGACATGGACCTGGGTGCAAAAATTGAGGCTCTAGACCCTTCCAGAGCTGAGATATTGAAACTCAAAATTTTGACCAGAAAAAAAAAATGACAGTGTTACCCCTTATGTTTTTTTTTCGGGGGGTGAAAAATTAAGTTTCTCCAATCTTCTCAAAACTCTGGATTCTGATAGAGGGCCACGAGACATGGTCCTGGGTGCAAAAATTGAGGCTCCAAACCCTTCCAGAGCTGAGATATTGAAACTCAAAATTTTGACCAGAAAAAAAATGACAGTGTTACCCCTTACGTTTTTTTTTTCGGGGGGTGAAAAATTAAGTTTCTCCAATCTTCTCAAAACTCTGGATTCTGATAGAGGGCCACGAGACATGGTCCTGGGTGCAAAAATTGAGACTCCAAACCCTTCCAGAGCTGAGATATTGAAACTCAAAATTTTGACCAGAAAAAAAAATGACAGTGTTACCCCTTACGTTTTTTTTCGGGGGGTGAAAAATTAAGTTTCTCCAATCTTCTCAAAACTCTGGATTCTGATAGAGGGCCACGAGACATGGACCTGGGTGCAAAAATTGAGGCTCTAGACCCTTCCAGAGCTGAGATATTGAAACTCAAAATTTTGACCAGAAAAAAAAAATGACAGTGTTACCCCTTATGTTTTTTTTCGGGGGGTGAAAAATTACGTTTCTCCAATCTTCTCAAAACTCTGGATTCTGATAGAGGGCCACGAGACATGGACCTGGGTGCAAAAATTGAGGCTCTAGACCCTTCCAGAGCTGAGATATTTAAACTAAAAATTTTGACCAGAAAAAAAATGACAGTGTTACCCCTTATATTTTTCTTCGGGGGGTGAAAAATTAAGTTTCTCCAATCTTCTCAAAACTCTGGATTCTGATAGAGGGCCACGAGACATGGACCTGGGTGCAAAAATTGAGGCTCTAGACCCTTCTAGAGCTGAGATATTGAAACTCACAATTTTGACCAGAAAAAAAAATGACAGTGTTACCCCTTATGTTTTTTTTTTTCGGGGGGTGAAAAATTAAGTTTCTCCAATCTTCTCAAAACTCTGGATTCTGATAGAGGGCCACGAGACATGGACCTGGGTGCAAAAAATGAGGCTCCAAACCCTTCCAGAGCTGAGATATTGAAACTGAAAATTTTGACCAGAAAAAAAAAATGACAGTGTTACCCCTTATGTTTTTTTTCGGGGGGTGAAAAATTAAGTTTCTCCAATCTTCTCAAAACTCTGGATTCTGATAGAGGGCCACGAGACATGGTCCTGGGTGCAAAAATTGAGGCTCCAAACCCTAAGCTGAGATATTGAAACTCAAAATTTTGACCAGAAAAAAAAAATGACAGTGTTACCCCTTACGTTTTTTTTCGGGGGGTGAAAAATTAAGTTTCTCCAATCTTCTCAAAACTCTGGATTCTGATAGAGGGCCACGAGACATGGACCTGGGTGCAAAAATTGAGGCTCCAAACCCTTCCAGAGCTGAGATATTGAAACTCAAAATTTTGACCAGAAAAAAAAATGACAGTGTTACCCCTTATGTTTTTTTCGGGGGGTGAAAAATTAAGTTTCTCCAATCTTCTCAAAATTCTGGATTCTGATAGAGGGCCATGAGACATGGACCTGGGTGCAAACATTGAGGCTCCAAACCGTTCCAGAGCTGAGATATTGAAACTCAAAATTTTGACCAGAAAAAAAAATGACAGTGTTACCCCTTACGTTTTTTTTCGGGGGTTGAAAAATTAAGTTTCTCCAATCTTCTCAAAACTCTGGATTCTGATAGAGGGCCACGAGACATGGACCTGGGTGCAAAAATTGAGGCTCTAGACCCTTCCAGAGCTGAGATATTGAAACTCAAAATTTTGACCAGAAAAAAAAAATGACAGTGTTACCCTTTATGTTTTTTTTCGGGGGGTGAAAAATTAAGTTTCTCCAATCTTCTCAAAACTCTGGATTCTGATAGAGGGCCACGAGACATGGTCCTGGGTGCAAAAATTGAGGCTCCAAACCCTTCCAGAGCTGAGATATTGAAACTCAAAATTTTGACCAGAAAAAAAAAATGACAGTGTTACCCCTTATGTTTTTTTTCGGGGGGTGAAAAATTAAGTTTCTCCAATCTTCGCAAAACTCTGGATTCTGATAGAGGGCCACGAGACATGGTCCTGGGTGCAAAAATTGAGGCTCCAAACCCTTCCAGAGCTGAGATATCGAAACTCAAAATTTCGACCAGAAAAAAAATTACAGTGTTACCCCTTACGTTTTTTTGGGGGGGCGAACAATTAAGTATCCCCAATATTCTCAAAACTCTGGATTATGAAAGAGGGCCATGATAAATAGACCTGGGTGCAAAAATGGAGGCTGTAGACCCTTCCAGAACTGAGATATCAAAACTCAAAATTTCGACCAGAAAAAAAAAACGACAGTGTTACCCCTTATGTTTTTTTTTGGGCGAAAAATTAAGTATCCCCAATCTTCTCAAAACTCTGGGTTATGATAGAGGGCCATGAGAAATATACCTGGGTGCAAAAATGGAGGCTCTAGACCCTTCCAGAGCTGAAATATCGAAACTCAAAATTTCGACCAGAAAATAAAAAACGTCAGTGTTACCCCTTACGTTTTTTTTTTTGTTTTTTTGGGGGGCGAAAAATTAAGTATCCCCAATGCTCTCAAAACTCTGGATTCCGATAGAGGGCCATGAGAAATAGACCTGGGTGCAAAAATGGAGGCTCTAGACCCTTCCAGAGCAGAGATATCGTAACTCAAAATTTTTATCAGAAAAAAAAACGTCAGTGTTACCCCTTACGTATTTTTTTTTTTTTTTTGGGCGAAAAATTAAGTATCCCCAATCTTCTCAAAACTCTGGATTCTGATAGAGGGCCATGAGAAATAGACCTGGGTGCAAAATGGAGGCTCTAGACCCTTCCAGAGCTGAGATATCGAAGCTCAAAATTTCGACCAGAAAAAAAAAACGTCAGTGTTACCCCTTGCGTTTTTTTTTTTTGTTTTTTTTTTGGGTGAAAAATTAAGTATCCCCAATATACTCAAAACTCTTACCCCTTACGTTTTTTTTTTTGGGCGAAAAATTAAGTATCCCCAATCCTCTCAAAACTCTGGATTCTGATAGAGGGCCATGAGAAATAAACCTGGGTGCAAAAAATGGAGGCTCTAGACCCTTCCAGAGCTGAGATATCGAAACTCAAAATTTCGACAAGAAAAAAAAAAAACGACAGGGTTACCCCTTACGTTTTTTTTTTGGGGGGGGGGGGGGGGGGGGGGGGGGGGGGAATTAAGTATCCCCAATCCTCTCAAAACTCTGGATTCTGATAGAGGGCCATGAGAAATAGACCTGGGTGCAAAAATTGTGGCTCTAGAGTACATGAAATATATAAATCAAGAAATATAGGCCTATTAATATGAGTCTATAATAAACTGCATAATGCAATTAAATTGACAAAACTACAAATGTAAATTATAGAAATTGGACGGTCTTCATTATCACTGGCAGTACTAAATGACAATCAGTGAAAGATATCCACAGAGAAATTCACTTCAATGTAATAATCAAACAAAATGAGCCGCGATGCTAGCGGGATAATCTGCTCGTTAAGCAGGATCAAATTACCGTTAGAAAGATCGCTTAACATAACAAACATTATCTAACTCAGCACAGATCGTCAGATTGTATTTAAACTGCAATATTAACAATATACAAAGAAGGAAACTTACTCTGTCATAAACTTTCTCTTGCACATAAACACTGCACATGAACGCGTGCACGATATGATCGCTCAACTGGTGTGGCTTTGTGAATACATAGTTCCCACAGGCGAATTAATGTCACGTGACCTCCCCGTAGACGCCATCTTTGAGGGCAAAACCGCTGTGTTTACCATAGGTTTTTACAGAGTTTTATCAGAGAATGTCGTTTTACAAACAAATATTTATTTCTGTTTATATTGTTATGCAAATCATGAAAAGACAAAGTGAAATAGATTATAAAGAGACTATTAAAACAAGACAGCGAGAGGTACAATGCGAAAATTTCATTCATAAATGGTGTGGATCCGTATGCAGTAACGAAGGAAGCACTGAGCAATGATTAAGCAGCTTTGCCTCAGATACAGTATTTTCATGTGTACCATTATCTGGTATTGGTGAGGAGTTTTTCACACATTGTGAGCAATTCCGAGTCTGGAAATCACTGGAGGCGAGGCGTACAATCTGCTTGCCGTGGGCTGGTTCGGTGACGTTTGCTCAAGTGCAATCAATGGAAAAGTAACTTTGTCATCATAGCGAAGTAGCATGATGCTAATCTGTCTATTAAAAAGCCATATCCTGCACAACTTAATTCCTATGTTCCCCTTAAAACAGTCACCGGTGCTTTCTGTAATATGCATGTACTAATGCGGGCGTCATGGTTCGGTGCATGAATATAAAAATAAATAACTCGAGTGCTATTTAATTAATGTAATGCGGAACTACATTATACGCGGGTTCTTTAGGGACATAATCTGAATTTGCACTACTGGAATGTGAGATAAAACAGTGGAAACAATGTTGTTTTGTATGTTTTTAATACCTCGTCATTTTGTTCATACAGGACATTATTCAAACTGCAATGTGTTAACTTATATTTCTTTACACTCGCAATAAAAAACATTGTGCTTTTGTCAAACAAATTCTTGTGTGTTTTGAGTGAGTTTCTTTCCTGTTTATCCTCGCCAGCCATAATCTCCGTCATTGTTCGGACAAAAGCTTAGTCTTCTCACATCCATGGAGTCTAATGACGGGTATAGTGTAAAATCCCGATTTTACTAAACCTCCGGCACGATTTTATCATCCATTGACCCAGCAGGAGATGACCATTTTCACTTTATAGCACGAAACTCACTTCACTTCGTTCAACTCCTATTGCTTCTTCTAATGTTTTGCCCGCAGCAATGGCGCCGGGTCGGCAAATGCCCGTATGTTGTGACGTCATGTGGGAACTATGTATAGGCAATTACAATAGGCTTTATGTCGAGCGTCACGTGACCAAACCGGAAAACGGGTCTCATCGCATCCGCTTGTCATAGAAAGTGTTAACGGCCGTAAGAACTGACTACGATATCTATGGATTTGTAAGGTAATCAGCTAACCTACCTATTTCACTTTGTTATTGGCGTTTTATTCCATTTAAATATCTAAACGTTACTGTGAAGAATAAAAAATATAAAACGTTTAAATATCAATCTGCACATGTGAGGGATATTGGTTATGCTAATCTTTATCGCTCCTTTTAAGTTATCTTGATTAAAACCGCAAAAAATTTCATGAAGCACATACAAAAGATCTGGACCGGAAGCGACGAGACCCGTTTTACAGAGAATGCGGAAGTAAGTTGTGCATAAAGCCTATTAGAGGGCTTTTACACTGGGCTCGTTTGCTGCGGTCCGAGCCCGGGCGCGTTTGTTTCCGGCGCCCCCCGCAGCGTTGGTCTGGTTTCACACTCAACCGAACCCTGGTGCTTTTGCGTGCATCTTACGTCATCGCGAACGTGCGCGTCGCATGATAGAAAGCAGAACGTGGGTAAATATTGTGTGTTTTTTTTTATTAATGTGCTGCTATTATGAGCAGTTGAGTGAACAATACAGGTTTACTGTGCGTGTCACATAAGGTGGACTTCTGCTTACGGACTCTTTTGAGGAGACAGTGGATTTCCAAATGTGTTGCTCTGATTCCATGCGCAATGCACGAATACACTGCAGGCTCACTCTCGTTCGTATCCAAGGTAATTCTACAAAACTATCATCCCTTACAAGTGTTTTATTTAACTGAATACATCACAATAAGCTAAAACGCATGCGCAGGATACTTTACTTCCTGAACTAGTGCGCGCCCGAATCCGTGTTGATTTCACATTCACGCGAACCGCGGCAACCGAACTCAGACCACCTCCTCCAGGTAGTCTCGGGTTCGTTACCCCAGTGCGCACCCGGGTCCCATGACAGCTTTCACATTAGCGATTTTTCATGCGAACCGTGTCCCGTTCCGAACTAAACTGCCAGTGTGAAAGCCCCCTTAGTCCGTACGTGCTGAGAATGCTGCACTACGGTATTTGCGTACAACGCAACTTAAAAAGTCACCCACGTAACCAACTCAATATTTAAAGGGAGAGAATTCACAACACATACTTTCAAACAAACAAACAAACACACACACACACACACACACACACACACACTTGCATGTTGAATGGTTTTCTGAAATATTCAATTTACTCACTGCATATTTGTATAATTCAGATAATAATAACTATAATAATAAAAGTTATTAATAATAATAACCAATAATGCACAATAAAGAAAATAACAAAATATAAAGTTAAGCCACTTCATAAGACTACACAATTTAGTGAATATTTAATTAACTGTAAATGCATAGCATAATGCCTTTATGGGGTTTCTTCTTGTCTTCAAGGAAAAAGCCAGCGACCCGACATATAAAAGTTGATTCTGATTGGTCCTCTTCTGTGCATTCGAAGTGCTGATTGGCTCATGCAGATAGAACCTTATAGAGCCAAGTTAGAGTTCGACTTTGTAGATAGAACCTTTGTGTTTTTACAATAAAAAGTCCCACAATGAACACTACTTAAAGGGGTGGTTTAGTCCTCTTTTTCTTTGCATGATTGTGTTTATGGGGTGCAATATAACATGTATTCGTGGTTTTTCTTTTTTAAAAAGTCTTATTTTTCATAAACTTCACCTTTATCGTCAGCCGCGCTCTCCCGTGTCCCCTGAACGAGCGGTTTACTTCCTGATTCTATGAAAACACTCCCTCAGAAACACGTCGTGGGCTCAGATTGGTTCGTTTGGGCGGGTGTGTTGTGATTGGCTAAACTGTCGCTCACGTTGTCCGGAAGGTTAACGCCTATTACCTTACGGGGAAACGCCAGCTCCGGTCCAGATGTAAATAATGGTGTCGAACTGCAGTATCAGTGAGGCAGAATCAGACCGAGAAAGCCGCGATGAAGCGAGTCAAACAGAACCACACCACACACGGCTCTTACTAAACGTTTCTGAATGATAAGTTGACATATTTTTTAACCATATACACGTTTGTTTTACACAATAGCATCTGACTGGCAACGATAGCAACTGAGCAACTGACTGGCTACTAATGTTAAGCACAAACAGCGGTGGCAAGTTTACGTTCTTGATCAAATCGAAAATAACGTCATAAAGCATATATACATGAAAAATACGTTTAAAACATTAGTACTTTTACAAAATTCAGGTCCATAATGTTTGTACGCGTTTGTCGTAGACACAAAATACTAGCATAACTAGTAGCCTAGTGGCTAGAAAGCCATCGCTGGCATTTTGAAAAAATAAAACATAAATAAAACACAGGCTAACGTTACGTCTGGAATTATACATGCAAATACATTTAAAACGATTAAGTCTTAGCCTACTTACAGGTTGTGGTCCAACAACTGCTGCCTCTGGTTTTAAAGTTGGATCTGCTTCATTGTTTTCTTGCTGCATTGAACTCATGGAGATTCTAGAAGCTGTCTTCCGTAAAATTGCGCAGCACAGAGAGCTAGATTACGATCGTCACTTTCAGGAACATAATCAAACATAAATTGTATCCATTGTTGATGAAGTATAGCATCCGTGGGAAGCTTGAAACACAGAAGACCTGACAGCTGCGTGAACACAACTCACTCGACGTGCTGCAGAAATATGCACATGCCATTTCCTGCATATTCCGAAGGGAGTGTTTGATGCAAATGTGCGGGTTAGTGACGTACCATAACCCAATGTAGTCCCAATCGAGTCGTTTTTGTAGGCGTTTACACTTCCTGGTTTTTAAAAGACGATATCTCTGCTTACATTGACCTTTCAGCGCTGCAACTTTGCAGATACTGTTAATGCACCATCAGCAACATTACACACTATTTAAAATCAAAAAAGTGAAACTGGAATCTACCACCCCTTTAAAAAAACACATCACATAACGTAAATAAGTTGTCATAGAATAAGAAAATGTGAATAACTCAATTTTGACAAAAATGTCAGATAGAACCTTATAATTCCAAGGGGACGATACATACATATATATGTAATATCATGTGGCATAGCGCAGCGCAAATCACATTGTATCTGAAACGCTCAACCAAGCGGCCAGGGCAGCGCATACCGCGTCATGTGTGAAAACTCAGATTGAGCGCAAACGAAGCACCACAACCTCGAAACTTTAAAGGGGTGATGAACTGAGAAATCAAATTTTCCTTGAGCTTTTGACATCTAAGAGGTCATCATATTATAAGAATATCCTGTAAGTTTCAGAACTGAAAACATCCTTGTTAGTCCAATAAAAGCTTTTATTGAAACAGCCTCTGAAAACGACTCGTTTTTAAAAGTGGGGAAATATGACGTCAAAGATTATAAAACACTACCCCCGCAGAAGAAGATCAACATCTACAATAACACGGGCGGTTTAGCTCCGCCCACCGATTCACGCATTGCACGCATAGATGAATAACATACATGTTTACCTCGTGATAACAAACCGGTTCGAGCAACCGAGCAATACAGAATATTGTGCAGTGCCTGGTTGTGGAAGACAGTCGCTGCATAAGCTTCCTGTGGATTCCAATAGGACTGCATGGATAAACTTTATTTTTTTTAATGACGTTCCAGCTGATGAGAGCAACATCGTCGTCTGTTCGCTTCATTTCACTGAGGATTATTTTGTAAACAAGACTGGATTTGCAGACCGATTAAGAGTAAAGAACGGTGCTGTGCCGTCTATATTGGATCTGACAGGAATGGTGCAACACACGGACTCTGGGTTGAACATGTATGGGTGAATCCGGTTGCCATTTTACAACATTGAACGTTTTCTCCCTCGTGCACTGACGGGTGAGTTAAACTCATTATAATATGCAAAACTGTTCTCCACTCGCAGCAGTGGGCGTTTACTTCCAAGTCTTCAGAGCGACACGCCCATAAAAACTGACCGTTTTTTAGGTAGGCTCGTACAAAATAGCCTATTACTTATTCATTTTGATGTTTTTGAATGCAAAAACCGAGCGAATGTCATAAGTTGACCTCAGACAACAATATAATAAAATTCAAAAAGCCAGTTCATGACCCCTTTAAAAAAAGCCTGGAGGTACGGCCTTCTCTTGGCCAATGCTTCACTGTCTGCTGACGTACAGTCCAATCAGAAGTCGTATTTACTGGAAACAGGAGATTGACCGACTGCTCCGCCAATGACGAAAGAGCACAGGATACTCAATCAGGATGCACGGCTCTAGTCTCTGGTCAGAAGCCTAACAAACCAAAAGTGAACGAGACAGCGGGGGTTTACCACAGATCTCGCGCCGCGCTGACATGTCATCTGCGTGGTCGATTCCTCAACGCAGCACGGACGTGTTTCCTAGCGACACTCAATGGTCAGAAAACAGCTAAAGTATTGAAAATCCCCATTTCCACCATCAGGGAAATAATTAAGAAGTTCCATTCAACTAAAGATGTTACAAATCTGATTGGAAGAAGACATGTGATATTGTCTGAATGTGTGGAGAGGAGCTTTTGAGAGGCCAAAGACTCCCCAAGAGTTGCAGAGATTAGTTGAGTCTTGGGCTCAGAAAGCCTAAAAAAAGAAAAAAAAAATCAAATAACCCATACATCACCACATGTTGTTTGAGAGTTATTAAAGTAAAATCATCCTCGTCCATCCAAAAACAAACTCCATCATATTGTCAGACACGACTGAAACATCAAAAGGGACTGGATTCTGTGAAACTAAAAAAATATATATTTTTGATAGCAAGCTCAAACACACAGGGATAAAAAGTACTCAATGCCTAAGGTTAAATATACTGCTGCGTCTTTAATAAAAGCTTGTTTTATTCAAGTCTTTGTTGGTTGTTGCTTTTGCACTGTTCCTTCCCCCGAAAAAGAACATTGTTATTATTGAGTTCGGTGGGGTCATATTAAAGTTGTGTTTCAAAGAAGATACATAGGCTATTACTTGTGTGTCTATATATATTTAAACTGAGTAATAGGGCCTTCTCCCACTGATGTGCTGTCATTAATAATAATACGTTTTGTATAACATACATTTACACTAATTATTAAGAGCTCAATGGAATTGAAAGGAACATAGCCAGTAAGGATTATTCATCCTTCCACAAAACATATTCTCGAATTGATTATATTATTGTTTCAGCCCAGCTTGATGGTTGCATTGTGTCCTCACAGATATATTATTTTTATCCATGGTGCGATAGTCTATAAACTTCTAGGGGATAGAATGACTAGGTGTTGGAGATTAAATATTGCTCTATTGAAAAACAGTGACAACATCTCACAGCTTAATTATAATCTTGCTGACTTTCTGCTTCAAATCCACAATTCCCTGTGGGAAGTAACAATGTTTTCAAGGGGGGCACTGCTGTTTTCATCTTAGGACTTTATCTGATTTACAAATTCGATCTTTCTTATTGAAAATAGTCTAGAGAAACAGCTGACAGCGCTTAAAAATATATAACTCAGCTACGCATCATATTGCTGAATTTATATTTAATAGAAGTCAACTATAATTGACTTCATAATTATAATGAGAGGTCAAGCAGACTTCTGGCATTAAAAATGAAGGGAGTCTTTTTCGTTTATTACTAGTATTCAAGCACCTCAGAGGCTGATCATTCACAACCAGCGAGAAATGAATTATACATTTAAATAATTTTATTACACATTATACTCCTCAGAAGCAAACCCAAAAAAATTGTACAAAGATGGATTTTTTTTTGCTGACCCAAATCTTCTCTCTTTATCTCCAGAGGAAGCTATGGCTATAGGCACTCCTATCACATTAGAGGAATTGACTAGAATTGGCTAAAATCTATGAAAATGACTAAGTCTTCTGGTTTAGATGTGCTTCTTCTTGAACTTTTTCATGAGGTATAGGATCAGGTCAGGTGGGACCATTGATTCTGGCTTCAATAAATTATGCCATTATGGGATGTTTCACAGAGACCAAACAATACATATATTTACCCATCTACAGCACAGCATTGCCCTTAGGCAACAGGAGGTTCTCATAAGCCCCAGGTTCAGTATATGTTTCTTTAAATTATTGTAACCAATTAGAATGGTCAAAAAAGTCCCAAAGTATAGTCGAATAAGGTGGGAGTCACTATCAAGCACCATTTGAAAGCGGGACTTCTTCGTCTGACAAAGTCACAGGAGCACATGGTGAAAGAAAAAGATTATTTGCTTTCCAAAGTGACTTACAAATGAGAACAATAGATGCAGTTAAACTAATGATGGGACAACAATATGCAAGTGATATGACCCTTCCCAATTTTAAAAGTATGTGTACTTTTATTTTTTTTATAAAGATAATTGATATAGAAGATAAAGTGTTAGTATTAATGGATCAAGTGTTGCCGAAAAAGATGCATCTTCAGACATTTCTTGAAAATGGCCACGGACTCAGCAGCTCTGGTTGAGTTGGTCAGGTCATTCCACGCATAGATATGTATATAAAGGCTAGATGTGTCGTCAGCGCTGCTGGCCAATGGAGGTCGTCGTCTGCACCTGGCGGCCATCTTGTCACAGGCAGCTCGCTCACTCGTAACATTGTGGTAATGGTACATGTACTATTTAAATAACCATGAATTGATAAATTTTCTACCGATTTTCAAACGGTTTGGTTTGTTATAAACGTCAGAGATGTAGCTATGACACTGCATACTTATGAATAATAAGTGTATAAATAAATAATCATCCAGATAATTATAGCCACATTAATAACGTTTGTAAGAAACCAAACCGTTTGTAAATCCGTCAAGATTTCAACGAGATAAGAGTATTTGTGTTCATGCTGACCACTCATCTTACATCAACTTGTCTGTGACAAGATGGCCGCCGGTGACGATGATAGAAACTCCGCCGTAACACAGCCCTGTCCCAAATCGCGCACTTCACACAGACTTGCGGTCTCGTGGACTTAAATTGCGCGTGCTCGCCGAGTCTACGAGTCCGTACGCTGTCCCATTTGGCATTTTAACGCTCTGAAGTGTGCTCAGCAGCCACCCCTTTGTACCCTTGAAGCGGTCTTCCGCTTTAACTACCCAGAAATCCTTGCGAAAGGCTAATCAGAAAACAGATGGGAGGAGATTTCGCTCACGGATGTAAAGATGGAATATTAAAGGTGAAGTATCATTATGGTTTTTATGACATAGGCGTATACATTTTACCAGTTGTTACTTACAGTCTATTCGACCTTTAGAGACCAGTGGTTGATATGTCAAACATAATAAAAGTGCGTTAAATAATACGATCACATTATATGATTCATTACATAAATAGAACCGAATGTATTGGCTTTACTGAGTCATAAACGTATTATGAGTAACCTTTCATTTTGTGTTAAAATTGAACATTGTGTATTATTATGTATTAAAAAAACAACTTTTTTTTTATTATTGTATATGCCCAGGTGGCATACAATTATAGAACTTTAAAAGCAGGCTGCGTTGTTCACATGGACATAAGATGGGAAAATAAAATAAATCCTGTTTTTCTTATACTGTCTATGCAACAACCAGACCGTATAGGCTACCTGTTTCCGGCGTGATGATCGAGTCTGTCCCAAAAATACCTCTCAATGCGCCCTCGAAGACTCGCGCTAAGGGCACTATAGGTCTGCACTTCATGACGTCACCGAAGTGTGGACTCTGAGGAAGTCCACAAGTCCAGAGTATGCCATTTGGGACAGGGCCCTAGCCTTTATATACATATCTATCATTCCACCAGCAGGAATTTTGTGTCTTTGAGATGGCACCACAAGATGGCGTTCATATGCAAGTTTCTGGGTGGCTTTAGTAATCTTATTTAAAATTACATGTACTGTACATAAAATATTTGTATGTATTAAGATTTATAGAAGCCTTTTTTTGTTTTTAGCATGTTCAGAAATTCAGTTTCTCTTTTTGATGCCTAAGTGCGGTAAGGGGTGTCTTTGCTGGCAATGTATTAGGATGTTATCACATATCACATGTTTTATTGCACAAAATAAACGTATATAGTTGGATTTATTTATTTTTGATTTCTTGACATTTTAGATTTTATCTTTTTTATTTGGTATTGCTCTTTAAGCATTGTCCTATGATATGTGAATCAATTTTATTTATGATTCTGTACCATTGCAGCACGACGTTTGCCCTAAGGCAACAAAAACATATTTTCAGGGTGAGTCGAAAAAAGTTATCAATAAAATGTTCCTAAATTAACCAATACATTATGTGGAATCATTATTTGATCGTTTAACATCAAAACGGTTTAATTACTCTACTCTTAAAAAAAGCCTCCATATTTCCTCAAGGCTATAATTTTTGATATCCTAAGTACTTGCAAATCAAATCGAACCACCGATGGGTTAACTGATAAATGAGGACCAGACAGGTTTTATTAAAGGCAGACAGGCCTCCAATAATGTCAGAAGACTTTTTCGCATATCCTTGTAACATGTAATAATCCAGCAGCACTTTTCAGCTATAGACACTGAAAAAGCCTTTGACAGGCTTGAATTGAGGTATTTATGAGTGCTTAATGTATTCGACTTTGATTGTAATTTTATACAGTTGATAAAATTAATTCTACGTGGCATTGATTCAACAAGGTGCTGAAAGGATTCTTTAGATTTGTTGGCCCATATTGATAGGATAGCATCTTGCAGTTGATATTGTGGGAGATTTGTGAGAAGCACATTCAGGGCACAAAGCTCCCGTTTCATCACATCCTAAAGATGGTCTATTAGGTTGAGTTCTGGTGACTGTGGGGGCCATTTTTGTAAGAGAACTCTGTCATGTTCAAGAAACTTTTGAAATTATTCGAGCTTTGTGACATGGTGCATTATCCTGCTGGATGTAGCCACCCGAGGATGCGTACATGGTGACCATAAAGGGATGGACATGGTCAGAAACAATGCTTAGGAAGGCTGTGGCAATTTAAACGATGCCCAATTGGGACTAAGGGATTAAAGTGAGACAAGAAAACATCCCCCACACCATTAAACCACTACCAGCCTACACAGTGGTAACAAGGCATTATGGATCCATGTTCTCATGTCTCAGGCCATGAGTTAGTATCTTGAGGCCACAAGATAGTATCTTGAGGCCACGAGTTACTATCTTGAGGCCACGAGTTACTATCTTGAGGCCACGGGTTACTATCTTGAGGCCACAAGTCACTATCTTGAGGCCATGAGATAGTATCTTGAGGCCACAAGATAGTTATAATTACTTTTTTTTTTTTTTTGCCAAAGTGGGACTAGGGGGGCTCTGTAGTTGTAAAAATGAGTAGAAAAATGATTCCACTGATCCTGCTTATAAAGAGATGATCATGTCGTGCTATCTCTGAGTTATAAAGATACCGGTCATATTTTGGTTCCAAGTAATACAATTAAAAAAGGGTTGCAACAATAGTTTTTTTTTCTTTTACTTTATTTTTCTTTTGTATTCAAAGTGAATATTGACAATAAAACACCATGATTTTTTATTCACTCACCAAAAGTCACCTGGAAATTCAGTTTAATGTGACTAAGTAGAGAAGGCTTGGTCACATCTTTATTCACTGAGAACTAGAGAGGAAACATCAATTACACTCTGCAAAGACATTATATCCAAAGGGTTACATTTCCCCAGTCCTCATACTGTTAAATATTGCACAGTGCAAGTGCTACGTGACAAAACTAGTGTAGCATCAAACCAGAGAAGCAAATTAAACGAAACGCTAAAACAAAAGTTTACACATATCGAAACAGTGAATAACAATTTAATTTGATCAACTCTTAATTAACCAAGAAACTGAAACATGAAATTCATAACTTGCAGTGTGAAGTAACTTCTTTGACAGACGTGCAGATCCGTGGATCTGCTTATAGACAGATCGAAAAGCATAATACCAGGGAAGTGAATTTCAGGTTGAATGGTAAATCATTTAGACAAAACTATTTTGCCAACATAATTTCCAAAATAAAAATGGTGGTGTTGATGTTTACTGAATACGGTTATTAGAAAAGTTCAGCAGAAATCATCCATATCCATTAATTTGTTTAAATATGAACACACAATACATATTGAAAGTGTTGAGTACAGTTTTTTCGATATTGACACGGGATGTATTCAGGCTAAATGCTGGTGAACGCCATATCACAGGGATCAAAACATGCACAGGGTCTTAATGAATCAAAATTAATATCAACAAGGCTTTTAGTCTTTAAAATTAGCTGGCTAAGATTAACTAGAAATATATTAGTGATTATTAGTATTTAATATTATCTATGAACAAAAAAAAAAAAAAAAAAAAAAAAAAAAAAACTTCGATCCCTGGAATGGTAATTTTACGGTTTGTTCTTTCTCGTATTTGGTCTGGTCAGTGGGTGAGCTGAATACTTGTTTTTGCAAAGTGAATGTGTCATTACCAAAATCTCAATCAAGGCACACACTGTGTTGCTTACACTGATCAAGAAAAAAAAAAAGAAAAAAAAAGACATGACCAAACATGAATATAACATCAGCTGACATCAGTGATCATTTGCTTAAAAACATGTTCTCGATTATCAAATGACAAACATTAATAAAAATCACAATTCAGTTGGACAATTGATTTAATCACAACACTGTACTCTCATATCAAAGCATGGCCATGTGGTTACTGCACACTAGACCTTCAATAAGTGCTCAGTGGCATGAGGTTATGGGGCTGCTTATCGTATTAACCAAAAGCTCCTTGACAAAAATTACTAATGTTTGTATTTCTGAAACACAGCAGAATAACTTTTAAATTGGATAAAGTTAAATCAGTCCTGCAAGCTATTACAAGTCGAAAACACAAATGAACAGGTAAACATACACAAATTAAGTTAAACAAATTCATCCAGTAATATATGCAGCGATGAGCCAGAACGGTTATGAAGATACAATACTGATTTGAAAAAGAAAAAGGAAAACTCTACGTGTCCATTATCAGCAATACAGTAGTTACGATGACACTCCAAACATTGAAGCAAAATTACTCAAAATCAAAATCCACTTCTAGTTTAGGCAATCAGAGAGACTCATACACATAAACAAATGCAGTTATGAACTAGTCTAATCTAATTTCACAGCTATCCGAAGTGGCAATCAATATATAGCAGCGTGTCTATGATACATTCAAGATAGATGATACGACTTATTACTTGTTCAAAAAAGCTAAACATAACCTCAGCCATTTTTTTAAATACAATTTTCGAAATTTACCCCATGACTAGAATTACTACAGTATATGTGAGGTCTATGCAGAGAATAGCTACCTTGCTCAGAGAAACAGCTCTGTTCCAAAACCTAGCGAGCTGCCTTGCTAACTTCTCGCGAAGAGGCTCCACCCACAATTGATTACAAAATAGAGTTTGATGTTAGCAATGCATGGTGCTAAGCTAACAGCACTTGCTCTTGTAAGCAGAAAAAAATGGCATGTTCACCACAAAAAAAAATTACAGTAGAAATCACCCCTAATTTTATGATAAGCAGGATTCAGTTTATGGCACTGCTCATGCTGTATCCGTAACAACGATTGACCGCTGTACAGGGTTGCCAGGTCTGTGTAAATAAAGCTAGCCCAATCGCCAATCAAAAATAGCCCAGTTACGATACCCCAAATATCAAAACTCAAATTATGCAATTCCTATACCTAAAATACATATTTTAAAGTTACTGTTAAGCAAATTGAAAACCAGTACATCATAGTGATCATAAACAGCTAAAAGGCTCCCTTCCCAGTGGCCCTCCTTCCCAACACTTAACATAACAGTTTTATCATTAATAGAAGAATAATAATAAAACAAATATATGAATGCAATATTTAAATCAATGCAATAATATGATCAACCCACACCAACTTGGCAACCCTGCCATCATACAACTCTTGACAGTGATTCAATGATGGCAAGCCTATAATATGATTGGTTTAAAGGGATACTCCACTTTTTTTTTTTTTTTTTTTTTTGGAAATAGGCTCATTTTACAACCCCCCCCCCCCGAGTTAAACAGTTGAGTTTTACCTTTTTTGAATCCATTCAGCCGATTTCCTGATATTTACAAGAATGTCAGTAACCAGACAGTTTCTGGTCTCATTGACTTCCATAGTAGGAAAAAAATATACCATGGAAGTCAATGAGACCAGAAACTGTCTGGTTACTGATATTCTTCTAAATATCAGAAAATCGGCTGAATACATTCGGAAACGGTAAAAACTGTTTAAACTCTGGGGGAGTGGTAAAATGAGCCTATTTCCAAAAAAAGTGGAGTATCCCTTTAAGAGGCACCATTGACCGTTTGGATTTTTGCAATGGTAGAGCCACGGAGGATGATTCTTTGTTTAAGAGAATCTGACAGCCTTTGCATCAGGAGATGAACTACGATGCCTTGAAATATCGCTAGGTTTTGGAACAGAGCCTTCAAATTACAGTCTTTGGTGGTGCACAAGCAAACTTCATTTGAGAGGCAAAAACACAAACCAAGCAGAACAAACTCAATACAAAAACTATATATATATATATATATATATATATATATATATATATATATAGCCTAAAGATAAAAACACACACAATATATTTATTCTCCCTGACGGAATGTATAAAATGCAGTTGACACCAACAAGCTTTCAACGTATGATATAATGGTATAATTAAGAAAAAAAAAAATCAATTCACACATGCATAAATGATAATTTCACACCTTAAACCGTGTCAAGCTTCAGCACTAAAAAATACTAGCTCTATTATATGTATATATACTCATAAATGTCTACACATCAAATACTGCATGGTCTGCTCAGGCTAAGATGAATTCATGACCCTGAATCAAAGACCGATAGTTGCATTTGTGTCTTCATCTAGTCGAAGCCATGCCCACCACACAAAACACAAACACACACAAACCCGAAGAACTAAATACACAGACAAAAAGAAAAACAAACCTTTAACTATATATAGATTGTATTGCAGTTTTACTAAACAGTACAAATACTGTTAGATTTTTCTCCATAGAAATTCAAAGAATTCTCTACACAACTAATAAATTCAAGATAACGACAACAACAAAAAACTTGATTAAAACAACAAAATCAACAGCAAGCATTCGCAGCAGCAAAAGCTGGCCGTTCTCCTATGAAGTAACGAAGAGTAAATCACTACATCCCAAATATACATTGGATCCAAAAATAAGCACTGCAGTTTGTGCAATGCAGTACATTGATGCCTATCTATGCATGAAATAATACACCAGTGTGTGTATATACACATTACACACAAACACACTCACACAAAAAAGAATGCGTGGACTGATTTGAATTGCAAGTGCTGCAGTCCAGGACACGTACACACACGAACACATTGAATACACACACAGAGAGAGTGTAGTAGAACAAACAACTGCCGATATATATAAGGCACTATGGCTGGGGGACAACAATGCAGCGAGCCTCTCGACACAAAGAGCCCCTCTATAGGCTTCTCTCTGATCAACATCATGCAACACATGCAGAATGTGATGAACGACTCTTTTAGGAGACTCCATTCCAAACGACACCAAAGACACAGAGAGAAGTACAAATACTTGGAACGCAAGAAAACACGGAGAGTGGACACGTTAATCAGTTGTGAACACCACACTGGGCTGTCTTTACAAACAAACATGTGTTGTATACAAGGTAAAGGCAATGTATAAAAATAAGTTGACGATCACATGATTTTGGACACCATCCATCGTTGATATTCATTAGAGGAGCGTTCAAATCTGAAGATCTGAAAATCCGATAAGGTGATCAAATGTGCAAAACAGTTTGGGTTTTTTTCTTATTTATCCAATCTCTTGCTTCTCAACCGTGCACGTTCTTTATCCACATGCTAAAGACTTTCCAAACGTTTCCTTTTTAAAGCTAATTTTAATTGCACTCAAGTCTGTGTGATTCAGAGAAACTGCTTTCTTTCTTTCTTGTGCCATGGCTTCGGGTGGTTTCAACAGAGAGCCTGGCATCGCGCCCGCCATTGGGTTGCAGAGCGAGTCTTTAGATGTATGGGTATTGGTTTAGTTTGGTGGGACTGAGGGGGAAGCCTGCGTATGCGGGTGATGCGATGAAGGAGTGTGGAGGGAACAGGGGCTTGAATTGGCCTTGAGGGTGGAGGGTGGGTGAGGGCAAGAGGCGGTTGAGCCCCACAGTGACCTGGTGCACGAGGTGGCCTGCCGGATGGGAGAGGCCATATGCCGTCTGAAAGACGTGATTCCGTGTGGACCCAGGTGAAGCCAAGAGGTGGGCCATGGGGGCATTTGTCACCAGGGGGCCTGAAGGGGGGTAGGACAGCAAAGTTGGCTGGGTGTGAGGGTGGATGCCCAGGTGTGATTGAGGAGGGTGGGCTGTGTGGGTGGGACTAGCATGAGGCAGAGTGAAGGTGTGGCCGTGTACGGTGGGCGGGATGAATGCTTGAGGGCGGCGGTGGCTATAGTTCCCGTTCCACTCCTGGTGGGATGAGCCATAATGCTGGACCTAAAGCATGAACCAATCAGTTTATTCCAAGAAAGAACAAATGGCAATCAAGTCATAACTAAGACTGGGTTGTTGTAAGTAAGGACACACCAATATGGAAGCCGATCAGCCAGTAATTTTTTTTTGTTAAAGCCGAGAACCAATAAATGTTCACACGTGCAAATATATTACCGAATGACAGCCTGTAGAGCAAGGCATCATCAAATCTTTTTACATTATCATACCATTTGGGCAAGGCCAATGGTTGACTCCTGTTTACACCGGACACAACAATAGAGTCGCATCAAAAGCAAATATAAATCATTATAATCAGTGATGCTGTCTACAGTGGATACCGTACACAGATGCCCGATCAATTTGTGATTTACTCAGCATGCTTGAGCTACTCCCAAAACAGGACAAATTGAAGAGTAAAAGAAAATTTGCTTTGATACATCCGGTTCAAACAGCGTGTTAGTGTCTGTACAGTCGTCAGAAGAACACCAGTGTCAGGAACAAGTGGATGGTTTATTTTTAACTTTGTGTGCAAAAACTTTATTATTATTATTATTTTTATTACAAGTGAACCTCAAGGAAGATAATTAAAAAATCCACGTCTTGACCCATTTAATAAATGTTAAAATTACATTTTTTCCAAATAAATGAAAAAATAAAATCATTAATAAAATTAATTTACAATATATATTAGGGCTGTCAAATGATTAAATCACGATTAATCGCATCCAAAATAAAAGTTTGTGTTTACATAATATATGTGGGTGCACTGTGTATAATTATTTTATATATATATATATATATATATATATATATATATATATATATATATATATATACATACATACATACAAATATATACACACATGCATGTATATTTAGGAAAAAAATATTATTTATATATAAAACATTTATATATAATATAAATTATACATAAAGCTATATACAGTAAATATATGAAAATATTTCTAATATATACAAGCGTGTGTGTATTTATAGTGTATTTATATATATAAAATAATTATACACAGTGCATCCACATATATTATGTAAACACAAACTAATATATATATATATATATATATATAAACACATTCATTTTGAGATATACTAAAGATTATAATTTAAAAATAATATTTTGCCATAATTTTTTTTTCCCACATTGTTTACATTGCTTCTACTTAAAATAATTGTGGTGGTAAAAATTGTGGCAAAATGCTCCATGTCAAAAGGCCTTAAGAAGTTTTTTAACACCAATTTGATTCAAATTCGATCAATTCGAACTCAAGACATCTCCGCTTTTATTTTTGTATATATTATTTGGCGTTAGTACATAGTAGTGCTATCGAAATCTAATAATCTCACTTTACAACAACCAATAAGATAAGAAGTGCAGCAGGTTTAGAAACAGGCGCAGAGGAACTGACCTGTCCAAAGGAGAGCTGCTGTTGAGAGTGCTGCAGGGGTGGGAAAGCCTGTGTGGTCTTCCGTTGGTGGTTCACCAGTAATGTTGAGTAGGGCGGCTGTCTGTTGGAACCACTGCGGCCTTTGGGTGGGCATGATGGCTCTATAACTACAATAGAAGAAACAGTCACTACTTGAAAATCTCATGAAATAGTGCTAGATAGGTTTACACTTCTTGCAAGAGGTATTCAGAACAACAAATGGCAAAAAAAAAAAAAAAAAAAAAAATCCAAAAAAGAAACCACATCAATCAAACTTGCCCTGTTTTCTAATATTTACATCAGAGGCATTAGTTTGGAGTAAACCTAGTATTTAAAAATAGAAATTTAATTTGAAGCTAAACTGATTCCTATCTAAAGAATTTACCCTAACAAGCAGTAAAAAAACAACAACAACAACAACAAAAAAAAAACGCAGATTTTCAGTCATTAGCGCCATATACATCAGGAATTCCCGAACAGCATGGGGTTTAAGAGTTGATAAAAAGATAATGAATTAAATCATAATGTACAATTAAAGTGAATAAATAAAATCTCATCTCCAGGACAAAAAAAAAAAAAAAAAAGAAGAAAACCCGACAAGCAATGTGACCCAACAAATGTGTTCTGGTCCAAATGCTTTATTGCAAATGGAGACTGTTGTCCATGATGATTGTTTTTGTCAGTGTATGATTATAACTTCTGTTGTGAGTATATTATTCAAACCAGGCTACTGCTTTAAACTAGGGCTGCTTGTCTCCCTTTAGGAGTAAGGACATTTTTCCCCTGTCCGTCTTAAGGTTGACACTCACAAACTATTTTTTTCATACAATATGAATTCGAACTGGGTTTGTCAGTGATGTACTTTAAAAGATTTGGTGGGATTGGTTACCTTTGCGGCCCATCAGCTCATTATTCTGAACCCGCATGGGCGGCACCACCATGGTGCGGATGGGCAGCTTGGCAGACTCGGTCTCCGTAGTTCCATTGGCTTTGCGGTTCTGGTTGTTGTCATTAATATAGGTACCCTCGAGGAAGGGGCTGTCAGCTCGACTGGAGGACACCGACGCAGGCGAGCCATCCACCGTATCACATCCACTTTCGCGCTCATCATCTGACATACTGAACACAGACCAAATCAATCACTCTCAGACACACAGAACATACTCACTGATAAACAATGTTCAGAATGGAACACTATGCACTGATTAAGTTCAGTGTCATTAATTGTCATTTTTGCCCAAGGCCTAGTTAAAGGGTTAGTTCACCCAAAAATGAAAATTCTGTCAGTATTTACTCACCCTCATGTTGTTCCAAACCTCTATGTGTTTATTTGTTCTGCTATACACAAAGGAAGATATCTGGAAGAATGTTTTAATCAAACAGATCTCATTCCCCATTGACTACCATAGTAGGAAAAAATACATACTATGGTAGTCAATGGGGAATGAGATCTGTTTGATTAAAACATTCTTCCAAATATATTCCTTTGTGTTCAGCAGAACAAATAAACACAGAGAGGTTTGGAACAACATGAGGGTGAGTAAATACTGACAGAATGTTCATTTTTGGGTGAACTAACCCTTTAATTTCAAGGAAAATCCTCAACTTGGTAAAAAAAAAAAAACAAGATTATGCCAAAATGCCAGTTTTGTCAAGTATCATTGTAAGCACAGACTTAAATTAGTTAAATAAAGTCTTAAATGAGCAAAGAGTATTGAAAATGTGATGCATCAGATCGGTGTCTTACGGCAGGTCTTAAAGTGACAGCAGCCTAATAAACCCCCAGCTATCTGTAATTAATAATCAAACAACAGAAAGAGACAATAACTCACTGCCCCTGACTGAATAACGCACGTTCACGCTCTCATGTCAATCATATCGTTCTTAACCCTATGACAGGCACAATCCCAATGGTGTGATCAGTCTAGGCTAGTCCCAGATGCGCTCAGCGCTAGTCATATCACAACTATTCAGTGTTTTCAACCGCATTTATTTTAGCTTTCAGACATTTAAATACACGCAAGTACGAGCAAAACAATGCAATCATAGTTTGTAAGATACACACTGATGTCTATGGAATTAGCTTTAATATTCCATTCCATTATAATTTGAGGACGTTTTTTAAATTGTAGAGGTAACTATAGCGCTTACTCTATTCTTCTCCCAGTTCACCGGTCATGTATTTTGGGAGAAGTGAAGTTTATGTGATGTAAATCTAACAGATCCGATTCTATGAATTGCGGTGCAAACTAAAATGGCAGCGCCTATCGCACGTCATAGATCAGCTAACATTATCATTATAAAGGTTTTTAAATGAAAAAAAAAAAAAAAAAAACAAAAAAAAAAACATTCGCTTACACGCATTTGAGAATAAGAATATCAGATAGTGAATGATATGTGATGCGATCTGGGAAAACCCGTCGGACGTCACAATGGTACGTTTTCAGTAAGGTCTAAATATATATTGAATGTCAGATTTTTAGTGAAAACTTTTTGTGAAATTAAATTATTATTCAATAACATCTTGTTTATCATCTCTGAATATATCTTAAAAATCGCTGATTCCGTTTCTGAAAATCATAGCGATCAGCCGACTTCAGATAACCATAACTTTTGTTTCAGACAAACGATAAAATAAATAAAAACAGATTTGGAAATGGCTTGAACCCAGCTTTAATGGTATCAAAACCTGTAATATGTCAAATTTCACCATGTGGTGGGTTTTCCCAGATCGTATCACATATAGTTCATAAGTTTGTGAATATTTGACTAAAAAGGGAAAAACTAAATAAAAAGCAAAACATCTCTCATACAGCACTATTGTGGCTGTGGTGTGTCACGTGACAAGCATGACGCGTCGCCACAAAAATAAAAAGGTGATACGTTCTAAAATAAATGTCGCCTACCTAGACTATTTTCAACTTGAGTGAGAAAGGGATTACTTTGGGCTCAAATCCTCATTCAGACAGTAGTAAACGTGAGTGCATGAAATACAGACCTGTTGGGTCTCTTGCAGGGAGAGGAGCTGGACTGCTCTGAAGCTGATGAACTGGTACTAAGGGTTGAATCGGGACTGCTCAGGGAACAAACCCGCTCCATATTGAGGGTGCTCTTACATGCCTCACACTCCGGACTACCTTTACACCTGAAACGCAGAGGGGCCACACACTCTAACACTGGCTTTACAATCCATTTATCACATATACAGCTCAGCTACATTAAAACCATCCCTCTAATGATTTGTATTAAAAATATAAGCCTCAATTTGTCAAATTCAGTAGCACCTCATTACAGTACACAAGATCCAGGGGGCAGAGTTGGATCCAGATCTAAGGGGTGGAGATGGGTAGGATTAGGGGTGGGGTTAGGGATCAGGGGGCGGAGATGTGTGGGTATATGCCAGGTGGGAGGAGTTTGATTTGGATCCAACTCCTCCCCCTGGATTCTGTGTTCTGCAGTGAGGACCATCTCATCAAATTCAGCTGAGGTTTTCCAAATATAACAATGCAATGTTCTCTTCTTCACCCTATCACCCTGTCTCCTTCCTTCCATGGTACACTGAAAGAGATATGATGTATGGCCAGAAGTTTGAGGACAAGTTTCCAGTGATTCAGTGTGTAAAAATCTTCAAAGCTTACTTCCACCTTGTGCTCAATTAAAGTTTTTTTTTTTTTCTTGAGCAACAGTAGTGCGAGTAAATTCTGACTGAATTTTTCTTAGGGTGAACAATCCTATGTATTAAACAGGTAACTCACTCTAGTGAATGTTTCTGAGAGTCCGGCCCCTCCTCATCTGTACCACTGCTGATACTGATGACGCTGCCAGCAGGACTGGGAGAGTCGGCGATCACAATGGTCTGCCTCTGCTTCTGAGACACAGTCGATTCCTCGTACTCTTGTTTCGCCTTGCAGTATGTAGGCTCTCCCTCTGGCACCGCCTCTATTACACATTCTGCTGCCTCTTCCTCTGTGTTTTTGGCACCTTCTACCATCTTTGGGGACTGGCATGATGAGTTTTGGGAATTGGTGCTGTGCATGAAGTTGTTACTTCTACGTGGGATGAAAATGATGAGTTAGATAGGTAGGCATGACAAAAATGTAATAACCGATGTCAACTATTTTTGAGCTACCTAATCAAGATGCATATAATTATGTATATAACTTATATATATATATGTATATACACACCCAACAGTATGGAATGCAAAGTGCGTCACTTCAATAAAGTTTACAAAAAAGCAAACAAAGAACTGATGTAACAAATAACCAATAATCTAACTTTTGGGTCTGAAATCTTCACTAACATTTATCAAAAGTAAAAGTTGCATGTAAAATGATTCTTGGTAACACTTTACAATAAGGTTAATTTATTAAACATTAGTTAATGTATTAACTAACATGAACTAACCATGAGCAATACATTTGTTACTGTTTTTGTTAATCTTTGTTAACGTTAGTTAATAAAAATGTTCATGTTAGTTCACAATGCATTAACTAATGTTAACAAGATTTTAATAAAGTATTAGTAAATGTTGAAATTAACATAAACAAAGATTAACAAATGCTGTAGAAGTATTGTTCATTCTTAGTTAATGTTAACTAATGTAGTTAACTAATGAACCTTATTGTAAAGTGTTAACTGATTTATTTCTTTATTTAAACGATTATATATTTTTGATGTATTTTTGTTTAATTTCTTTATATTTGAAAATAAACAAACATTTCACTGTATTAATTTGCTAAGAAATTGACAAATAAAAACATATCTGAAAAATGCTGATCAATGAATACAAATGCAACGTTCGTCAAAAGGGTGTCCAAAAAATGAAATGGTATTTATTTAACATTATAATGCAATTATAATTTCAAACATTTACAAAAAAACATCTCTATTTATTGGTCAATTTGTAGGGACTATTATTTTCTGACTTTATAAATCAGTTAAATTCATGATTGTGTTTTGAACAAAGTTTACCTTTGCTATTTAATAGTTAAAAATGATCAGTTAAAAGTTAAATTTATTTAAAAAGTTATGCTTTATCGTAGCAATTTTATACGCAAGCATAACACTGGCAAAGTTCAGTTTCAAATGTAATATGTAAAATAGCAAAATGAAAATGTAATTTTTTAAAAAAAAATTTCAGACATTTTTTTCTTATTTTACACTAAATTTAACATTATCAGTGTCCACTTACTGACCGTTTTTTCATTTTTTATTGTGCAATAAATTGATAATCATTTATTTCTTTTTAATTGAAAAGGGAATAAATAATAAACAAATAAATCAATACTTTTTGTTTTTTACCGAAAAATTGATTAATGTTGATGTTTTGTCACGGGCCTAAAAAAAAACTAAGAAATAAAATAACTACTGCATTATTTTTTATAATTAACTGTATATTTACACAAAAAATATTATTTAATTAATTGATTTATAATCGGTTCCTTAATTTTTTTTTTTTTTTTTTTTTTAAGTGGCACTCCTAGCCCTCCATACACTGACAGCATGTCCAGATATGGCATGTGGATTAACCTGTTTGAAGATGGTTTATTTCTCTTGTTAGCAGCTGGCTGTGGCCACACCACATGAGCTATCCCTATGCTGATAGGCTGGTGAGCAGACATGGCCATTGGGTTTGTTAACAGCGGCTGGTGGGGCATCATGGAGCTGTAATGGTTGCCATGGGAATGAACTTTCCTGCAAAAGATGGGAGAGAAACAAAGCCTTTCAGTGTGGGGGAAAGTGTACAAAGAAAGATGACTCACACAAGAGCTTCAAAAGCATTTTAATATTGGAAAAAATAAACAGAGCAGTGCAAGTACAATGACAGAGAGGCTTGTTTCACCCACCCCCATTCTGCTAGTCTCTGTGGACCTGCCACTGTGTCTGAGGCCAATGTCGCTGCTGAAGGGGCCACCTGAGGCCAGGTGGGCACCAGGATCTGCTGAGGACGATTTGACCACGCCTGCTGTAAAAAACAAAATAACAAAAAAGGTATACTAACTTCCTGACATGGATAAAATAACTCAAATTGTGTCCTTGTCACCTTAAAGTAGCATTTAAAGACTAAAGGGATAGTTAACCCAAAAATGAACATTCTGTCATTAATGACTCACCCTCATGGCCACAAATGAATCTTTCGGAACACAAATTAAGATCTTTTTATTGAAATCTGAGAGCTTTCTGTTCGTCCATTGAAGCAACTACCAATTTCAAGCCACAGACAGGTTTGTTTTGCTTTGTTTGTGCAAAAAAAACCCCCATAACTTAACACAATGTATGTGTGTTGTGTTGATGCAAATTAATGTTGCATTAATGTGCATCAAAGCTTAATACTTATGATTTACTACTTTATTATATGTTTTTTTGCATCACATGGATTACTTTAATGATGTCTTTACTACCTAACTCTCTGGGGGGCTTGAAAGTGGTAGTTGTGTAGGATGTCAATGGAGGGATCAGAAAGCTGTCAGATTTCATTAAAAAGATCTTCATTTGTGTTCTGAAGATGAACGAATGTCTAACTGTTTTGGAATGACAAGAGGATGAGTAATTAATGATAGAATTTTCTTTTTCGGGTGAACTAACACTTTAATATACTGAAATGTATTTTTTTGTGTGTCCAGTAACCATGTCAATAAAATATATGCAAACAACACATTTAACCTCTGGGGTTGTTGTAAAGAATTTATTTTTTATTTTTTATTTTTTTTAAATCACAGCTTCCTCGGAATGGTCCGAAATTTAGTGACTTTGTTGGTATTTGAACACCCCACAAAATTGGGGATAGGATGTGAACTAAGTGGTTGTAAAAAAAAAAAAAAAAAAAAAAAAAAAAAAAAAAACAGTCACACTTGGGGTGTTCGGGTCCAAACGGACCCGCATGGAAAATGAATGGGAAATTGGCAAAAATGTGAAAATACTAAGTTTTTTTATGTGTACAATATACAAATCAGCCACGATCTTGAAAAAAAGCACACAACAGTGAAGGGGTGAATCTATTAAACATCAAGAGTGCAAAACAGACACATCCAGACACACACACACACCACAAAAATTCAGATTATACATGCGTTTTGCATTTTTAAAATGCTCAGTTTGTCCACCAGATGGCATCCATCTAATTTCAAAAATATCTTTTATGAGGCCTAGGCTTGACTCTAAACTGTATATTAAATACAGCTTTAATATATATATATATATATATTTTTTCTATTATGTTCAATGGGGGGAAATTTTGTCATAATTATTGCATTAATACTAATTATATATATATTTTTTGAAATTTTCCTCAAAACACCAAAAGAGAAAAGAAAAAATATTATAAAAAACGAGTAAAAAAAAAATACGATTTTTTTTTTTTTTTAAATATGAATCCTTGCCTTTGGGTCCTCTGAAACGAACAACCCCAGAGGGTTAAATAAGTTCCTTTTCCTGTAAGCCTGATATTAAACAGCTGTTTAAGTGGAGAGTGGACTGTTTAAGAGTGTGATTATTGATCAAAGTTTGTTTATTTATCAATCAATCAATCAATCTCTATTTGCGTTTACCTGTGTAATGACCCCTGGTCTGATCTGTAGAGGCTGGATGGCAGAGGCTTGTGTCACCAGTGGTACTGTGCTCTCCATCCGCACAGAGAATCCTGCTGGCTTATTTGGGTTAGGTGGGAGACCTGTGACACGAAGCATGTATATTATTGTTAACTATTATTTTCATTTAGTTTAAATTGAAATTCTAAAATTAACTAAAAACTAAAAGACATACGTGACTCGTGCTGGCAAAATGAGCACATTTTAAGAACAAGTTACTGCCATTTTCACATTCTCTATTAATAAACCTTCAGATTTATACTGTGAGGAAAATAAGTATTTGTAAATTCATCGTAGTGAATTTATTGGGTTTACTTGCAGCATTGTTTCAGGAAGAACAAGTTCACAACAGGAATTACACATTCTGAGTAGTTGGCATCTGAGGTGGCGTAGGAGACAAGTTGTATTAGTCTAGCTAGCGTGAATCTGATGACTGAAGGTAAAGTACCTTGAATGGTTGGGGGACAGAGAATAAGCGCCTGCTGGAAAGAGTCACCAAACTGTGCACTTCCTGTCTGGAGAGGGATTCCAGGATGCATCACTGATGGGGCAGATGAGCCTAAAGCCTAAGAAAAAACACAACATACAGTCTGAATGACAAAGATTAAAGGGGTCATATTCAGTTGCACTTTACTTTAGAGTCCTCTTACGCATGTATAAACTATGCAATTACTATGTAACAACTAGGTAAAAACTGTACTAATTCTTAACCTAACCTTAAACCCAAATAAGAGTTTATATCACTCAGTACATTCTTGCGTACACTGCAAGTGCACATACTGGAAAATACATTGCAACTTCATGCTATAGTTTTTTTTTTTTTTCCATCAAGTTTCATTAAATGTTTCCGTGGACACACATTAAAGTGAATTAATGTCCAGTAATGTCCAATAGAGGGCGACATAGTATTAATAGACAGAACACCAGTATTGCCCTGATGAAACTATTTGACATTACATAATTTTTGTATATACAAGACCTAAAATATTTGAATATATATAAATCTTCCCGTTCAAAAGTTGACATACTGGTTCTTAATATTACAAGAAAATAATACAATTAAAAATGGCTGCAAGCAGTCACTAATATAAAAGGAAGAAACAACTTTTGAATAGGATAATGTTTAAAAAAAAAAAAAAGATGTCTTTATTGTGTGTTGACTAAGTCAAAAGTATGGTCCAAACAGTTAAGAGAAGATATCATCGCCCTTCACAAACAAGGAACAGGATACAAAAAGATATTGAAGGCACTAAATGTTCCTAGAGACAGCATAGCTGGGAATTTCAAAGATAAAGGGACAGTGGTTACACTATGTAGATGGGGCAAAAAAAGAAAGCTATCAACGGCTGCAACCAGATTTCTGAGAAGGCAGGTTCAGAAAAACCCCTGAATGACTGTAAAAGACCTACAGCAAGACTTGGTGGCAACAGACACTGAACTTTCAGCTTTCACAGTGAGGCGCACACTGCTGACCCAAAAGCACAAGAAAAGTCAGCTCCAATTTGTTCGAAATCATATAAAAAAAGCCACAGAAGTTTTGAGATTATATTCTGTGGAGTGATGAAACAAAACTGGAAAACTTTCGGCCACATGGATGTAAGGAAGAAGAATGAAGCATATGCTGAAAAGAACACTTTGTCTACAGTTGAGCGTGGTGGTGGTGGCTCAGCGATGCTCTGGGATTGCTTTGCGTCCTCTGGCAAGGGAAACCTGCAGGGCGTGGAAGGCAAAATGGATTCATTGAAGTATCAGGAAATCCTAGGAGAAAACGTCATGCAGTCAGTGAGGAAGCTGGACCTTCCAGCAGGACAATGATCCTAAGCATACCACAAATTCCACCAAGGCTTTGGTTGCAGAAGTTGTCCAAAAAGATTCTATAGTGGCCATTACAGTCACGTGACTTGAACCCCACAGAAAATCTTCAGTGGGATTTGCAGAAGAACGTTTCGGCACACAAACTCAAGAATATTACTGGAGGCCATTGCTCATGAGGAATAGGCTAATGCAGCGGTTCTCAAACTGGGGGCCGTGGCCCCCTGGGGGGCCACTAGATGGTGCTAGGGGGGCCGCAAAGAAATTCTACAATATGAAATTATTTTTAAAAATTATTTTACCTGTATGTAAGTTTGGATTGTCCTATGTGAACTTTTATTTTTTTTTAAATATGTATTTTTAAAATATTATCAATTATACATATCATATTACGCTGAAACGTCACCAAACCGTTGAGGTTGCCTAGTAGTGAACACAACGACATGAACATGCTGATAAATGCCAAGACTATTTAAAATGGCCAAGTTTTTAGATAGAGGATGCAGTGTCTCGGCTAAGGTCACAACAGAAGAGCCCAGCGTGAAAAAAAAGAAACTGCGTAAATTTGACGACTCCTACATAAAATATGGCTTTATGGAAAATAGTGACGGCAGACCACAGAGCACACTGTGAAAAAAAAGATTGCTGAAAAAACAGATTGCTGTTCAAAATTGCAAACCAAACCAAACTGCAATTTTTGCAAGTTCCCTCAATTTTTGCAAATTCCTGCAATTTCATCGCAAAAAATTGCATAAATATCCCGCATATTCCATCGCATTTTTAAAGAAAACGGGCCGCGTAATCAATCAATTTTTGCCCGCAACAATCACAAAAAACTCTGCGTTTTTCTAGGACTGAATAAATTATGGTAAATGTTATATATAAATCGCAAATTTTTTCACAAATGTTTGGAAATTACCACCACAAAATCAGTCATTTTGATCGCAAAAATCACACAAAAAAATCGTGAAATCCTGGAGGGACTGACTAAGAACATCACAAATTACTGTTCAATATTCAATACTTCTAAAAAAATCTAAAATTTGTAAGTAAAATTGTATATTTGAGGATGTTTTCGTTATGAGTTTTCTTTTGGGGGGCCCCAAAAGGATTCACCCTACACAAGGGGGCCTCCTCCTGAAAAAGTTTGAGAACCACTGGGCTAATGTTCCTCAGAATTGCTGCCCGAAGCTGATGTCAATTGATCTAATTTGAAGCTGGTCATAACAGCAAAATCGATTACTACTGTACTTAACGCATAGCACTATAGGCAAATCACCTGTTTTTTTTTTTTTTGTTTTGTTTTTTTCAAGCACAGGATAATTCTGAGATTTTGGTCTAGTCTGAATAAAGACAAATTGTGGCTGCAAAATAGTGGATACAATAGCGGCAAAATAACACTTTTTATACCATGGTCTGGGTGAATACTCGATTCTGATTGGCTGCAGGGTGTCCGTTAAAAAGTGATATAGGACACCTAGTAAAGTAGTTCTGGTGAAACTGCCTGTTTACCATTCGAAATTAATAAATAAATGCGCTGCCTACAACGGCTGTGAGTAACCATAGCAACAGGCAGTCACATGCTCTATCATCTAACGTTGGATATTATAGCCTAATACAACAATGAACGACTTCGTGCTATTTCTTTTAACATTTATGGAGAATATGGCAACTTTGACGACTGCAATGCTGATGAAAAAAGAAAAAAATGTAAATAAAACGGCGCTGCTGCTCTGCTCCATTGAACTCTATTGGTAACGACGGAACTTGCGACCATAGTTGGCTAACGATGCTTTCGGGAAACGAGCCCCTGAATGAGACCTTGCGGGAGTTTTACGCAGCTGTCCAGACAACCAAAGCAGGAGAAGGCTGAACGTTTCAAGCCCAAGGAGCCTGAGGCAAATGATCCTCTCTTTGATCTGATTAATTTATTGCCCTCTACAACGTTAAGCGCAAATCGCTGGAGCTCAGAGCTAATTGTTTTTTTTATTATTATTATTGTTGTTTGATTAATTGTTTTATGTGTAATAAAAAAATAACTATGCCTACCTTTGTGTTTCATGAAAAAAAAAAATGCATTGTGAACCTGAAGGGATACGAGCTAAGTGGACTATAAATATCTCCGGTTGCTAAATAAACAGTCAGGCAAATTATTATTTGTAAAAACTAGATTTAGCCTAATTAAAATATAAACTAATGCTTTAAAAATGTTTTATTTGGCAAGTGACCATGGTATAAGCGGGTTAATGCCCTCCGAGGTGTCCATTGTCAGGTTTTAATGGACTTTGGCGGAGGCCTCACCGTCGTCCATTAAAACCTGACAATGGACACCTCGTCGGGCATTAACCCTTACATAGACCTTATGTAGCCCCGCCCCTTTTCAGTGCTGCGCTCGTTGTCTTTTGACTTCCGGTCTGTATTTTCACAGTGATCTTGCATAGGTATGAATGAACTGCTCGTAAAAAAAATTAACGGTCGACATTTGTTAAGACATCTGCTTTACAAAGCTTATGATAAACATTACACTGCTCATGATAACTTTTGTTAACTCTACAATAAGTAAATCCACTTCACCAGCAAATTACTCCTCAACAGCGATGCCATAGAAATATACAGAGCGACCGCAAAAACGGAAGTTCAAAGACAATATTCTAAAGATGACGGCGACCACGTTTCTCTGGTGCATAAGGTCTATATATTTACAGGCCTTTAGATCAAAGTTCACATAGCCATAACTCCAGGACGTAAAGAAATAAAACAAACAGTGTGTTAGCAGAGTGAACGTGATCAAAGATTGTGAACGTAACCAAGGCAACTCCTTCAGTAGCCACACAATCAATGTTGTTCTTTTCCAGCTAACTGTGAACAGCTGACTGTATTTACATCTTTTAATTAGTTTTCAAAATTGAAAGTTACAAAAGGCAAGGAGAGCCACATTAGGTCATAAAAACCAAACTACCACGCTTAAAAGATCAAAATATCATCAATAATAAGCATGTCATCTTAGGTCAGTTTGGTGTTTAAAAGTTCTTCTGCCGTGTCTCTCCTTGGAAACCAAATGTCCTTTCCATGTTGCCATGATGTCAGCAATGTTGCCGTGACAACGGCAATAAGGGTTCAAGTTTGTGAGATAAGACCAGAATTCAGAACTGACAGAGTCAGAGTCTTTAAATGGACAGCATTAAAGACTACAACAACATACACTTCTTTACAGCTTGCAAAAATGCTTGTTTCTAAAAGCCTGTCTTTAATAGGAAAGTTTATATTGGCCATTAACACACTGCAGCTAAATTTGGTTGTCATTTCACTTTTTAGTGCTTAATCCTGTTCCGAATTTACAACCATAAAAATGATAACCACACTTACAAAAATTCTATGTAGCGTGTACAGAAGCGAACTGATCAACAAGTTGTTAATGACATACGACCAGGGATATGAAAGATGACAGATGAAAGATACTCCTCTGATGCATATTTTAGGATTTATCGCTGAAATCACAGGGAAAGCAGTACAAGCCTGACTCCTTCGTGCTGCCATATCTTACAAGCAAATCACCGAACAAGAAAAAGCTCACAAAAAAATAAAAATTAAATAAATTGAATTGCTTTAAGCTAAAAATAAGAATAAAATGTTGAGAGCTGCACCAGCTCACTTTAATGACTCCAGAAACTCTTACTTAAAGGGATACTCCACTTTTTTTTTGGAAATAGGCTCATTTTACAACTCCCCCAGAGTTACACAGTTGGGTTTTACTGTTTTCGAATCCATTCAGCCGATTTTTTTATATTTAGAAGAATATCAGTAACCAGACAGTTTCTGGTCTCATTGACTTCCATAGTAGGAAAAAATAAATACTATGGAAGTCAATGAGACCAGAAACTGTCTGGTTACTGATATTCTTCTATATATATATATATATATATATATATATATATATATATATATATATATATATATATATATCGGCTGAATGGATTCGAAAACGGTAAAACCCAACTGTGTAACTCTGGGGGAGTTGTAAAATGAGCCTATTTCCAAAAAAAAGTGGAGTATCCCTTTAAAATACAATCCCAATAACACTTATAATAAGTGGGCATGGCAACAATGCAAGAGCACACTCTGTGAGGCAGCCACATATTCACTTTGCTACGTGAATAACCTAATCAAAGGTGGCCAACCTCGTCATATTTCGGAGAACAAAATGACCATCCAATCACAATTCATTATCCATTAACTTGGATTTAGATATGGCAGGATATAATAAAGATGTCAAAGAAACGTGTGTACATTTAACGAGGATCTTCAAAAAGAGTTTATCAAGTTATTACGTGCAGTAACTTGGAACTCAAAGTATCGCACTGAATGACACGCACCAGAATCGCTCTCTTCAACGGCACACGATCCAGAATTCAGTTCTCTTTGCACTTAAATAGTCAAATACAGACACATTAAATATGTGGATTATCTTAAAGCTACACTGCATAACTCTTTTAGTTTATTCTTAGCTAAAACACTTAGTTCTTTCAAAAATATATGTGCTCATTAATGTATATTTACTTCGTTCTAGTAATAAAGTATTCTTGTGAGAGTATAATATGCCATTGAAAACGCATACGGGTAAGGGGTTCTATTGTCGGTCACCATGTTGCCCCTCCATCTTGAAAGTACATTAGCCAAAGAGGGACATACCCGTTAATTCAAGCATCGCCTTTCGCGTTTACGTTTGAGTTAACACTCATGGACGAGGTCGAACTGGAAGCCATGTTAATCTTGGACTACATTGGCCACCGTAGGAGTTAAAACGATAGCGGAATTGAGAGGAACAGAAACTAATATTCAATGCATGATCATATACATTTTCACCACTAGATGGGGGTAAAAATCACACAGTGTAGCTTTAAGTAAATACAGTGGATTATGGCTTAAATGAATGTAAACAATGGTTTGGTGAAATTTGGATGTGTGTCAGTATATTAAAAGCATTCGGTCTCAGTGACAACGGCCTGAACTACCTATCGGTGTCATTCATGTTAATCAAACAACCAAAGATGTTAAATAAATGTAAACATGTTAAACAAACCTATTGTACCTGAAAAACGAATTTATTTAATGTGTATCTATCATATTTCCCCTATTCTTTGTAATTTGCCTCATCCATGAACAATGTCCCATTGGACTGCTTTCCATCGGCAGTGGAGATGAATAAGACAACTCCCATCATTCCATGCTCCTTCACACCATCAAGCTACGCCTTTGTTATTGTTTTGAATATGCGACCTCTAACAGTGAAAATTACATACTGTCGACTGTGCTTTAGTTAAAATTGCTGAACAAAGCCTTTTGTCACTGTAATATTTCTTTGGTCAGAATAGTGGATATCAAACACGTGAGACGCCAGAATGGTGTCAATCATTGCAGTTTTGGGAGCGAGTCATGTTCTGTACACATACCGTATGGAACAATAATTTAGGGGACCCACTCCCGCATTTAAATGCGTTTGTCACTCCTGAAATTTACAGTGTGTACGTGGCCATTGGGGCTTATTATGACTGTAGTTAAGCAGCGAGTGCTGTGACAGCCCTGTTTTGACAGCCTGAAATCACCTGCGCTGAATGGAGCATGAAACGTGGGATGAGACAACGTGACTCTCTACATGTTAAAAAAACCCGCAAGAAACAGAAGTCACAATGATGGAACAAAGTGACAGGAGTGAAAGACAGAGCAAAAGGAAAAAAACTAAAGGATAGATGATGTAATACCATATCTGTCCGGCAAATGATCCAGCACAAAGTGTGCAAAACATAAAAGCTTCACAAAGATAAAAAAAAAAGAAAGAAGAAAAAAATCTACTCAGGGCATTTTCTTTTATTTAAAGCAAGTTTTGCTCCTGCAAAACACCAGATTCTCATACACGTATTACATATTAACTGTTTTTATTATATATTTTTGAAAAAAAAAAAAAAAAAAATGGACTATGAGATATACTTTTTTCCTTTCCAGCAGTTTTTTTTTCATTATAATAGATCAAACATCAATAAGAAACAGCTAACTAACTGTAAGAAAAAAGTAACTAATGCATTACTTTCTATCAAATGTAGCATGAGTGTAATCAGGTAACCACATTTAAAGGAATGCTTCACCTCTGGAAAGATGAATGTGTACTTAAAATGGGTCATTTATGTAGAAGAAATGTGAATCATTTTTGAATTTGGAGTTTGCTTTGAACAAAGCTTAATGCTAAATCTAAGTATCCCTTTAATATGGGATACAATAATATATATATATATATATATATATATATATATATAGATAATAAATAAATAATATAAATATACATAATATAAATAATTAATATACACACCACATTGCAAAAGATGAAGAAAAAAAAAGAAAGAAAACACAGTAGCTACTTTTACGTTTCTCCAAATTATGTAAAGAATTGATGCATGTATGACTGCAAATTTAATAAATATTTGCTAGAAAGCATACTTTTTAGATATATGTCATCAATGCAAAAGCCAAAGTGAAATTTTAACTTTGGCGAAAAACAGTTTAGAGCATCATAAGGTTTACTGATACAGCTTTCATATTGTTAAATTGTATATTGAATTATTTTATTGCTATTGGTAAAAATAAGACCTCTCAAACATCATCCTTATTTTTTTTGTAATTTTGTCTTATGTTTTATTGATTAAATTGATTATTAATATATGATTGTTTTTTTTTTCTCGTTTCGTTCTGAAGATGAAAACGTGGAAACACTTTCATTTAAGGTGACTTAGTAACATGTTACTATGTACTTACTATAGTAATAACAGTTAATTATGCATAATAACAAGTAACTGACCTTAAATCAAACCCTAACTGTAACTCTATAGTACTGTAGTTAATGATATTACTCAGTACTTATCTGGCTAAGTACAATGTAACTATAGCTCTATTTGGACGGTAATTGTTTCTCATGTGGATCTCTTTAAAAATACATTTGCCTGGCACCTAAGTGACCAAAACTCACGAGTTCAGTTGGTGCTTTATTCACAGTGAGGAGCGAGTTTTGTGATCCTATGAACCGGGGAACTCTCTGCTCAAAAGGTCAGTCACATGAGTGTCTGCTGTAAATAAAATGTCATATGCTTGGAATAATACAAGTACATTTTTATTGATTTAATAACAATTAAATAATAAATAGGTCATTATTTTCCTATTTAAACACCATATTTTTAAAAGTTTTCTGTCTTGCCTTTTATCTAATGGATGGGGCATGCCCCCGGACCCCCCTAGTGTGACAATTTTACCACCTCCGCCTCATTTTTTCAGCCAGAAAAAAACCTGTATATAGACGAATCCGGCGAAACTACCGGAAGTAAGCGGGCGCCATTACTGAGCTGTGGCTGGGTAGCGTTGCTCCATTGCCTTCTATTGTTTTAGTTGCAACTTGCGTCCACAGGAATAAACAGCCCGTGATTTACGACTGTCACTAACGTTACAACGTTAGCCCTTGTATAATGTCGAGTGGGTAAACAGTTTCCGTTATAAATTGTTTCAATGGTGGCAGTAAAATTTCAATTTTGAAGAGAAAACATTGTGAAAACCCCGGGTCGACTGCCCCTGTCAGGTGCCGTACGGTTTACACAGATTTCCTGGGCGAGTATAAGACGCGGACATTCGCGTATAATAACAATTATTTAATGACATAAGTAAAAAAATATAATAAATGTGTGATATAGTGATCAGCAAAATCTCCTCTCTTGCTATTTTTTCTGTTTAATTAACATGCTATGGTCATTAAATGGCTTTCCTGAGCTAAATGTAACGTTATGTGACATAATTGTTCTCCTGCTGTTATATTGACCTCTTTCCATGGTTTAAAAACACTAGTTGGTCGATATTGTGTATACTTTCTAGCTGTAACGTTACCTTACCCATGCCCGTTGCAATGTAAAAATGAGATAAATAATGGACACAAATGAAAAACATGAATTTGTTTATTTGATTTCATTTATTTATTGTTGCCAAATGGACAGATCTTTTTTTAAGTTTATTCGGTAGCAAACGTTAGCCTAGCTAGCTTGCCAAGCTATTTTCATAAATAACCTGTAAGATCGTTTGTACCTTCATCTGTGACTGGACTGGAGGCCAATGTCCAACATCATCAACCCAACAAGTCTGCCTGGCTGTAGCTGTCATCGAGGGTGCGTTATCACCTTATCTCCGAGGTTTGTTTACATACCGGTGCATATGTCTATGACGGTGTAACAGCTCAGTAATGGCGTCGCCACAAGATGGCAGCCTACACAAGAACGCTCGTCGGATTCGTCTATAGTATGTGTTCTCTGCTATGTCAAGACGAAACTGGCTTAACTGCTTGTTCATATGACCGAACATTTCACTGTACCAATCTTTTTTATGGTTCCTCAATTAGGGGGGCTGCCCTGTGTCCAAGCCCATGGGTTACGTGCTTCGAAGCTGTCCCACTTTGCCATAATCTTCTGATTTCCTAATATTTCCTAATTTAGTAATAGGCCTATTATTCATGAAAACAGTGAGCAGTAAACAGTAGAATTTCAATCTTCTCATTACTCTCCGCATTTTACAAATATTTGGGATGCAAAAGATAAAATATAATCTGCAATATGCGCTAAATTATGTATGGAAACCACGCGAGGGTAGTTTTTTTTATAAAGTCCCTGTAAAGTCAATTCTACAAAAAAGTTCTAAACACAATTATAAATGTTACATATGTATTGCTAAAACATACTACAAAGTCTGTGAACTGTGAAGTACTGAAATGTGGAGTTAGACCATTAAACAGTTTTTCACCATTGCAATTTTACGGATTAATTGGGCGGGGCTAAAACTGGGCTCCGTGACGCACTGGAACCCATGAGCTGCTGGACACCCCCCTATTTGATGACGCACAGAGTCTGATCTCCCTATCTCCACACACACTCCCCGAGCACATTTGCATTCGCCGCTCAATCGCGAGTGACTGTCAGTACTAGTTACTACAGCTGAGCCTACAGTTTTCTAGCTAGCTATGCCTTCGACACGGACATGCATAGACTAGTACCTGGATGTGATCATGTACAAAACAGATCGATATCGTCATTTAAATTCCCTTAAAAACGATCACATCAAGAAGAGGTTTAGCCTATAACGTTACCTTGCTGAAAGAGCTGAGGATCACCACCAACACCCGCCTCTGTAGTGATCGTTTTACACTGGATCGTTTTATAAACTTTCCTCAGAGACAACTTGGATTCACTGATAATCCGCTGTTACTGGTGAACGGGGCCGAAACGACGATCTCCCGCCTCCGTCTCCAAAAGCTAATCAGCTAATATCACCGTCAATAGCTTTCCCGTGAGTGGGCGTGGTTTCAGCGCAGCCAGCGGACACGCCCCCAGCGTTTGAGAGCAGAGAATCCTGCCCATTTTTTCATGATTTTGATGGCTTATTTTATGTACTTCCCGGCTTTTTTTATCGTTCAAATTTGGCTGGGTGGCTAATTACACATTTTTCTGTGGTGTGACAAACTCAGAACACATACTTAATTTTGACTTTACAGGGACTTTAATGATACAACAAAAGTTTTTTTTTTTCAGGGACGAAGTCAGTACGCATACACTTTTATTGGTAAAAGGGCAATTGGATGGAAACAGTAGTTTCACAGTCTGATGATAGAAAATGTTGCACATGCATCATTTTATTCTCTGTTTTTCTCTTATCAGCTCGTGCGCCAGAGCTATGTGTTATACTATACACACGCTGCCTGGTAGGCCTATCGGTTGTTGGTACCGGTTGTTTTTAAAGGGTACCTATTATGGCATTTAAAATGTTCCTAATATTGTTCTGAGAGTCCCCAACAACAGTTTTACAAGCATGCAATGACAAAAAACACTTTTGTTGTCTTATAATATGCATTTATTTTTACCTGATTTGCCCACCGACTCCCATATGAATCGTTTAGTGAGTCCTTTTTTCAAAACCCGCCTTTGCGTGACGCTAATCTGCGGTGATTGGTCAGATGACCTAGTCAGTTGTGATTGGTATTCTCTGTGCAGAGATTGTCGAAAACGGAACGCTTATTACCTTAAATGGGTTCTCAACTCCAGTCCTCGCGACCCACTGCTCTGCATATTGTGTATGTCTCCCTTATTTAACACACCTGATTCAGATCCTCAGCTCGTTAGGATAGAGCCAGCTCGCGAATCCATACTTTATAGTGTTTAGGTTTGTGAAACAATCATCTTCAAAATGACGCGAACACAGAACAAGGTTTGGGCTATACTTGTGTGGTATAGCAGTACTTGTATATATGAACTGCAGCCACTTAGTCTTCAAATGCTCCTCACTTGGCAGGTGAAAAAAGTTCGCTTTTGCGTCGCACTTCAAAACACAGCGTCTCGTCGACATGATTGTTTTCCGGTTTTCCCTGGCGTCTCCGAGTGCAATAAGTGGGCGTTTCTTATTCAAATAACTTGTCAAGTTGACGTCAACAAGACAAAGGAAAAGCATCGTTCTTCGAACGATTCATATCAGCGACTCAGAGTCGACTCTTACTTTTGAGAGACAATAACTTTGTATACGATGAACTTTCATGTTTAAAACTTTGCAGGATGTTTTCGTTCACTTAGATCTATGTTAAACACTACATGAAGGGCAATTTCAAAAATCCATAATAGGTACCCTTTAAGGTACCCTATGTTTTCAAGGGATTTCCAGGTCTTAAATTTCAAAAAGTCAAAATCAAGTACTTTAAGCACTTCAAGCATGTGATATCATTATCGTTAATTATTTTGGTTATAATCGCGTAGTGAAAACATGACATTATGATAGCTCTACACTAAAGATATTCAATTCAACAGATCATGGACTCCATGCTCTGCTGTTTTTAGCAAGTGGAATGCAGAACTTTGCGGCCTTCAGCACTTGCGTCATGCAAAGCCTTGACCTCCACATGAAAAGTGTTGAAGATAACATCACCAAAAACTATTTTACAAGGTTGCTAGGTAACAAAGCCTGAATTGGACAAAGTAAACATTAAAAGAGGTTTTTGAACAGAAATAGGAGCTGATATGAGCTTGATGTAAAAAAAAAAAAATAAAAAAATCATAGGGGCGCACAAACTTCCTAGCAGCATTGTAATGGCGATGCTTTCAGTACCTGAGTGTGAATGCCGGTCACCTTGCAGAACGGCAGGGTAAGGTTGGGCGCTGCTCCAGTGCTCGGGACAGTCCTGACAAACTGAGCCTTGGTCCGGCTGAGGGACTCATAACCGCCTGGTCGTGAGCAGCACACGTCCATGATGTGAAAACAGGATTTGACACTGTAAAGAGAAAATTCAGAACGCAAAACCTCAGTTCTGTACTTTTTCTGAAAAAAAGTCTAAGGAATGAATCACAAACAAGACCGAGAAATGAAAAGCCACTCACTGGTTGCTGTGGGGGAAGTCTAGTATGTGCTGCATGGTAACAAAGGGATGGCTAAGGGCGTCACTTGGGGCGATTCTTTCCTCAGCATCTATCAACAACATCTTCTTCAGCAAACTCACAAACTCTGCACGATCGACCTTCTCTGCCAACAAATCACAGCCTTCCAGATTCATCACTAGATTCACCTGGGAAAAAAAATAGTTACTCACTTAGGTTAGTCATATTGAGGGATGCATAATAGTGTAAAAGTTTTTAGTTTTGGTAATATTTTGCTCCATTTCAGCAGCCTTGGAGAGTGTAGGAGAAAAAATATATTGTTGACAGTATTTCACTGATCAGCACAACTTAAATCTTTCTTCCCCTAAATACAATTTTCATTTTTTTTTATTATTAGGAAACATTCCACCTAAACCATTCCACAGATTTGACTTGCATAAAGCTTGGAATAGATTCCATGTGGTCCTAGTGGATAAAATAGAGGATTGACACACATTTTCTGTCATTAGTGAATTGAAAGGTGCCTTCTGGGAAATAGACGTGATTTGTTCATGTTACATTTTTAACTTGCGCAGCACAAAATGAGATTTCTATTCGTATTTGTAAAGTAAACGCAGCTCTCCTTGTAGGGATTTTCCACTGGGAGAGAATGAATTGTGATTGATTCTGAAAACTGATGTGGTAAAAGTGGGATTTTCTGTGTTTTGATCCTGATCCATGATACGTACATGCGCTATGTCATCCAAACAGCTGAAGATGTACTTCCTGGCCTCTTTTGATTTCAGCCCCGTCTCGGTCTCGTGCTCTTCTGTGGACTGAAACAAATGTATATTAAAGATGACACAAAAATCAAATAGATCCACCTTACTTTGTTACATGTCCCTGATCTTATAATGCATTATTCATTATTACAGTATGTGCTTTCATTCATTGTCTTTCATTAAAATGCAATAATGGATGAATTTCAAGAAGAAATGTCTGGCACATAACCCCACAATAAAATCCAAAAGATACTTATTTTTGAGAGAAACAAACAAAACAAATTACTTTATGACTATTAAGATATTATTGCATAGTGATTTTTATGATCCTAAATTGAATTCAGTCCAAAACATACTTTCATGACATTCTTATATTTGTAAAATACAATCTAAAGGGGTGGTTCGGAATTTTGGACTTTGGCCCTCATTTCCAAGTGAGCCTTAGTTTTAATTCATCAGTGGAGACAGTTTTAAAAAATGTTAATCCAGTTGTTCCAGTTGCACAGTTCGCCGGTGCTAGCCTAGCGCGAGTCTACGGTAACTTTTAGCATGCAATTAAAAACAGTTTTACCCACTCCACGGTACACCAAAAGCAAATCAATTATAACGCCAGGCTAACAATGTAAGTGTCTGTTGAGAGAATAATGTTAGAAATCAAACTATCCTTTTCATCTCAATGATTGCATTACATTTACAGGAACTAGTTTCTCAGCAGCGGCGGAATTTTAGTAATAATTGCTGAGGTAAACGAAGGCAACATGGTGATTCGGTGTGCATTTCACAATTGCAAGAACAAACCTAATAAATGTTCATCGCAAAGTTTTCACAAATTTCCTTTAAAGATCCAGAAAGGATTCAACTTTGGATTATTTCTTCGGGCTAGGACAAGGAGACACCGGCAGAGACTCTTAAAAAAAAAAAAAAAAAAAAACTGAGGATTTGCAGTGATCATTTTAGACCAGACGACTTTAAAGAACAATTTAATCGAAACGGCCAGGTAATGTTTTGTTAGGCTACTCTAGCTAGCTAAAGCTAGCCCTTTCATAACTGATAGATCGACACTGACAACGTTAGTGGAGAATACGTAACAGTTGAATGCATTGTGTAGAGTGACAATAATAGTGTAACTAAGAGTATAGTTATTAGGACTGGGTAATAAATAACGATTTCTCAATATTAATCGATTCTCATTTTTATGAACCGATATCGATTCTTAAATCTCAATTATCGATTAGTCATCCTGTTACATTTGAATGAATGGAACATTGTATCGCGGCTGCACGCATCCCAAAAAATCGCAATGATCTTTGTCATTTGTTACTATTCTGATATGAAACAAAGTCTCAATTTTCAAATTACGTCCATTTTCTTTAGAAATTCAAAAACATAAATAACATTTTGGCGCTGTGGCGTGAGATCACTCTTGTGCAGCTCAAGAGAAGCAGCAGCGCTGATCTCTCTTCCAGGTTAATAATTTCAATACAGCATGAAATAAACATGAATAAGCATCTGAAAGTGTGTTAAAAGAGAGTATAACTTATAAAAATCCGTATCATATCACATTGATTCGCTCAGTCAGCGTTTCAACTGTGGAAAGACGTCACTTAAACAGCTTATAAACAATGTCATGTATCGTCATATTTACCTCAAAAACCCACATAAACTCGTTAGTCAGCTAGAAAAAATAACTCTAGAGAGGAGCATTTTGCTAAATATATATACAACATATTACATACATATGCATTATAATCTAAATGTTCTTCAATATTTAATGCATGTTTGAATAAATCTGGCAAGTTTTTATGACAGCCACCATTTAAATGTTTATATTTCATATAATCTTCTTATTATAAAAATAAATACAAGTGTAATTTAAGTGTTTGTATAGCTACAAAACAGTTCATTATTACCTTCATATTAGGCTAATTAAGCCTAGTAGGCTACAACTAGACTGCCATAGATTACAGCATTAGTTAAGAGATTTGATTTCCTTGAGAAAATTTGCCATTTATTGTAACTGATATCCAAAATAATCAATATTGAATCGAATCGGAATCAAATTGCAAGCTTGTGAATCGAAATCGAATCGAATCATGAAATTTGTGTCAATACCCAGCCCTAATAGTTATTTTTTTAATTGGTCAAACAGTCTGTCAAACATAGTAGTCGTATTGTCTTTACAATCCACTGAAGTTGTTTATTTGTCTTTATGTCGTGTGTAGCATATATTTATATATGCTATTGTTGTTATCTACGAAGGAAATAAAGGAGATTTGCACTGTACCAGTCCTTTTTATTACATGCATCATAAATTATACTCTGTTTCTGTAGTGATGAGGGTCAGTGGCAGGTAAATACACTTGCGTGATTGTCATGTGGACCTGCTATCTCGGTTGCCTAGGTAACTTCATATCACTCCGCCGCTGCTGTAGACCGTGGTAATAAATATAAGTAAAACAATATAACTATTGCAATGCGATGAAAGGGTAGTTTGATGTCTAACATTATTCTCTAAACAGACACTTACATTGATAGCCTGGTGTTATAATTGATTTTATAATTGATTTTTGGTGTACTGTGGAGTGCTTAAAACTTTTTTTAATGGCATGCTAAAAGATACCATTGACTCATGCTAGCCTAGCACCGGCAAAGATACCATTGACTCATGCAAGCCTAGCACCGGCGAACTATGCAACTGGGACGACTGGACGAACATTTTTTAAAACTGTTAAATTGTTGCTGTTTCACTGATAAATAACACTAAGGCTAACTTGGAAATGAGGCCTGATGTCCAAAATTCCGAACCAACCTTTTAAATATATCATTTTCACATTACAGTAATGATATGAAAATCATTTTAAAATGCATAAAATCTTGGCTAAAATCATAAAAAAGGCTAAAACAAAAGGTAAAAATAATATTAACCAACAATGTAACAGACAAATTTTTACAATTCAACAAAATCCTGACAGATAAAATAAATTCTAGCCCCACTGAATATTAGATCACATATTGAAAGTGTGAATTACAATTCATGTTATCTCTTTAACATGTGAACCTGATACAGGTGTTCTGGTGTGCGTCATTGTTCTTGGTCTCACTTTAAGTCTCCAGCCAGCATACGGTGAGTCTGACTCCCGGCAAAAGAAGCGAGAGGTCTTCGTCCCCACATTTAACAGATGCTCTCCTGGCATACCCTGCGTCTGAGAAATGTAGCGAATCTGAGGAGAGACAGATGGGAAAGAGTGTAACCGAGCTAGCTGAACTCAATCATTGTTTATGTTTTAACACGGTCCAATGTAAATGGATACATCAACAAAAGACGTACTGAACATTTTATTGAGATCACATGCTGTTTCCAGGCATCTGAAGCAGCACGTGTTTTGAGAAACAGAGAAATGGGTAGATTTATGGAGTCGTGCTAGTGTGAAACCTATAGGAGGGTGTGTGTGGCCGTTTTGTGTGTGTTCTTGCGTCAACGGCACTGTGGTGCGAGAGAAAGGCCTATTAGATGCTCAGTGTCACATGTGGACTTGCAGACGTGCAAGTGCTGCAGTGGTACATTTTAAAATCAGATTATATGACCTCTCAACCCTGACTTTGAACATATTTCTTTGTTCTAAACAGGACGTCACGCTGGAAAACTTCAGGGAAGGATGAACTGATCCAAAATAATTCAACACAATAAAAGTTGAGAAAAATTGCACCAAATCAGTTTCAAGGCCATGACACACCAAAACAATGGTCAGCCGTCAGTCAATGTTGAGTGTCTGTCAAGCAAATGATTAAGTCAAAAGGGAACACAAAGACAAACAAATTTAACATGTTACCAGAGCATTCCAATACGCAAATATTTGACATTTTCAAAATGATTTATATTCAAAAGGTAAGCAAGCGCTGCTTTTTTAATTGGTATTTCTGTAGTCATAGTTTTTGTTTTACTTTTTGGAGTGAAGAGTATAAACTACTACAACCACTTGCTGATATAGACGGTTATTTTCCCTCACACAGGCGCAGAATATACTAACTATTTGGCTGTTGGCTGTACTAGGGCTGGGTAGCGAGTTCGGTACTTTTTAGGTACTGACTGAAATGCCTCTGTACAACAGAGTATAGAAAAACGACTTCTTGTTCGGTACCATATTTCGATACCTAACGGGTTAACTCGTCAACGTCAGTGAGCCAATACAAACAATAGTTTACGTGGTTACGCCCAGAGAAGTGGCTCACGTGAAGTGTGCAGCGTCCCAACCCCCATAGATGCACGTGAAGCATCACGCGTCCCAACCCCCTGAAGAAGATGTTGAAAAGATCTAAAGTGTGGCTACATTTCTCGAGGCTCGATGCCAACAGCGCGCAACGCAATATTTGTGGCAAAATATTTGCTGCAAAGTCCGGTACCACGAGTAATATGACAAAGCACTTGACAGTGCAGTATGTAATCTTGTATCTGGATTTCATAAAATTGGTATCGACAAAAGTATCATTCAGGAACCGGTATCGAAATCAAGGTATCGGTACCGAAATTGTTTGAATGATACCCAGCCCTAGGCTGTAGTCTTTGTGGTGTGTTCATGCGCAATTGTTTTTGGCGCAGACACAGGTGACATCACTACTTTGGTAGTTATTTGATGCAGATTCGATCACGCTCTTTAGACCGAAACTTCACACTTAAAAGTGTAGTTTAGCCAATAATCAAAATTGTGTAACTATTTACTAATGCCTTTCTTCTGTGGGGCACAATATCTGTGGATATGGGAATAAATGAAGACATTTGGAGAGGACGTCAACGTAAAGTTAATGTGGATATGACTGGGGGAAAACATGTTTTGGAACAGCAGAGAGGACAGGAAGAAAGAAGCTATTGTTTAACAGAGCTATGCAAGATCTGATGAGAGTTGAAAATTGATTTCCAAAAAAAAAAAAAAAAAAAAAATTAGGGATGTCCCGATCAGGTTTTTTTGCCCTCGAGTCCGAGTCCGATTCATTTGATTTTGAGTATCTGCCGATACCGAGTCCCGATCCGATACTTCTAAAATATATACCAACTAGAATAAAGAAGAGCGAAAAAACAGATCCAGATTCCAGGATTTCCTTAAATTTAATTTAATTCACCTTATTTTAACATCTGACAACTCTGTCAAGAAACAGATCACTTCTGTGAGGTAGCTTGAACAATCAGGTAATAAATATAAATTCTTCACTTTTGGACTTTAGTGCAACAGTAAATATAAAAAAAAAAGTCTAATAAAAAAACAAATAGGCCTAGCACTCATTGCGATCATTTGTGCTATCTTGGCTGTGATGTCCTGCGGCTAGTTTGCTATGGCAATGTTGTTGTCATTAACTTTATAATGTTAAGCATAAATATACTGATAAAGACACTGTCAGCAGTATTGACAGCAAAATAGACCACAGAATATTTTGTTCTGTATGACAGGTGCAATATTTGAAAATTGATAATTATTTATTTATTTATTTTCAAATTATATTTCTATCTGAAACTATGTCAAAACCTAGACATTCAACCGTCAAAACTGAATTTATTAATATCATGTATTCGTGTACAAAATAACATACTGTAGCGACTGTCAGTGGCTGTCAATCAGCGATGTAGAACCCCGGGCACGCTGCTGGTTGGCCTGGGGAGAGGGGGGCGGGTTAAGGAAGTCCGTCTGTTATTTTGGTTGCGCTGTTCTGAAGCTATGTTTCTGAATGCTTGCACGTTGTGTCTGGCTAACAAGTTAACTGAACTTGCGTGTCGCGTGAAAAATAGGCGTCGGTTCTATTTCTAGCATGCGCGTGTTTTCCTCACTGCTCGAGCGCGCCTGAGACGAGACGCGCGTCATTCAGGCAGCCTGCAAGCTCTTACCTGTTTACATGGGAGCCGAAATAAAAACGGACACGCCACGCAGCCAGTGTGTACCCGGGGCACTCTGTGCCACCGCATAAATAGATGTGTTAAAAATACTGAGAATATATTTATACATGTATCCGAGTCCTGATCGGGAGGTCCGATTCCGATCGAGTCTGAAACCACGTGATCGGGCCCGATTTCCGATCACTTGATCGGATCGGGACATCCCTAAAAAAAATCTAATTACACACCACATAGCATAGCAGACCATAATGATAAAAATAGAAATTCCTGTCGTGGTTGTATCTTTCAGTGGTTTGGGTTATAAGTGCTTCAGCACAGCTGACTTCCAGTAATCCATCCATCCATCCAACCATTCTCCAGCTCGCTGTAACAGCAGGCTAAGTAGATGTGGCAAAATGTCCTTTTCCCCCCAACAACCAACTTCTACTCCTTCTGGGGGTTCCCAAGGCATTTCCGGACCACCTGGGAGATAAAGTCTCTCCAGCGTGTCCTGGGTCTCTTCCCAATTAGACATCCACAGAAAACCTCAACCGGAAGGAGCTTGAGCGGCCTGACCAGATGGCTGAGCTACCTCAACAGGCTCATTTTATACTATAGTAGGGGTGGGTGATATATAAATTAAAGTCTATAGAGACTTAAAATGATGCCTCTATATTTTTCCAAAATTTGGTGATGATTATATTTTTCAATTATTTTTAATATTTTTTCATTTGCTCAAAAAACATTTTTAATGTGATCTTTTTTTTTTGCCCCAATGAAAAAGGCCCAACCTGGATAGAACGGCTATTGTTAGTTACAATACATAAAAATTGCTTACAGCAAATTCCTCACTAGTAAAATTATAATAATAAAGAAATAGTGACTACTTAACTGCTTTATACTCAATTAACGCACAAGGATCATTTAAAAATCATATGTGCTTAAAGGTTCCAAAATAAAAGTAAAATAAAAATACAATTATTCAAAAAGTGCAATCTTCCTACAAACATTTTCTTAAAAGTTCTTTAAGAAAGAGAAACGCATGACACTTTTTCACATAGAGTGGCAGATCTATTATAATCTAATTAGGGTTCAATTAGAACACTTTCCGTTTATATGCTTCACAAAAATATATACCAAGATTAAGAAAAATTATACATTGCAAAATATCTGTAGATCTTTTAGTGCGGTTCATAAATATATTTTGGGCTTGACAAATATTCATTGTTGGCTCCCATCGCTAATAATCCAGATTTTAGACATACCTGTATTGATGCTGGTTTTAATGAGTGGAGAGAAGCTGGTATCATAAGAACAATAGATATTTATGCAGATAATGCTCTTAAGTCTTTCCAGACATGGGGCAAAGTATTAAAACATGCTAGACGAATTACTAAATCAAACAAATCATATGAAATACAACATAAAATCCTTAACAAGCTGCATGTGACTCCTTTAATTTAAAGCAAATATGACACATGCACAAAATTTAGCTTGAAGTGTTCTTATTTCCACTTAAAATGGACCTGTCCTCTAATTACATCATTCTGGTCTTCGGTTGTTCAGGAAATTGAAAATCGTTAGAGATTAAATTGCCACTGGATCCTATAGATTATGCATCCTTGGTGTAAACAATTGTGTGTTGGAAACAAAAATAATATCCATAATGTTGTATGCTGCTCGCCTTTCCCTAATTCATGTTTGGATTAAAGAACACTCCCCTACTTTAACTCTTTGACGTGAAAAACTCGCAACTCTTACCATACTAAAGACGACATTATGTACTGGATGGAACTCTGGATACTTTTGTAAATGACTTCCCTTTAAAGACTATTGTGGACATGAATGGCAAGCAATAACATGTATTAATATGGATTGAAAACAAGACATTTTTTTGATTTCCGTGCGATATTTATGTGCAATACCTGTGTATTCATGAAGAAAATGACAATGTCGATCGATGTAGTAGACCTGCAATAATTGTTATTATTTGCTGTTCTTTTATCTATTTTCTTTTGTGGTAAGAGTGAAAAAAATGTGAAAATAAACAGTTTATAAATAACTAACTAACTATCATAAATTAACGTTACAAAAGCAAATTTGTAACATAAAATTAGATTCAGCACTATTTTTTAGGTCAGTCTGATTTGTGACATTGACCCTGTTGACAAATGAACATTGACAAAAGTTGCCAAACCTTTCATTGAAGCACAGGGTGCTCTTTGGAACATTCTCAAATAAACAAATGCTAGATAGCATGATCATCAGGTTTTGTCAATGCTGTCTGTCTGTGGCAAAACTCTAACACAGGAGTAACGGCAATAAAAGCTGTAACCTTTGGCTTCCTAGCTAGATTTCTAATGGTAACCTTTCAATTACGGTAAATGTTATTAGAAGAAGAAATTCCCAACCCACTAGTAAGATGGTTATTGTTATTCTTTCATTGACATTTAAATCATGCATAACATTTTAATTAACTTTAAAAAAGGATGTTATCCGCCAACTGGCTAGTAAGTCCGTTTTATTTTTACACACATTTGGCACTTGGTGAGTGCTACAGTAATTCTGCACCCACAGTGTGTTCTGGGTGTTTCAGCCTCTAAGAGTAACAGCTTTATTTTCAAACAGGGATGTATCACTTTCATAGAAGAATATGGCTACATGTCCAAACCTGCACCCAGGCCCACAGACTTCTAACCTGCATTTCTTCTACATTCAAGAGGTCTAATAGCCACTTGCTATAACACAGTGGCAGTGTCAAACGAAAGGCTCCACATGCCTGCGAGATGAGGCCCTACGATTGGTGCCGTAAGTGGGCGTTCATCTGTGCTATAAATATCTTTTGCTGTGCGAGATTAAATTGAACACCCCAGTGAAGGATGTGCGTATATTAGGAGTGTGACCCCCCACAAGCCATTTTAGTCCCTAGACTGGAATCACACCTAAGGCAGTTAGGTGACACCCCAGATATATAATTGTTCAGAGGCGTTGAAGCGGCGTCCTGTTAAACATAATTAATGTGCTTTTGCATTGCTATTTGGCGGTAACAAACCTCAAGGGAGTGACAGTGTCAAATGTCAAGTATCTAGCAAACTTTTTTCTTTACTTTCCAACTAAAGTCTCTTTCAAACTGTTGCTCAGTCATGATAGTAGTTGACCTATAGACGATGACGGTTTATGTCAACGCCTCCTCCTAACACTGTAAATACGGAGTACTTTCGTCCCATTATAAATCAATATCCGACATATTTCAAAATAGATCTGAGTGACATACAGGCCTACACTACTTGCAAAAATCTGTGGATGCGTCGATCTTCAAATTCTAGCTAATAATTATTTTCATGTTATAGCTGAGAACCAGCACAGTCCCATTATAATCCTTAAAGACCCCCTGTAATCAATAATTGTATACCTTAAAACTAATATTTGATCACCAAAATGACATTTAAATGTTTTTTTTTTTCCTTTTTTGAAAAAAATATCTTCATGCCTTAAATAGCTTGAATGTAACTACACACTTTTGCCTCATTTAGTATACGTGGGTTTATGAATATGAAAATTAGACCCGCCTCCACTCACCAGCTCAGAGATCCACTCGTTGCTGATCACACGTTGATGTGATTGGTTACAACGTAGTATGTGACGTCAGAAACACCAGCGATTTCAAATCACGCTTGGTTCAATGCAGTTTTAAGGTGAAAATACTCAGCAATGGTTTGGACTTATTTGCACGTGGTTTGTCTTAAAGTACATAAAAAAAAAAAAAAAAACTGCAGACAAACACCATTAAAACCCACAGGGGAACTTTAAGTAAATTTTACAATTTGACGAATTGCTTGGAAATTCATATTTTGTCTGATTTCATTCATACATTTTTGTACAATCGGCTCACGCTAGACTCCAGCATGCGGGCGGGTATCCACTGCATAAACTGCTAATATTTGATGTAACGGGTGGAATATTTATCAGGTCACTTGTGGTTAAATGGTTAAAATACATTTTTTTAAATCAGTTGTCATAACAAAACCCCCACTATTTCAGTAAAAATTATTTCAGACCTCCAGATGTTCTCTTGTATACTTTCCTTATGTGGGTCATGCATTCTGCTTCACACGGAACCCGACCAAGACGAAAACACAGTAATTTTCTCTGCAAATAATCTTTGGATTTACATTTGGGCTATTTTTTTATTGTGGGGGGGGGGGGGGCTTTCTGTCCAAGAGCAATGTGCCACAAGCGCTGCTCTGTCTCTCTTGGCTGTTGCTGTGGTGCTGAGGGTAATAATTGAGATTAGAGCCAGACCGATATATCGGCCCGCCGATATTAGGCATTTTCCAAAATATCAGTATCGGCCGATAAATGAATATTTAAAAAAAAAAAAAAAAAAAAAAAAAAAAACATAAAAACGGACGAAACATGCTTCAAATCATCTTTCCTTGGCCTGTTATATTGAAAATGTATGTTTCACAATTTGCAGTATGATGTTATCTATTGCTAAATTATGGCTCATCATAAACTAGCTTACCACAAAGCTAGCTAATGCCATTACCCTCAGTGGAAGACCGCTAACGTTAACATTGATGAGCTTGGAGACCACAATGAACTTTTTCTGCCTAAATAAAGTAATGATTACTATATTTATAACTAGCATATCTCTAGTTACAGTCCCTGCATTGTAAAATGTAAGTTATACTTGCGAGGAGTGAACATTTAGACATAGAGAAAAAGTATCAAACGTATCTTGTGCAGAAAAGTTAGCTTTTCTTTTAGACGCGTGTGAAATCCAACAATATTTAATAAAAAAATAAAATAAAAAAATATCGGTCGATATATCGGAATATCGGATTTTAAAACCCAAAAATATTTGTATCGGTATCGGCCTTCAAAATCCTTTATCGGTCGGGCTCTAATTGAGATGCAACCAATGTTTGCGTTACGTACATGGCCGATTGACCAATGGTGCCGTGCGAGAAGGCGAGACCTAAAGCAATGCAATAACGCACATCAACCCCATCACTTGTTTATAGTTCATGTAAACAGTACATTCGGTTCATCAATCTGAATGAATTCAGTCTAATTGAAACAAAAGGTGTGTATGTAAACAATGAATGGCGACTGTAGAAACGCAAAAGCAGAAACCCTGAGATTTGGGGCGAACTAGAAATAGATCCCGGGGGTTTGGATATTTCATTTGAGAGAAACTATTTCTTTTTATACAGAAAATTAAAAAACAAACACACTCTGAAAAACATTGCCGCCATCCTACAGTTAGGAGATCAGGAAATTAAAATTAAGGGGAAATTAAAGGGGTGCATCCAAATGGATCTAGAAACATTGCGGAAAGGAATCTGACCTCAGGAATGTTTACCTTCTCATCGCCATTTCTGGAAAAAAAAAAAAATATGGGGCAAATTCTGATATTCTTCTCACATAATTAAAGTTAGAGTGTTGTGATAACGGATATGAATTATGCCCAGCAGACCAAATTCTCACAGGCTTAAAAAGACATTCAGGCATAATGCAGGGTTATATGGGAAGTAAGGGGCTTTAAGACTGACTTAAGCTCATAGCACCCGTTGGTATCTTGAGATCCATAACCCAGCTGCGATAACAGCCCTGCCAAGAGGAGGAGGAAAACCCATCAAACTCCCAGCTACTGCTATAAACCGCTGTGTCAAGTCAGGAGCTGCTGGGACTCTCCTTTCCAAACCCTACCCAGAAACACTGTTCTAATCTAGGCTTGTTTCAGTGTATCAATCTCATACGCAGACACACAGAGACTTGGTAATGACCCCTCCTCTCAGTTTCACCCCGGGGCATTCAGGGGCCCAAAAGCAGGAGGAGTGCGGCCCGAAAACTAGAAAACACTCAGATCATAAACCATGCACGCTCAGACAGAAGCAGCAGGAGTGCACACAGAAAACACCCACATGCTGACACTTGTACGCCAACACAGACGCTAAGAAGCGGCCGTGAAAATTCTTCTGGAGATTGTTTGGGCCTGACAGCACATACCATGGTTCTGTGCTAAACAGATTACGTCAAGAAGATACATTCTGTGTGTGTATGTGTGTGTGTGATTTTTTTTTTTTTTGGTGAATATGTGGCAGGTTTCATGACATTTGTTTAAACAGGAGAAGAGACATGCTAAAAGAAAGGTAGATGCTGGAAGAAAGAGGCGTTTTAGAGAAATTACCTGATCAAACTCGAGGGCTCCTGGGTAGAGGGGCCAGCCCAAGAAGAGCTCAGCAATCACACATCCCAGCGACCACATGTCTATGGCTTCACAAAAAGGCAGGCCAAGAATAATCTCAGGAGCCCTGAAGATGACAAACACAAATATGAGCAACATAAAACACACACAAAAACAATTCTACCTTCATTTCACCCTGTGACTACAAACAGTGAGATCGAGGCCTCGGAATCAGTATGGAATTCATAATTCAATTTATTTCCATTACACAAACTCTCAAATTGGATGAGTTTTGGAACGTCTCCCCATGAACCTGTCTATAATTATTACTTCATAAATTATTGCTTGATCGTAACTAGTGCTGGGCGGTATGACGGTACACTCTCAGAAAAAAAAAGGTACAAAAGTTGTCACTGGGGCTGAACCTTTTCAAAAGGTAAACTTTTGTCAATTTCATGAGCTAATAGGTGTTAATATGTACATTTTAAGTGTTAATGTGTACATTTTCGGTGCTAATATGTCCATTTCAGGTTATATCAATTTCATGAGCAAATAGGTCCATTTTAGGTGGTAAGTACATTTTAGGTACTAATATGTACGTTTTAAGTGTTAATATGTCCATTTTAGTTGCTAATATGTCCATTTTAGGTGCTAATATGTCAATTTCATGAGCTAAAATGTCCTTTTTAGGTGGTAGTATGTCCATTTTAGTTGCTAATATGTACATTTTAGGTGCTAATATGTCAATTTCATGAGCTAAAATGTCCTTTTTAGGTGGTAGTACGTCCTTTTAGGTGCTAATATGTACACTTTAGGTGGTAATATGTCCATTTTAGGTGCTATATGTACGTTTTAAGTGTTAATATGTACATTTTAGTTGCTAATACGTCCATTTTAGGTGCTAATATGTCAATTTCATGAGCTAAAATGTCCTTTTTAGGTGGTAGTATGTCCATTTTAGTTGCTAATATGTACATTTTAGGTGCTAATATGTCAATTTCATGAGCTAAAATGTCCTTTTTAGGTGGTAGTACGTCCTTTTAGGTGCTAATATGTACACTTTAGGTGGTAATATGTCCATTTTAGGTGCTAATATGTACGTTTTAAGTGTTAATATGTACATTTTAGTTGCTAATATGTCAATTTCATGAGCTAAAATGTCCTTTTTAGGTGGTAGTATGTCCATTTTAGTTGCTAATATGTACATTTTAGGTGCTAATATGTCAATTTCATGAGCTAAAATGTCCTTTTTAGGTGGTAGTACGTCCTTTTAGGTGCTAATATGTACACTTTAGGTGGTAATATGTCCATTTTAGGTGCTAATATGTACCACTAAGGTACCAATATGCAGCCTTTGGGTACAAAAGTGTACCTTTTGAAAAGGTACAGCCCCAGAGACTGCTTTTGTACCTTTTTTTCTGAGAGTGTATATATCGTTACCGCGGTACAAAAAGTCAACCGTAAAATATTTTTTATTGTATTTATTTATTTATCTACCTATCTATCAGTGACAATGGACAGTAAAGAACTATCCCAGAATTCGCTACAGAGCAAAATTTCATTTATTCTGTATTTTTTTTTATTCTGTGTATACTGCGACATGTACATAAGTGGGTGCGGTTAACTTCCGTGCAGTTTGCGCAAGACTGAGACACTAAGATTTGTCAAAGAAACATGTAGAAAGAGAATGTATAAACCCGTATCTGAAGCAAAATTACTAAATATGCAGTGCGAGTTATATATTTCTAACAATTGGCCACTGAACAACTGAACTTCTCTTGAAGCTCCACGTGACGGGTTGCCAGATATCACAAAAAGAGCAAAATAAGCCCTTAAAAAATGCAGTAGCTATAGGGTGATCAGAAGTCCCGAAAAATTCGGGACAGTCTCAAAATCTAAGCTATTGTCCCGAATCCGGCCTTAATTGTTCCGAAAATTCTACTAAAGCAAAATCTTGATACAAAACATTAATAACTGTCTGTGGAAGTTGAGTCGTCCTGCAACCAGCCCCCTCAAGTTGCAGCAGCCGCGAGGACAGTGAATGTGCAGGCAGCCAGTCTAAACTTTAGTTTTTAAACGCGTGTCAATTTCACTCTTGACGCACGAATGGATTCAGAGTGTTCACACATATAACTAGGAGCGAAATATCACGGAGGAGCGAAAGCATAAAATGACCCAGGTAGCAAACTGACATTGAATCAACGTGGAAACATGACATCGAAACAACGTTGATCTGGCATTGTTTTGCTCATCGAATTAACGTTGAACCAACGTCAGACGCGTCATTCTTCAAAACTAACGGAAAATCAACTTGAAATCAACGTTGTTTCAAAGTTAGGAAAGCAAACCAATTGCGTCGATTTTCATTTAGCTTTGAAGAATGCCGCGTCTGACGTTGGTTCAAAGTTAATTCGATGAGCAAAACAATGCCAGATCAAGGTTGTTTCGATGTCATGAGCGACGTCGTTTCCACGTTGATTCAATGTCAGTTTGCTGTCTGGGTGAGGAGCGACAAAACACGAGAATTTAAATAAATAAGAGATGAGTCTTCAATTCATCAACTTTAAACCTACAACATTCCAGACACCAGCACACCAAAGAGCCAGTTTAAAAAAAATGCACAACTATATAAAACATTTTGCTTTTGTAAAGGCTAAGACAATGTATGTTAGTATGTAAGGCAAGGTATGTTAGCTTAGGGTAGGATAGTTCTCACATGGGTTACCAGGTCAGATAATGTAGACATGGTGACACAGGAAGCCCAATGACTCCTTAGCAACAAATCACCACATGATCTCATTGAATGGCATTAAGGTCTCTCAGTGTGAGATCAAGACGCTGCTCCAGTCATCCTTCACCTCAGTAAGTCTGTCTGACAGATTACTGTTGCTCAGAGCTTATATTTCAATAATAGAAGTGTTTGTCCTTATGCTGTCCATCTAAAAACAGTGACCTGACAACACGGGCAACATTTTTAGGCATCAAAACAGGAAAACCAATACATTATTTTAGCAACATGCTAACATCAATAAAGTTTGTTTTAAGTTATCCCAAGCCGTCCGAGACACCAGAAACTACAGGGGAGTAGTTTTTTTTTTTAAAGCTTACAAAATATTTTTTGTGTGTGTGTGTGTGTGAAACTTGCACAGATAAATTGTTCACCACAAGACTACTTATGCATGTGCACTAACAAAGTAAACGGGGTACATTTTGATGTCACGCCGACATTAAGCCCGAAAAAATCAGTTATGGCATGAATGCTATGTTCATGCGTACAGCTGAGGGCTATACATTGTTTCTACTGTCCAGCACTCATTTAAAGCCACAATCTGTACTTTTTCGGCTTTAAAAATAGCAAAAATAACTGTATCTATGTTATATATTTCTATTAGATGTGTACTTACATTATCCCGACAGTTTCAACCAACTTTCAAATACGGAGAAATTTATAGTTTAATTCGAAGACACGGGACGTTTCTTTATTTCCGTTTCGTCGTCCGTCTATGGCGTCATATAACCTTTGACTCCACTATTTTCTCTAACTTCCTTGCGGAACCCGGCGAAACCACCAAACACAAAGGGGAACACTGGACTACCGCCAAGAAAGCATAGAAAATGACGAAGAAAAAAAAGTAAGACGTATTTTTATGCGTGTAAATCACGTGCCCGCTCACGAGCGCTCACTCAGACGAGATGCACTGTCCCCCGGTGCTGCGCGCGCATATAGCGCTGCCCGTTCCGGTCGTCTCATTCAAATCAGCCAACTGTTGCTGTTAGCGAGCCGCGCAGGAGAAGCATGACACAGGTAAACATTGGGGTTGCATTTAAAGCTTCTTGACAAGCTAAATCTACAGAGAGATGCCGTATATCCGTATATTTTGTAAAAAACGATCATGTCATGTCATGAGCTGAGCTGGTTGTCATTGACAGCGACAACAACTCCCGCGAGCCCACGCTCTTTCCTGACGTCATCAAAGTACGTCTTTGTTATTATGTGAAATGAGTGACCCCTGGTGGCCAAAAAAAATTACATATTGTCCGTTTAATACAATCAGTTTTTTGTAGATTAAAAATCACATTAGGTTGCATCACGATTCCTGTTTTTCCCACCCCCAAATTTAAAGGCATAGATCACCCAAATAAATTATCATTTAAACGCCCTCATGTTGTTCCAAACCTGTATGAGTTTATTTCTTCTGTTGAACACTAAAGATACTTTGAAGAATGTCAGTAACCAGACAACTGGCAGCACCCATTGTCTTCCATGGTATTTTTTTTTTTCCTACTATGGAAGTCAATGGGTGCCGTTAAATGTCTGGTTACCAACATTCGTAAAATTATCTTTTATTTTCATTTTTGGCATAACATATTCCTTTAAAGGCTTAGTTCACCCAAAAATAAAAATTATGTAACTACTCACACCTGTAAGATCTTCGGAACACGAATAAAGATATTTTTAAATGAAATCCGAGAGCTTTCTGTCCCTTCTTAGAGATCCAACACAACTTACACATTCAAGGCCCAGAATGATAGGAATGACATCATTAAAGTAATCCATGTGACCCCAGTGGTTTAACCTCAATTTTATGAAGCACCATGAGTGCTTTGTTTGCAAAAATAAATATTTACCACCCATTTTAAGACGTCTTAAAATGATCATTAAGACATTATACCATTTTGTAGACAAGTGTAAGACTTTATGATCTTAAAATATTTTTTTTTTTTTTTTGTGGCAAATGCAAGTGAAAAGCTTGCACTCTTGAGATTTGCTTGTGAACCAACTAACCTGTGCATAATCTGGGCAATCAGCTCATATATTAGAGAATTCGGACTGTGCAGGCATAGTACACCATCTTTACTGATGATGAAATTTCACATGAACTGTACATGTAAAATATATATATATATATATATATATATATATATATATATATATATATATATATATATATATACTTTCAGTATATATATATATATACACACTTTCAGTTTTTCCATTTGTGTGGTGTGTGAATCAGATAAAGATGAATCAATAAAAAACACATTGTCAGATTCATCCCAAGCTATAATTTTACTGTATGTGGGGACTAATGTGCATCAATGTTAGACATGCACAACACTCAGTAAAAAAAAACAACAAAAAAAACTGCATTAAGCCTCCTACAACAAGATCCTTACATCAAATGAAAAAAAAAAAAAAAATTCAGAGAGCTTCCCGACGTCTCCATGCATAAAGCAGCTCAAACTCCACCAGCCGCAGGGTGATGATCCACTGCAGTTCTCATATATCGTCTCTCCCTCATAAACAGGTGAGAGTTAATCTATTAACGCCACCTCCATCCATATATCTGATCTGTCTCTGAGGGGCGGCACTAAATCACGGTAGTGGAAAATATCTGCATACAGTAATGAAAACGGGTATATTTGGAGGGCACGATTCATGGTTGTGGTTGATTTTTGTGATCTCACAACCCTTCACTTAAAGATTTAAAGAAAATAAGTTGAAGTGTCAAAGGAGAGCCATAAAATTAAGGCCCGGGTATACTTCATTTTCTACGTTACGATTTGTCTCGCATACAGCCGTTCAACTCAACTGAGTGTGCAAGCCTTTCAAACTATGCTCTTTTAGCGTCACACGGACCAGTGCACGGACCGTTTTGGAACACGGACGGCCGAAGTATACTTTGGGCTTTATGCAGACAGAAGAGCATCTATTGTAAATGTTTATGTGTTGGGAGTCATTTAATAAAGTGAAGTGGTTTGAATTACACACCTTGTAACGGTTTTATTTTCCTTTAGAATATGTTGCATCCATTTTTTGAGTGCCTTGGCTTGATACGTTTTTATGAGTCGCTTTTTCCCTACATCCGAAGAGCACCGGGATTTTTAACTCCTGTGCAGACACCCCCAGACCCCCGGTTGTGAACCACTAGTATAAACAACAGCCTAAAAAAAAAAAAAAGTCTTGAAAGTTGCAGGTTCAAATCTTAGGAAAAGCTAGACACAGTGTTCGTACAGCACTTTCCAAGCTCTTTCAAGCAGTGTCAGTGTTTTTCAAGAATGAGGAAGCGGTTAAAAATAAAACATAGCCAAATAATTATAATTTACTTGAAAGAAAATCATTATTCGACATTGGCCACACATTGCAGTTTAAATGAACACACACATTGTGTTCACATACAAATGTCTAAAGCCCGGGACACACCAAGAAGACGCCAACGAACTAGCGCTGATGAAAACCAACTGTGTTGTCGCCTCTCGTCCCCTCTCGTCGAGGTAAAAAGCTGCACTTGAACACACCGAGAGAACTGCAGCCGACCGTCAGCTAGAATGTGTGTTCTGCGCCTGCGTGTAATGAGACAAACTGTCTATTTCTGCAGATATATTAGTCTATATTCGTCATTCAAAAAGGAAAACCGACGCTACGGCTGCAGATACACATAATGTAAACAAAGCAGCGCGTGCTTACCTTTTTGAATATCAATCCTGCTAAACACTTTCTTTATTCCACTCCACTCATGTTAATATTGAAATATTCGCCAAGGAACACTCAGGTAAGAAGACGTAAGATAAGAACAGCCTTCTATCTTTACCATTTTGACTTCTTTGCTTGCTGTTTTGCTTTTATTCTCGTGCACTGACTGTTTCACTAAGCTGAACAGCCAATCAGAGTTCTCTCTTTACCCAACGGCCCGACGCCCATTCAACATGTTGAATCGGGCGAAATAAAGCCGACGAGGACTATTTTTAGCCAATGGCACGGAACAGTGCGTAACACACCGAGGAAACTTAGTTGGCCGACGCACAAAATCTGCCAGACGGCCAACCTTCGGCTTAGTGTGTTCCGGGCTTAACTGTTGTCTCAGCCAACCAATCAGACTACAAAGTACCAGTATATATATATATATATATATATATATATATATATATATATATATATAAATTTAAAAAAAAAAATAATGGAACGTTTTAAAAAAAAAAAAAAATGTGATAAATTATTAAATTAACAACAGCTACATTTTTTAAACCAGAAATAACATTAGATAAAATTAAGAACATGTCATAAGAGAGAAAGCTCAAACTGGAAGCTGGATCTAAAATCAGCTCCATGCATAGTATGGCCAATATGATGCCATCAGTGCCCAACTATTTTTGTATTGGCATTCAAAATATCCTCTTGCCTCACAGGATCACTTTCCACTAACCCAACAGTGAGACATGCAAGGAAACATGCTTCTGCCCTATCATACAGTAGCTATACAGCACCTGTGGGCCTGTTCCCAGAATATTTACCAAAGTCTGGGAATGAAATCCAAAGTCGAAGTAATAAATGAGTAATAATAAGACTCAAAGTCCATGTAGTCTGTTCAGCGGAAAATATGGAAAACTTGCAATTTACATTTTTATCTGAACTTACACTTCAAAAGTGAACCGTAAAAAATGAACCTTTATGACATTTTCTTTACAAAATCATTGGTTTGTAAAGGATCAATCATTGGTCTCACTTGTTTCGGCCCTCTCGCATGAATGTGAAAGTATTTTGAGGTCTTAACGTGCAATCTGTGAAACCAGACGCCCATGCGTTACTTCAACATGATCCGTGATAAGTAGCTAGGTGGCATGAACCTTGTGTGGGTGTATAAACTTTAAGGAAATGTCCATGCTCATTCTAATGTTACGTTTTCTCTTTGTAGAGAGCTTTCAGCTGAATGCAAACAAAAATAAATCTATCAATGTCACCAAGGCTCAGGCTGACAGTAACCAGCAACCACAGAAGCTCTTTCAAATGAAAACATCATTAGAGTAGACTACTTTTCCAAAAAAAGCTACAACAATATATTTAGAGGAAAAAGAAATGACAAGCTTAAATCCCACATGGAGGTGTGGTACCTGAGGATAATAAAGAACTAGAAGAAACCAAACACAAAGATTGTCATGTTCAAAGTCCTATAAAGATCAACCTAATAACCATTATCGCAGTGAGACAAACACCATAAATTCTTAGGAGGTTGAAAATGTTTTGATTACACAAATGCAATGTGAAACCTAGGCTATTGGTTGATAATAATACAGTAAGTCTCACAGACAGGTTGAAACTAGATGGCAGCCCTACCGGGAAAGTAATCCGCAGAGACCGAAGGAAATACCCAGGTACTCTGTCACGTGGAAGTGTATAAGACACTAAACTAGACTCCCTCCAGATTATTATGGTAAAGTTTCCAGATAGCAGGTAGATCTTTATACGAAGATTAAGAAAACCAAACAAAGCAGCAAACAAAACAAAAAAACAACTAGAGAATCTTCTTCAAACTCAAAACAAAGCCAGATTTACTGCATTTTGAGCAGATCCAAGACAAACATACCCTTCATGTCTCCAGCATGGCTCAACATAGACACCATTTCATTAGAAAGAAGCCAAGCAATTCATTGGATCACTAAAGTACATGCCATATCATTATAAAGTAATTAATTTGCTGACTAGATCTTAGCAGAGAAAGAACAGAAGGTGGCTTTGAGGACTCTAACATTAGTACCTCGAGCGGATAAAACAATGTGACAAAAACAAACGGAAACCTGGGCCAAATTGTGAATGTTGCAATCTATTTGCATTAGTTCATATCCAGGTGGTCACTTGTATCATTAGCTGGCAAATTTGCATATGGGTCATAAAATCCCAAACCAAATATTCTGAGATTTAAAAGAGGTATGCGTGTTGAACACCATTGAAGACAATGTTAGCATCTGTTAGATTTAATATTAGGGTTAAAATGGTTAAATTTGAGTTTTTGTTCTGCTTTTTTCGTCTTCCGGGATTTAAAATTTTCATTGTGTCCACGTCGCACGCTGTGACGTAGCGGTCCACTGTCATCGGTGTCTCAAAATTATTAATGAGACTGAGTATTCATATCCTATGAGAAGACACTGTCTCTTAATTATTCATGACACCACGTGGTTCTTCTTTCCAACGACAGACATGTCAAACTGTGATCGCGTAATGGTTGAGAGAGGCAATCATGGGACGCAAGTGTTTGTTTTAGTGGTGCAAAAGTCCAAGCACGTTGAAAATGTTTCCCTGCAGCGCTGCCAGGGTTAGACTCTGGCTCTGGACGGTTGGTTTGCCATCAACCACGAACACATCTAAACAGATCTAAACTATAGTGTGTGCCACAAAGATTTTCTCGAGAGAGAGCTGCGCCAAGTGGAGAATGGTGGACTTCGCCTTGTTCCCAACCAATCCAAGTTGCGTCTTGAGAGTGATGCGGTACTGAGTCCTGAATACTTTTCTATCCCATCAGAGGTGTGTATGTGTCTAAAATGAGAAGTCATCCACTTCCGCTGAGTCATCTTTATTATGGGGGTTCAGGGGGCGTGTAGATCTAGGCTATGCACGGAACGATTTTTTTAAGCGGAAAATTAATCATTTTCAAATGAATTTATTTATAGTGTCTATATAAACCACTTATATAGTTTATAATGACATTAGACTTAGACATGTAGCCTACATTAATATGTTTTAAATAGAATTACTATTACTGTAGGCAAATATATGTAGCAGTGCATTCATTTCAAAAAAGTATATAATAATATAATATGTAATGTAAACAAATCGAATCATTTAAACAGATATATTACATCACTTCCCTCTAGGCTATTGTTTAGGGCTCATTGCCATTAAAAAGTTTGAAAAATATTGGAAATTCATAAGCAATAAACACAATTTATTGACTGTACAAAACACTTTATGGTCTTCCCAAACCATCTTGGTGTAACAGCTTACTTTTCTTTCATACTATGTTATATTATTGTAAAGAACTAAACTGTCATGCAGAAGATTTTGTAAATCATTTTTTATAGAATTTCTTGGTAAAGACTGTACAGTTAACAGCACTGTAAAAAAATATCAGGTAACCTAAAATGTGCTTCATTTAGTGACTTCTTAATAAACTGCTTGCAGAGTCTGACTGAGGTATGATTAAAAAGCTGGATGTTTGTCACATTATCTTCAATAAATGACATTGAAATATCGTTTCAATATTTTCACATGTCAACAGCATCATTGTACTTATACTATTCATCGACTGAGCGTTGGAGAGTTCATCGTGTGAATGAATGAAGAGAGTTTGATCATTTTTTTTCCCAAAAATATGATTTAATACCCATAAGTTGCATTGATGGGTCAAATAAAATAGAAATGGCATATTCAAGTTAAAAGTTACAACTGAATGTTGAAACAATTGTGTTTCTACATATGCTGTACAGGTATAGGTACAGGTATAAAGAATATTTTTGCTCAGGTGGTGAAAAATTTCCACCCAATAGAAAAAAGTTTTGCTCAGCAAGAAAAAAAAATTAGAGGGAACATGCCCAGATCAAGCAAACAGGCGGAATACCCTTTCATTACAGGACTGTAATCTGAAGTCAGGGTGCATCATTAAGATTTAGCCTGGGCCTAACTAACATTTTGCAGTAATAATTTACTGGCATCAAAAAACCCTATGAGTTTGGAAAACAAAAGGCCTAAAATTGTATAAAAACCTTAATCCATTAATTCACCCACTTTATTTCCTTATTCTAGCTCACAGCTACTATGGTGGAAGAAGATAAGCAGTATTTCTGAGTCACATACTAGTTCTGGGAAGTGCAACAAAAAGTCTAATACAGAATCTGATCCCAGAAGGAGGGGGTGAATTCTTAACTCTGTGACCTTGTGAGAGGGATTCCCATAAAACCCTAACATCTGTGGTTTACTTTCAGTGTGCTGAATTAAAGGATACTCCAAGTTCTAAACAGTAACAGTAAGTCTAAAAATATGTTGCAAACTGTTACTGTTCCCTGTTGAGTTGGTAGAAGTCAAACAAGATTAGCTGAGTGAAGACAAGTAGTCCTAGAAAGAAGAAAAGATTATATGCTTCAAATATAAAATATTAAAACCATCCCAAGATAAAATGATCATTAGGTTCTAAAAAAATAAATAAAACAATAATATCAAATTAATACATCATTAAAAACTTTTTAAAAGCGTAAATAGCAACACTGAGCAAAATTATAAATGCAACACTTTTGTTTTTGCAGCCATTTTTCAAGAGCTGAACTTAAAGATCCAAGACTTTTTCTATGTACACAAAAGGCCTATTTCTCTCAAATATTCTTCACAAATCTGTCTAAGGCCCTGTTTACACGACAACGCTCGCGGGTGAAAACGTAAAAATATTTTATCGGATGTGCCTTTCGTTTACACGGCGACGGTGTTTTTGAGACCACCCTCAGAGTGGAAATCTTAAAAACGCTCCACCGCCGCGTTCCCGTGTAAACGGTAAAAACGCAAAAGTCTGCTTGACAGTGAAGTTTGTACGCAGGCGCGTGGACTTGGTGTTGTTGTAGTATGCACTCCTAGCCGCCTGAAGTGCATACTACATTGAATTTCACACACTTTTGCGTCTCCATCTGCACGCGGATTTCCCACACAAAACGCTCGTCTAAACGCAGAATAAAAAGTGATGACGCAACGCCACTTTTGCGTTTTCTCTTCAGAATCGTTTCCATGTAAACATAGCCTAAATTGTGTTAGTGAGCACTTCTTTGCAGAGATACTCCATCCACCTCACAGGTGTGGCATATCAAGATGCTGATTTGACAGTCTTATTATTGCACAGGTGTGCCTTATGCCTGGTTCAGATTACACGATTTTAGCCCAATTTTGGCACGATCCATTTGACGCACGGTGTCGTGGGGATTCGTAAACGAAAACGGGCGTCGGAACGCAAGATTCGATCGTATCATCTCGTATAGTGTGTCATAGTGGGCGACAACCTACATCGCGTTTACGATGCTTCACGACATCACGACAAAAAGACTAGCATGTTTAATTTTTTTAACGGTCGTCCACGATGGTTCCGTCACATGTATGAGGTTGACCAATAGGAGCACAAGCTTTTCCGTATACAACTTTCAAAAAAGACAAAACGAAAGAGAGACGATGGTGCTAACTTTAAAACTAGAAGTAAAAATATATAAGAAAACAATATTTTACCTCAAGTTCTCTTTGGAGGATTGACAGCCCATACTGTCCTCTTCGAGCAGGGTTCTCAAGTCTCACGCAATGGCCGTGAGACACACGCAATTCTACCAGTTCACACACACTCACACGCCACACCGTGTATTTCTCACGCTGAAAAGGCAATGCCAGCAATCCAGTAGTCACTCGCTACGAGTTTCACCTTCTCAATGACATCACGTGCGCCATTGAACACTGCATGCGATGACTGGTCAGGAAGTAACGTGTAGTCTGACATGTGTCTTGTCCACGACACGACAAGATTTTAGGAGCCAAAATCGCGTAATCTGACACAGTGACTATTGTAACAGACAAAAAAAAAATCGTGTAATCTGAACCAGGCATTAGGCTGGCCACAATAAAAAGCCCCTCTAAAATGTGCAGTTTTACTGTTTTGGGGGTAACCCCACCACCACCATAGGCCACTCAATCCACAACGTTGACATCAGCAAACCGCTCACCCACACGACACCATACTTTCCTGCCATCTGCCCTGCACAGTGAAAACCGTGATTCATCCATGAAGAGAACAACCTCAAAGTGATAGGCACCATCAAATGTGAGCATTTGCCCACTCAAGTCGGTTATGACGACCAACTGCAGTCAGGTCGAGACCCCGATGAGGATGACACGCATGCAGATGAGCTTCCCTGAGACATTTTTTTATTTTTTGTTAAGATTGTGCAGAAATTCTTTGGTTATGCAAACCGCTGGTCTCAGACGATCTTGGAGGTGAAGATGCTGGATGTGGAAGTCCTGGGCTGGTGTAGTTACACGTGGTCTGTGGTGGTGAGGCCAGTTGAATGTACTGCCAAATTCTCGGAAACGGCTTTGGAGATGGCTTATGGTAGAGAAATGAACATTAAATTCACGGGTAAAAGGTCTGGTGGACATTCCTGCAGTCAGCATGAATGAATAGGTTTGGGATGCTCTGGACCAGCGACAGCGTGTTCCAGGTCCTGCCAATATCCAGCAGCTTCACACAGCCATTGAAGAGGAGTGGACCAACATTCCACACAACACAATCAACAACCTGATCAACTCTATGCAATACAGAATGTGATGTCCCTGATACATGCAGTGAGAAATTCAGGCAGGGATGGCCTATCAGAACGTGTGGGGAGTTAAATTTGAATGTCATCAGCATAGCAAAGGAATTGAAGTCCATGTCTGCGTATGATGTTACCAAGTGGATGTATGCAGATGATAGTGTACCAAGGACTGAACCTTAAAGGGTTAGTTCATCCAAAAATGAAAATTAAGCCATTAATTACTCACCCCCATGCTGTACTAACCCCGTAAGACCTTCGTTCATCTCCGGAACACAAATAAAGATATTTTTGATGTAATCTGAGAGCTAAGGAAGATAAGGAAGTAATGGAATGGTCGAATAAAGTCGTTATTTATGTTTTTTTCGCACAAAAAGTAGTCTCGACGCTTGATAAACTTATAATTGAGCCGCTGTAGGCACATGGGATATTTAAACCTTTTCTTTAATGACTTTTATGGGCTGTCAAGAGCCAGTCCCTTAGAAAGTCTATGGAGGACTGATCCAGCTCTCAGATTACATCAAAAATATCTTTATTTGTGTTCCGGAGATGAACGAAGGTCTTACGGGGTTAGTACAGCATGGGGGTGAGTAATTAATGGCTTAATTTTCATTTTTGGATGAACTAACCCTTTAAGGAACACCCTGTGTAAGTGAAGCAGTGGCAGAACTATGACCTTGTATGCTGATATAATACTTTCTGTCGCTGATATATGAAATGAGCCAGGAAAGAGCGGAACCAGTGATGGCGATATTAGAAAGCCAAGAAATAAGTCATTCGTGGCAGACTGTGTCAAAAGCAGCGCTTAGATCAAGGAGCATCAAGATGTTTATCAACCCGAATCGATGGACAGAAGAATGTCGTTATGAATGTCGTAGGCACCGGCTCCGAACCGGCTCTCAAAATGCTTTAGTGGAAAAGGGGTAACAGAGAACAGATCTAGACCTACCTAAAAGGCCTTAATCAAAAATGTTCTGCTGAAGTCGTGCTTTGCAAAGTTAGTTGTGATCGATCGGCTTGATCATCCGCATTTTCAGAATCCGACTCGGGCTTAAACGAACACGGTAAAACAAACAACATTATTATTACTGGGGGTGTCATGATTCTCCAAATCCTCGATTGGATTAAATTTTCAATTCTAAGGTCACGGCTCGATTCTCAATTTTTATTTTTTTAAAGCTGAAACAGGCCAATCAGGATGCTCTCTGTCTTAAATGAGCTTCATGAGGCACACACGCAAGGTCTCTCGCTCTCTACCTCTCTGCTGTGCGCACGCTATACAGTTCGGAGCAGTCTTTTTTGGTCTCGGATGCATGCTCTTGCTCTCTCACTCTAGATTCCAGGAGATTTGAACTAATTTGCGGGCATCAAAGAGTCGCAATCAGAATAAATCAGTGCAGACTAAGAATAGAGGATCAATGTACAGAATGTAAAAAATACTGTTTTATAAACAGTCATTTCAGTTGTTTACAGCTTAAACACCCAATAACTTACAAGTACTACTTCACCTATAAGCTCAAAGAGGAGAGCAGATGATGTCAGAATAAAGGGGAATACCCTAGATGAAATAGATTATTTCCCCCCATTATTATTAAATTTACAAGACAATTTACTTAGTTCATCCTACGGGACACAATTTGATTGCCCTTGTTTGCCATGTTGCCAACGTTAGAAGATAAATGATTAATGAGGTAGGCTAAAGTTTCCAACTCAAACAGAACATGCTCAAAGAGATATCAAGTCAATGGCTATTCATGCCAAATTATCATGGAAAAAAAAAAAAACCCGTCATGAGAAGAACCTGTTTCTCATACACTGACTCCAGAAGTTCTTTTTCATCACTTAAAGCAGCAATCTGGGTTTAAATTTCTGAATTTAAAACTCAGGCACTTATTAATTCTCTTAAAATCTCAACAACGAAAGATATCTATGGAATGGATTCTAAAATGCTTAAATTCCTGAATGAACACCTAGCGTACCCTATTACACAAATTGTTAACCAGTCAGCATTAAAGGGGATATTTCCAACTATTTGGAAGACAGCAATAGTAACTCCTATATTTAAATCAAATGATCCTCCGAACATATGTAACTACCGCCCAATCAGTATTCTACATGTGGTCTCCAAGGTTGCTGAAAAATTTGTATCAGAGCAGCTTGTCTCTTTTTTTAACAATAGTCTTTTTAGAGACTGTTCGAGCAATGGTTGACAAGGGAGGTGTTGTTGGCGCTGTGTTTTTAGATCTCCGTAAAGCATTTGACACAGTCAACCATAAGGTCCTTATTGCGAGACTTTCTAATTTTAATTTATCCTCTTCTGCAATTAAATGGATTGAATCGTATTTAACAGTTAGAAGTCAGTGTGTTTCTGTGAACAATCATCGTTCATCAGTTCTCAGCTTACAAACAGGAGTACCACAAGGATCGATCCTTGGCCCGCTTTTATTTAGTGTATCAATGATCTGCCATCAGTTTGTCCAGATGTCAGTACACTAATGTACGCGGACGATACTGTAATTTACGTACATGCCAAGACAAAACATCTGGCTGCTGCTAAACTTACTATAGCTATGGATCAAAACACCAATTGGCTAAATCGCTCGTGCCTTCAACTAAACATAGATAAAACTGTGGGAATGTTTTTCACTAAGAGACAACGTAATACTGTTTCAATATAATGATATCTGGTCAAAATATTAGTATTGTGGCCCAAGTTAAGTATTTGGGCATTATTATTGATTCTAATCTTTCTTTTAAAGCCCATGTTAAAAACGTGTGCAAAAGGGTCAAGTTTAGTTTAGCTAATTTTAGACATATTAGAAATGCACTAACCTTTCATGCTGCCAAATTATTTATGGATACCATGATTGTGTCACATCTAACATACTGTCTGACAAGTTGGGGTCAAATTAATAGTTCATCTTTAAAACCACTATCAACTCCTTATAAAAAAAAAAACTCTCAAAGTTTTGGACCAGAAGCCTAATAGTTTCCACCATCGCATAATTCTTAAAAATCATAAACTGCTAGGTTGGGAAGATGTAATTAAATACAAAAACATCTGTTTGGTCCACAAAATTATGCACAATGCCACTCCAGCTCCTCTCAATTCATTTGTAATCCAAGGCCATAACAACAGACAGATTACCAGAAGCACCACACGAGGTGATCTTATTATTCTATTTAGGAAAAGCACATTTGGTCAATTGTCATTTTCTGTTAAAGCGATACAAAGTTGTTCTTCGTACTATGAAGAACTTTTTTTTTTTTTTTTTCCTCTGGACTTTGAATGATAAATACATGTCTGACCACTGGAACGAACCGGGGGAAAAAATAATATGACGATTTACGGCGATTTTATTTCCATTAGACCTTTGCCTACATTGACGTTTATGCATTAAAGAAGAGGGGCTCCCCTGTTCCATAATGGTCTATTGGCGCGTTCATTCCAATGAACTGCCGTAGCCAAGGCAAATTTAGTGCACATCTATGACACATACTAATTTTATTGCTTTTTTTAGTCCTTTTGGAGCCCAATTTCAAGCATTCAGCAAATACATTCAAATTGCAGACAATTTAAAGGGGTCATGAACTGGATTTTTAAATTTTATTATATTTTTGTCTGAGGTCAACTTATGACGTTCGCTTGGTTTTTGCATTCAAAAACATCCAAATGAATAAGTAGGCTATTTTGTATCCATGTTTTGAGCCTACCTGAAAAACGCTAGGTTTTTATGGGCGTCTCGCAATGAAGACTTGGAAGTAAACACCCACTCCTGAGAGTGGAGAACAGTTTTGCATTATAATGATGCACTTGGGGGAAATTGTTTTGAAAACGTCCAATGTTGTAAAATGGCAAGCAGAATGATTCGACCCAAAGTCCGTGTGATGCACAATTCCTGTCAGATCAAATATAGACGGCACAGCACCGTTCTTTACTCTTAATCGGTTTGCAAATCCAGTCTTGTTTACAAAACAATCCTCAGTGAAATGAAGCGAACAAACAATGATGTTTTACCTTCATCATCTGGAACGTCATTAAAAATAAAGTTTATCCATGCAGTCCTATTGGAATCCAGAGGAAGCTTATGCAGCGACTGTCGTCTTCCACAACTAGGCACTGCACAATATTTTGTATTGCTCGGTAGCTCGATCCAGTTTGTCATCACGAGGTAGGCCTATGTTAATTAGCTATGCATGATTGGATATGTGCGAATCGGTGGGCGGGGCTAAACTGGCCGTGTTGAAATAGGTGTTGATCTTCTTCTGCGGGGGTGGTGTTTTATCCTCTTTGTCGTCATAGTTCCCCACTTTTAAAAGTGAGTCGTTTGCTGAGGCTGGTGTCAATAAAAGCTTTTATTGGACTAACAAGGACGTTTTCAGTTCTGAAACTTACAGGATATTTTTATAATATGAAGACCTCTTAGATGTCAAAAGCTCAAGGAAAATTTGATTTCTCAGTTCATCACCCCTTTAATAATTTAAATTTAATTGAATTGCTTGCCATTATCAAAAAAATTCTGATTGCATTTTTAATGAAAGTTTTGGGTCTAAATTTCTAGGATTGATGGAACATTGATGGAACCCCATTTTTAAATTCCTGTCTATCTATATTCCCGCTTCTAAAAGCAACAAAACAGCTGACGCTGGAAGACAGTGACCTTGACTGAGCGCTAAAGTGATCACTAGTATTTTGCTCTGCCTCCTTTCACTTTGACTGCCAGCAAACTTCACCATCTATAGAAGTCAAACTGCGTTGGCCATCCTCCCATCAGCTAATTTTAGGTAGTAGTTTCCAGAGTGCAGCCCCCGCAGTGAGTTTGAGAGAACTCTCCCTAGAGCAGTAGAAACGGGGGTGAGATTGGATCACTTTCACGTGACATGGGTAGCAGGTTTGGGTTTAGAGAGTGGAGAAAATGTATTGAACTAGTGTTTTTACAATTTCATGTTCATATTATATTTATAATCCATCCAAACAGTTCTCATTTTTAATGGTTTGGCACGCAGTTTGGCACGCACTTGCTCTGCGGTACATCTTAAAGGAGCTGTATGTAAGATTGTGGCCAAAACTGGTACTGCAATCAGTTTCAAATTACTGTAGAGCGGTGTATCCCCTCCCCCTCCCCCCTGACCCCAGGTTGCCAGATATGCTGCAGGATCCAACTTTTTTTACCCCACACGTTTGTAGCTGCAGCTGTGGTAACTAGAGCAGAGCTGGCAACCCGAATGCTGCAACACTAATGACTTCGTGATTGGTAGATCGGTGGAGGGTGGAGCATCAGACCAAAACACAACATGACAGTTGAGGGCTGCAACAACACTTTTTAAATGACAATATCCTGGCCGGACTACTGTTGTCAACGATAAAAGTATTTGCAATGAACATGATTTCTTAATGTCTAGTGACACATCAGGGTCATTTTATGATTATTTGAAATAAATTTCTTACATACAGCTCCTTTAAATCTGACGACATCTATATTGTGGTTTGTTGAAAATAATGTGTAAAATAGACAGTTCGACTAATGTATTAGAGCAATGTCAATAGAGTAATGTATCAAAACTGGTACAATTTTAAGAGAAGTCACAAAGAATTTTGTTTTTATTTAGTTTTCCATTATTTTAATATTATCTGCAGTGGTTGAACAAATCTGAAATTGATTCAATGATTCATAATCAGATTTGAGATTTCATGTATTTTTCAATCTAAGTTCATTTCATTTTTATTTAATAATAAATAAAAATAATCATTTTATGATCATTTTTTATTTATGATATTTTTGTTTTGGCTAGTATAACTTCTGAATGGCCGTTTACTTAATTTGGTAGCCAACTTGGAATATGATTGAAACCCTGATCATAAATAAAATATTTGGCCTAATTAAACTGCAATAACCAGATACCAATAAAATATAGTACTTTCAGCTAGGGGTGTGGAAAAAAAAAATATCTATAGATTTTACTAAAGGAATTAATCATACATTGATTCTTAAAGCTACTGAAATGAGTCAGTCAAGAGCAGCGAGTGATTTTCTCTATATTTTGTTGATTTCCATGGAAAAGTTAGAATGTAAAATTCATTTGGAGCAAAGAACTGCATGAAGAACAAACGTACACATGAAATATCACACAAATGTGTGAGAGTTTAATCAAACATCTGAGATGGACATGATTTCCAGAAGCATGGCATGTTTACACTTGGAGACATGGCTGAAAATAAGATTCCAAAGATGGCAACCTACACCAAGAAAGCAGAATGTGATGCAGTCATACAGTTGCTTTATACTACTCTCCAGATGCTAATACAGTTTAAGTCAATTTCCATTAGGCATGCTACTATTGACTCAAAGATAATGGTTACAAGAGCATAAGTTACTAAAAAGGAGGCGGAACGGAAGTGTAAAATTCACAACTTGGTCATAGTCAGCTGCAAGTGGTGGTGAAGTAAACTGCCTCACAGATTGTGATTTAAGATGTAATCCGCCAGGCAACAGCAGAGGCTTGAGTGCATTAGTTAACCACACCTATGCGATTACACCAGTCATCAAGCAGGACACAGGCCGAACCGACAGCTAATCAAATGCGCATTCTCAAAGCATTAGCGTCCTATGCACTGATTAAAATGAGAATGGCTCATCAGTAACATGAAAAGTTTTCCCTGCCATAACAGTAGTGCTGAATGCTTCTTACACAAAACTAAATTAAAACTTCAAAACTATCCTGTTCCAATTTTGAGATGATAAATTCACATTACTTGCAGAATGTACTAGTAGTAGCAGCAGCAACACTTTAAACCTGTAGATGTACGTTCCAGCATTTGTTCTTTGTTTAAAGAGCAGGATAGTCGAAATAAGGTGAAGAAACAAACAGATTTAATGGAGGATAAAAATCTACATTGATTGAAGTTTATGACAGGAGGTTTCCTCATAACAAAATATATAAATAAACGAATTACCCAAATGCAGCCGCTAGAGTTCTTACCAGAACCAGGAAGTACGACCATATTAGCCCAGTTCAGTCAACACTGCATTAGTTCCCTTTAAACGCATTTAAAAATATTGCAGATTACTTACAAAGCAATAAATGGTTTATCTCTCCAGTACTTCAGTGAACTCTTAACGCAATATAGTCCTTCACTTCGATTGTGACCTCAAAATTCCGGCCAGTTGATAATACCAAGAATATCAATATTGACTGCTGGCGGTAGATTCTTTTCCTATTTAGCACCAAAACTTTGGAACAATCTTCCTAACATTGTCCGGGAAGCAGACACAGTCTGTCAGTTCAAATCTAGACTAATAACACATCTCTTTGGCCTAGCATACACAACACATAATAGACTTCTATAATTCAATGTTAGGGTGCATAGTTTAGATCAGCCAGAACCGGGAACACTTCCCATAAACCCTGATATACTTGGTACATCATAAGCATGGCGTCTACGCTAATATTAGTCTCTCTGTTTATCCCGAGGTTTACCTCAGTCAGTCCACTGTATCCAGATCTGATAAAGGACCAGTGCCTGGACACGACGCATATAAGGTTAACGCATAAAACATGGGTTACAGGTTGCCTGGAACGCGGCATAATTTTCGGGCATCAGGGAGCCCCAATCAATATGCAGGATTTTTAGGGAATTTTTTTTAGCCCAATTCAGTGCAACTCCAAAAGGGAGGACAAATGAGTGTCAGGTGACAGGCTTAAAATCCCCACTGTCCGGCCAAATCCCTGACGTATGGCCACCCTACTATACACAGTCATGGTTTTATCCACTAACCTCTTTCACTTATCATTATATTTGACAAGGAAGTCAAAATGCTCCCATACAGGGGATTTAAATGACGCGGGGCGTTCAAGCTCCTCCGTTCCTCCGCTCGCCAAGACCACACGGTGTGTGGACTGAACATGCGCGCAATTTTTAATTTTGCTTCATAAAGCAATCCACGGATCACATGTGTGCCGAACCTAATATATTGATCCACTGCACCACTACCAGACACTGTTTTGTGCGGATGGGCGCCCGGAGCCCGTTAAGAGTTTTTCTGTTAGAATGGTGTTGTGTTAGCAGCCCCTAAGTTAATAACTAATGATCTTCGAAACGATAGTGAATCAATCAAAAGTAGCTTTAGCTGGACAATTACTTCATCCTAATGCTGTTGTAAAGCCTAAACAATCTGTTACGGTAATTTCAAACGGTAATCTGTTAAAAGCGCATTATAAATGAAGGTGACTTGACTTAATATTATAGCAAATTTGTTATCCATAAGTTTTACCACTGCACAAAAGTACATGTAAAAATATTTTGTTTTAGTTAGACAAAAATAATTATTTATAAGAATTATTATTTTGTTATAATATTATTATTTTATTATAATAATTATTTTAAAAAAAATAGGTTTTAATTTTGCCAGTACATCAATGTGACATTCAAGGTATTTCCTTTGATACAGTCAGGAAACAAGATGGAGCATGATGATTTGACAATAAAAATAAACAAATTTCGCCATCATTCCAAGATTCAAACTGAGGTTGACAATATTTACAAAGGTTCCTTGCATTCAAAAGGTATTATTTGATTACATATGCAACAGGGCTCTAGGAAAAAAAATACATCTAGCTATTACCAGTTGTTTTTATCCTATTGTAAATCACTTCCTTTCCCATGGAGCTGTGAGAGGAATGGTTTAGTCTCTGCCTATTGCATTGTGGGGTCAAATAGTTCTACAGGGTCAGCGTAGCTTTAGAACACAAGGGAAATTGTTTTACATCAGTGGTGTTTCCTGACTGGTAATTCCACAAGGACTTCAGTTGTATAACATACACAGACAGCTAGATATTTAGAATGCTTTCAATGATCTATTGGTGAGAAAGAAGGATGTGCTTCACAATATACATATATTTTTTTACAGAAAATACAGATCAATGCCCAAACAGAACAACTCTGCCAAATACATGACATATAACAATCAGTATAGTGACCAAAATATTAATTGGCTATTGTGAGGTAACCATCATAAATTTAAGCTGAGGACTATTTGAGTCTTTTGTTTGTACATACCTGTAGTACCGTGACTGGAGGTACGTTGAGCAGACTGCTTTGGAGACATGACTGGCTGAGCCAAAGTCTATGACTTTCACTCGGTAGGGCTGCCGTACAGGGTCCACCAGCATTATGTTCTCAGGCTTTAGGTCCGCGTGAATCAGTCCCATGGCCTTCAGTTTTTTTAGTGCCGTGGCCACCTGCTGAAGAATGGGACGGATTACCTTCAGAGGTAGCGGGCTGAATTTGTTTTGCTTGAGGAAGTCGTACAGGTTCTGCTCCAGCATCTCAAACACAAGGCAGGTGTGGCTGCGGTGCTGGAAACACTCGAAAGCTCGCACAAGATTATGCTCGTCTGCATTCTCGCTGCTGAGGCGGGCCAGAATGCCCACCTCAATCTGGCCCTGTCGTGCATATGATGGATGATTTTTCAGGATCTTCACTGCCACAATATCACTGGAGCCTCGCTTCCAGCATTTCACAACCTGGCCGAAAGTACCACGGCCGAGGAAGTCCAATACTTCATAGGTGTTCTTCAACGAGCAAAGCAACTCATGCTGCACCAACTGGTAGTCTCCATCCCCATTTCTGGAATTTCCACCTTGCTTTGAAGGCCCTCCACCGGCGGCCGCGGCTGGCACTGCAACCGGTGGGTTTCCCACGTTTGATTGCAACATAGCAGGTAACATTGACAGGTCCTCTACAATCTGCATGGCGCTGCCCAAGTTCTCAAGCTCCCCACTCTTACGTTTCAGCCCGCATCTGTGGGAGCTGTCTTGCAAGTTAAAACCTCCACAGTCTTTCTGTTCACCCTTGTCCTCTCCTCCACCACCTTTACAGTCACCTCCACCCTGTCCTCCACTTCCTTCTTGACTGCCGCTTCCCTCTCCCCTACCCCTTCCAACTGCCCCTGTAGCTCCACTGCTGCAACCCCTTCCTTTGTCCTTGTGCTCTGGCCCTTTTTCCTGAGAGGAGATGCCCCCTTTTTGCTGCTGGGTCGCTGTGGATGTATGCTGACGTCGCACGCCACGGACTGTAGCCGTCTGCAATGGAAAATCCTGCCCGTGGTGTCTGCCAATCACAGAATCTAGTGTCTTCAACGAACCGGTGAGTTTTGTTGGGTAAGCAATGCCAACGGTTCTACCATTCAAGTAAGTCTGTGGGTAGGCCCTCTCATGGTAAACACAGTTCCTGGGCTCGACTTTGAGTTTCTTCACACTACAAAAGGCACTTGTCTGAGTTTGAAAAACATGTGGTGGGTAGACCAAGACTTGTGAGGCCATACCTGTGAACACAAGAAAACCAGATACAGATCATGCTACAGTTTTAGGACTGGGTTCACACTAGGGCTGTAGTCAACCAAAGAAATCCTTGGTCGACCAAAGTCTTGTCCTGCGCAACGATTAGTCGACTAAAAAAAAAAAACTTGTTTTGATTGAACATTTTTTTAAACAATTGTCATAGAGCATTTCTAAAACAACAACGAAAAAACATCACAAATAAATAAAACTATAATAATAATACATTTCTTTGAGAATTAAGTGTTTTTTGAACTGAAAAAGTGAGGAGCACTGTCTATGCAGTCACAATCGCGCACCTGATCATACCACACGCTACAAAAAAATAACTGCTATCTGCCACATTATAAAAAAATTCTAACAAAAGCTCTCGTTTATACAGGCTTTAGATTCTTCTTTACTTACAAAGCTATGGGTCAACTTTTGTCCAGCCGATCTAGGCGTTTTAAACAAACACACACAAAAAAAAAAAAAAAATAGCCTATAAACAATCCGAATAATAATAGGCTGTATTTTGGAAGGCATATAGGTTTATTTTCGTTTTGTTGCATTATTTAGGCTATTTTCAAATACGTAAAGTGTACAAATAAAAACGAAAAACATATTAAGAAAACACAATCTATTGAGTCAGCATGATACAGCCGTTAAAAGGGCTGCTCACGTCTTTTGCGCGCTCAAGTTCGATTTCAAAAATAGGCGCGGTGAGCGGGCTCATAATGGAGCAACGCGGTCGCCTCCCTCCACAGTCTTGTCGTCTTTGTTTTACAATTCAGCCAGACAAAAGATTTAGATTTCTTGGATGTTTTGTCGACTAAAGCCAAAACAAGCAGCATTCTAACTGAATGAATACAGCATCCCTTACCGAGCGCGAAGCCGGCCACAGGCGCGTTACCGAGTGCTCTATGTGTGCGCGCTAAAACTGTGGCGCTGTTACAAAATAGCCTAAATTAAAGCATTTAAAGTTGGGCATAAAACAAAGGCTAATTATATTTCGAATACAGCAATACATAATTGCTTATAAAGGAATAAATATCAAGGAGTAAATCATTTAAAAAAAATTCTTTCTATTGGTAAAAAAAAAAAAAAGTAACTGGTCGACCAATAAGAATGTCAGTCGACCAAGACGGCATCGACTGATTAGTCGACTAAACGACTAAAGTTGACAGCCCTAGTTTACACAGAATGCATTTCTGCTGCTTTAACTCGAGCACCGTGTTTTTAGAATGCCGTGGTAGGGATGTGTCAGACGGCTAATTTCATTGACGTTTAAATGGAAATTTTGCAGCCAACTAGTCTAAACCTCCCTCCTACATTATTATAAATAATGATTATTAATAATAACTCCTATGGTGCTGAAGAATGAATGGAGGCTTCTGGTCCTTGCCCGACCGAAGGTTGTCATGGAAATGCTTGATGTACACAAGCCAGCTTTTTGAGTAATGTTGTTGGTCAATCTTTCTATAAGGATAATTTAGATTGGCCGTGGGCCCTGTCTCACATCTGGTTGCCCGTTGACAGCAACATTACCCAACAGCATTGCTCAAAAAGTTGCCCTGTGTATTATTACCTTTAGCCAATAGGCTAATAGATGATGTTCTGGGGTAAAATGTATTTGTATGAAGTAGACCAACCCCTGTCTATAAAAAGTGAGAGTAGAATACCACAAATAAGTAGATTTTATGATGCACATAATTCTTAATAAATCTGTTCTTTTCAACCCATCCCCAAATTATAGTCTAGAATTTAAGCATGTAGTTAGGACAGTTGTATTCAACTTATAATAATACAAAAATAAAACAATATACAAAAAGATTGTAAAAAGAACTGGGAGCTTTTTCTGTTGCTAGATTAGATTTCTTTGTGAATTGCCCGAAAGACGGATCAAATAGTCAGCCATTATCTTTAAAAATTCCTGAAAAATGACATCCCTGGCCTCTATTAAATACTCATTAATAAATAACTAATTTCTGTAGAGGTATTTTCCTCAATTTGTTGTGACACACATCACCATGTAATTAATGTAAGAATACTGTAAGAATATCAATAAGGGTCATTGATCCTACTGAGTACAGTGGATTGCATCATCAGGCTGATATCATGCTTGACCTTTGCCCCTATGCCAGAAGTAGCAATCAGCAGGCTGCCTTGAGCAGACAATGACAAGCCAAGAAAATAACATTGCAGCAGAAGAAGGTTGAGTTCCTGCATCCAACACCCACCAAAACTCTATCCATTAACACTGTAAAGGGAAACAACTAACTCTTTACAGGTTCAAATGACGTTTCATATCGATTTCCATGTATCAAGGTCTCTAGGCAACAGCTGTTTCTAAATGAGCATTACTTAGAGCGGGGGGAAAAGAGACACTAAAAGAACAGCATCATCTGTGCTTCCACGTCTTGGCTATTCTCAATAAATTACAAATTTAGGAAGTAGCCTACTGTCCTATAAAGGCCCAAACAGTAATAATAATGCTTTCCTTAGCAAACAAACACCAATAATAAGGCTCAATCCCAATTCACCCCTTGGCCCTACCCCTTAGCCCTACCCCTCCGTTTTTGCGCGTTCACGTCTAGGGGTAGGGTGTCTCAATTCTTCTTGAGATCGAGGGGTAGGGCGAAGGGGTAGGGCTACATAGCCCTCGAAACGGAGATTTTTCAGAGGCACACTCCAAACGGAGGGCTAAGACAAAAATTCACGGAATGCATCGGAAATCACCGGCGAGATGGATCGCAAACGGTTAAACATTTAAATTTAGCGCCAGATGATTCCACCACGCACTTTATTTACTCTTATAATAACACTATAGTCGTTTAAATTAAGAAATGGTATAATAAATTACCTTTCCGATCAGAAAAGACATACATTTCGAGGAAGGGATGTTATAATCATCATGTTTATTCAAAGTTAAGAGCAGCTGCGCTGATGATTGTCAGTTGTTGTCATGGAGAAATCCTGTACATCGCCGACGACTGATGACGTTGGGTTCATGAAGGGTCGTTCCATTTCGTAGATAAATATTCCAACCCCTTGGCCCTTGTCACTCCGTTTTAAGGGCCAAGGCTACACTCGAAAACAAGGGGTAGGGCTAAGGGGTAGGGCCAAGGGGTGAATTGGGATTCAGCCTAAGTTATCCACTTTGACTTAATGCCAATGCAAAAACGCATTATGCAAAGCTAACTGCTAGTCAAAAGTTGTGGTACTACTCAAACTCTGTTTGAATTCTGCTCTGGGGTCAAACCTACCTTTGAATCGTACTTAATGTTAAGGAAAGGGAACAAGATAAGAGTATTTCCAGGAGTAGACAAACACATGACCACAATTTTGAAAAGACATTGCCAATTTCACAATCATTTGGCTGACATCCTGCGCAAACTTTGTGGCTTGTCCAATTCCAGTGCTCCCACAGGATTTTGTGAAACTGTGGTTGGTGGACCTTGGTCCCATTTTGTTCTTTTTCAATTTAAATTAATCAATCTAGTGCACTTTGAGAGCTTAAAATTAAGAGCCCAGTTAATGAATGGGGAGCACTGAAATCTATTTGTGGCAGTCAATGTTGATTGTAGCAGGCCACCACAGATAAATCAATGTATAGACAGATTTCACACAGAGATCCCGGAAAATACACATATAATGTGTCCCTCCCGGGATTTTGGTTTAGACTGCCAGTGATTTTACGGCAGTGACATCATGTGACATCATGGCGTGATGTGTATCGTACGCGTCGAAAACATGTAGTAATGCATCGTGTACCGTTTCCCAAAGCTCGATCTCAGCTTCAGCGCGGAGAGTAAGCTTTTCTTGTTCATGATGAACACAAACTTTCTTCTAAGAGCAACAGAATCACGCAATGGCACGTGCGTCATCACTAGGACACACCCCTTACAGCATTGGTCCTGGCTTTTGTTCACACAGGGCTGATCCCGTCAATGTTACTAGGTCCCTATCACACAGAAGGCCCTCTAGCAATTGGACGACAATTTCCCGGGATCAACGCACTGTGTGAAAGGGGCTTAGGAAACACTAGATTCAAGTTAAGGGCTGAAGCACTCTTAAAAATCTCAAAAGCAACTTTTCTATAGAGTGCAAACAGCTAACAGAGGCGTAGCAAGGTTAGAAAGTGTATAATGTGAGAAAATCAAAACAAAAACAAATATTATCCAAAACCGAATCTTTCGGTTAAGACAAATCGTATAGACCTTATGTAGCCCCGGCCCTTTTCAGCGCTGCGCTCGTTGTCTTTTGACTTCTGGTCTGTATTTTCACAGCGATCTTGCATAGGTACGAATGAACTACTCATGAAAAAATTCCCGTTCGACATCTGTTAAGACATCTGCTTTACAATGCTTATGATAAATATTACAATGCTCATGATAACTTTTGTTAACTCTACAATAAGCAAATCCACTTCACCAGCTAATCACTCCTCAACACCGATGCCATAGAAATAAACAGAGCGACCGCAAAAATGGAAGTTGAAAGAGGAAAGAGAAATGGAAATGGAAAGAGAATATTCTAAAGATGACGGCGCCCATGTTTCTCTGGTGCATAAGGTCTATAGATGATCACTGAATGTTTTTAGTTTCAGTTGTCTAAAATACACTAATTCAACTATAATTTCCGGCTATTTTTTAATTTGACAATCATCATGTTGTTAACTTTATTAGTTTCAATCTAATTTATGCTGGCCATACTTTTAAGTACAGAGACTGATCAGGATGCTGGTTTATATTTATCAAACATACAAGGACACTGGAATGTTTTAGGGAAAATGACACATTGCAAAAAGTACCATGGAAATACCATGCTTTTTATTGTCTTTATTTTTTTTTGTACCATGTGATGAATGGATTTTGGAGTTTTTACTGTAAAAAATACAGAAGAAACCAAGGCCTATTGGTTTACCAGATCTATGCAGTTGGACAGCATAAAATAAATACAAAAGAGTAGTAAATTCGGTACTCGCAGTTTGAGAAGTTATGTGCGCAACACACAACCGAAGTGAGTGCCCAGAAAGCCACGTCTCAGATAGCGCAAACAAAGCTTTCACGTGATTTTGAGCTTGAATGGACACATTCACACAAAATTGACAAAATGTCTATATCCTGTATCCTCGTAAACATAGTCGGTAATGTCTTAAGTGAAACGTAGTTAAGAAATAAAATGCATGTTTTAGGGCCGGTTCACACAGAACATGTTTAAGCTGTTATAAGCAGGAGATGTAGGACAGTGGAACGCAGACAAAAATACTAATAATAAAATCACATAGTAGATATGTTCATAATCATAACCCTTAGAATGCTGCGTCATGCACAAGACTACAAAAGATGCGAGAATAACAGTCAAAGATGTCTGTCTAGAGTGTGTTTACTTTGCTAAACAATGGAAAAGTAGCGGAGTAAATTGGAAAAACTGCAAGGATCCGTGCATTAGGTCTAAATCTTAAAGTGACAACAGCCAAATATTCCATATGTTTTTAATGTTAATCAAACTAAAAGACAAAGAAAAAAAAGTCACTCACTGCTCTTGACTGAATAGCTTTTGTAAATTGAATAAGGATGGATCTAAACTTCTAACCATCAACAGTTTCAGGTTTACAGATCTAACTGTCAAAAATTAATGCTCATTAATTTTGTCAATGCAAATGGCAGTCAGTTTTAAGTTAAGCGCAAATTGCGCACACAGTTGATTCTAAAGATTTCATTGGAATGTCAATCACAGGGCTCATTGCCTTTACAACTTTACTTGACAGGGGACTGCTTGATTGAGTTCAACAATAAAATATGTTTGTGCTTAAATGTATTGGAAAATTATATATATATATATATATATATATATATATATATATATATATATATATCAATGATAATAAAGTAGGCCTATGTGATTACTTATAAAGAAGGTTTTGATTATGGTGGCGACAGCCGTTAAGTGAGTACGTAAGGAAATGCATCTTATTTGTTGATGGCCTTTCAGCATGGGGGGAGGGGGGGTTCCTACTTGAAAAAAAAAATGCCACAGAAAAGGGAAGAGGAAGTTATATTGAAGTCCCCTGTTTTCAAGGAAGTCCAAAAATGCAGGACAAAATTCCACAATTCAAGTAAACAAGTTATTTGGGAAAAATAAGTGAGGAGGAGGGCTGGGTGACTGGCTGCGCAAAAGAAAAAAGGATTAGGAAGAACAAAACAGTATCATGTATTTATGTATAGTTTTATACAAAGAGCCAAAGCGTTAGTAGTTTTTGTTTTTAAAAACATGAGAAGCAGTGGAATGAAAGAAAACCCAAAGTCTTGAACCGGTCAAAGATGATACACAAAGCAATAATCAGAACCTGAGATTATCAGTGACACTGGACAAATGGTTTGTACGCTCTTGAATAGAAATAATTCTAAAAATAGAATCTTGTCGCACGTCACTTATCGCTGCCATGGTTGTTTAGGACAAAAACTCTGATTAGCACGGAAAAAAAATCATCTTGCGTCACAGTGTGCCTGGTTAGGACACTGTGTGACAATAATTTACAATTCCCACCTGTACAGTGCTTCAAGAGGTCTGTTCCAAACACTTACTAAACAATAATCAACTAAATGTTTACAATTTAACTTGACACGTGATCAACTCTGTTAAAGACTTTTTTTATGAGAGTTCGGAGAATACAGAGGAACATCATGATTGTGGATGCCAGGCTTTAAACTGAATACTAGCCCATATGTTCATAAAAGAAATGTCCCAGACAGTGGTTATTTTCCTTTTAAGGTGAACTTCCCCTTTAAGATTTTTCTTTCTTATATTACCTGTTGCATTATAGTTCATTTTTACTATAATACATTTTAAAACGTGTAGGCTAAATATTTGTTTTAAATCACCTAACAGGTGAATCATCACCCAATTGGTCAGAATAATAGCACATCTCTCCAGTAGCTTCGTGATTTTTCATTTCATGACATTTTTTTTTCTTTAATCACTAAATGTCCACAGCATAACCAGTTTATCATGGATAATATTAGGGTTCAGGGCTTTCTTTAAATTCCTCACCATAAGTATAAGCAGAGCCGGACAGTAACGGAGTACATTTACTTGAGTACAGTACTTAAGTACAATTTTGAGGAATCTGTACTTTACTGGACTATCTTTTTTGGGGAGTACTCATTACTTTACTCAAGTACATTTGAGAGAGAAACTTCACTACATTTCTATCCATAACCTAGCCTGGGAAAACCCAAACAACTTCCGGCAAATTTAGATTTGCACTAAAAGTTAGTCTGGCAAAGAGCTCATTCAAATTCATTTCCAGTCCGCATAAATCGTGGCACCAATAAGAAACGTTGGGGCGGGCTTTACCCGATGATGACAGCGCTGGGATTTTGAAGCAGATTTTGTAGCCAATATTACAAAGATGGACGCCGCCGTCGAACATCACTCACTCAAAAATGAGCTATTGCAAAGAACAACACTCGGAGATGTTTCTCCACCGCTCTGCAAACGTCATCTCCTACATCGCTCGGTTTTAGGTCTATCCGCGACGTCTGCTGGTGATGCCCCTCTGGAAATGATTTGTCTATGACGCTTTGCCAGACCATATCTCAGTTACAACTGAGAAGGGTCTGGTTTTAACCAGGCTATCCATAACCTTGAGTACCCGTTACTAATGATTAAAAACTCAGAAACTCTCAATTTGTTGTTTCCCTCTCAAACGTGATTGGCGTGTCCAGGCGCCACTGATTGGGACAGCCTATCAGCAATCACCTTCAGCTTTCCTGCCAAAGCCAACTCCATGGTCAGATTTAGATTTTAGAAGAGACGAAGCCATGGACGAAACAATGGATGAAGACGCAGCAGGTCCATCCTGGGAATGTGCCAACCCATGGCCCCACCTCGCCAGACTATTTCAAGTTTCTGAATTTTCTTAAATGTTAAATAAAGCAACATGGTAAAAAGATGAAAATGACTTGATTTTACTTTTAAATTCCTTTTACATTATCCAAGGTATTAACATTTTTTCATAACTCCATGTAGGACGTTTCTGTACATAAATGTAAGCACTGTGGCAGTAGTCATGCAATATTTTTGAAAATGTACTCTTGTAATACTCAAGTACTTTTAAAAACAAGTACTTCAGGACATTTACTTAAGTAGACATCTGACTGTAGTACTTTTACTTGTACTTGAGTAATATTTAACAAGGGGTATCTGTATTTTTACTCAAGTAATAAAGCTGTGCGTAGGGCTGGGCGATATGGCCAAAAAAAATTATCACGATAATTTTTTTTATATCAGTCGATATCGATAATTATCACGATATATGTCAAATCTTTATTTCTTTCAAGTTTAAAGGCAGATTTTTGCTCCTAAGTGAAAGTTGTATTAACCAGAGTGTAAATTGTGGTTTTAAACTACTCTTTATTGTCAGAACATATCATGACAAACACTTGCCAAACAGGTGAACGTTTCACAAATATGAGGTAGAACATTCAAACATTTTTTCCTTAAAATAAATATATGAATAGAAAAATATTTCTTCAGCACAGTTTGCAGGCTGCAATATTAAAATTACATGTTTTATCTCAAAATGCATATTAAGTTGACAGTGAGTTGACAGTAAATATGCATCCTAACTCAAGCTAATACTAAGCTAATGTTAAATTTATGCTCATTAACAAAAACAGTAACATCTGGGTTTTTTTTAATATAACGACCACATTTTTATTTTGTAAAATGTAATATTCTGACTGAGTTGTATTAAAATTAACCATTGGTCATCCAGTCTCATGCATTTAGATGATGATAACCACAGATAAAACCAGGTAACGTTATAGCCTATAACTTAGCACCTCACTATCATGGCAAAATGTAACTTTATGGTTTCTGTGGTATTTGTATGAAAACAGTGGCCTAACAGTTAAATACATTATTAAATGCTGTACTTATAAGACATGTACTTAAAAAGAAATTTAATGAATTGTCTACATTAATGATATTATACAATTAAATATGTATATCCCATGCACATTTCAAGGTGCAGTTAATATTACTAGGCTAACCTTACAGTAAATCCATGGCTAAATGGATTCAGTATCAATTCAGATTCTGACTGGATCGTTGCACGCAGTGTTTCTCCTTTTAGTCAGCGGTGTTTTATCTGCCCTAAACTGGTTTAAACTTGACATTTGTGTTCTTCGCTGAACTCAAGCGCTTCTCGCTGGATGTCTTGAGCGAGACGATCAAAGCAATCGCGTCTACTCTAGCGAGCTCGCGCTGCGCTCATTGCAGTTTCAGTGCAGTTTGGACTTTGACCCGAGCGGATAAACGCTCCGTGTGGCGCGCGCGGTTCAAATGAGTTTAGTTCCGCTTTTGGCGCATAAACATTATCGAACATTTATCGACCTCTTGATATCGTTTTATCGAGAAAAATTATATCGCGATAATTATCGTTATCGTTTTATCGCCCAACCCTAGCTGTGCGCTCTGTTTGCCTCTGAGTATAAGCAACAGTAACAGTGATACTACATCAACAATAAAGCTACTTTAAGGCCACGTTTACACAAAGCCGGGTATTTAGCAAAACGAATATTTTCCCCCCTCTCCGTTTTCAAAAATAACATCGTTCACATCCCCGCATAAATACGCCGTCGAGCGCCATCATAACTATGCCAAACCTATTGGCGGCAGTGTAGGGGTTAAGGATAAAGCCATGCAAGCCAATCAGAATCCTCTAAAATGCCGTTTCTCACAGTTAACACGACAACACATAACCGGCATTTTCAGAAATCTCCACTTTGGCCGGAGTTTTTAGAAATAATCGTTTTCTGTGATAAAAACGGGGTTTTCGTGTAAACGAGAGGCCAGTCCGCAGGGAAACATATGCGTTTTCCCTTCGTGTAAACAGGGCCTTAGTCGTCTGAAAGTTTTTAGGGCTAGGACTTGATGGCAGTCCGGTGGAATACAGATATCTAAAAATGAAAAATGTTTAGTGCTTTTTTATCTACAATTAAAGTCAGTCGGTTTGCACCCCATTGAAACCATTGCATGGTCAAAAACGATGAAACATTTTTCAAAATTTTGTTGTTTTCCACAGGAAAAAAAAAAGAAAGTAATCCAGGTTTGGATCCACATGAGGGTGCGTAAATGATGAAAGAATTGTAATTTTTGTGTGAACTATACCTTTAATATCTGACAAGAAACTCTGTTAACACCATGTTTGTTACTTTATAGTGGGAGGGGCTGAATCTCATACCAAGGGTCAAAAAGCAAGGCGATCAGTAAATCTAAACTGAACACATAAGAATGCAAGGCCAAAAACAACATCTTTCCCCATACTTTCATTTAAAAAAACAATACAGTATAGATGGGCCTGGAGACGAACAACAAAGAAGGTAATTTCTGAAACATCCCTTGAAATGTAAATTCCATGAAATCATAGCATGTACTGTAGTCAGGTCTATTTTGGTCGCAAGCTTCACCACAGTGAGTAACACAGGCCGGAGTGGGCCGTTTGGTGTGGACATGTCTCTGCACTCAGCAGAACTCAAATGGCAGTCAGGCTATCGTGTGACTCCTCTATTGAACTTCCCCTGCCACTAAATGAGCTCATTCTTCAGAAAAAGCAAAGCCCTGCTGATGAAAACAGCCTTACCCAAAATACAACAAGGTACATACAACATTGCTCTTTCTCCTGGAGTTGCCTTAAAACAAAAACCATCTGATTACAAAAACTAAGACATAAATCACCCATAAAATGTCATTATTTATTTATAGTCATGTCGTTTTAAACTGATATTCCTTTCCTCTGTGGAACAAGCGCATGCACTGATGTCAACCATGTAGCCTATTAAGTTAATAGTCACTGATAATTGGGCTGTTATACATACAGTAGTTCACACAAAAATGAAAATTCTGTCATCATTTACTCACCCTTATTTCATTCCAAACCTGTACGTTTTCGTTCTTTTGTGGAACACAGAAGAAAGTCTTGTGACGATGTGAGGATGAGTAAACGAGGACATCCTTTTTATTTTTGAGTAAACTGTCTCTTCAACTTTTGTGCCTGGATCAGTCATTTTTTTAAATTCCTTGGCTTGTGAAATCAAAATTGATCCTATTTAATTAGAGCATATTACTAGTCTTGTGGTGAACAATTAATCTGTGCAAGTTAATATGCAAAAAAAAAAGTTTGTCATGGTAATCCAGTGTTTCCTATACAACGTAAAATGTATGGGACGGCCCACCACAATATCAACATTTACCCCCACAAATGATTTCAGTGCTTCCCATTGATTAACTGGACTGTAGCGGTCCAAACATATCTAAATCTCTCATAAAAGCATGACATAAAAGCTCTTTAAATGACACATTTTGTGCCAGTGCTTGCAAACAAACTAAAATACAAACGGGCTTTGTCCATATCAAAAGACTGCTTGACCTGCATAAAGAGAAGCATGCACTTCACTCACGGGATCAGCATGTGATCAGCTTCACGACGAGTTAAGTGTGCATTTGGGAGCATAGTGGGCACCGGATACAGAATTATTTTCACATTGCATTGTTGTACCTGAACGTGCTCATTTGTTTTGAGATGCAGACATGTAAGAGGCAGAGAATTAGCTGAACATATACTAGTTTAACTAGTTACTTAGCCTACTTTTTAAAACTTTGATTTGAATATGAAAACATTTTTATTTTAAAATCTTTATTTGAATATGGCAGCATTTTTATTTTAAAACTTCTATTTGAATTCTACAATATTTCTATGGTTAAATCACTGATAGAGACTCCTCTCCCATCAGCCAATCACTGGTCATGGTTAGTAACTATTGACTCAAGACTTTTATTTATATACTCTCTATTCCTCTGTAAAAGTTGGTCTCAGCAGAGCTTTGTGAACAGGTTAAGAGAAAACTTTTAACGAAGAACTTTGACTGCCATTTAGGAGAACAACTTATGGTATAAAATGTTTCATGATGGCCCCAGACTTCGAAATCTGATGTTGTGACTTTTCTGATGGTTTCCACAGTAGGGAAAAAATAACAATGGAGGTCAATGGGGCCCATCAACTGTTTGGTTACCAACATTCTTCAAAATAATTTCCTGTGTGCTGACAGAATATAGAAATTAATTTAATTTAACTTGAGGTTGAGTAAATTACTTTCATTTCAGGGGGTGACACATCCCTTTATATGTTCCCAATCCTTACTCACTTAAATTACAAAAACTAAATAAATAAAAAATTCTTCAAATATTCAATGTTTGTGTTAGAGTGTCATTTGGTTTTGGTATATGACATGAATTACATAAGTTTTTCCTTTTAGGGTGGTCTATTGCTTTATTTCTTTTGTCAAAATAACCATTATCATAGTCTTTCGTTTTATTTGGACAAGACAAACAGCCCTCACTTTAATCAGATCTTAAAAGTATCTGGCAAAGCACTGTGGGTAATATTAGCAACACCCCACACGTTTTTTTTCTCATGCATAGTAAATGAGTCTATTTTTATTTAACACTTGACCTATTCCACAGCAGCACGCTGCCTCAAAACAACCTCAATTAACACTTTTAAAAAGTATCATGCCTCCTGTTGTAGGCTTTATCTCAGGAACTCAATTAGCTTCCCTCCTTGTTTGGTTTTATATATTTATTTCCATTTTGTGCAGAATGTATATCTTAAGTAAATCACAATGTCAACACTTTGACTTTATCTAAACTCGGTGGTCGGTGCAGACTTGTTTGGATCTAATTGGTCAACAACGTGTGTGTGTGTGTGTTCATGTTTATATTACATTGTGTGGACCAAATGTCCCCACAAGTATAGTAAAACCTGATATCACCTACATTGTGGGGTCGAGCCAGCGGTCCCCATGAGGAAAACAGCGTATAAATCATACTAAGTATGCTTTTTTGAAAAAGTAAAAATGTAGAATGTTTCCTGTGAGGGGTATGGTTTAGGGATAGGGGCAGGGTAAGGGGATAGAATACAGTTAGTACAGTATAAAAACCATTACGCCTATGGAGAGTCCCCACAAAGATGTGTGTGCCTGTTTGTGTGTGTGTGTAAAGGTTAAACTGCTGGAACAGTTCCTCTCTACTAAAACATATTTACATATAGCACTGTTTACTTGAAGTTGTACTTGTTTAAAATCTGTAAAATGCACAATTCAAACAGTTAAAAAAAACATTGGCAACTGATTCATATCAACAGATCTATCGACCACCTCTCTCTCAAAATGTACACAAATAAATCCATCTCTTTCTTAAAAGTGTATCCAACTTAATAGGAGGTTTTACTTATTCTATGACGTAGAGGACCATACCATTCTATTTACCATCAATAATTAAGGCAAGAGATAGATTAGCTTATTCATTTTTTTTAATAGTTACATTCAAGAGTTAGAACGAACCTCAGTTGACTAGGCTAGTATGTGTCAAATCCTAGTGAGCCGTCTACCTAGACACACGAATGATACCTATAATTCAAATCGAAAAAAACAAACAAACAAACAAAAAACGTTCATATTAATCAGACAGAATCGAGAATGCCCAAAGCGCATATGAAACAAAAAATGCTGTCTATGTAGAAACAAAAAATGCTGTCTATGTAGGCAACTACATAGTAGGATTTGACACAGAACGATGCGATCATACGTTTTCGTTTGATTGTGCTCCATAAACTACTCGAGTTAGTTTACGATCAATAGATGAACAAAACACTCCGATTAAAAAAAGACTCACCTTTCACACGAAGTAACAAAAGATATAATCCAGTTCTTCTCCGATCATTTTACACACTTCAACTGAACTCACAGCATGTAGATGTGTGTGTCTCGTACTGCTGCCATCTTGTCCACAGCACCATCACCCACATTTTACACCTCAAAAATCTCAACAATAAACGCGATCCACGACACAAAACCAAGTCCGGGGCATTGCGGTGATGCTCGAGCTCTGGGTTTGGTGGTATGGGCGGTGGAGCCCATGTTGTGTGCGGGGAAGAGCAGCACTGACAGTCGATATCATGTCCCTCCACACTCACTCACTCTCAGCTGCCCGAGGAATGTTTGCTGCTTATGTCACTGCGTCAGGCAGAACTAATCGAGCGAGGAAAGAAACAAAACACTCGATGTAGACATGACGGCAATGGGCTCTATGCAAAACTGCACTACTTCCTGAACTTCAGCCAGCTCCTTGTTTCCTGTCTATCATTATTGGACAATTTGATTAATTCAGGTGTGCTTGACCTCAGTAGTCATGGCAACAATAATCAAACACACCTGAATTAATCAATGTGTCCAATAATGACGGACAGGAAACAAGAAGCTGGCTGAAGTTCAGGAAGTAGTGGAGCTGTGCATAGAGCCTATACTGTTACAAAAAAAAAATAATAATAATAATAACAATATTAAAACCCAACTGTAACCTTGTTGCTTATGTAAAAATATAATATATCTCCTTAAAATGCAAATAGCTTAATTATGACTTTTAGAGTAATTCTGATCCGAAACACTTCTATAAAATGGATGTGCACTTGTAGTGTACTTCAATTCTTAAAAGTCTTATTTTATTTAAATGCTAGGCCTAGGCCTACTTGCAGATAATATAAGCTTAACCAAACTGCTTGACGTGCAATAACAAACCTCCTTGGTTCTTGCGGAAGCTCAAACGTGCAGCGTAGTGTAACACACGACACAAGAATATAATAAGCCTCATTAGTTATGGTTAAAAGAAAAAAGTTAACATGCTTGAGCTTCCATTTACTACAGCTGGTGTGTGCGTTGATGAATGTTTGAATAAAAGTTTTTAAATCTGTTCTAAAACGATTGAGTCTTCAGACTAAACCGCTCAATTCATTTAGATTCGTTTTCAATCTCTTTATGAACTTTTTGAAGCGTCAAAGTGGTTGTAGACAGTGGTAGCTAATTGATTAAGTCTGTATTATTTTATTTGACACATTTTAAAGTTAATATTTTAAAATGAGACATTATCATCACCAATGTGTAATTACAAATATATAAATATTAAATACTTCGCACAAGTTTCCATAGAAATTAGGCTTCATATAGTATTTTAACATGCTTGTCAGTACATTCGGCAGTACACCGTATTTCAAAGAAATAATATTTCCATAAAGATCATAAAATTACAAATAAAGATGAACTTAAAGGGTTAGTTCACCCCAAAAAATGATAATTATGTCATTAATGACTCACCCTCATGTCGTTCCAAGCCCATAAGACCTTTTTTTTTAAGATTATCATTTTAAAATCTCTCATTGACTGGAAAATTCACTGTACAACAGACACTGTACAATATTCATTGTGCACTAACTGTGCACAAAGAGTTGACTGCTGCCTTTTATGTCACAGCTAAAGTGTCACAGGTATTCATTTATTGTCTGTATTGTATAAAATTCTTCAAAAAAGCATTTTCAAAAAAATTGAATACAGACAACGCTGTCACCAGCTGAGGTGGTGAGGTGGTCTCTGGTCACTGGTTACCAGAGAACACGTCAGCAGCATCTTACGTCAGCAACGTCACTGCAGACAGAACCAGAAGACAATAAAGTCGTAGTTTTTGTTATTTTTTGACCAAAATGTATTTTTGATGCTTCAAAACATTCTAACTAACCCACTGATGTCACATGGACTACTTTGATGATGTCTTCATTTCCTTTCTGGACATGGACAGTATAACGTACACATTTTTAATGGAGGGACAGAAAACTTTCGGACTAAATGTAAAATATCTTAAACTGTGTTCCGAAGATAAACCAAGGTCTTAGGGGCTTTGAGCAACATAAGAGTGAGTCATTAATGACATTTTGGTGAACTAACCATTTAAGTCCTATTTAAGTGGATCAAAAAGCACTCAAGTTTGACAAATTATATTAAATATTTAAACTATAATATGCTTTTATTTAATTGTAATAACATGCAAAAGTGTCTGAAAACATTACATTCAATTTGCACTTATAGGCCTATATTATTTCTGCAGTAATTTGCAAATTTCTTAAATTTTTAAATGATGCTAGTCCTTTTTCACAAGACAGCAATGGCTAATATATAAAGTTTCCGCAAAAAAGTGTCTAATATTTGTATATTTATTTATTTATTTGGTAGTAAAATATGACTGTAGTTAAGTTCACATTTCAATAAAATGCTTTTTTGAAGCATGTTGAATACAGACAATAAATGAATACTTTAAATCATACTATCCTGAGCTGTGACATAAAAGGCAGCAGTCAACTCTATGTGCACAGTCTGTTGTGCACAATGAATATTGTACATTGTCTGTTGTACAGTGAATTTTCAAGTCTATGGGAGATTTAAAAATTATAATCTTCAAAAAATAAAACACTGTAACCTATGTTAAGTGGTTCAAGCTGAATTAAGCAAATGCCTTGTCTGCCTAAATGCTTGTTTGTTGTTTCAAAATGACAGCCGCCCACTGCAGAGAAGCAGTTTGAATGATTGTTAATGACCTGAAATTATGAATCACACTGGATAGTGTTTTCATGCTTTCACAAAAGACACTAATTGGTTTAATCCTGTTGCTGACACAGTATTTGTACATTTAAAGCAGCTGAAGAGAAACAGAACAGCTGCAATTCTTGTATAAGGGTAGGGCCTACTTCAATTTGCTTTTAGTATCAGTGAGATGACAAGCAGCTTCTTGTGTGTGTGTGTTAGAACAGTTTGGCCAGTCATGTTTGATCAGCTGGCTACTGGGATGTCTTTCCCTCCTGTAGTGCATGCTGGCTTGTCTCTGTAACAGGGTGTAACATGGGGTATGGAGGTGGTCTCTCACGGTTGAAATTGTGCAATACTGCCATATGCATTCCATTGAATGGGCTCTATGCACGCATAAGTTCCGCATTTGACGCAAGGATGCTCGTCTATTTCCGGTTGTGAAAACGGGATTATGGCAGAGTCTTCAATATTTACTGTCCTCTCGTCTTTGAAACGAAACGTACGTTTAGATGCAATTTTATGTATAGTTATGTTTATTTAATATAATTTTTAAAAGAAGCATAAACACAACGAGGGGTGTCTGTTTTATCTGTTTTTGTGACTAACGTTTCTTTAGTATAACCATGGAGTATAAAATTCAACATTAATTCTCGGTATTGCATTGGACTCTATGATCAGCGGAAGTTATCGAGCATCCTTATACCTTCACCGGAAATACTGCCGTGCACAGAGCCCATTAATTGTTTATGTTATATCATTATAATTAACCGACATAATCCTGGTTTCACAGGCAGGGTTTAAACCAGGATTATGCATTAGTTAAATTTCGATTAGAATTAGCTTTCGATGTAATATAGGCTAACATATTTATATCTTCATTTTTTGTATATAATTAGAGTTAATACAATATTACAAAACTAATATCAACAGGGCCTGTAGGCTGTTACTCCTCTATATTAAAACCAAATAAAATTAAACAATTAAACCAAAAATAAATAAATACAAAAACATCCAATATGTTATCTGTTTACCTGCATGTCATCTTTTGACCGTTCCCAACTTCAGAAAAACATTAACATGCGAATGTGTGTGGAATTATTGAAATATTTGATCGTTCGGTTGACAAAAACGGGTAACAAAAGAACAAGCAAGTGCTCAGAGTTCTGTCGCTTGTAGACCATAGACTGTAAAAAAAGATGGACGACGCCCCCTCGCTCTTTTCCATCAGAGAGAACTGAGGCCGCCAGTGTCTCGATATGGCGCTGACATCTCGAACTTGAGTCTGCGCACTTGCGTGTTTGGGGACCAGTCATGCGCAGTCGTGAGCAGGAAGTAAGGCCGCGAAATCAAGGCCCCGCCCTCATTCTCGCTGAATCAAACGCAAGCACACGCCCCGCACTTTCATTAAGTTGCCTCTGTCTGCTTCGTTCCTGTCAAATGATGTCTGCCGATTGCAGAACCTTGTTAAAATAAGGTAAATACAACTACTAACCACATAATCAACATTATTAAAAAACGTTCGCAGGTGCTTCAGTGACTGCCTCGCACAGAGAACCTGTCAATCACAGCTGTCAATCATGATGTCAGAGCACCGTTATTTTATCATCACATAACTAACTAAAAACAAACTTATTTTAAAAACGAACACTTGAAATTACATAAACGTGATATAAACGACAGTAAATGACAGAAACTATCTTTGGAAAAAGTATATGTGAAGTGTAATTTAATTGTTTAGTTGGTCTCGCGTCCCATTGAATAACATGGGGGAGGCGGGGATTATGAGCTATACTAGGTCCAGTCACAGGGGGGCGATCGAGACGTTTTGGCTTCACTTTTGAGGGCTGGTGCGGCACGCTTGTTGTAGACATAGAAGCCTGTCGATCGCTCCCTGGAGGAGAAAGAACGAATGACGGGGTTGAGCTGTCCTTCGCCATAGCATAAGCACACAAAAGCCAGAGAAAAAGCTAAAAAAAAAAAAAAAAACATTTGAAACAATTGATTTTAAAAGGATAATGGAACAACCGTGTTTTCGAGCCAGAAGTGATTTATTGAAGAAAAAGCAAAAGCTTACAGCACCTGGTATTCCCAGGCGGTCTCCCATCCAAGTACTAACCAGGCCCGACTCTGCTTAGCTTCCGAGATCGGACGAGATCGGGCGTGTTCAGGGTGGTATGGCCGTAAGCGATAGACTCAGTCGATAGAGAGGAACTTAAAGAAAGGACACCGGGGCTCTGCTCGTGTTCACACATGTCTCACTGCTGAACATAAGTGATTAATTAAGAAGAAACCCCATTGAGTTATATTCCATTAATATTATAGCCTCAGGTAAAGTTTTATTTAAATATAGTCCATTCTTTTTAAGATTTGAAGTACTACAAGGCCAAATTTTAGCCTACACAGTTAACAAAAAAAACAAAACAAAGAAAATTATTTTAAAACTTTTTGTAGAGTTTTGTGTAAAGAAACATAGAAATAAAATAGGTCCAGCAACTCTTATATGTCTGTAATTCACACATATGCAGACTGAATAGATTGCTAGTTGAAAAACACTGCTTTAATGTTTTTTTATGATCACTTTGTGAAAGGTTAACTAAACAGCAAGTTATTTGGCAAGTAATACAAAATAAGTTCAAAGCTTGTGTTTTGGAAGTAAGATATATCACTAACCCAACATGCAACTTTCCACTTCGATAACTTTCTAAAATGTTTCATTAAACCAGAAAAACAGGTCCAGAAGACTACTACTGCCACCTTTCCATTAGGTGGATCTGGCAATACCGATGTACCCGCGTCTCATTCACAATGCGCTCTCAAGCCCTGTTCACTGTGCTAGCTTCAGCAACATGAATTGCAAACACTCATATGAGTTGGTTTAAATCATCCAGAGATCGTTCAGAGGTGAATGTAAAAAAAAAAATGTATGGCCCACATCTGGTACGGGTGGAATCCACATTATCGGATCTGGGCGAACTCTATGTTGCTGTCTGGGGCTTGCAAGGCAGCACTGTTTTGTATAGCTATTCCCACATTCTCTTACCGGGGATATTCTAACCCCCTTCTTGAACTTCTGCAATGAACAAAACTGATAGTCAGGATTAAATCACTATTTAGCCTCATGCTGTTAACCAGGTTGCCTATATCTAATAACGTCATCTGTTTACCCTGAATGTGGTGAGGAAAGGGATATGCTTTTAACAGGTGAGTGGTAGTTAACCTATAATGGTTTGTTAGTTGTTCTGGCAGCTTTGCAAATTGTAAAGATGTTAGAGGCATTTGCAATCGAAGAGGCACAAGAGTTCTGTTCAGTATCAGCACAGCTGTGATTCGACTGTGGTGACCTAGGCTAAGGGTTCTGGTCTAGCCTGTCAGAAACGTGGAGAGCATGGTGATTAAACACGTCATCCAATCAAATTTAGAGGACATTTTTAAGAATTGGAAGAAAGTAGTTTATTCAACATAGTTAAAAGCTCAACTTGCTTTACAGTACACTTGTTTTCATCCAATTATTTGGTGTGCAGTATTCAACCGAGCCACACGTGCTACTGCTCGTCTGACCCAGCAAACATGCCAGTGCGGGCCCACTGTGGGTAAGTGTGGGTTTTCTGTGGGACAGTGTGGGCAAGGGCAAACCCTTTGGGGCCCCCTGTGGGCTTGATGAGGGCAAGCCCACAGTGGGCTTTCCCACAGAAACCCCTCAAAGGCCCCTAGTGGGTTAGCCCATGTGGGGCCCATAGCAGTTTTGCCCATTTGGGCCCCCATGAGAGTTTACTGTGGGCAACCCACTGTGGGTGTGCCCACAGAAAACCCACACGGGCCCCAGTGGGTTAGCCCATGCGGGGCCCATAGCAGTTTTGCCCATTTGGGCCCCCATGAGAGTTTGCTGTGGGCAACCCACTGTGGGTTTTCCCACAGAAAACCCACACGGGCCCCCAGTGGGTTAGCCCAAGCAGGGCCCATAGCAGTTTTGCCCATTTGTCCCCCATGATGGTTTACTGTGGGCAACCCACTGTGGGTTTTCCCACAGAAAACCCACACGGGCCCCCAGTTGGTTATCCCATGCGGGGCCCATAGCAGTTTTGCCCATTTGGGCCCCCATGATGCTTTACTGTGGGCAACCCACTGTGGGTTTGCCCACAGAGAACCCACACGGGCCCCCCGTGGGTTAGCCCATGTGGGGCCCTTAGCTGTTTTTCACTATGGGGCCCCCATTAGGGTTTACTGTTGGCAACCCACTGTGGGTTTGCCCACAGAAAACCCATACGGGGCCCCAGGCAGTTAGCCAATGCAAAGTTAAGTTGTTTAACAGTCAAATGTTTTAAGATTATAAGCATAGCTGTCAACCCTCCCGTATTTCTCACGTATTTTATCTCTGTTCCCGCTGTCTTCCTGTTTTAGTATTTTCCCGTAAAATATCCCATATTTTTACGCTCTGATTGTGTGAGACGTACAAGCTCGGACCTATTCGGCTTGAAGTCGTTCATACTCGGATGTAGCGCCGCGCGCGCTGGCCGGAGACACTGGCGGCATGCGTCTCAGCTGCGTAGCGTGATTGTTTTTATTTTACTGTCTATGTTTTTTATTTCGGCTCCCATGTTAACAGATTAGAGCTTGCACACTGCCTGTGTGACACGCGCAAACGCGTGCATGCTAGAAATAGAACATGCCTATTTTTCACGTGACACGCAAGCGTGTTGGAAGCGTTTCCAGGCAAAAAAACAAACAAACAAAAAAAAAAAAAAACGATGTTTATATATCAAAAATTTCCATTATTTTTGCCTATATATATTTTCATATCATTTTTTAAACAATCGAGTCCTGGTGTCCACTACAGAGGTCATAGCATAACAAAGGAATAAAATATCTTTTTTTTTTTTTTCATTTGTTTCTTATGCTCTTAATAATGTAAAAAAAATCCTTTATTTTGGCGATGGATTCCGGGAAATCTCCCTTATTTTTAATGTTCAATGTTGACAGCTATAATTATAAGGTTTAAGATTAGAAGCTTAATCAAACTATTTAATTATCCTGTGAAATGTCAGTCCATAATTAACTAAAACTGCATATAATGGATTATGAGTATGTGCATTTAAAAATAATTTTTTGACTTATAAGGAAAAAAGTAATATAGATGTAACTATATATTGTAATGCAGTAGGTCTTAATGAGTCTTTATAAATATATTTATAGAATAGTAATATTGCTCATAAATAAGTATAAATGGTGCTATAATTATAAGCATGGACTGCGCAGAAAGTGTTACTGTATTTATTAAATAAAATTAACTTATTTGTCACAATAAAAACAATGCAATGGTTTACTGATTTGTTTTGGTATTCATCAGTGATGTATATTTATCATAATAAAATATTATTGATACTAATAAATACATCACTGATGTATCGACTGAGACCAATCAGACACAAACGAAAATGCGACGTCACTGGGCGTAATTTCATTGCCAACTTTCATTTATATTTAAAGCATTTTAGTGCTTTCATACTCTCTTTTAATGAAAATAATAATAATACGGTCATAGAACTACACAATGATTTTTAAATTCATTATATAAAATGAATGATATTTTAAATTGTTACAAGTTATAATTCTAGATGTTTAATGCGCGTGTTATGGCGTGTGCGCGTAAACATTGAGTCGCATTCAAAAGCTGTCCGATTCAAATACAGGAGCGCGCGCACGCGAGCAGATGGAAACCATGGAAACGAGGAAACCTCATCAACTAACAAACAGCAAAACTAGCGTCTCTCTGTTTTTCCACTGCTTTCAGGTAAGTTTAGTTAACCCTTTGATGCGCAACATGGGTCTAAATAGACCCGACTGAGTTTTCATTTTCTATATCTTTGCAAGAAATTAATTTCATCATTCAGTATTCCAGGTATTCCTCAATTAACTTGTTTTTGATCATCACAAATCCTTATTTTTATTTTCCCTTTCTTACTTTTTGAATAAAAATAGTTTTTGTATAGCAACCCCTCTAATGCGCAACATGGGTCTAAAAAGACCCGTATTCATTTCCTATGGTATTTCAGTGATGGCTTAGTGTTTTCTTTGCTGAATCTTTAAAATATATGTATTTTATCATTTGTTATTCCAGGTATTCATTAAATATCTTGTTTTTGATTTCCACAAATCATTGGGTTTATGTTTCCTTTCTTACTTTATAAACAAACACAGTTTTTGTATTTCTACATCAATTTTACATACATGGGTCTAAAAAGACCCGTATTCATTTCCTATGGTATTTCGAGTGTTTCTTTGCTGAATCTTTAAAAAAATATGTTTTTTTTATCATTTCTTATTCCAGGTATTCATTCAATATCTTGTTTTTGATTTCCACAACTCATTATGTTTATGTTTCCTTTCTTACTTTATAAACAAACACAGTTTTTGTATTTCTACATCAATTTTACATACATGGATCTAAAATGACCCATATTCATTTGCTATGTTATTTCAGTGATGGCTGAGTGTTTCTTTGCTGAATCTTTAATTTAAAATATGTTTTTTAACCATTTCTTATTCCAGGTATTCATTAAATATCTTTTTTTTTAATTTCAACAAATCATTATGTTAGGTTTTTTTTAATTTATTTCTACATCAATTTTACACACATGGGTCAAAAATTATTATTTATCTTATTTTATTTTGACCACAGACATTTTTTTAATATATTGTAAAAGATAACAACATAATATCTCAATATTAGGCTATGGTTACCTTGACCTTGTAATCGTAGTGAGAAAGTACTTGTGAGAAGGAGAAACTTGTCCAATACTAGCTAGCTAGCTGGTGATATAGCTAATGTTAACTACACTAAAAAAGATTGTTTTTTTAAAGCTTATTTACATTTAGTAGTCCTAACAGTTCATATTCATATGCTGAAATGATTCTTATACTGAAATCATTCTATGATTGAAATGATGCCCAGCTGCCAAAGACAGAATGTCAGAATCACATTCACAATTCAATACAGTTACACTACACCGCAGTTCAATTTCAGTGTTATCAGTTATCTGTGATATGTGAATGCTATGTGAGACAAAGTGGCAAAAAAACATTTCAAGTGTTAAATGTGTTGTCTAAATTACTTCTAAGATGATTAATTTAACAAAATGTTGTCTTTATTCTTTTCTTTTATTATGCTTGATAAGTACATTTGATATAGTAACACAAAACCTAGAAAAAAAAGAAAAAAAAATATTTTTGGTAATTGAAAAAAATATTTTTTTAATATTTATAAATCATGAAATTTATAGACAATGGAATATTAAATGCTTAAATAAATTGATCCCAATAGATAAAAAGAAAAGAAAAGTCCAGCCATGCATTAAATACCATAGGAAATGAATACGGGTCTTTTTAGACCCATGTATGTAAAATTGATGAAGAAATACAAAAACTGTGTTTATTTATAAAGTAAGAAAGGAAACATAAACCCAATGATTTGTGGAAATCAAAAACAAGATATTTAATGAATACCTGGAATAACAAATGATAAAATACATATATTTTAAATATTCAGCAAAGAAAACACTCAGCCATCACTGAAATACCATAGGAAATGAATACGGGTCTTTTTAGACCCATGTTGCGCATTAGAGGGGGTATCCATAGCTTGCGCATCAAAGGGTTAACAAAATCACACAAATAATACATACAAATGTTCCTGACACCTTTCTTACGTGTAATTGATACGCTTCTGTTGAATATTTACTTTGTAGAAAAGGTTTTGAGTCTTCGAAAAAGTCCGTTAGCATCTCAACTGTTCTCAGAATAGGTAACGATAAGTTAAGTTAACGTTAGCTCTTGTTTTACACAAGTTTGGGGTTTTAACCACATCTTTGATTACAGTTTTTGATAGTTTTGTTTTGTTTTGTCAATGGGTTATTGGAAGTTGTTAGCTAAGTTAATTGCTAGCTAACGTTAGCCTGAAAGAATTCAAACTGTAATGTACTGTTGATCAGTGACGTCACTTAAAAAGATTGATAATAAAAGTGATTTTAGAAGGGACAGAAAAAAACCCTCCTCAACAAGGAGAATTATTGTTTCATGATAATAATTTCATGCATTTATTGCACAATATTACCTTAAGATTTTATATATATATTCTTTTTATCTTTTCTGCACTGCATCTCTCCTTGTAATAAACACTTTGTTCTATTGCAAATCCCATGTAACATTGTTGGCTCTGTGACACATTGCATGTTATGTTCTAGTAGAAGGTCATGATGATGTCCGGCTGCACTCACAAAGGTGAGTTTCACAATAGCTGCCACTACCACAAACCAAGAGACAGAACACAACAGGCCTTCATCCATATTAACTCACCCATACGTTGGGATAGTAACCAAACCCGGTATTAAACGGGCCTTGGGGCCAAATTAAAGGACAAATCCGGTCAATTGTAACATTGAGCTTATTTTTTTGTACATTTGTAGTGCTGTCAGTACAGATAAAATTGACAAAAATCGTTGTTGCCTACACCGTGTTATCGTCTTTTTAAAATTCGCACCCTGTTGACTTCAATGGGGCAAGTTCTAAACCTGCTTTTAGCCTCTTAACATCCTTGATTTGTCATTACAAGTGCACAGCTCTGTGAGTGGTGTTATTAAGAGTGACCACAGTTAATCTGACTGCTGTAGATGTGAAAGATATTAATAAAAATGATGTTAATTCAGCCAGCGCACATACCTCTATTTGCTTCCTGTTTTCAGTCGAAGCCCACAGTAGTCGACTGTCGAGTTCACGCATGCGATCATTAGTGAATATCATCTCAAACCTACCACTGTGTGGTGTTCTGAGAATATCAGCTCAAATGGATAGTTCATCCGAATCAGATGTTGAACACACGGAGGAGGTTTGAGACAATATTCACTAATGATCTCACGCGTGAACTCGACAATCGACTACTATGGGCTTCGATCGAAAACAGGAAGCAAATAGAGGTATGTGCGCTGGCTGAATTAACATCATTTTTATTAATATCTTTCATATCTATTGGAGTCAGATTAACCGTGGTCACTCTTATACAGCTATAACACCACTTACATAGCTGTGCACTTGTAATGACGAATCATTACGAGTACAAAAAAAATAATTACAAGCTTTTTTTAAGGAAGACCACGGTATCGATAAGCCCAGGCGTTATCAGTTCTGTCTTGCAAATTCTGTGAGGATTAGGAGGGGTATTTTAAACAGTCTTCATAGGCTACAACATGTTTTTCAGGCTGGTGGTTGTTTGTAGTTTTAAATTTAAATTTTAAGTGTAGGGAGAAAATAAAAACCTTTATTAAACATTTATTAAATGCATGTACATTTTTTGTAAATGATTAGTTAATCATTTACTAAATAATTGTAAATAATTTATAACTTAATCTACAAAACATACAATAATTAACATCACTTATAAACATTTATGAAACACATAATCATGTTTCATAAAAAATGAGTTAATCATTTACTAATCACTTGTAAATGACTTGTAACAGAATTGACAAAACATACATAAAATGTTAGTATATCACTTGCTTTGTAAATGATTAGTTAATCATTAACTAACCACTTATAAATGACTTACAATTGAATGTTATTATAAACCGCAGCTCTCTCATTGACCTATTCAGTCATTCTTTTAGTTGAGCATTTATAAATAGCACCTGGAATGATCAGAAGACGTTTCCTCATTCAAAGTGCAGGTTGAAAGCTTTCTTAGGTTGAAATAGCTTAACAGCACAAACCTTATTTTGTTTTTAACATTTGTATTTCAATTGATCCTTTCTCACTTAGATGCTGTGACAAAAAGCTGTCAAGCCACTGCATGTGAGGTGGAAGCCTCTATGAAGACATGGCTCCGTAATCCCTGGGACAGAGATGGGGGAAGGCAAGGAAGGGCCAGAACTGCAGAAATACCTACAGTTGACCCTGAGGGGATTGATTTTTAATTTACTTTGTACATGTTTTAAACGTTCTGTGCTTCTGTTTTCTGTGGTTATTGCTGTTTTAAACTATATTATCATTAATTATAATTATTATTAAATATAAATAAATTATTTGGGGACAAAATATGGCCCTCGATTTATTGCTGCTAACAAGTGCAATTGTACTGCATATGGGTGTACCTACTCTGTGTGCTCAAACTTTACAACTGCACCCACAGTGTGCCCACATCCATCCCACATCCAGCCTGCTCTAATTTGTGTGGGCCAGCCCAAAGTCAGCCCACACTTTGGGCTGGCCCACGGTAAGTAGAGTGGGCCCCCATTGGGGCCAGTTGTGGGCCCACAGCAAACTATTGGGGCCCATGTGGGGCCATTGCGGGCAGCCCACTGTGGGCCCACAACTGGCCCCAATAGGGGCCCACTCTACTTACTGTGGGCCTGCCCATAGTCAGCCCACACTTATGGGCTGTCCCACTGGGACCCCATCTGGGTCCCGAAGTGTGGGGCCCACACGTGCCCCGCATTTCACGCCGGTATCTGGGCCCACAGTGGGCTGCCTGCAATGGCCCCACATGGGCCTCTATAAGGGTTTGCTGTGGGCCCACAACTGGCCCCAATGGGGCCCACTCTACTTACGGTGGGCCTGCCCATAGTTAGCCCACACTTTTGGGCTGTCCCACTGGGGCCCCACCTGGGTCCCAAAGTGTGGGGCCCACACGTGCCCCGCATTTCACGCCGGTATCTGGGCCCACAGTGGGCTGCCCACAGGGGCCCCATTCGGGCCCCAAAGAAGCTTGTTTGCTGGGGAGGAACTCTGGGTTCTTTTAGTACAGCCTGACGTGGGCGGCGCTTTATTGCGCGATCTGCTGCCCTCTGCTGTTCGAAAAAGCAAGAGTCATGAAAACCACTGTTTTGATATTTACGATCGACCTTATTCAGAGCAGCGCCATGGCCATGACAGCTCCGCGAGGTTGTGAGGGAGACACTTTGTGTTTTCAATCAGTAAAAAAAAATTGTTAAGCTCCTACAATTTCCTACAGCTCTTTAAGGTCACTTTTTATTTGTTTTGGTTCTAAATTGAGAATGCAGAAACACCCTTAAAAAAAGGGTTCTATATATGTAGCATAGGGTTCTTTACTCAACTCCAAAGGACATTTTACGCTAAAAAAGGTTCAATAATGACAAGAAAGAACAATTTTAGCACAAAGGTTCTTTAAAGGCTATTATTCATTCATATATTACATTATTCTGCAACATTTTGTAGTTGTAATTAAATTATTGTTTATTAAACTGTTTAGTAATAACATCACATTTTAATCATGCAGATTTTTGGAGGATAAAAAGTGAAATGGCACTCTTTGTGTGATATTGATTATTTACATTTTTAACCCCCATATCTTGAATTTTGTGATCATTCACATGCATTGCATTTTAGGGGTTCCAAATACGATGATGGAAATGAGAATGAGAAAAGTAAATAAATTAAAAATAAAATAAAGGAATAAAATAGGCCCTCTAAAAAGCTGTAAATTGATCTTTACATGAAATCATACAATATAAAGAAAAATAGAAAAAAAATAGGCTAATAGCCCTGAAAACATGAAGAAATAGCATTATATAATAGAGTCGTAATAAGGCTGAAAACAATTAACATAAATAACATATAACACAATTTTAATAATGTCAAATGTATTTTGTACAAATTACATAATGTACATTTCCATAAAAATACTCATCGATGACGTCACCGTATGACGTTACCTGTGAGAGAAACATTTTTACGATAGGCTATACATTATAGTATTACAAATGCTGTGCATTAACGCTAAAATGAATTAAATCTGGTATAACATAATAAATAAATGAATAAATAAATAAAAATAGCAAGCAAAAGGAAAGGATCTGTGTACACGACGTGCTGTCATGACAACGGATGCCCTTTGCTACGGCAGCACCTGTAAAAGAGTCTTTTTTTTTCATGGTCTAGTTGTTCAAAGTTATTTGTTATTGTCTTAATTTCCCCATATGTTTCGTCAGAATAAGCAGTATGATGTCTGTGGATGTGCTCGTAGCGTGTGCTGTGCTGCAGGACCACGCTGATCAGCTGTCAGTGTTAGGAAACATTATGTGCCCTAGAGTGGAGACTGTGAGTAACTTTAACGTCTTCAGTTATTGGAATCTCAGAAATGTTTTCAGTTTTCAGAAACATAATTTGTAATGTTAATACTGCGTAATTTGTGTTTGTCTTAAAGTTATTTGTTGCTATGTTTAATGCATGAAAAAGGCAAAAGTAGCATTAGTGATTCAATCAGCTTGTCGCTGGGCAGTAACGTTACCCTTAAGGGACATTTGTAGGCTATCTTATTTGCCTAAAAAAAAAAGTCATATAGTAACTCAAAAGTACATATAAAATTATAAAAGTACATAGCACATACATGTACATTATTAAGGTACTAAAACGCACCTTTTAGGGGAACAAAGTTGCGGCCCCAGTTGAGGCTGTTGTACCCTTACAGTTATTGCACATTTTATTTCTTACAGTGCGAGTTATGTTTGGTAGGCCTATTCTTATCTTGCTGCAGTATGGTCAGTTTATTTACCTATATTTTAGGTGGATTGTACCAATTAAGCAGTTTATGGGTAATCAAGGATTTATTGACCAAGGTGTTATTTTAATTTGTGTTGTGTTAAAGGGACAATGTGTAGGAATTTCTCAGATCTAGATCTGAAATGCATTTTGGATTCAAACGAATTGTGCTCTTCGTAGCCATTATGACAGGATGTCTTCTAATAGCACTTTGTCGAGTGTTCCTTCTGGTGAACAGGTTTGTTATTTAAAACAAACAGCAACTTTACTGAACAACAATGTTACAAACAACATGTGAACAAACAAATATAATGTTCGTGACTCTCCTGTTTGAACTTGTTTATCAAAATGAACAAACCTATTTTTTCGTGTCATTTGGTTCATTCAACGAACGAAATTAACGAATTAACTCGGAAAAAGATTTGTTCATTTTGATGAACGAGTTCGAACAAGAGAGTCACGAACGCGCATCACAGAACAGAGCAAGGCGACCATTTAAGCTTATATAAAACTTAAACTTTTTTTTTTTTTTTAAATGAGCAATCGTTTCGCTTGATAAGACCCTTATTCATCGTCTGGAATCGTTTAAAGTCCTTTGAAAAGTTTGCAGTTTGCACTGAAACTGTCTTTTGGACATTGAACCGTTTGGTTCCCACTAAAGTGCATTATATGGAGAAAAATCCTGGAATGTTTTTTTTCATCAAAAACCTTAATTTCTTTTCGACTAAAGAAAGAAAAACATGGACATCTTGGATGACATGGGGGTGAGTAAATTATCAGCAAGAGTTTTTTTTTTTTTTTTTTTTTAAAGTACTCCTTTAATGACTGTGAAAAACATGAACAATTGTAATAAGCAGTTATGCCTTCTTTATTCGTTATATTTTCTGAATGAACATTCATTGTTAGATATCATCATCAACTTTTAAAAATAAATGTTCATCTGGCTATAAAATAAAGTACACAACCAAACAATGAAAAAAAACCTTGTAATTAAGACTGTAACATTAACATTATTGGATAATCGTCAGGGTATCCAGAGTGTGTTAAGTGTGGTAAATGTAAGTATTCCTAGATTGTGTTTGGTTGCTTGATGGCCTGGTGTTCACAGGCAGGTCACATACATACAAAGCACGGGCCACATCATGTGCCACGTGTGTGTGTTTTGGTGATGTATCAATTTAGTAGTGCTAGTAGTAGTAGTGCAGAACAGGTTTAAAAAAAAATACATTTGCTCTTATTAAATGTTCTCATTAAATTAGTAAAATTTTGTATTTTACATGGTTTTCTTTTATTTTTTTTCCCTTGGATCTTAAATAGCACATGGAAGGGTCTGAAATGAATGGCTTGTGGCATAAATGTCAGCAAATTAACAAAACATGCCCCCAAAATATGCTATGGGGCAAAAATACCCCCAAAATGAGTTGCTGTTTATATTCATAACACAATAGTTAAGTAATATCACACAAACAGGGCTACCCCCACCTTCCCCTCGGCAGAATCTCCTTCACCAGTTTGAAGTGGGTTTGTAAGTGGACTTGGAAAAGTTCATATGGACAGACCCTCGACCCCTCCTTTTTGACTAAGGGTTTGAGTCTACTCATTTACACTTCAGGCAGCTCAATATACCACTATGCAACACAATTGTGATGTCAAAGCGAACTGCACTTAATTTACCCTGGCCCCACACGTTTGGTGGTGTGGTTGCTAGCCAACACGCACGCACAAAGAAGATGACTCAGAGTAGAAAAGATCTCTGGTTACCTCATGTAACCTTGGTTCCCTGATAGGAGCGAACGACATATTGTGTCTGACGCTATGTGTAAACACCTTTTTTCAGAGAATACTGAAGGCAATGTAATCTCTCAGACAAGAATTCGCCTATAAGGTTGTGCTGAACGTCATTCCCTCAGAATCTTTGGAGTGAAGCAGTGTGTAGCTGGCAAAGTCTCTGATCTTTGTAACACAGTAGCTTACACAATGTCTTGTTCCCTTCGGAACCGAGGTTACGTTAGGTAACCAGAGATTTTCCCTTTTGAATTTGGTTCACTCGACATTGCATCAGTAGCTGACTCTATGGGGATCTTATTCAATCCCGCCGTGTTAATAGTGAGGGTCCAGCTCAGCTGCAAGCACTGACCTTTGTTAAAAAGTCTTCATTGCACAAACATTAGACTGATGCAAACACATTGCAGATCAATAAGACGGACTCGCCAGTGTCCTTGATTTAACATATACTCACAAATTCAGGCCTACCTGGGAATCAACTGTTGACTGCTGACTGTTGGCCTTATATGGCAATATAGGCCACAACTTCCAAGGAAGATGGTGCGAGATAAGCAACAAGCAACTAATTTAGAATGCATATCTGACTGAACTGGCTCTGGCCAGTGGAGAAAACATCATCAAGCGAGATCGCATTATGAGCTTGGGCACTCCACTGCATGCGCTCTTTTGAGATAGAACGAGAAAAGAGACGGAGAAATCCATCTGCTCGCTCACCATAGCTTAGAGAGCTCCACATTGGATTCCCAAGACATTGGCTCATGAAGCACCCCAGAATACTAGGCCCTGTCCCAAATCGCGCACTTCACGCGGACTTGCGGTCTCGTGGACTTAAATTGCCCGTGCTCACGGAGTCTACGAGTCCGTAGGCTGTCCCATTTGGCATTTTAACGCTCTGAAGTGTGCTCAGCAGCGCCCCCTTTATACCCTTGAAGCGGTCTTCCGCGAAGCCCGCATAGATGCAGTCTCCACGCACTTTAACTACCCAGGAATCCTTGCGAAAGGCCAACAGATGGGAGGAGATTTCGCTCACGGACTGTAAAGATGGAATATTAAAGGTGTAAATATCATTATGCTGTTTATGACATAGGCGTACATTTTACCAGTTGTTACTTACAGTCTATTCGACCTTTAGAGACCAGTGGTTGATGTCAAACATAATAAAAGCGTGTTAAATAATACGCTCGCATTATATGATTCATTACATAAATAGAACCGAATGTATTGGCTTTAATGAGTCATAAACGTATTATGAATATTGAAACCTATACATTTTTCTTAAACTCATTTTCATTTTGTGTTAAAATTGAACATTATGTATTATTATGTACAACTTTTTTTTATCATTTACATAACCATGACATCTAGGTAACGCTTCCTTTTACAGTACAGTACTTAAAGGGTACTTACAGTGTACTTACCTAGAAAGTACTGGCTAATATAAGGAAAGTACATGGAACAGGGGTAGGTTAAGGTGTAGGTTCAGGGTTAGTACTAGTTATTACCCAGTAATTGTACTAAAATAAGTACATTGTATTTACATGGGTAACTGGACTGTAAAAGGAAGCGTTACCGACATCTATTGTAATGCCCAGGTGGCATATACAATTAGAGAACTTTAAAAGCAGGCTGCGTAGTTCACATGGACATAAGATGGGAAAATAAAATAAATCCTGTTTTTGTAATTCTTATACTGTCTATGCAATAACCAGACTGTCTTCCTGTTTCCGGCGTGACGATCGAGTCTGTCCCAAAAATACCTCTCAATGCGCCCTCGAGGACTCGCGCTAAGGGCACTATAGGTCTGCACTTCATGACATCACCGAAGAGTGGACTCTGAGGAAGTCCACAAGTCCGGAGTGTGCCATTTGGGACAGGGCCCTAGAGTGTTGGAGGATGACTGAGTAACCTCCTTTTCTTTAAAGGAATTCTCGAGCAAAGCACTTTCATTTTAAAATGGTTATTGTGGCCAATTTGATGAGCAGGTAATTCCTATGCACATGCCCCACTTATCATGCATGTACATGTCCTGTAATAAAGTGAGGACACAGTGGCAAACACTTAATGCCATCTTGTTTCAACATGAGAAAAAGAAGCTTGCTCAACATGGGTTGCTGAAACTGAATATCCAACCCGATCTCACGAGAATTCGTACGAATTTTACGAGGTGGCTAATTCGTAACAATTCGTACGACCTCACTCGTACGAATTAGTACGTTTTTGCTAAATCGTACATATTTTACGAATTGGCCAATTCGTATGAATTCGTACGAATGACCTTACCCCTAAACCTACCCATCACGTGGGTTTGGACAAATCGTACGAATTCGTACGAGTAAGGTCGTATGAATTATTAAGAATTAGCCACTTTTTAATCACTCGTACGAATTGGTACGAATTGGTCGTGAGATAGCTTAGGAATATCCAATAATTTATTCTTATCAAAAAGCACAGGCTAGATAAATCTTAGGAGTGATGGCTCATTCGTTTGAGTCACTGCTGATGTGGTGCCTGGGAGGCCAGCACTTCCACCATCATCCAATATGTTTCTATACAATCCCTTTTTGGGATAATCCACGGCTAGCTTTGAATAATACGATTTTAATGCATGACGTGCGTTAAAATCGTTTAATGCACAGCTAGCTGTGGATTATCCCAAGTATACCATGGTCAATTGCCAGCATTGACAATTGACAAATTGATGTTTGCTGCGCAATATTTGACCGGGAGGGTAACATTGATGGTTATTTTCATCAGTCAGGGTTTGTTAGATCTAGCATTCTGTCCGCTTTCAATCAGACACAGAGATAAACAGCCCGTTCTCATCCCAAGGTGTCATATACTGACGCTTTTGACATTTCAGACTAGGGATGGGCATTCGATTAAATTTTCTTAGTCGATCGTCGGAAGAATTAACGATCGACTATCGATTAATCATTAATATTTTTATATTCAAATGTATTAATTTCACTTTTTATGAATTAAAATTATAAATTAAACATGCAATGAAAATACAACAATAAAGCGTGTTTTTCCTCGATTAGATCTTTATTACAAGATGATCAAAATGTTCAGTCCAGCCGCTGAAAACACCGCTCTGATGAGGAGACTGACATTGCCGGGATGCACATGTACCTCCGTGCTAACATGACGAGCCCGGGGAACACGTTCACTTTCCACTCACACTGCGCAACGCCGCAGCATTAGTTTAATGATTATCGATAACAAATTAAAGTGATTGATTCTTATGTGAAATTCTTATGTGATTGATTCTAAAGTGAAATTCTTAATGATCAATAATCGATCGTCGATTAATCATGCCCATCCCTATTTCAGACGCAGATATATATGGTCCAGAAGGCGCCTCCTAGTGCTCTAACCCTAACCCTACCCCAGAACTAAACCTACCCATAACCGAACAAAGCTCTATGTGTGTTAAATTGACGTTAAAGGGTGCCATGTGCATTGTTGGATTTAGATGAAATTTCAAAATCGTCACCATATGGCGCTCTAGGATGAGAACGCGTTGGAGATAAAGTAGTATGTAAGATTACATTAATTTGAATGAATCAATTATAGCATTTATTTGACTTACAGTAATTATCCAGAGAGAGAGAGAGAGAAATAAGAGATCTGTATGTCTGTTGTGTCTCTCTCTCTATTAACAATGAATCTGTGTACTTCAAAATAGCAATGTTACCCCCTCGTTGCAGAGAAATATAAAGTAGTGATTCAGTAGAAAAGCTATTTTATTGTTAAAGGAGAACTCCGGCGAACACAATGAACCTTTGGTCTAATAAAACATTAGTACCTAGTCGATCGTTTTTTGAGATTTGTTTTCATGATAATCGAATGTAAAGAGTTTTATCTCTAAGAACTGTTTAGTGTATAACGCTAGTAATAGGGGCATTGACTAAGTAAAAATAAATCGCTAGTTTATACCACTAACAAGGCTCAAAATAGCCCCACACTAACACAGTAACATAATGAGTGTCCATACATGCAAAACGAAGCATTGAGAACTTTGTAAGTGTACAGACCGTTTAATAAGAAGACACATTATAAAGACAGTTCACTTCATGTATACACAGCAGGAGCCATCTTAAAAAAGTCTCGATAAGTTGATCCCCGAATGCCGTTCATACAGTTCAGAAGTACGCTGAACTTCATACAGTTCAGCTCACTCAGCACGACGTTCGTGGTTTGACTTAACGAGACTTATTTTCTAAGATGACTTCTGTCTGTATACGCGAAGTTTAGGAGGAAGTGTCCTCTATTCTACATGCATATTCGTTGCTCTTATTTTGTTCTTTACTTCTGCTTATTCTTCTGCATTTCTCTTTTACCTCAAATTTCATTCTGCATTCTTATCTTACTTCTTTTGGGTCCACAATCAATCCTCATCTGTTAGATACAATACTTTGGATTTATTTATAAAGTATTGAATAAGATATATAAAAGATATATCTTATTTTTGTTTAAACCTATTTGCCATTACAGTTTTCATATTGACCTAGCCTTATTCATTTGTTGTCTTTATAATTTTATATTTTTGCTTAATAGATGTGCTATTCCTTATTCCAATTTGATCTTTGACATAATCATTGCTTGCCTGGATCTCATTGCAATAACTAGTTATTAGATTCCACTGTTTTCGACTGCCACATTGAACTTAACACAAAATGGCACACCTGGTGTACCTGCAAGGTGTTGTGTTCTTATAATACAAATAATTAACCAAACAGAGTAACCAAATATCGCGACCTCAGCAAGTTCCATTATAATCAATGAAGCTGTCTACACTGCACAATTAATCATAATGTCTATGATGTATTTGTTATGAGAAGATTTGTGAGCATGCAGAACTCAGCACTGAACATAAAACTCTGGCGTTTTGAGCGGTGAGTAGATTCTAACTTAAACACCTCTGATCGGCAATTGCGTTCAAGAGATTTGCTCAACAAACATTGCAAAAACACCGTTGTGGAAAACGTTGACGTTTTCCAGAGCATAAAGACTGATACAAACACAGGACCTTTTGCCAAATGCCAATATGGTTTTATTGCGCTTTTTCATCTTCAACCAATCCAAAGCGGCAGCAGACAGTGATTTGACTGAGACAATTCCACGTTAGTCTCAAGTCCGTGGTGAGGTGAAGGCTAAGCCTTGCCCAGCCCAACACCTATGATTATTTATATTAATGTATTGTTCTTATTCTGTTGTGAGAATAAGAACAATAAATGTTTTGTGTTTTAATTAAACTGTTGGCTGACAATAAATCACAATTAAACTAATCAAAATTGTCGAAGTATTTGTATCCCATGTATTTTAAAATGATTTGAGAGTATAGGCATTGGTCCACCGTATATCATCAAGGTCCACTCACTTTACAATTTCTGCCCTCGCCACTGGTTTAAAGAAGCAACAAATCAAAATTGTCTTTAAAATTTTAGTCTGCTCATTTTTAAACAGGAAAGTAGTTGTGACAGAATTGTTAGTTTAAACTTTGAATTAGATTTCAACTTGTTGTACATACTTTTGGTTAGACTTTTTATAATAGTAGTTGTATAACTGACTGGTTACATTTTAAAAAAAATATGTCCAGGTCACATTTTACCCCATAGATAATAAAGTAATTTATGTAATATATCACAATTACAGCAAACAATACTGCAACTATTGGTGGTAAAATGTGTTAAATGACTTTTTTTTAACATGATTTTAAACCTAGACATGTTCTTGAGATGTTTCATGAGATTTACTCAACTTGTTGCACATTTCACCTTGTGTAATTTGAAGTCAAGTGTATTGATCACTTGATCAATGGAGTATGGAGTTCCTTGTATGGTTTTATTGCCAGATCACCACACAATAGTTATAACACTTCATTGTCCGCATGCCATCATTGCTGTTTTATCTTCCAATCATGTTTTTTCTGTTTTTAGCAGCAAAGCACCGAACTGCACCTAAAAACAGCTCAACAGATGGTTGGGAGCAGTTTGTCTGATTTCACAGGAAAATTACACAAATCCCAAAAGCAAATAAGTATTCAGGAGAGTCTACTTACTTCTGACATCCTGGCCAAAGTGCAGAGAGACAGGTACTGTATGCATGCACACTTCTCTAAAGTATAGGATGTTATTTGTTATAGGGATGCATTATATGTAATTAACAGTTTTAGCTAGTTTTAGAAATTGTAAATGTATCATTGTATATTGCTTTACTGATTTGAACATTTCTTAATGTTTCATAAACCATTTCAACATCATGTTTGATCCCATAGGCAGTTTATGTCAGACGTGATAAATGAGTTAATGGTCGAGCTGCAGAAGAAAAACACTTTTCAAAGTCTCTTGTCAGCAGTAGGAGAGGACCGGAAGAAGAAAGTCCAACTTCTGGACATAATAAACAGGTCTTAACATAAACTGACAAATTATTTACCCTAAAATATCATGTACATACCTCAAACAGTGAACATACACCACATTTTACACAAACTGTAGGGAGGAAGAGGGTCGTCTCAGGATTAAAGCACTGCATAAACAGTTACTTGACATTCGCAAGCAAACAATAGAGGAGTGCGAGGTAATCATTGTGTCATTTTCCATATAATGTTTTTTTATTAATTCATATTTAATTTTACTCAAGTTTTGATTTTATTGTGCATATTTCACTGGTGTTTGTAAAGCATGAAGTGTGCTTAACTTTCATGACAACAAAAGCTATGTTTCCATCCACCTATTTTTAATGGACATTTGATATTGTATCAAAAACTGCTGCATGAAAACGCCAAGTTTACTTACTAAAAATGCACACAAGTCATGCTGCTGCTGCATATCTAATATACAATGATTAACCTCATAACAGATCTTGACTATACAGGTGGAGCTGGGAAAGGTGGGTGGTTTGCAGATTTCTAACAGCAACACAACCGATATTTGTTTGAATGTTGAGTCGCAGCTCATTGGCCACTTATGCAACAACAACCAATCAGCTGTGCTTTGTAGATAATGATGTGATCGCTAATAGGGCTGCAAAATTTTAGTTTTCTTGCTGTTAATTTCAAATAAACGTAGAGCAAGTAACTAATCAGTGTCTGCGTAAGTTGTCCTATAACAGACAAACGTCGTAACGCCCCGCCCCAAAGATGGCTCCGTTTAGGAATTAATAACCGGACCACACAATATTCACAGAGATGTGGAATACATAATTAAAATGTAAGTACTCTGGAAAAAGAAAGCATACAAATCGAGTGACTGTAGTCCTCTCAGTGCTGCAATAAACACAGCTCATTATTTCATTCACTCCCACCCCCTCCCATCCTGCATCCTTACAAAGCCACGCCCCCAAAACACATGAACGCGCTGCCGATCGCGCTCAGCTGGAGAGGAGCAGTGCATGTGACATCATGTCAGAATCACATGTAATAAAATGCCTAACTTTATCAATATTAATATAAACAACTAACATGGCTGGTAGTTAGCATATCGATACTGGTAATGGTAAACTTTAAAATATATTGAGTTACGAGTAACGAGCTACTACCATAAAAATTGAAAACAGCAAAACTAAAAACAGGTTGCATTGATACATGTTTTTCCCTTACCATCAGTTACACTGTGATGAGGGTGAATTTCGTGTAAGATTCATAACATATACGGTATTTTACATGTAAGAGCTTCCTAGGGCTGTCAAAACGATTAATCGCGATTAATCGCATCCAAAATAAAAGTTTGTGTTTACATAATATATGTGTGTGTATAATTATTTTGTACATACATAAATACACACACATGCATGTATATTTAAGAAAAAATATGATTTATATATAAAATATTTATATTTATATATAATATAAATTATATATAAATATATACCCAGTATATAGACATGAAAATATTTCTTAAATATATACCAGCATGTGTGTGTATTTATATATATAAAATAATTATACACAGTGCACCAACATATATTATGTAAACACAAACTTTTATTTTGGATGTGATTAATCACGATTAATCGTTTGACAGCCCTAGAGCTTTCACGAAAGCACTGTTCCACGTCACTTTTCAGCCCCTGGTTTTCAGTTGTCGCCACGGCTGGAAAGCCCCGCCGAAATTGACTCTCGTCTGACTTCTTGCTTTATCCAAAGACTTTTTGGTCATAGGCTTTTCAAATACTGTCTTCCTTTTTTGCCTGGTTTTCCTTCACTGACTGTATATGCAGGTAACTGGGAATTTTGACTGCTCTTTCTCTGCCATAATTGTGATTCGTCCTAGCTTCCGTGCCTCTTCCAGTCCTCGAGCAAACGTGTGCGTGCATGTGGGCTGCTGTTACGCAGCAGTGCTCGTAGCCATGGTAGCGAGGGAGAGTGACAGTCGCCCAGCCAATCATTTCTTTCGTCCCGGTTGGAAATAATGAGCTGTGTTTATTGCAGCACTGAGAGGACTACAGACACTCGATTTGTATACTTTCTTTTTCAGAGTACTTAAATTTTAATTATGTATTGGTATACATAGACAGTTTAAACAAATTTGGGAAAAGTTTTTTTTAGAAAATTTTTACCTATCCCACCTTTAAATGTTGATTCCAGATGCATTCTGAAAGTGTACTGCAGACTGCTATCAGCAACACCACTGGTATTTATTTGAATGTTGAGCCGCAGCTAAGTAATGATATTTTTTTGCCAGTTTATCAGCAAAAGCAAATGTTTTATGCAATATTCCAATTTAAGTTAAATTCACAACCTTTGGATGGAAACATAGCTAATGTCACAATACAAAGAATCTTAATTGTTAACAAAAGCTGATACACAAAACTACTGTGTCATCTTTACTTTGGAACTTTGGTCTAAAATGTTGGACAAATACACATGTGACTTGCAGTCTGGCTAAAAAAAAAAAAAAAAAAACTATTTTCTTCCCAGAAGCTTAATGAGTTGTTGGACTACCTGAAGATGCAGGTAGAGAAAATGAGGGTGAGGACAAACCGACAAGAGAAATTTGTGAAGAGATGTGCCGAACAGCTAGTCTGCCAAGGGCTGAAACTCAACAGTCACAAAGAGAAAGAACTGGAAGATGAAATTGGGGTGTGTGTTTGACAACTTGTTCTGCAACCACTTTGTTGCATCATTTTTACACACTAGAAACCACATACCACTAGCAGGCAACTCCCTATCAAAGTCCTAGTGACAACCCAGAATATTTATCCGTCATTTTAAGTTGTAATACAAATGAAGAATGTTGGTGTACAGACATCATCTGACCCCACTTACTTTCATTTTATGGACAAAAAGCACTGAGGTATTTTTCAGAACGTCTTAATTTTAAAGTTAACTATCCCTTTAGAGTATAAAATATCACACTTTCTACACTTTCTAAACATCTAGACTTTATTTTACAGTACATGTACTGGTATTATAAGGTAGGCTAACTACACCTGTTCAAGGGATACTCCACTTTTTTTGGAAATATGCTCATTTTACAACTCCCCCAGAGTTAAACTGTTGAGTTTTGCCGTTTTTTAATCCATTCAGCCAATCTCCGGTTCTGGTGGTACCACTTTTAGCATAGCTTAGCATACATCATTGAAGTGCACAAGATCATTAGCATTTCTCCCCACTTTGGTCATTTTTTTTTTAGAAATGGTCTTGTGCACTTCAATGATGTATGCTATGCTAAAAGTGGTACCGCCAGAACTGGAGATCAGCTGAATGGATTCAAAAACGGTAAAACTCAACAGTTTAACTCTGGGGGAGTTGTAAAGTGAGGCTTTTCCAAAATAAACGTGAAGTATCCCTTTAAGGTTAGGTTTATGGATAGGTTCAGGGCTAGTTAACCCAGTTATTATAATTGCTATAATATGTGTAACAGGACTGTAAAATAAAGTGCTAGTATTTGATTTATAACTTCCACTTTTGGTTGGACTCTCAGATGCTGCAAGAGAGAATTGAGGAGGAAAAGAATGTTCACATGGAGATGGAGAGCTTCCTAAAAAGACAACATGCAGTGAGTGAAGCACAACTTAATTTTATGTAACGTTATTCATAAAGCTGTGTAAAACAAACATTTGTACTTGCAGGGATGTGCACCTCTAAGAACTGATTGTACCCCAATTGGTATAGAGTAGGGTGTCCAGTCTTGCTCCTGGAGGGCCACTGTCCTGCAGAGTTTAGCTCCAAGCCTAATCAAGTAGATCAAGGTCTTCAGGATATTCACGTCAATGCGAGTCATACATAATTGAAAAAGCGATGATGGCAAATGACTTCAACTTACGTTCACATGAAACTTTTCAATGGCGCAATGGAGAATGAAGGCTCAACTCAATGTATTGATGATTTTTAAAGATGTTAAAATTATATCCATTGCAAATCACACCTTTTCTGGATTACCTTGGGTTGTTTCACCAGTATATTGTGTAAATGCAGATTTCAGATATGTGTCACTTTTAAAAGAAGATGTACGATGTTCATCAAAAAAAAAAGTTTTGTTTAAGCCTATTCTGATGCAAATACATCAGGATTAATTGCTGTCACTGAACTGTGTGCCTAAAAGAACTTAGGGGAAAAGTTCCAGTTTTGGATCCAGCGGTATGAAAAAGACATGGAGGGGAAGGAGCAAGAGATCACTACTCTAAAGAATAAAAGAAACAACTGCCTGGCACGAATTGATGAGCTGTCCAAAAAGGTTTTTATATGAAAAGTTAACATTACATTACATGTGAACTGTAACCTGATTTGCATTCCTTTTAAAATTCCTTTTGAGAGAGTCAATATCAATAAGCTGCAAAAAACTTTTTATACCTCAGTGCAGAAACATGGAAGAGGTTATCAGTGAGGACAGGATGGAGAAGGAACGTTTGCATGCACAGCTGGAGAAAGAGCAGAAGGAGAGAGATGCAGCAACTAAGGTAACGTATAGCTTCATTCTTGGAAAAGTTGGTAAAACGATAATAACTATGAGAAGATGTATAATTTTATTAACTCATTACTTTTGAAGCAGGGGCTTTTATTTTCGGGGCCTTAATGGAACTGATACCTATATGCACTTTGTGTTTGGTGTTTTTTTTTTTTTTTTTTTTTTTTCAACTTCAATAAGTATCATTCAGTGTTTAAATGAGAATTCCAATTAAATCCCTCAATTTGAGTTTAATTTGAATTGAGGTATAGGTATAGGTAAGAGCAAACACAATTGACCATTCGCAAAGACCTGCCCCCTTTAGTTACTGTTGCCATAGATATGTATATAAAGGCTAGATGTGTTACGGCGGAGTTTCCATCGTCATCACCGGCGGCCATCTTGTCACAGACAAGCTGATGTAAGATTAGTGGTCAGCACGAACACAAATACTCTTATCTCGTTGAAATCTCGACAGATTTACAAACGGTTTGGTTTCTTACAAACGTTATTAATGTGGCTATAATTATCTGAATGATTATTTATTTATACACTTTTTATTCATAAGTATGCAGTGTCATAACTACATCTCTGACGTTTATAACAAACCAAACCGTTTGAAAATCGGTAGAAAATTGAGCAAGTTATGGTCATTTAAATAGTACATGTACCATTAACACAATGTTACGAGTGAGCGAGCTGCCTGTGACAAGATGGCCGCCAGGTACAGACGTCGACCTCCATTGGCCAGCAGCGTGGACGACATATCTAGCCTTTATATAGATATCTATGACTGTTGCAAGCTATGTCCGACAAGCCATGCAGCTCTCATGCCAAACCATGTTCTCACTCATGAAAAAATATATCGCAGAGCAAATAGGACATTGAAAACGCGCTGACAGACAGGACAGAGCAGGTTACTTTTATGAAACAAAGTCTCAATTTTTTAATTTTATAATTTTTTAAACAAATTTTAACAATAAATACCGTTTTGTGGCTCTTTAATGTGCCGTGACAGATTCGCTGTAGCGACTCTGTTTTTTTTACAATTTACAATTGTACAATTTACATATACACACACACACAGATAGACAATATATCTATATATATACGGTATTCGCAAAGGGACAAATAACTTTTTTTTTTTTTTTACGAATGCTTATTTCGAAAAAATACTTTAAAAAATATTTGTGTTCGTAAACAAGAACAACTTTATTTCAAAAAGCTGGGTTTCCTCACGAGACCGCAGTGCGTGAGTGAGCGAGTGACGTTCAGGAAGAAGTGACTACACAGCAACAGAGATGGCTATGCTGAGCAAAAAACACTTAACTGGATCACTATTTTTGTTGAATAGATTTTTGTAACTTAAATGGGTTCATCACTATTTTTGTTAAAGGAAGAAGCGAAGGCTGAGCGAAAAAAAACAAAAAAAACAAAAAAAAAAACACTTAAAGGTGCCCTATAATGTTTTTTTTTAAATTATTTTATAACGTTTCCTGGATTGCCCTTATAATGTTATTATGTTTTTTAGATAAAAAAAAAAAAATCATAATCTAGAAATAAAAGGCATTTTTCCTAGCCTGATTTTAGCATCTGATCTGAACACTGTGATTGAAGGGGCGTGTCTGCTGTGTGTAACCGGCCTCTGCTGTGATTGGCTTACATGCTTGCATATAAAATAGATATGTAAACTCTCTCGAATAATTTTACTCCAGCTATTATACGTTTTTACTATTACAGCCATCGAGATTAACAAATCGCGAGATGTTTTTAAGTATTTAGATCTATTCCCATCACATAAAATGTTGCTGTGATGAGCAAGCAGAGGACAGTCTGTCGATCGCGAGCGTGTAACGTGCGTCATTGAATTCATAACGAGTTTGGCAAGTGTCCAGATAAACTCGCGCTGTGTGGAAATAAATTGATCGCTTTCAGTATACAATTTATTAACATTTTTTTTTTCCTACTAAAAGAAACGATGTGAAGTCCCTGGCTTGACTTACTGATGCATAAACAGTATTAAACGATTTTGAGTGAAAGATTAACGTTACCTGTCTGAACTTGAACAACAATAACACATCAGCTCGGTCCGAGGCCAGCTCTTGGCAAGTTGAGGAATCAGTCGTCGGTGAAATGTTTGGAAATATCCAGAAAAAACAAAATTAACCCATTGTTTCTTCAGAGGCTCGGATGAAGGAACTAAAAATACTTTTGTGTTCATGTCCAAACACTGATCAACGGCCATGCTTCGACTGCGCAGCTCCGTCTCATCTGTCACTGAACATGGGCTGGCATATGCAAATATTTTGGGCCATATATATTAATGATCCCGACAATTGCGTCAGAGTCAGTATTATGTGGAGATTCGCCTGTTTTTCAGTTTTTCAAAATTTTAAAACTTAGGTATGTCTAATCCCTAAAATACTTAATTATCTTTTGACTGATGTATCTCTTTTCAGATCCAGGCCTGGTGGCGGGGGACTCTCGTACGCAAAGGACTTGGATCATCTAAGATAGCAACCAAATCCAAGTCTAAAGGTGGCAAAAAAGGCAAAAAGAAGAAGAAATGATGACTGTCACAATATACATTTAAACAAACAATAGACAATTAAAGTAATTGCTGGTGCATCAGCAGAGTGACAGTTTGATGATCAGAAATGTCATTTTAAGATTTTTACGTCATGTTTTGAGAGACGGTTTATGAGAGAAGGGGATACTAACCGGATTATAGGTTAAAACTAACACTAAAAAATCAAGCATATTAGTACAAACAGTTAAGCCCGAAACACACCAAGTCGACGGTCGGCCGTCGGGCAGTTTTTGTGCATCGGCCGACTAAGTTTCCTCGGTGTGTTCCGCAGAGAGATGTGAGATTAAAATAATAATAAAAAAAATATATCTTTATTAAGAAGACAAACAATGAAAATAAAATTGATGAAATTATCTGGAACCTGTAAACTTGTGTGAGATGGCCTTCTTTATAGAAAAGAAAAAGAGGATCAAACCAGGATTACAATGAAATGGTCAGACTAGTTAAAGACACAAAGGGTGCAGAATGATGCTAGTTGAATGATGATAGTACTTGAATCAAGGCCAGCTTTATAATGAGCTTGGTCCACCCTACCAAACAAACCCTGATCCAGTATGCTCAGTTTTATCGCCCACTGTTGCATCTTACACACAGTCTATTCCATTATTCTATTCTAAATTCTAAATTTTCAATGTTCTGTATTTAGGGTTTGGGGAATTGCTGTCTGAGTGGTGACATCTGGTGGTCAGAATGTCATGCTTCAACAGCATTATTTTGGCTGTGGTGCTCACAATCAAATACAGCAAAATATTTGCAGAAAACTGAAAATTGTTAGCACGCTCTACTTGCCGCATAAGTAAATAATTAGACATAAAATATTGATCTGAATCGAAATATTTTATTAGCTATTTAAACACAAAGCCTCCACAGAGAAAGCAGATGGTAGCAAGCGCAGATTGAGTGTTTATAATATCATTCATGCAACACCTGTTTCCGCTTCTGCAATATGCTTGTCTCTCTGGTACATCCTTTACTACCTTTTGCGAAATTGACTCTGAGCTGCTAACTGCTAACTAGCTGCTAACTAGTTCATTTTAACGTATGAAAGTTACCACTTGCTTATTTTATCCCTTCCCTACAAGCTTGTTCAAATCTTGTTTGGACTCAGTGCCCAGCTGTTCTTGTCATTGATCCTCCCAAAGGTTTAGGTTCTGCGGTGATGGGAGAACATCGTATGTTGACCTGATAAGGAAACTGATCCTACTCAGTTCCATTGACCAGGTCTTGCCAGACCATCTTGCGTTGTTCCACACTCTCCCATCTCATCCATTATCTCTGCCTGGCCTGGAAAATGGCCTTTATACACCTCATCCTCTCCTCCTGCTTTCACACCTTGTTGACTACCAGCTTCCTCCTGTGAGCTGGGGCTACCTTATGCAATTTAGGAGGAGCTAACCCCCCTCTTCCGTGCTGTACTCGTCCCACGATATCACCAATTTGAAGGGCAACCTTTGCATCTTCCACAGCTCTCTTTGCTGACCACTTTCTTCCAGTTTTTAACACAGGTGCTGCCTCCCTTACACATTTGTCACGTGACTACTAATGTCATTTCCTGACCTTGGCGCACTTAAACTCCTCGGTTAAAGTGGAGACGGAATTTATAGTTAAATTCATTTACTATAAAGTCCCACTCTGCTGAGGCAGCGTGGAATTTCCAACCATTTTTCTGATGTATGAACTTATTAAAGCTTCCAGCTTCTCTACTGTTGTCAAATAGCAACCTCGGCAGTGGACCAAACCGAAAGCACCAGAGTTTTAGTTTGCTTGGTAGAGTGCCGCTGTTTATGCTCTTCAATCCTTCCACCGCTTGTCGTCTAAATTCTCCTCAATTGCCACAGAATTCGTAGAACTCCTGAAGCACTCTTATACACTATGTATGGAACTCCATTAGGCCCTGGAGACGAATATGCCCATGCCTTTCTCACAGCCTGCTCCACTTCTTTCCACTTTCCCCATGTGATATTGAGCTGAGGAGTTGAATCAGGTGTGTTTGATCAGGGAGACAAAGAAAATGTGCAGTGTTGGGGGTCCTTCAGGAGCAGGATTGGGAAACACTGCTCTATAATATAACATACATGCGATATAATGTTCTAAACGTACCGTAATATGAATGTTTAGACAAGTTTACTATAAAATGGTCGGTAACACTTTAGAATACGGTTCCTTCGTTAATGAATAACTACACAAGAACCAATGAGTAACACAATATTAACAATCTAGTAACTATTATTAACTTAAGAGAAACACTGATTAACGAACTTGCAACATACCAATGTTCTTATTTTTGAAATGATTGTGGCAAACTAAGTTTAATTAACGTAAGTTAACGTTAGCTGTCTGGACTTTTATCAAACCCTTTTATCAAAAGCGCATATTTTCTCCCCTTTACAGTAAAATGTCAGATGAGAAATGATTGTGTTAGGCCTGAAACTGAATTTCTGGTATAATGTTAGTTTGACTCCATTTTTGTTTACATTTAATTTTGACTGTTCCACCACCCCATGCAATTTAAAGGGGTCATTAACTGGCTTTTTAAATTTTATTATATTGTTGTCTGAGGTCAACTTATGACGTTCGCTTGGTTTTTGCATTCAAAACCATCAAAATGAATAAGTAAAAGGCTATTTTGTACCCAAGTTGTGAGCCTACCAGACAAACAGTTGGTTTTTATGGGCGTCTCGCTCTGAAGACTTGGAAGTAAACACCCACTGCTTTGAGTGGAGAACAGTTTTGCATTTTATAATGAGTTTAACTCACCCGTCGATGCACTTGGGGGAAAACGTCCAATGTTGTAAAAAAGGCAACCGGATTCGCCCATACATGTTCGACCCAGAGTTGCACCATTCCTGTCAGATCCAATAAAGATGGCACACCGTTCTTTACTCTTAATCGGTCTGCAAATCCAGTCTTGTTTACAAAACAATCCTCAGTGAAATGAAGCGAACCGACGACGATGTTTTACCCTCATCAGCTGGAACGTCATTAAAAATAAAGTTTATCCATGCAGTCCTATTGGAATCCACAGGAAGCTTATGCAGCGACTGTCTTCTTCATCACGAGGTAGGCCTATGTTACTTAGCTATGCGTGAAATACGTGAATCGGTGGGCGGGGCTAAACCGGCCATGTTGAAGTAGGAGTTGATCTTCTTCTGCATGGGTGGTGTTTTATCCTCTTTGTCGTCATAGTTCCCCACTTTTAAAAACAAGTCGTTTGCAGAGGCTGGTGTCAATAAAAGCTTTTATTGGACTAACAAGGACGTTTTCACTTCTGAAACTTACAGGATATTATTATAATATGATGACCTCTTAGATGTCAAAAGCTCAAGGAAAATTTGATTTCTCAGTTCATCAATCTTTTAATGTTGTTTCAGAAAATTAATTAATATTATATTACATCATGATACTGTACGAGTTCCACCAGTCATCAAGTTCCACCAGTTTCATCTTTTCCGGACATCTGAGTAATGTAGGATTTAAATTCTTTTTCAAACTTGGTTTAATTAGCTGTTTTGTCATATACTGACTCTGGTTCACACTACAGCATTAACACTGTTCTGGTATACTAGTTTGAGACTATTTTTGTTTACATCATGAGTCATGACAAATAAATTTTCCACCACCTCACCATGTAATGTTGTTTCAGATAATTATTTCATTTCATCTTAAAGGGTTAGTTCACCCAAAAATGAAAACTATGTCATTAATGACTCCAAGCCCGTAAGACCTCCGTTCATTTTCGGAACAGAGTTTAAGATATTTTAGATTTAGTCAGAGTTTTCTGTTCCTCCATTTAAAATGTGTATGTATAGTGTCCTTGTCCAGAAAGGAAATAAAAACATCATCAAAGTAGTCCATGTGACATCAGTGGGTTTGTGAGATTTTTTTGAAGCATCAAAAATACATTTTGGTCTGACAATATATATATATATATATATATATATATATATATATATATATATATATATGGATGTATTTTAAAGCGCACAAAAAAGGAGTACAGAAACAAAACTGTCTTTAGCTATATCCACCAAGTAAAACTAGAGAGTGTTTCTAGAGTTAACCACTTAAACATCGACGAGGCCGAACAGCCAAACACTAAATGATTGACTGAAACAGGAGAGGTGTGTAAGACTAATTTACAAACGAGAAAACTGAATCAGGCAGACAAAACAGAAACAGAACGCATAGAAAACAAAAACAAAACATGTGACAGTTAAATTGTAACATCATTTCGAAAAATTATTTCAACTACTGATTTTAAAGGCTTAGTTCACCCAAAAAATGAAAATTCTGTCAGTATTTACTCACCCTCATGTTGTTCCAAACCTCTATGTGTTTATTTTTTCTGCTGAACACAAAGGAAGATATTTGGAAGAATGTTTTAACCATTTAACAGCAAATAAAGAAAAGTTGGGACATTTTGTAAAATGCGATACAAATCACAAGAATCTGTGATTTGTAAATTCTCTTACAAATGTATTCTACTGTCAAAACAAAAGTACAAAAAAAGTTTCTAATTATTTCACCGAACAACTTGTAAATATAAACCAACTTATTGCATTTTACAAAATGTCCCAACTTTTCTTGATTTGTAGATGGGAAAAAACGCCAAACAGTTTAATTGTATTTTGTAAATATAAACAAGCTTTATTGCATTTTACAAAATGTCAAAACTCTTCTTTATTTGTTTATGAGGAAAGACGCCAGATGCACTGTGTCACTAGGTGGCACACGAACACCATCCTACATCACAGATTTCAAATACCTTGACTCGTCTCCACACTGCTGTTGTAAAATACAATAGACTCTAAAGCAGGGGTTTTCAAAGTGTGGAGTTTGCCTCCCCAAGGGTGCAAGAACGTGTCAGGGGAGGTGCACTCCACACTTTGAAAACCCCTGCTAACCCTTTGCTTTAGAGTCTATTGTGTTACAACAGCAGTGTGGAAATAATGGTGCGTTCACGTGATATGAAAAAAATGATATTTTCCACCTGTGAACTGGTATTTACCAGTTTGTTGTGTTCAAGGGCTTCTGTTGTCGTAATGTGGTAAAAAGATGGAAATCCAGACCTGTTGTTTTAGATCTAAAGGTCTAAAACTTTTTTAGAAAAAGGTCTAAAACTATTTTAGATTGCTTAAGTCATCTGCTAAAGCGTGAAAATGATTTATCAAAACTCAAACGGTAAATAATATGCTGTATATATTTTCTAGATTATGAACAGTACATATTTTTACCATTTGCTCTCAGCCATTTTGAGGAGGTCAAAGGTTATCTCATCTCGGCAACTCGCGCATTAAAATATTCTACGAGCTGCCCAGTGGAAAATACCACATGAGGAAGTGTTTTTCACGTCGGATTTTGGTATTTACCATAATTACCATAGCACGTGAACGCACCAAGTCAAGGTATTTGAAATGGTATTTACCTACTTTTCTTGATTTGGGGTTATATGTGAGAATCAGGGAAATCAACAGTTGAAATCATTTTAAATGTTTCAATATAACTGTCACCTGTTTTGTTTTTGTTCTGTGTTCTGTTTTTTTTTTGCCTGCCTGGTTTAGTTTTCTTGTTTGTTAATTAGTCTTACACACCTGTTCTGTTTCAGTCCGTCTCATTGGAACCATACGTTTGACCATACGTCAACATCCGCCTTTTTAGGGTACCCTTAAACGTCGGTTAGATGACGTTATCGGATCCTAACCCTACCCCAGACCTAAACCTACCCCTAAACCTTCCCCGTCACCTAACCGACATTAAAGGTATAGCGTCAGTTGTATGACGACCCTGGATCGTCATGTAACCGACGTTTAAGGCTACCCTAAAAAGGCGGATGTTGATGTATGGTCAAAAGACGTCCCAAGACGTCAGTTATATAACTTCTTGGGATGGGACTGTGTTAAAACCCTTGGTTTAGTGTTTCATAGTGTTGCACTATTGAGTATTCACCTAAACACAATCAGTTGTGTCTAAAGTTAAAGTAGTAGTTTATATTTTCATTATATTGGATCCATGCATAAGGTCTTAAAGTGACAGCAGCCTCAGGCCTGCCGTTAACGTTAATCAAACGAAAACAAAACAAAAGAAAAATAAAATCATTCACTGCTCTTTGACTGTATATCTGTAATAGCTTTATTAATAATCTATGCAGTTTGAACTGCGCAGGGGGCAGGGGGGATGGTGCCATTGTGTGTGTTTGTCAGAAGTGAGGCCCACTGTCTTTGACTTTGAAAACCCCTGGTGTGGAGTGTTCATTAGACTGAAAATGTCCAATATTAGTATGTGCAATACATTTTGTATTAATACAGCTTATTTATTCGCTTTGGTACTATTTTAAAGGAGTGGTTGATTGCGATTTCACTTTTTTCATTTTAAATAGTGTGTAATGTTGCTGTTGGTGTATGAACAGTATTTGCAAAGTTGCTGCACTGAAAGTTCAACGTAAGCTTAAATATCGTCTTTAAATAATCAGGAATTTGCCTACAAAAACGACTCGAATGGAATGAGATACTTCCCGGGTTTTATACGTTACTAACCCAGAAATTTACATCAACCCCCCCTCCGGAATTTGTAAAAAAGGGGGCATGGCCATATTTCTGCAGCTTTATCGAAGAGGAAGAGTTATACTGGAGAGCTGTATGCCGTCAAAAGTGTTATTTTTACCCAGCTGTCAGGTCTTCTGTGTTCGGGCTTCCCATGGACACAACAATGGCTAAAATTTATGTTTGATTATGTTGTAATTTAGCTCTAAGTGCTGCGCATTTTACGGAAGACAGCTTCCGGAATCTTCATGAGTTCAATGCCGGATTCAACAAGAAACTGCAAAACATGAAGCAGTTCCAACTTTAAAGGGATACTCCACTTTTTTTGGAAATAGGCTCATTTTACAACTCCCCCAGAGTTAAACAGTTGAGTTTTACCATTTTCGAATCCATTCAGCCGATTTTCTGATATTCTTCTAAATATCAGAAAATCGGCTGATCGAACCTTGTGTTCTCATCATTTTAATTACGAATCATTCAAAAACATAAATGAATTGTGTAGTGAGAATGATACTTTGTGATTTTGTGTATTAAGAAAAAAGGCGTAACTTTTATTCTTGCTTTATTATTGTTGATGTCGGCACAGCGGTTGCGAAAGCCAAACTACTTTGTTTGTCATTTCTACGAATACGATCACAAATGCAGACATGACTTTATGTTTACATAGTGTTCTTATACCCGTAGCACAGCGGAATGCGTAAAAAGACAGTATGAGTCATTATAATCAGCATTATAATTATGTCCCAATGAAATAAAACCTTACCAATCTGGGGTGCGTTTCCCGAAAGCATCGTTAACCAACTATGGTCACAAGTTCCGTCGTTACTAACAGAGTTCAATGGAAATTGCAACCAACTTGCGACCATAGTTGGCCAACGATGCTTTCGGGAAATGCGCCCCTGATATGTTCTGATCGATCGGATTGGTCATTTGTATTTTCCTGATCAGATTTAATAATAGTAATAATAATTGGAGCTGAAGTTCCAGATATGGTAAGGGGCATGACCTACCCTCTCACGACCAATTCGTACGAATTCGTACGAGTGATTCAAAAGTGGCTGATTCGTACTAATTCATACGACCTCACTCGTACGAATTCGTACGAATTGCCTAAACCCACGTGACGGTTATGTTTAGGGGCGGGGTTCAATCGTATGAATTCATACGAATTGGCCAATTCGTAAAATATGTAAGATTTCACAAAAATCGTACTAATTCGTACGAGTGAGGTCGTTCGAATTGTTACGAATTAGCCACCTCGTAAAATTCGTACAAATTCCCGTGAGATCGGGTTGGCATGACACAGGTATTCGGGCCAATCACAATGCATTGGATCGCTGGCCAATCAGAGCACACCACACTTTTCAGAACGATGAGCTTTGTAAAAATCGATGCGTTTCAGAAAGATGGGGCAAAGAGGAACAACAATAATGTACAGTATGTGTAAAATAATGACTTTTTTAAAACTTTTTTTTAGAATTATTTATCTTTTTGTGACCCTGGACCACAAAACATGGGTCAATTTTTTTTAAATTGAGATGTATACATAATCTGAAAGTTGAATAAATAAGCTTTCCACTGATGACTGATTCGTTAGGATATAACAATATCCGAGATACAACTATTTGAAAATCTGGAATCTGAGGGTGCAAAAAAAAAAAATGTCCGCGATTGTGCTGCATTCATTCACAAAAATAAATGTTTTATATATTCACGATAGGAAATTTACTAAACATCTTCATGGAACATGATTAATATCCTAATGACTTTTGGCATAAAAGAAAAATTGATCATTTTGACCCATGCAATGTTTTGTTGGCTATTGCCACAAATATACCTGTGCTACTTGTGACTGATTTTGTAATCCAGGGTCACATTTCACAACGGCCGTACTCACTGAGGCTGTCTTTGCCATTTTGTCTTCTTTACCAAAGCCAAACTGTTAGTTAGTTCCATTATGTCAAGCATGTGCCAGAGTGCCGTAATGGAAACATGTGACCTGTGTTCTGTTCAGTGATCCAGTGTTCACTGACCACAGGAAGCAAAACCATCTGTCCTCCTCTTATTTTATTTCTTAGCACCCCCACCGCCTCTCTATCTGCAAGTGAGCACACATATCTCTGAATAAATGTGACAAGATGTTAGCTTTCTAATTTAAAGGCATTTTCTGAGCTAATTGACACACTGTGGATTACTTCATTGTTGTTGTTGTTGTTTTTTTCCCAGGGAAGTTTGTATTTTTGATAAAACTTTTGTTATTAATTTCAATAAAGCTGTTTAAATACTTCTTAATGCAGTCAAGGAAAATTAACTGGTCCGCACATAATTCTGGCCTCAACCCCAAGGGGATGAACAGAGATTGCAAGCCAGGCATGCTCATCCAACAAACGCTCTTCTGTGTGGGGTGCAAAACTCAGTTCCACAGCCCTGCAGAGTTTAGCTTCAACACTAATTAAATGCAACTGATTCAGCTAATCAATTATACATCAGGTTTATTTGAAAACTGCAGGTATGTGTGTTGGAGCAGGGTTGGAACTAAACAGGACTGCAGTCCTCAAGTAACTGAGTTTTTCACCCCTGCCATGGGCTATGGATGAATGAGCAAAGATTCCCACAGAAATACTCCTAAATCTGGTGGAAATCCTTCCCAGAAGAATGAAAGCTATTAAATCTGCAAAGAAGAGACCAACTCCATATTAGAGTTTTTTCTCAATCAATTTGACGCATTTCTCCAAATGAATGTAGTTGCTCTTGTTGGAGAATTCTGCTTGTCCTATGTACATGTGAAAGAAGCGTTCTGTACATGTGAAAGAAGCGTGCATGTGATGTAATGCCAAGCAGAAAAAACTAGGGTCATAGGGCACATGAGGACAGGGACGAGAGAGTGGAAAAGTACCCAAAAAACACTTGTAGCACAGATGCAAGTATTGGAAGGCACTGGGAAAGAAACAGACAATGTAAGAATGTGCCACCGAGAAAAGCGTACTGAAAGAAGGAGCCCATTGTGCAAAAAGACACTAATACAGATGTCCATTTTTTTTAAAAGAAATGATACGCATGCGCAAAGAAGGTTGCCCCAATTAAACAATAAAATGATGATCCAGGTGTTTGTAATCTGGGAGGAGTAATAAGGAGGAGCAAAGAGTGAAAAGATAACAATTTGAGCGCTAATTGGGTACCACAAGGTATAAGAATGTGTACAGACCATTGTAAGATCAGATGCCTGGCCAACATCTCACTTTGTTGAACTGTTCAATAAAGTTATTCCTCTGAGACCTGAAACCTCGACTCTGAAAGATTTTCACTGAGAGCTAAACCAGACTTTGATGATTTGAATTGGGACTGGAAATCTGCCACAACACTCTCAAAAAAGTTAACACAGAAAACTAAACACACTTAGAATGGCAAAATAGTTTACTATTTAATGAAGCACTGTAGTTTTTTTTTTTTCTTATAATGCATTTATCTGAGATATAAAAACTAAAACTACAGGTGTGTTCTCAGCTGTATATTCTCAGCTGTAAAATGCAGCTGTATACACAAATACATGAATCAAAATACATGTTTAAATGAGGGAGCTTAAAACATTTAGGAACATTTCTGTGTTGTCTGGCTCCAAGACAGCGTTGTGTGCAACAACACCAGAGGATTGCAGCACTCGTTGCCAAGGGACATTGACTGTGGCACAATGTTTATATACTCCCTCAATATCACCCTTACATTTACATTTATTCATTTACCTGATGCTTTTATCCAAAGCGACTTACAATTGCTATATATGTCAGAGGTCGCACGCCTCTGGGGCAACTAGGGGGTTAAGTGTCTTGCTCAGGGACACATTGGTGTCTCACAGTGGATTCGAATCCGGGTCTCTCACACCAAAGGCATCTTATCCACTCTCTCACGACATCACCACCTCTTCCATCTTATTCATCCTCTCCAAAACCCCTCACTCATATACCTCTTACTTTTCACCATTCTTCTTTTTGAAAAATAAATAAATAAATAAATAAATAAAACTCCATGATAGCATTTCTATGACTTTCCAAAAGATGAAAACATTGGTCAGAAAAGAGAAATATGCCAAATTTATCATCACCATATCAGTATTTTTTGGTTTTCTAAAAGGTAAAAAGGTAGAATAGCACTGAATTGTAAACTTTCTTTTGTAAAAGTGAAAATATAAAATGTTTCGCTTTATTTAACTGTGAAAACATGTCATCACAGTCTGTGAAAAGAGTACATGTAACGCCACTCATTCTAAAGAGATCCTATTCCACGATTTGTTTGTAAGGGTCTTTTGAGCAGAACCTCAGTGCCATGCACTAATCAATAAAAGTGTCAGACCCAAACACAAACACAAGGTCAGTGAGAACCTAAACAAGGCCTTCAGCAGAATATATGTGCACCTCTTGCCATCCGTCCCTCTTGGTGACAGATTCTCAGGTCACGCTGTCCTGGTCTGGACTCCTAATTTACGAGCGGCTGTCACCAGGTCTCCTTCTCGCAGTTCCATTCATTTATTTTTGATGAAACGGACCCCAGACGGTGAACATGTGCATGTGATCCTTACTCATCCAGTGCACTTATAAAATGTAAAGAACATGGACTAAACTAGACATTGGAAGTGAAATAATTGTGCTTAATCGTATGATACCAAGAGCAAATGGTAATACAAACAACAACAACAACAAAAATCCAAATACAGGTAATTCTGAAAATTATATTGATTTTATTTTATTTTTGGCCTTTTTATTGACAGTAGATAATGGACAGAAGAGGATGTCGAGAAGAATGATATGAGCAGGAATCTAACCCACATGAGACTGCCCAATAGCTCCATTCACACCACTATTGGAAAAGCCCCTTCATTCTACTACAGATTTGGTGTTTCAATGCAACGCTGAAGTACCTGATCCTTTACTGTCCCTATTAAGGTGCCACTAAGCTGTAATGATAAGGCCACTATGAGCTTGTTGACATAGTGCTCATGCTTCATGCCTGTTATCTCAAGGCCTGGTGAACATAACCTGGAAATGCTAATATGATAAGCACTAAATGAAGCAAGCCTATTAAGTGTGAAGGAGCCCCTGAGAGGCCCTAATGGTTAATATATGTGTTTGTATTGTTTAAGGATCATTTGCTAAATAACACAGTCCAACCACTTGTTTGCAGAGATTTCATATCAGTCCCATTCTGAGCACACCAGCTGTTGTACAATGATTGTGTGTGTGTGTGTGTGCACGTTTAACTCTAAAGTGGCGTGCCTTAAGGTGTGTGCCAGTATAAACAGGTTATAACATGAATGTTATAGTGTATTCTTTACAGATTACAATAACAGTTTATAAATCTTATGAAATTACTATTGGGGTACATTTATTCTGCCATTTAGTTAACGTGGGTTTCAGAATATGAAATTGGTCAAGTTTAGAGTTATAAATATAGGCTATCGCTTTCAACTGCTTCCCCACAGCAAATTTCATAGCATGTAAATATTTGGATGAACATAAAAATATTCAACAACTGAGGAAGAAACTGAACAATTTTTATAGACATTTGATGAACATCCCTGAACAGAGCAGGGGTCAGTTTCAAAAGTAGCTGTCAGTAAATAGCAGTCAGATTCTGGTGTGGCCACCATTAATTTTTTTAAGCAGTTTGTCATAATCTTTTATTATAATGTTTTAGGAATAGAATATACTAAATATTTGTACAAACAAGAAAAATTCTGCACTGCTTTTCAAGATAAAACTTACAAAAAACTTCCGTCCAGTTATGTGATGCGGTAAAGAAGTCATTTAGTTCAACCAACATGCAGAAACAACAACAACAACAACAACAACAAAAAACTGAAATACAGGAGATAGCAAAGGTTTTTATTTTTTCTCCATTTAAAGGGATACTCCACTTTTTTTTGGAAATAGGCTCATTTTACCACTCCTGCAGAGTTAAACAGTTGAGTTTGACCGTTTTCGAATCCATTCAGCCGATTTTCTGATATTTAGAAGAATATCAGTAACCAGACAGTTTCTGGTCTCATTGACTTATATAAAAAATATACTATGGAAGTCAATGAGACCAGAAACTGTCTGGTTACTGATATTCTTCTAAATATCAGAAAATCGGCTGAATACAATTGAAAACAGTAAAATTCAACTGATTAACTCTAGAGGAGTTGTAAAATGAGCCTATTTCCAAAAGAAAGTGGAGTATTCCTTTAATCTCATTTCAGTACAAGTATTAAACAGCTCATTTTTTTTCTTTTATATGGGTTTAAACTAGAGCTTGTCTTTACCAATAGAATTGTTTTTATAATGTTTGTAAAATGTCTCTCCTCGTCCTGTAAATGGTCACGTCGCTGTTGTTCTTTGCTCAAGGCAAAGAAACCATGTGGACAGAAGCACGTTGTTCTGAATTGATTCTTTCCCTTTCTTGCTACTGAAACAGTACAAACAGAAAAGGCAGAGAAATGTTTGCTTTGACAAATTGATGGTCATATAGTAATCTACAGGCTGTTTAATCACTGGGTAATCACTGATGGCAGATTCAGAATATTTGCCGTGTACAGTTTCTTTATGGAAGTAACTGCTTTAATCAGATTGATATCAAACATACACAGTTAAAACATGACATTTACAACATCAGGCCATAAAGCAACTAAGACTGATCAATACACGAGGATGATTTACTGATGTACACTACTGCATCAGGGCCACGAGGAGAGCAAACACTCACAAATTCAGCTCACTCACTGTGTGTTGCTTTACATCAAAAAATGTCACTAATAAACATGTAAACGTCTAATTACATTTTAACATTTTTATATTTTAGGCCATAGGTTTGATTTTTACATTGCTGGGGACATAAAAGCAGCAAAAAATAATAATACAAAATAAAATCAATTATTTAAGGGTTGATTGAAGGGGTTTTAGTATATTGACTCCTTGCTATATTGACTTCAATTAATCAATTGTGTAAAGTTTAAATTTACAGGTAACGAGAGGGGGGGGGGACTCTGGTTTAACTTTTCCTTTACTCTGTCCATAGTGCATTCATCAACATCTCTCATCAGCATCAGAGTACATGTACATAATGTATATGTAATAGTTTTTTGTAATATAAAGAGCACTCACTGTGAAGTAACGAGTGTTCTTTAATTTTTATTTTCACTAGTTCGCCTGTCCATTTAGCCTGAAAGGTTAATAGAAAACTAACTTGGCTTGCTGTCCTAAAAGGAGGCTGGAACCCCAGGCTCGGCTTGAGCTCCAAGTTAAAGGCCCCGTGAAATCAAAATTGAACGTATTTACTTTGTTAGTACATATTACTGGTCTTGTGGTGAAAAATTAATCAGTCCTTCCAGAAAAACACAGAGATTTTTTTGTGATTGTTGTGGGCAAAAATCCTTGATTATGCGGCCCGTTTTCTTTAAAAATGCTATGGAATATGCGGGATATTTATGCAATTTTATGCGATGGAATTGCTGGAAATTGCAAAAATTGCGGGAACTTGCAAAAACTGCGGTTTGATGAAAAAGAGAAAAAAAAGTGATTCCCCTAACCCTGTTCTCACTAGACTACTACCTTAATGTAAAGAGTCATTTCTTATTTCTTCCTCTGATAAGCAAGCATACTACATCATAGAAAGTGCTGGGAATATTTAGTTTCTCATCTTGTTTTATTTCAGACTGTAACGAGTGTAAATAAGGTGTGGCCCCTTTAAGAGCTGCGCACTCCCTGTTGAACTGTCTGCAGTGTTATATTATGTGCGCCTCGAACACCCCATGTGTGCGGGTAATTTCTGTTTGGTGCTACTTCTTTTATCTTATTTTTCTTATTTTGTTTATTAAGTAACGATGTGACGGTAGAACGTGTGACAGACAGTTATACGAGTTCGATTTGTGAGATGTCAATCACCTCCGTGTGGCTGTTTACACCTGGTCACATAAATGTGTTTTTGCAAAAAGGATATAAATCCAATCTTCAATTCCTGCGCTATATACAGATTTAATGAAGTGCACGTCATTGAAAGCAACAGATATGAGCTGCATTTTATCATCGGCTTAAATTCAAAATCAGCAAGGACAGCAATAAGAGAGAGCAGCAACATCACTGGTAAGGATGATTTTGTTTCTTTACTTTTGATGAAGATGGTAGTAGTGTTCAGCATCTGCGACTTTCACTTTGATTTGCGATAGATTGCGGCACATTGGCTTGATGAATAGGCGTTCAGCTGCTCATCTGAGGTGATGTGCATCGCAGTAGCGTCGTCATATCTGACTAAAATAACATGACATATAGCTTATAACACGCTCTCAAACATTTATTTTTTAGCATTTTTGGGAGTAGTAAAATGTACATATGTGGTTTCAACAACCAGATGCATAACACTTGTCCAGTTTCGTCTTGAATGCGGCCCAGAGTGGTTTGAGCGATTGGATTCAAATCCGTCTCGAATGCGTGGCATTTACACCTGGTCTTTTCACGATCAGATAGCTATCCGCTCACAGAAAACGCATGAAGTGACCAGGTGTAAACAGCCCCGGCCTGGCCTCTGCAATAACTTCAGCTGTGACCTATCCCGTCGCGTAATTGCTTCACTTTATAACGTTCCCATCAGAGGCGGCTGGTCTATTATGGGCGCTGGGGCGCCGCCCCTCCTACCAAGTAAACAAAAAAAAAAGAAGTTTTTTTTTAATTTGACAAAAATATGACTTTCTTCTGTACAGGTGTACGTGTTTTACACACTAGAAGGACGAGGAGGGGAGGGGATATTTTTGTAAGCCAGCTTAATCGTGTAGTTTTATCCTTGGGGTGCTGAGAAAGAGCGCCCTCACTATCTAACCAATGAAGCTCTGATATCCTATGGGCTCTATGCACGGCGGTATTTCCGGTGAAGCCGGAAATACCAGACCAACGCTGCGGGGGGCGCCGAAAACAAACGTGCTCGGGCTCGGACCACAGCAAACGAGCCCAGTGTAAAAGCCCCCTTAGTCTTGGTCGGTTGTTAACATTAGTTAGACTGTGTTTACCTGCCTGTTTGAGCCCTTTTGATTTACACTCACCGGCCACTTTATTAGGTACCCCATGCTAGTAACGGGTTGGACCCCCTTTTGCCTTCAGAACTGCCTCAATTCTTCGTGGCATAGATTCAAGATCCATGATGCGAATCTCCCGTTCCACCACATCCCAAAGATGCTCTATTGGATTGAGATCTGGTGACTGTGGAGGCCATTTGAGTACAGCGAACTCATTGTCATGTTCAAGAAACCAGTCTGAGATGATTCCAGCTTTATGACATGGCGCATTATCCTGCTGAAAGTAGCCATCAGAAGTTGGGTACATAGTGGTCATAAAGGGATGGACATGGTCAGCAACAATACTCAGGTAGGCTGTGGTGTTGCAACGATGCTCAATTGGTACCAAGGTGCCCAAAGAGTGCCAAGAAAATATTCCCCACACCATGACACCACCACCACCAGCCTGAACCGTTGATACAAGGCAGGATGAATCCATGCTTTCATGTTGTAGACGCCAAATTCTGACCCTACCATCCGAATGTCGCAGCAGAAATGGAGACTCATCAGACCAGGCAACGTTTTTCCAATCTTTTTTTGTCCAATTTCGATGAGCTTGTGCAAATTGTAGCCTCAGTTTCCTGTTCTTAGCTGAAAGGAGTGGCACCCGGTGTGGTCTTCTGCTGCTGTAGCCCATCTGCCTCAAAGTTCGACGTACTGTGCGTTCAGAGATGCTCTTCTGCCCACCTTGGTTGTAACGGGTGGTTATTTGAGTCACTGTTGCCCTTCTATCAGCTCGAACCAGTCTGGCCATTCTCCTCTGACCTCTGGCATCAACAAGGCATTTCCGCCCACAGAACTGCCGCTCACTGGATGTTTTTTCTTTTTCGGACCATTCTCTGTAAACCCAAGAGATGGTTGTGCGTGAAAATCCCAGTAGATTAGCAGTTTCTGAAATACTCAGACCAGCCCTTCTGGCACCAACAATCATGCCACGTTCAAAGTCACTCAAATCACCTTTCTTCCCCATACTGATGCTCGGTTTGAACTGCAGGAGATTGTCTTGACCATGTCTACATGCCTAAATGCACTGAGTTGCCGCCATGTGATTGGCTGCTTAGAAATTAAGTGTTAACGAGCAGTTGGACAGGTGTACCTAATAAAGTGGCCGGTGAGTGTATTTTGGGAATAAAACTCTTGTGGTGGAACCTTCAGCCTTGCCTGAACACACCGTGACAGGTAACCTGTTTTTTTTTTGTTTTTTGTTTTTTGGTTGCGACCAACCATAGGCAAAAAATAAAAAAAGCCTACTGTTTTGATCACTGTAAGGAATTATAACCACAGTGAAACCTGTTCTCTGACACAGTAAGCTGTGTCACGATTAGCCACGCACTCCCTGGATTACTATCACAAACTACATTACCCATTATGCACCTCCCTGGACAGATTATACCAAACACCATACACCTGCACTGTGCTGATTACACACACCTGCATCTCATTTACACACATAAACCAGTTCCACACACCACACCGGTTTGAAGTCTTGATTTTCCTGGATATTATTTCTGAGCGTTATTTTCCCGAGTTTGATTCCTGTGTTTGACCTTTGGCTTGTTTATTGTTGCTGACCCTTCTCTGCCTGCCCTAACCCTGGACTGTTTACTGGATTCTGATTCTCTCTGCTTGCCTCGATCCTTTGCCTGTCTAGCTGGTTTGTCTGAGCCTTGCCTTCTCTGTTCTGTTTGCCACTGTTTGACCCTGCCACTGTTTGACCCTGCCTGTCTTGACCATTCTAATAAATGCTGCAAATGGATCCCCTTGGTTCTGCTGATTCGTTACAGAAGACTTTGCCACACCTAGATCCAGCAGTGATGCCAAACATGGATACAGGTATACAAATCCTGAGTCTCCGTCAGGTGAATTGGTCCATCAAATCGGTCCATGTCGCAGACTTTATTGAACTGGCACGTCTCACACTAATGAGCAGGGAGTGTTTAATAATCTTTTTCCGCAGAGAATTATCTGAACCGCTCCGGTCATCGATGCCCGACCATGATCCTCACAGGACGTTAGAACAATATATTTACCTGGCCCTGTTTTTGAGCGGTTCAGCGTTTAAGGAGCTCCGTGAACCCGCAGTATCACCTCAGTCTGATTTTCATGTCACGCCAGCCATCAAGCTTGCCATTGGATCGGTTTATGGGCGTCCAGGACTGATGTCCACCGTGGCACATCCACCGCTGCTAATGTCAACGCGGAGAGCCAAGAAGATCGCCGTTCCAGGGTATCGTCCCGCCGGGGCTGCCGTTCCAGAACCATGTCACGAGGTGCTCACCATTCCTCAGTATTTTCAAGTCAGCCCTACACAACCTTCACCGCTGGTTCCGTCCAGTCCCGAGCCTTCACCGCTGGTTCCATCCAGTGCTGAGCCTGATCTTCACGTCGCGACTGACCAGCCTGATCTTCACGTTATGCCTGATCTTCATGTTATGCCTGATCTTCACATCATGCCTGTTCAACCTGATCGTCACATCATGTCTGATCTTTACGTCATGCCTGTTCAGCCTCGAGTCTCGTCCCGCTGAGACCGCCCTGTAGGAATTTCTCCTTGCCGAGCCTGAGCTGTTTCTTCACGTCAGTCCTGCCGAGCCTGAGCTACTGCTTTACATCAGTCCTTCTGAGCCTGCACTTCACATCTGTAGGTCACAATTATCCATGCACTCCCTGGATTATCAGACTACATTTCCCATCATGCACCTCCCTGGACTGATTATACCAAACACCATACACCTACACTGTGCTGATTGCACACACCTGCATTTCATTTACACACATGCATATAAACCAGTTCCACACACCACACCAATGCGAAGTCTTGACTTTCCTGGATATAATTTTTGAGCGTTATATTTTCCCATGGTTGATTCCTGTGTTTGACCTTAGGATTATTTATTGTTGCTGACCCTTCTCTGCCTGCCCTAACCCTGGACTGTTTACTGGACTCTGATTCTCTCTGCTTGCCTCGAACCTTTGCCTGTCTACCTGGTTTGTCTCAGCCTTGCCTTCTCTGTTCTGTTTGCCACTGTTTGACCCTGCCTGTCTTGACCATTCTAAGCTGTGGCAGTGAAAATCAGTGAAAAACACCCTCTGTTTTGTAAAAATGATGCAACAGGACTGTAGGATTTGCAACCACCCAGAACTGCAGCAGATCTCTGGTGTACTCCACTGTTTTGTCGGGTTTCTGTAATAGGGCGTGTCAGTTATCAGGGCCACAGCGGTCAGTGTCCAGCACAGAAGACTGCAAAGGGTTGACCATGATAGAACATCCACCCCCTCTGTTCACTTAATGTTTCCTTTTTTAGTGAGGGAACTAGTGGAATCCTCTTCTTATCCTAACAGTGACAGGAAAAGAAGTGAATTGTTTTATTTATCCAGCTCGGTTTCCAAAAAATTATAAATGTTGAAAAATTCCACTCATCGAGTGAATTCACTCATTCCACTCATATATATATATATATATATATATATATATATATATATATATATATATATATATCACAACATTTTTTCTTTTGTCAAATCAACTTAAATAATTTATTTACTTGAGATAACTTATTAGTTCGAGTTTCTGATGGTTAAATTAATCTCCTTCATTGCATTAATTCACTTTTTCTAGTTCAATCAACTTAAAATTTTAAGGCAACCAGGTTACTTACTTTTTTAAGTTAAACCAACAATTTTATATATATATATATATATATATATATATATATATATATATATATATATATATATATATATATTCCCTGAGAGTTTATATTTTCTGTAAGAGGTAGTTGTTAGTTTATCTCACTTTAAAACAATCAATCAAATATTTTCATATTTTGAGGCATTATAGTGTGTATTATTATTATTATTATTATTATTGTTGTTGTTGTTATTATTACTATTATTGATTTTTTTTCCATTGTTTATAGCCAAGCTTTAATTAAACGTACAATATGTAATTTTTTTTGGCCACCAGGGGTCACTCATTTCACATAATAACAAAGACGTACTTTGATGACGTACTTTGATGACGTCAAGAAAGAGCGTGGGCTCACGGGAATTGTTGTCGCTGTCAATGACAACCAGCTCAGCTCATGACATGACATGATCGTTTTTACAAAATATACGGATATACGGCATTTAGCTTTTCAAGAAGCTTTAAATGCAACCCCAATGTTTACCTGTGTCATGCTTCTGTCGCCAAACCCTTCTTGGGTCATATCTTTCACCCGTACGTTTGAGCTTTACTGGGCTGTAGTGCAGAAGGTGCAGGCAAAGGTAATCGTGGTTCATAACTATAATACAGACGAGTATAAATATTTATATTACGCTCCTTCAATGAATGACCTATTTTAGAACATTTTTCGGGCACACCGGATTTTATAAGCACGTAAGATACTGCAGTCAAACGTTTGACTGGGTTTGCGTTATGCATCCACTATGTGCTAAAGGCTAAAGAGAATGTAGTGAGAGCTTGCGCCGCAGGTGAGGCGTTTATTTAGTAAGCATGAGCGCGCTAAAGCGGGCACGTACATTCGCAACCTGACTCATATGAGTATTCAATGTGCGTGGCTCGCTAACAGCAACAGTTGGCTGATTTGAATGAGACGACCGGAACGGGGAGCGCTATATGTGCGAGCAGCACCGGGGGACAGTGCATCTCGTCTGAGTGAGCGCTCGTGAGCGGGCACGTGATTTACACGCCTAAAAATACGTCTTATTTTTTTTTTCTTCGTCATTTTCTATGCTTTCTTGGCGGTAGTCCAGTGTTCCCCTTTGTGTTTGGTGGTTTTGCCGGGTTCCGCAAGGAAGTTAGAGAAAATAGAGGAGTCAAAGGTTATATGACGCCATAGACGGACGACGAAACGGAAATAAAGAAACGTCCCGTGTCTTCGAATTAAACTATAAATTTCTCCGTATTTGAAAGTTGGTGGAAACTGTCGGGATAATGTAAGTACACATCTAATAGAAATATATAACATAGATACAGTTATTTTTGCTATTTTTAAAGCCGAAAAAGTACAGATTGTGGCTTTAATAAAGTGGCTGAGCTTGATCAGAGTCTGGTCACAATTATATATATATATATATATATATATATATATATATATATATATATATATATATATATATATATATTAGGGCTGTCAAACGATTAATCGCAATTAATCGCATTCAAAATAAAAGTTTGTGTTTACGTAATATATGTGGGTGTAGTGTGTATAATTATTTTGTATATATAAATACACACACATGCTTGTATATATTTAAGAAAAATCTGAAAGTATATACTTTATATATATTTATACATAATTAATATTATGTATAAATATAAATATTTGATATATTAAGAACACATTTTTCTTAAATATATACATGTGTGTATTTATATATACAAAATAATTATACACACTACACCCACATATATTATGTAAACACAAACTTTTATTTTGAATGCGATTAATCGCGATTAATCGTTTGACAGCTCCAATATATATATATATATATATATATATATATATATATACGTATATACTTATATTTACTTAACTTTCACTTAATTAAATTTTAACTTAATATTAACTTAACTTAATATTAATTTCTTTACTTTTTTACTTAAAAAGTACAGACAATACTGACTGTATAGAGAAGAGAATGCTTGTTCTGCATTATGAATTGCATTTTTTTTTTTGCACTTGTTTCAGTTTAGTTGTTTTTATGCAAAAATCATGCAAGCATGTGTGTGTGTTTGTGTGTGTGGAGTTTAATTGTCTTACGTAGGCCTACACCCTCTTTATTTTTTCTTCACCACACCACAGAATTGGACCGGCGCATTGATCCCATCCTTGTGTCAATGAAACCACAGAGTGATGAAACCATGCATGTGTGTGGCTGAATGAATTGTGACCAAAACAAGGCCTGATCAATCAAAGGCTGGGCTAATTGATTGGTGGGCTCACACCATTATACTGAAAGAGAGCGAAGCAGAGAAACAGAGTCAATATGCAGGAGACTGTGGCGACAGGAACAATCACACAGCTCCAATCTGCGCTCTCAGGTAAGAATTCTGGATATGTATTCTTCTGTGTGTGATGTTGAAGCCTGAAGATATTATATTAAATGCATTCTATGCGTGTAGCATGCAAACCTAATCAAAACGACTTACATCTACACGTGAATCAGCCAGAATTTGCAGATGAGATATGCAGTCTCTCTCTCTCTCTCTCTCTCTCTCTCTCTCTATGTGTGTGTGTGTATGTGTGAGAGAGATAAACATACTGTGATGCTGTTGAGAGGGGAGGAGCCAAATATGTAGCTTATGAGGAAAGTGTGTGTGCAGATCAATGAATTGTGTATTCACTCTTCTTTGTGTAGTTCATAGCAAGCGCAGTGATACTGTATTTTTTTTATACAGTATAAGTCTCATGTACTAAAATGAGAATAACCTATTTTAGGGTACAAGATATAGTTTTTCAGGATTTAAGTTTATTTGTTTTTAATATTTATTATGTTTTTCTATTAGAAAAAAAAAACAACATGAGACATTTCCAGTGAGATGTAGTTTACTGCAAAAAAAAAATCAGGATTTTTATAGGATTTATATATATATATATATATATATATATATATATATATATATATATATATATAATTTTTTTACAAATAAATAGTTTATAAATAAATGAATAAATAAATATTTTGATATATAATATTTTTTTCTCCAATTTTGGATGTCTGTCCTATTCCTTTATATAATGATAGGAGGAATGCACTATTAAAACACAATTACAGCAGCTTTAGATTGCATAATTATACAGTATAACAGATTCACAAGAAACACAACAATGAGCTCTGTCTAGATCAATAACAAACACTCAGCTAATTCATAATACATAAAGAGCTGATGAGGAGCATGTGCTTATTTTTATTTAATCCATTCTTTATCAGACAACAGCATAAAAAGAAATAAAACAAATCTTTTTAAATAAATAATGATTACTTGTGTAATCCTCTTTATCCATAAACTAGAGATTGAAATACAAAACGGGTGTTATTTATGCAGTATATATATATTTTTACATTATTCTAAATAGAATTTTTTTAAATCGAAATATTAAAAGGATCAATCAAAAGAATTCTTTCTTAAATATGACCTATACGGAAAAAAAAAAAAACTTCTGTTTTTAACACACACAAGCAGAAAAGGTTTGCTTGTAAATATGCAGGACTATTAAATGGCTGTATATTTCAAATAATTAACTTTTTGCAACTAGTTTAGTAAGTATATTAACTGACAATAATTGATACTTGTTTAGACGAAAATTGGAGCAAAATAATTTGTAGTGTATTACTTAATACACCTAAATTGTGTTTAAAAGAGTTGTGTGTGTGTGTGTGTGTCCATGACAATGACCTCCACCACCCCATGACCCCCTCTGTGTGTGTGTGTGTGTAAAAGGGGTGCCTCTCTTCAGAATAAATCACACACACAATGGACGAGTGCTGGGATTTCACACTCAACGCCTTCCTCTGTGTGTCCTATTCTCCTCACACGTGTCAGGGAAGAATAAGGAGCCCCCTCACGCAGTGTGACAAATCTCTCCTCTTCACACATATCCTTTTGTGTAAAGTTTCAGAGCATATGACACACGATTTGCTCGGCCTGGAACTGCTATCTTATTTTTGTATAATATTAAGCGATACACTTGTTTAGAAGAAAGTTGGAGCAAAATCTTTTGTAAACGTGCTTTTCTGTCAGATCTTCTGGATTGTCTGCCAGGATGCCGTTTGAAAAGGCTTATTGTTTGAATGCTTGCAGTCCACTCCACAAGGGCTCTTGCTGTAAATACGGCAATTTGACTCCAGCTAGTGGAAAGTAGCTTTGACAGCAGCTAAATAGGACTGCACCACAAAAAGAAATCAATACTGGACTCCTGTTCATGGCAGCCTGCGTCTCTCCCCTCCCCTGATTTATACAAGAAAACCTTTGGGCTTTCCATTGGAAAGAATGCAGCCGCTCACATTTGTGTGAAGAAAGGTTTAAACGCTTTTAAAAAATGAGTTCTCGGAAACCTTCTGCCTGAATTTCTGGAAAGCAACATAGACTGCGTTAAACGGCTTTGCATTGAGAGGGTGTGAATGCGATGTATTCGTACAATTTTCAAAATTGTGTGTCTCCTTATTGATTTCACCCACCAGCACCTCAAAAAAACTGAGCAAATGCATTCTGTCTCTTACATTAGTCGAAGCTTTTTCTTCCCAACAGCCAGACATGAGATGCTTGAAACTGTAGGAGTCGACACACTTATTGTTACTAACAGAATTATTATTATTATTTAAAAATGTGCTTTATCAAAAGAATATGAATCCGATATCAAAAGAAAATTCAGAAAAATATATCAAATCTAAAATAGCCCATGATTATTCAGAAGAAAGTTGACCTGGTTATTTTTTTAAATATATAAAAATATGTAGCTTTGTATTTTTTATTTTTTTTTAAATTCCTATATTTTTTCTCACACGTATCCGTTTCAAATTACAGTAGTTTATAAATCTATATTTTAGGCCTTAACTATAAATACATTTTGTGCATTCATGTACTGTGTTAATCAAATTTACTTGGAATCTTGGAAACATAAAACAGGCAAACAATTCTTAAACACATACATGTGTGTGGTAGTCACTCTTAATAATATTATTATTGAAAGCATGCATGGATTTTGTACAAAACAAGTGAATCTGCTGATTCATGTGATGCCGGTTTTGTCATTTAGTTTAACCTCGTTCTATTATGTTATGTTTTATTTCTTACCTCAAAATTAGCTTTTATTCTTTATATTTTTCACACAAGTTTATGACTCAAAGCTACATCTTTCTCGGTTTCTCTATTAAAAATGATTTCAACTACAGTACATTCCGCTACTTATTTTTCAATCACCGTTCATGCATCTTTTAGGCCCCCATTTTAACTGTGCGACTAAACTGAATATGTGCGTATTTGTCACATTTCAGAAACACTTGAAGTAGTAGTAGTATACTTTATTATCCTCGAGAGGAAATTTGCTTTGGACTACATGGTTGCTGCATGTGCATAGAAATATACAATATACAAGTATAAAAAAGTATAAAAAATAAAAAAAGTATAAAAAATAAAAAAGTATAAAAAATAAAAAAGTATAAAAAAAAAAGTATATAAAAAATAAAAAATAAAAATTCAAATAAAAGGTATACAATTTTCATTAAACATTGATTCATTAAACAACTTTTAATCTTAATGTTGATAAAAAAATGCGCGTCATATGTCAACTACTAATATAACCTGTAATTTAACATAGGACAAAATGATCATGACCACATAATCCAAACGAGAGAGAAAAAAAGACATTTTTGTGTCAAAATGGGATGTGGATAAACTTTAGACAATGAGGTTTTTGTAGATGAAGAAAGATAAGATGAACAATGATACAAAGGTTGCAAGTTATTAAATGAAGAGAGAGATGGAGGAGTGGAACAGTATTGATTTTGAACTGTTCCCTGAGGCTTTACAATGGCTATCAGGCCAGGGGGATGGTGTACACACACACACACACACACACACACACACACACACACTGCAAGCGGTTTAAAAGTGAGAGGATAATGACCCTACTGGTTAAATTGTCACTTATACTATAGTTTTGTCTTGCACACTCCACTAATAACTGAGTGAAAGACTCACAGCTCTCATACAGTATTTCTGTGACGTATATATGCGATGGTACACAAACACACCAACCAAGCTCACATTTGTGCTATAAAGATCTTTATCTTCAAAATGAATTGTTACTTATGTGAAGCTTAATGCTGTAAATTCTATAGAGAAATGCTTGCCTGAGCCTCACACTTGTGTGAAGTTTAATGTTAAGTAATGGTGTGTTTTGTGCAGACGTGTTTTTTTCCCCCCATTATTTACAGTAATGACTATAATTTCTAAGATTAAAGTAGAAAATATTTAATAAATCAGATGGTACTAAAACATTTAACACACTCTCTGAATTAATCAGCAATATACAGAGATTAGAAAATACAAAAATGGGTTTATTTAATACTATAATATTGATTGAATGATTATATTATGTTTCTGACTATAGTACAGTCTCAGAAAAACTGTATTGATACTTTTTCATAAAATGCCGCTGCCTGGACATTAAAAAAAAGTATTTTAGAAGAATAGTTTTACCTGCTTATTGTAATTTGTAACTATGTTTGTTTTCACCATAATACATTTATTTTTATCCTGTTTATTATGTTAGATAGGAAAAAAAAGTATCCCAAATTATGTCATGTTGTATTTCAAGAAATGTGGCTTGGGTTTACACATTTTCTGGGTTAAATGTGCACATGCTATAATATTTAAAATATTGTATCGGTGCCTTGTGTTTGTACATTTATATGGTCATACATATTTATGTGCAAATGTACAATGAAGTCAAATATAGTGTCACAGTGGCCCATATGTTGAATCACATATTTTTTCCATGTACAATATTGTTCCTGCTGTACAACTTTATGAAATCAGATGCTGGATGAGCAAAGCTTCATTTGTCTTGTTTTTTAAGTGGGGTGGGGTGTTTTTTAGGGGGATAGGGGGAGTTGTTTTGTCCATCTGTTCCCCCAGATATGGCACTAAAGCAGTGACCACGCTGATCATACTAACTGACAAAGGTCAGAATGACCCTTGACCTTATGGCCGCTAGTTGAGTGCAGTGGACATCTGGGCAAAGCCATCATTAATACACATACACAATATGGTCTGCCACGTGCTGAGGATATTTTTTTCGCCGTTTTTTTTTTTTTTTTTGGCAAGACAAAAAGAGACTCATTTGAAAGTGCAGTGTCATATTTTTATGAGCAATATGTCCTTGGCAGGGTAATGGACTGTAACTGTAGACGTGATTCTTATTCTATTAACCATTAGACCTATTTTAATTGTGGATCTGATCACTCGATATGTGAAACGCAGTGCATAATGCAACTGCTTTACCATTACATTTTCATATACCTATAACAGAAATGAAGTATTGCGATTTAATTGCCATTTATAAGTGCTTTGATGTTTAATTTTAATTTATTCATAGTTACAGTATGAAAAATGTTCACAGTTTTTTTTAGTCATGTATATAAAAGCTTACTTACAAACATGAATAACCAGTGTTTTCATAAAAAAATATCTTTACTGCAGTTTTTGTTACTGTAAAACAAGAAATTGCTTACTATATGATTTAAAAAAAATGTTACTATGAGATCTCCTTCAGAGAAGTGTTCATTTATCATCTAATCATTTATTTACACAGGACAATGTTGTATATGTTTTAACTGGGGTTGTTTATTGGAGTTTAATGTTTAAATATTTAACATTTTAACTTAAATTAGCTAATGTCAACTTGTAGAATGCTACAGAATACGTTTGAAAGCAAAATTAGAGACACCGAAAAAGAATATGCTCCCAGAATTGAATTATCATTTCTGGGTTACAGCCACTATGTTAGCATTAGCATAGCTGGGTTACAGCCAGTTTACTAACATCGCTGGATCAAAGCCAGGGTGTTAGCATGAGCCTTTGCAGAGTTGGACAGGTATTTATATGGAGGTTCTGATAATAAATGGCATTTTCAGAGAGGAGAATGTGGGGTGCTGACATGCTAGCTGATTTGAGTTTGTGTTTGCATGTGTTTGGCTAGCAAGCTGTCTGGCTTGCTCAGTCCTTAAAAATCACAGATTAATGAAAAAATATGCAAGATAGAGAGATTGGTAGACAACAAAGCAGATAGCACTGATTATCATGATGCACTAGATGGAGCTAATGGAGTTCACTGAACATATTTTCCCGCCAAAACAACAACATTACTAGATACTATACTAGCATACTTGTTTCTATTAAGATATCAGATTTATGTTAATGAATGCTGTGTCCACTGTGGATTTTATCCTAATGCACTTTGATAGTATACAGTAGGCTGAAGGGAGGTCAAGGATCATGGCCTCAGAGGGTCAAATGACCCCCCGGCCAGCAGATTGTTAATGTGCTTGAGGGGTGTGGCACTGTCAAAGTGAAATGGCATAATGCACATTTACTTACTCGGTATGATCATGTAACAGGACCTCATTTTCCTCAAGAGTCAAAGCTGGATGTTTCAGGCACTGATCCAATTTGTTTTTTATTCATTTATAATATATATATATATATATATATATATATATATATATATATATATATATATATATATATATATATATATATATATATGAAGAGTTCAGATGCAAAAGCCTCTAACTGCCATTTGAAATTTTCTTCTAAAATGACCATTTTTATCAAGCTTGTATATTTAAGTTCAATAATTTCACTTAAATGACAATTAATAGGTAATCTTCATTGCCATTTAAGTGAAATTACTGAACTTAAATACACAAGCTTGATAAAAATGATAGAGGCTTAGAGGCTTTTGCATCTGAACTCTTCATATATATATATATATATATATATATTAAAAGAAAAATAAATTGTTGATTTGAATATTTAGCACAGTTATTATGTTTGCTGCTTTTATATTTATTTAGTCAATAAATCCCAATCTAAAGCAGTTGGCCCTACATCCTAATCATAATTTGATGCTAATCATAATTTGAGGTAGCTGATCTTCGGTATCTTTTTATCGTCACCATTTTTCAGATTGCATAATATAGTTTTGCAGGAAGACTATTCAGCATGTGTAGTTAAAAGTAACAGTAAAATAACTACTTAACAAACATATCTACATATCATTTTGCATTACACACGTGTTGAGTGTGATTTTCATGTGAGGTGTCTGTAATAGATGGAGATGTATGGGGGTGGGGGCACCCGGACTTGATTGCAGATGGGGGCCGATGGAACGATCACAAAATCAAGCGAACAGGACCCCCACCAAAATGCAATTTCAGCTGGAACGTAATCACTGTGGGGCCCGTTATGAACGTTTTGTACCGAGCCCCGCTTACTTTGCTTACTTTGTCTTGTCCATGCCTATTGTGAGAATAAAAGCAGATTGACTGCAGTTAATCATTTATACAAACAGTATTAAAGCCGTCAATGTGAGATGTGAGAACAGGGTATTTCAAGAATCAGACCTGTTAAACTAACTGTGTGCACATTATCTTCAATTTTAGAATAGAAAATTGAAAAGTGTCTGCAACGAAATAGCAGCAAACTAAATATGTCTGTACAAAAAGACATGCAAAATAGTAAGAATTTCTGTACAAGGATGTGTAAAGTTTCTGAACAAACTTTGACATTAGTTTTTCTGATTAGTTGATTATACCCGATGGTCAAGATTTTGGAAAGTCTGATTTATAGTCAAATTTATAGTCAAAACATTTGCTTTGTGAGCTACTTATTTATACATGTTCCTCCACTGAAGTCCAATAGCATTTACAATTGAGCATAACATTAACAAAGGATGAAAGAATACAGGTTCATTTCAGGGCTGTATGTACCATTGCCACTGAGATGAATGGCACTTGCTAACAGATAGCTTTCCCCAAGTATTTCAGAGTTCCTTGGATAATACATAGTGATTTAGACAGGCCTCAGAAACTGCTTTCTCACAGGTACGAAGCTATTTGCAAGTCTCTCTGAGACTGTGGGACAGAAGCTGTTGGCTTATAGCCAGAGGCTTTGCTTTAAGCACTAGTGATAGGTATTTCATGAACTATCTGTTCATTGCGTCTGTCACGTGACAAATGAACGAAAGACTCAGAAGGTAAAGTAATTATTCATGTGCTCTGTAAATTAAATTTTGACTGCTTTATCATGATTTCTTGGTAACACTTTACAATAGTTAACATTAGTTAATGTATTAACTAACATGAACTAACCATGATCAATACATTTGTTACAGTATTTGTTCATCTTCGTTGATGTTAGTTAATAAAAATAAAGCTGTTCATTGTTTGTTCATGTTAGTTCACAGCGCATTAACTAATGTTAACAAGATTTTAATAACGTATTAGTAAATATTGAAATTCGCGTTTACAAAGATTAATAAATGCTGTATAAGTGCTGTTCATTATTAGTTCATGCTAACTAATGTAGTTAACTTATGTTAACTAACGAACCTTATTGTAAAGTGTTACCGATTTCTTAATTCAGAATATGATCAGGATTGCGTTGGTGGATGTGTTCGGGGAATACGGCTGTTTAAAGTATAACATTCAAAGCCACTTGAATGAATGAAACGACTCAGAAAAAAAGATTCGTTCATTTTGATGAACGAAATCGAACGAGAGTCAGTAAAATGATCCGAACTTCCCATAAATCTCTCTTTTATAAAACCATACCTGCGATTAAAAACATCTCTCCTCCTGTGACATTTTAAAGATTTTAAAGTCTGTTTTGTGTCGTCTGTCTCTGGTGATGACAGGTAGCTCCACCTCAAGAGAAGAGATGACCATGCTATTGTTCGCTTTTTAAAACGGAACTGGCAAGGGCAGAAAGGAACCCTTCATTTCCGATCATCACTTAAATCTGCTGGCCTTGAGAAACGCATTACACAATGATCTCACGCCGGGCCTCATTTGAGCCTCTGTGTAGAGGATGTTTTTGTTGGGTTGTACGAAAAGCCTTTGAGGACGAACGTCCTTTATAGCAACACATAAAAATAAGTGTTTCCCCCCAAAGCCTATGGGGCTCAGTGTGTCGGGTTTTTTTCACTATTCCAGCTGTCCGTGAACCATAACCTCGTACTCAAAGGAGCGACTGTGGCATCATGAAGCAGACATGACTGAAGTGTGTGGTGGAGCAGTTGTTCCAAGGACAGAGTGAGACTCAAAGGATGAAATCTAAGAGAAAACTGAAATAAATAAGTCAAAATAAGATTTCTTAATGGAGGCTCTCTGTTGAGGGTAAAAGAGCTCACTCAAAGTTCTTTTGAAAGCCATGTTAGTGGATGAGTGTGTTGTTAAAGGCCCATCTGTACGGAATTATGGAATTCTCTCTTTCGTGCTTCAGATCTTGCATGGCAGTACTGCATGAACACCCTTTCAGTTTCTAAATCTTTGCTTTATATTTTTTCTCCACTTGAATTACAGCTTCAGATCTGGTGTAGTTCACCCTTTGACAGGCGTTTGAAATGGTGAAACATATAATCCCTTCCTTACTGGTTTTGTTGTTTGTATTTCGCAGCACACAACACTGTTTGGATTATTACAGGGCTCCTATTGAAAACTATGGAAGTTTGTTTCCGCCACTGAATATAAAAATAAAATGAATAATTGTGACTTTTTATCTCACAATTCTGACTTTTTTTCTCACAATTGCGAGTTTATATCTCGCAAATCTGACTTTATTTCTCAGAATTGCGAGATAAGTCAGAATTGCGTGATATAAAGTCGCAATTGCAAGTTATAAAGTTAGAATTGCGAGATATATAAAGTCAGAATTGCATGATATAAAGTCGCAACTGCGTGTTATAAAGTCAGAATTGTGACATAAAGTCGGAATTGCGTGATATAAAGTAAGAATTGCGAGATATGAATAATTGCGAGATAAGAAGTCAGAATTGGGTAATATAAAGTCGCAATTCTGAGAAAAAAAGATAGAAGTGCGAATTTATATCTCACAATTCTGACTTTTTTTCTTACAATTGCGAGTTTACATCTGGCAATTCTGACTTTATAACACATAATTGCGAGTTTATATGTCGAAATTCTGACATCTTTTTTCAGAATTGTGATATAAACTCGCAATTGTGAGTTATCAAGCCAATTCTAAGGGAAAAAAGACTAACTTTTTTCCCCCTCAGAATAGTTTAAATCTCACAATTCTGACTTTATATCTCACAATTCTGACTTTATAACACGCAATTGCGACTTTATATCTAGCAATTCTGACTTTATATCTCGTTTCTGACTTTATATCTCGCAATTCTGACTTTATATCACGCAATTCTGACTTTATATCTCGCAATTGCGACTTTATATCATGCAATTCTGAAATTATATCTCGCAATTCTGACTTTATATCTCGCTTTTGCGACTTTATGTCACGCAATTCTGACTTTATATCTCGCAATTCTGACTTTATATCACGCAATTCTGACTTTATATCTCACAATTGCGACTTTATATTGATCACGCAATTCTGACTTTATATCTCGCAATTCTGACTTTCCATCTCGCATCTCTCAGAATTGCGAGAAGTAAACTCGCAATTGTGAGAAAAAAAAGTCAGAATTGTGAGATAAAAAGTCGCAATTATCTTTTATATTTTTATTCTATGGCGGAAACAAGCTTCTATAGAAAACTCTCCCTTGTGTGTGTCAGGTTATTTAGTGACACTTTAGAGATAGTTCCTCCTGCTCAAAAGTAAACTTATATATATAATAGGGATAGGCTTAAGATTTGTGTTAGTCAGTAGGCCTAATTATAATTAGGAAGCGAAGTCTTGTAATGATAGGTGTGTGATTCAATGGTAAACTGCTTGAATAATGAGAACCAGTCACTTAGTACAAAGAACACATCATCTATAACCATCTGCTGCTGGGTAGATCATATTCACGTTTTCAAAGCATTCATTTACTAATATTGTTTCAATGGTTCATAAAGCAATTTGTGAAATTCTTCTGAGAATGTGATTTTTTAATATACAAAATACATTTACTAACAGTCCACACTGCATAATGGTCTTTATGAAATTACGCAAAGAAACGCTAAGAAAAATGAATCAGCTATAACATAAAGTGAAATGTGAATGAAATGTCATTAATGAAATTCTATGAGCTCACTGTCTCTTCCATGTTTAAGTTAAATTATGCTTTTAGGTACCTGTAAGAGTGTACTACTTTCAGTAACACATTTTATCGTGTTTAAATTCAATCCACATAATTTTGCAGATAAATCCTTAAAATCAGCACAGAAAAAAAGTGAAAAAGCATAAACAGGCAAATTTACCTTGCTCCGTAGACCCATGGGGGTTTATTAACGCCCATAGACCCAATACTTTCTTTACAAATGTAAAAAAATATTTCAAGGCTTATTTGCTAATACGTTTACTGTGCAATATCTGTAGTATGTATGCATAATGTTTGTAATTGTTATTAATGAAAGTTATAAATATATATATACTACACACACACATATGTTTTTTGTCTAGCTTTTCTAAATAGGAGGTCCATGCAGTCTGGATGGGCTGTCCCTGGGTCAGTTCATTTTTAAAAATTCCTTGAAATAAAGAGAAATGAGAGATGAATAAAGAGACATGTTGCTGTAGAAACACCATTCAAATCAAAAATCAGCAAAGTCTCACTTTAGTATCATTAGTGTTCAGCAGCTTTATATGCAGCGTGTTAAAGAGCGATGATTTAGTGCTGTTCTCTTGGCTATTTTAACACAGGATCCTTTAATGCAGGGCAAATGAGATTTAGGGTGTATTTTTAAACTAAATTACATTGTAGAGACGCCACCTCTGTCTCTCTGACCGAGGGACCAGGATACTGTTCCACTCGCCCGCCAGAAGTAATTACATATGCGCACGAGAAAGACAGATTTACACAGATTTGCCACCCAAATGAGAAACCTTTGTGGCGTTAAACAGAACGTTAAAAATGTCCGCTCAGAGATCTGACACGAAAGTCTGCGAGCACCTTGGAAAAAAAAACAAAAAAAAACACGCGGCTTGCCGAACGTGTGTATAATGACGAGCCAGAGTATTCTCTTTGTTATTCTCTACCAATCCGTGCTAGCGTCTGTGAATCTTTAATAAAGCTCAGGGTGAGTCCTGCTGGAGATGAGCTCTTTTATGTCTCTGGGTTCTGATTTGACTCGTCCCAGTAGATTTGTCCATCCAAAAAGTCCCGTCAATCAGTCTTTAAACATTAAAGCGTGTGTGTTTAATTATGCATCCTGGTCAAATTTCAGCGAGTCAGAAACACAAGAGTGCAGAGAGTGCAAATTCAGCAGATGAAAGAGAATGAACCTGCTGATTTACCTGGAGTCTATCTGAACCAACTGCAAGGAACACCAGATTAAACATGGGGTGAAAGGTCATTTCATGCTTTAATGTTTTGCCATAGAACAGGTCTTGTGCTTAAGTGTGTGGTGATTAGGCTATAACGACCTGGTCTGTGAGTAACTAACAACTTATCTCGTAGAAATGCTTCTTACTTAACTGGCTGTGTTGCAGGATTTACTTTGGAACTGTAGCTTCCCAAGATACTTTCTATTTACATCTATAATGTTTTACAATCAGAGCAGTCTTGCACAAAAGCAATGAAACCTCAAATTTCAGCAATAAATTTATCAGTTTGTGAATTTACACAACTAAACTAAACTAAACTACAGATCCAAAATAACTAACAAACTAAAAAACATTTAGATAGTACGTTAGTACAGTCCAGAAACAAGCTATGTTTTCCTACAAGTGGGATTTGTAGCATGATAATAAAAAAAAGTCACAATTTTGGTCAACTGTATGTTATATATTTTTTTAATTTTAATTCTGTTGGCTGCAAGATTTGCGGATTCATTTAAGCCATCACTCCAAACAAATACATTGTATATATTCTTGCAAAAAAAGATGTTTAGTTATTTAAATATCAATATTAAGTTTATATTGCTATCCACATTTTTTAAGCTTGCCTGGATTTTTTGTTTATAAGTATAGCTTGTAGCTTGGCAAGCTAGTTTCAAAGTATCTTTCCGAACACTCCACTGCAGCACAGTTTTTAGTTCGATGAAAATAGTAAAAATCCACTAATTCAAATTTATTAAAGTGATTGAATTGATTCATTAAATTGACTGAAAATCATTTTCATCATGCAAATTCAGAGCTGTTAAATAAAGTGCATATCACATCACTATCTTGTCATCTAGTTATCTGTCCATATGGACTGTATAGCCTGACATCTCTTTCAGTCAGTCATGCCTATTAGGACTCTAATTATACACACACACACACAGTCCCTGTCATTGTGTGGCTTAAGAGACGTTTATTGAGGCCACTGAGGCCTTTAGAGAGCATGCTGTGTGTAGGAGTGAACACTAGGAGGCAAGCTGAAGACATCACAATGGCTCTTTTCCTTTTCACCTACATCCAAACACTCACATATAAGACTAGAGTATTCAAGGAAGATTCATAGAAGCTTTCGCAGTTCGGAAGTTCTGGACTCCCTATTAAGCATTTTATAAAAAGTTTTGTTGTCCTCATATTTTTTGTGTGTGTGTGACTTTTATTTAAAGGTTCATTTGTCGTTTTCTAAATGTAATCTTTCTTCTCGGTTTAATATGCTGAGATCTGTAGGTTGATTTGCTTGAAAAACATTAACATGAGGGTCCTGTTTGTTTGAGCACCTGTCTGTCTGACTTGGCAGCAATGGTTTCGCCAATGGTTGGAGTCTGGGCTATAATTCAGCCTATGAAAGATGTTTTGGGAAACCTGTTTTGAAAACAGTGGCTTCATCATACTTGCTTACTATATTCTCCTTTTTCCTAACAAGCTATACTGCATATTAGATTATACTGTAGGTGGCACTTCTGGAGTGGGGAAGTTCCACTCGAAAAGACTAAAACGGATAATTTCAATCATAATATTGCACTACAAATGATCTATCTCTGTCAGTTTGACTGAATGAGCTGTAAAATTTCCTTCAGGTTCAGCCTTCAAGAGCATGACATAAAACTTATTTTAATGTGACAAGAATATCTATGACAAGAGCTCTTTTCAGTCACTGCATCCTCCGGATTATATTCCGTTTTCCTTCGTATTTCCGCTGTAACAGTATGAAAAAAGGACAACATCTACTGCACATTTGTGGTGTGATTTACAATATAATTTACAACATATCCCATTAATAATTCACTGGAATGCACTGAGAATCTCTAGTATTTCTCCCCAAATCTTTACGTCTCCATGGTTTGTTTTGACATGGATACTTTGAAATGTAATTGTCTTTTTTTTCACTTCTAATCCCCATTGGCAGTGTTTACTGGAATGTTTCTAAAGCACGTAAATATAATATTTATTGTCAGTCACAATGGAAAAAAATCACTTGTTCCAGTTAATTAATATTTTCGATGATTGCAACGTGTTAAATAATACAGACATATCACGGCAGAGATATTTAACACGTCTGTAATATTGTTGCGGAAATTATCAAGAGTTATTCATAGTCTGTGGTTATTAATGCTTTTAGACTTTTAAAATGAATTAAATATTTAAATAGAGCTAACATTTTCCTTATTGTTTATGGTTTAATGTGTCGCTCACAATATTCATACAGAGGTCTGTAGGAAAAAGGTGGATAGGAGGCAACAAATAAAAAAAAATAAAACAGCATGTGAAAAGACTACAATGTCTGAATTCACTATTCATAAAAGAGTAGGCAAAAAGTTCATGAATGACTTTCTACTTCCAATGAGATTCTGAAGTGCACATCCAATGGACACTTTACTATCAGATGAGGCCTTTGGAGACAGTTTGGGAATGGAAGTGAAGCTACACTGATGGTCCCAACATGACATCACGACTTTTGCGTAAACATACACGCCACTTTCGAGTCAAGTGGCGTGTTATCTCTACGCATTTTGAGCTATCCGCGTGTATCCGCGTGTATGCGTGTATGTCTACACCATTAACGTCCGCGTCATTCCGCGTGTTTGTACACGCGCGTCAAATGTCCAGTCATAAATGCCATTAACCCCAGTGACGGTTAAGTTTAGGGATAGGGTTGAGGTAAGTCATATCTTTTTTTTCATTAGGATGGTAAGGGAACAGTCATAAATGCCATTAACCCCAGTGATGGTTAAGTTTAGGGACAGGGTTGAGGTAAGTCATATATTTATATAACGTTAAGTCAACGGCGTTCATAAACACACGATTATGCGTCTTGATAGCACGCCAAAAATGCAAATACGAATTGGCGTGTCATACACACGCTACTTCATGAGATCAGTCTGGATGGTCACATGAAAATGACAACATGGCAAATGTACTATGTCCATATTTATATTACACATATTCACACTATAGAACATACTTTTTTAATTGTCACAAAGTACTCACTTATCCAAAAGAAGAACCTACTCAGGAAGGGATTTCGGATGCATCCATTATTTGTTGCTATTCCAGTAACTCACAATAGATACTTTTGTAAACCAGTTCCTTCATAATCAAAATATTAAAGACGCAAAATTTAAAATGTTCGTCCTGAAAAGGTGTTTCGTATCACTATGAATTTTAGCTCCCACAGAATGCAGAATTGACCCATCAGTAACCAATACAACTATTTGTTTTATAATATGTATTCTAAGACGAGGAAGACATCTGTGTCGGTGAAGTCAGAATAAAATATCCTTTGATCTGTAAAGTGACTATAGGCGGAATAAAGCCACATTCTCTCTCTTCATTAAACAAGAAGGGAAGCGAGATTAACTGAACTTCCGCTGGGCTCTTTGTGAGGACAGAAGCTCCAGCATTGTCCGGTTGCGGGACGAAGCGATAGGGGGATGAAAGGGAGCAGGCCTGTGGTGGACGAGAGGGGCCTAATGAAGGGAGATTAGGAAACAGTGATTTGGCTCTCTGGCGGACGCCAGCTATTATGTTCTTTTGTGCTGGAGCAGCACGAGCCGAAAGCTCTTGGATAGAAAGAGAACATGAACTGCTTGTGGTGCAGTGTTAAGGGGCGGCCGGCCCCCACCCACAACACCCCCAAGCTCGTGCCCCACCAGCCTGCTCGCTATTCAACAGTTGCCATTTGACTCTGACAAGATTTACATCGGAGCAGCTGCCACCAACCCCATTGTTTCCAAGCACGGGCTGGGGCGAGCAGGCGCTGTGGCCCGTGTTGGGTTTGTAAGGGAGGGCTGGGCTACGAGTGTCTGAATGTGGGTCAGTGTGGGTGCAGGTGCCAAGAGTGTGTCGGCTCTTTGTAACTGTGTTAACTGTGTCTGACAGAGGACCACATGGTGGCATACAACGGTTGACTAGAGAATCACTTTATGTGAGTGGATATGTATGTTTAAAGCTGCTGTATAATTGCTGTGCCACTATAGAGTCACTAAACGTAAATGTACAAATAACTAAATGTTTACTTTTTTTAAACAGAATTGCAAAACAGAATGATTTGGGTAGTTGCCAAATAGTTGCAATGCTGTTTTTAGGCTGTTGGTTGCCAGAATGTTGCTATTCAGTTGTTAGGGTGTTTTGGGTGGTTTCTATAGGCTCTATGCACGATCGCTTCCATATTTGTCTCAGCACGCCCACTTACTTCCGGTGCTGCGTCAGTCTATGGTCAGAAGCCGGTTTTGCGATAGGTGGAGATAGTGTCAAATTACACTCGCTGTTTATAAAAACGTCCTCCGGTTAATGTGAATGATGTTAACAACACTGTGAGGCAGTTAGCTGTCACGCAAGAGTAAAAAAGAGAAGTTATTTAAATTATATATTTCGAGCCAAATCAACAACTTTGAGTGTTAGTATTCTCTAATACTCGAAATCGAAATTCGACTAGCGAATCCGCGTTTCTAAAATCGTTGTCTCCGTTTCTGAGAAAACGGATTTTATTACAGTTTTGCCGCCTATACACTTGGCCTCCAGAACGCGCTTCCGGAAGTAAAGACGCTGACTGAGATTCGTTCGAACACACGTCAGCAGGGTTCGTGCATAGAGCCTATTGGGTTTATTCTGATCTGTAGATTTTTGCCTGTTATCATTCTGCAGGTGAAAATTGTTAGCCTGCTCATGTAGAAAATAGCACACCTCAACACAGCTGCAATTGATATTACATTCACTTAGTGTTAAAAAAATGTTCCCATAAGGACAATGATTTTTTCAGATATTGCCATCTTTGTGGGGATATTTTTTCCCTATAATGTAGGGCAGCCACGTTTCCACCAAAATCACCCGGAACAATTTGTCCCAGGAACTTTTTTCCACTAGGCATGTGACTGTCTGCGCTTCTACCGTGGATTAAAGTACCGTGAAGACTAGGAAAATTAGTCCGATGACGTAGGACTGCGCACTACTTTACAGTTTCCACTGGTTTTCATCCTCTGAATTTGAGCTTAATAAAGCTTTAACCTCATCGTTGGCCCATCTGTCACATTTTTTAAACACCATTGTTGATTCGAATAGCAAACAATTGTTACTGCATGCAGAGCAACATATTTAAAAAAGGTGGTTAAAATAAAATGCTGTATGGAGTCAACCAATCAAAATGTGGCCCAAGTGCCCAAATCTCTACCCCGAAGGTTCTTGAACTTTGAAAGTACTACCTCGCCAGCAGGGACTTTCAGAGAAATATTTACCCGGAACTTCATTTAGAACTTGGTACCATGCTGGAAACACACCGAGTACCATTCCAAAGTCCCTAGTTCCTGGGGAAAGTTCTTGTGGTGGAAATGCAGCTCAGTCCTTCATATCATTCCTCATAAGAGTTGTGACTACAGCAGGACTGGCGTGAAGCTGAGGCTCGGCAGGACTGGTATGAAGCTCAGGCTTGGCAGGACTGGCGTGAAGCTCAGGCTTGGCAGGACTGGCGTGAAGCTCAGGCTCGGCAGGACTGGCTTGAAGCTCAGGCTCGGAAGGACTGGCGTGAGGCTCAGGATTAAAATACTTCGTACAGCCACCCGTGACAAATTAAATGGGCCCGTATTGTTAATTTGTTTCTATTTCTATTATTTAGATTTTTATTTCTTTTTATTTAGGGAATTTTAGGAGTAGTTACTTACATGAAATATAACTATTCAAGCTATGAAAGTGCAATACAATTATCCTGGTGTGCGTTTCTCGTACAACGACGAAGTTCGCTACTTCACTACCATAGTACGATCTATCAACGCATTCTCATCCTTTAGCGTCATATAGAACGCTATAATACAAAACGGCGCTATACTACACACATGGCACCCGTTATCGTTAATATAACACACGCTGTGAGGGCTAAGTTTAGGTGTGGGGCAGGGTCTGTGTGTCTTATTCACGCTAAAAAAATTTATGACGTCATGGGTTCGCGTATTATTTTAATGATAAAGGGTGCCATGTGCGTAGTATAGCGCCGTTTTTTCATAGCGTTTTATGTGACGCTAAAGGATGAGAACGGGCTGGATGTATCGTTGGAGAAATCAACTAGCTAGTCACGACTGTTTCCCGAAACCCACTGTCGCAAAGTATCGTTTAACCACATTGGTTTCGCACAAGGTGGAATAATAACTGCTTTTAATGAAACTGTTTGAGATGCAATTAACGCTAGATTTTTTAATATAAATAATAAACATGTAATCTGAGGACTATTTCTAATTGTTGTCAGTAATTTTGCTTCATTACCAGACTCAATATTTGGCTCGTTCTTACATAGAGCACGTTCGCACTCTTCAAACACGTTACTTTAAATCTTTTGACAAACTAAAAGACGTTAATTCCATTTGTATTTATTCTAAATAAAAGGCACCAGTTGAACTGAATGTCATCTTGCTTATTTTGCTTAGATAAGGATTTATTACCTCCAAATGTCATGCAATATAGAAACAATGCCTCTAACCACAGGTCGAGAGCTGTCGTTCAAACCACACAACTTTGCGATGCTGTTTGCGAATGTTCGGTTTCGAGAAACACCGACTCGTTGAACTATGCTTATAACGACGGAACTTGCGACCATAGTTGGCTAGCGATGCTTTCGGGAAACGCACCCCTGAACGATACTTCACGCATACATATGAAATCAAATTTATTTATTTAGATATATATATATATATATAAGAAAATGCTTAGGATAGAACTCAATTCATTGATATTTCTAGCTCTATTTCTCAACTCACATATACATATACACTTAAAGTTGTTTAATTGTCCAACATCAGCTGAATATCACCTTTCCCTATTTTTTATTGTTTTTTTCTGTTTTTTTTTATGGAAAAAAATAATAATCTATGCTGCTGCCATCATGAAATGAGGAGTGAGCTATCAGCGGATAGCTTCTCTGCACCCTGTAAAAGGGGTTGGGAGCAGGTCAAGCATTTAGTAATAAGCCACTGTAGTCCTTGTGTCATGTGGACAAGAAACCTTGTATGGGCCTGTGCTCGGACAGGGATCTATAAAACAATAACAGTCAGTGGTGGTGATCAACAACTCATGTCTCTCACACAATAAAACGTTTTGTTTGTTTCTTATTATAAATTTCTGTGATTTGTTAGTGGTCAGAGCATTTGAACGGAAATATCAATTAACTGAATTTATTGGGAAAGGGTTGGGATTGAAAAGAAAGATGGTGAAAAATTAAACAATGCACTGCTCAAAAGGAGCACAATAGTGACACTTTGCTGTCAAATGTTAGTAGATCATGTTCATAGTTAAAAAGAATGGCACCCGTGTGAATTTGAGGGGAAAAATAACCTTGTGACCAGCTAAAAGTCACAGCGGTATAATTAGTTTGCAGATTACCTTTGGTTTATTAAATGAGAACCATTTATTAAGAGACAAAGTGTTCCTTAAGTGTCCAAATACATTTTGGAGCCACTGTATATGATATTGAACATAATTTATCAGCAGAACCACGATGATGTGGAGGTGCTTTGGCCCAGAATTTTGCTTTTCTAGAGCTCTTAGGATCTCTTTTGCCTGAGTGCTATCATACATTTTACTATTATTTAGTTGTGGGTCCCACGCTGCTGATCCACCAGATGTTTCAGGCCACAGATGATGGATGGCCATCTCTGCGCTGCAGCCTTAAGTGATTGGAGAAGATTGAAGATGTGCAATTCACTTAAGTTTGCTCACCACTGCATCAGGCAATCAGTACGATGAGAAAGAGAGAGAGAGATGACCAGGCAGACAGACAGCCTGAAAACACTCACATCAGCACTGATTTAACTCGGCAGAGGTATATCTGACAGGATCAGGCTCTTTAGAAGTGAATTAGAGGCTTTTGTTTGTGATTTAGCAGTAGGAGAAATATTAGCCTCTATGGGTTATTAAGTCTCATAGTCTGATATGTGCTGTATGGGTTTCATGATATTAGTGAGCTCATAGACCCATTGCTCTGATAGTGACTTTGGCCGAGCGTGTGTACAGTATATGGTAAGTCCCTATTTAGATTCCAAAAAGGTAGCAGGAATGGTGTGTATATATATATACATAAAAAAATCCACTTGGGGACAGTCTTCATTTGGCAATAAATATACAAATACAATTTAAACATAAAATTATAGACAAAAGCCATAGAAGTTAATGTTTTGTCCTCATTTAGAGAGAAACATTTGTGTATGTGTGTGTCAAGTTTTGCCTTCATTGTAGGGATAGAATGCCTTTATCCACCTTACTTTGAATTGGTTTAATAAAAACAAACCAAAGTAAACTATTTTACTGCAAACTACATGTTTATGATTAGATTAATACATTAAAATAATATGATTACAAATATCAGTTTGCAATATCAACAAATCGGCACAACAGATTTTGAACAGCTAAAGAGGAGGAAAACACCGGAAACCTCACACTTTCAGGTTACGGTACAAGTGGCTGCATCTGCTCAACATTAAAAATAAGGTTGAAAATCAAGTATGCATAGAACATTTCAAAGAAATTAAACCACACACCTTAAAATCACTTTTGACTTTTTTACATGATGGAATATCATTCAGCTCACAAGTTATTTTGGCAAAAAACGAAATGTAACCAAATTCAAAGTTACTTTGGCTAGAAGTGGGTTATTCAAAGCCGGACTATAGACCTTATCCACCAGAGAAACGTGGGCGCCGTCATCTTTAGAATATTGTCTTTGAACTTCCGTTTTTGCGGTCGCTCTGTATATTTCTATGGCATCGCTGTCAAGGAGTAATTAGCTGGTGAAGTGGAGTTAACAAAAGTTATCATGAGCATTGTAATGTTTATCATAAGCATTGTAAAATGATTTCTTAACAAATATCGACCAGGAATTTTTTTTACGAGCAGTTCGTTCATACCTCTGCAAGATCGCTGTGAAAATACAGACCGGAAGTCAAAAGACAACGAGCGCTACGATGAAAAGGGGCGGGGCTACATAAGGTCTATATTAGGTCTATAGATGGTGAAATGACGACTATTGCTTGCTGGGTAAGGTGAGCAAAACCTGAAATCACCTACATTGTGGACAGCAACAAATAATTCCACAAGGAAAACAGCTTAATAAACAAACCCAACAATATCTCAATGAAAACTACAAAATGCGAAGGTTAGATTTCCTTATAACATAAATACAAGTCAACGTGAAGTCTTCACCGTGGTAGTAAAACAAACGAGTAGGGTTGGGTATCGAGAATCGAGTATCGATTGGAACCGGGACTAACTTTTCGTTTTTCCCGGAATCGTTCAAAAGTTAAAATTTCGATTCCTAGTTTTGATATTCACAGTCCGCCAAGCGGAAGAAGAAACTGCTGAACAACACCAACGAAGAAGCGTCTACCGGAAGTGTTGGCATAACCGCGCGAGTCGAACATGAGTAGCTTACGTCGGCGGTCCAAAGTGTGGCTTCACTTTTCTAAAAATAACGAAATCTCGGCAAAATGCAAAATTTGTGACAAAAGGAGTATTTGTGACAGGAGTATTTCCTTCAGAAAGACCGTTGGTTAGCAAGGTTAGCTAAACTTTTTTGACCCTGCCTCTTAAAAGAATCGGAATCGAGAATCGTTAGGAACCGGAATCGAAACAAGGAATCGGAATCGGAATCAGAATCGTTCAAATTCAAACGATACCCAACCCTACAAACGAGTGTGTGTGTGTGTATGTGTGAACGAGAGCAGATAAATGCATGGAGCAGGCCTAATAGAGGAGAAGTTGTGAGCTTGTGAAGAGTGGGGTGACATAGAGGCCTGGCGTAATCTAATAACCGCCTCCATCTTTCTAATGCACCTCTCTCTGCTCACATTCAGAGTGCAAATGCTGGCAATGATGAATAGACTGCTATGAATGAAGTATCCTGTGATATATCAAATAAAAGTAAATTTGCTTTCATTATTGATGCCAAGGCCTTGGAGTGTGCATCCTCTCGGCTTCCATAGCTGCTACAGGCAGGCATTTCAAATCATCGCAGCTGGTTCAATATTTCAATACAAAGTCTGCATGTTTCTGTGTTAAAAGACTCACAATGGGATTACCAATGATATTTCTACACCTTATGTTTAGCAAACAGTTCGAAGGCACTTCATATCCCAATGCGCTTGGGCAGCTCTTCAGAGTTGCATTGATGGGGAGGATGGGTAAGACAGGTGAGACTTGGGAGAGAGCTATCACTTGGGTCAATAAGGAAACACTAACAGCCAACATGAGGTGTGTTTCCCGTTCAACGACGTAGCTCACTGTCTAACAACCATAGTATGATGCGTCATCGAAGAAATCATGACTGTCAAACCATACTGTCGCAAATTGGTCGTTCAACCCATTGGTTAATGATGTCAGACACGTGGTGGGGTAATAATTTCTTTAAATTAATCTGTTTGAGATCAAATTAATGCTATAAATTACGGACATTGCATCTAAGGACAATTTCTAATTTTTCTCAGAGTACATACGCACATGAGCACTCTTCAAAAACTGTGTTTAAAAAGCAAACTAAAAGTAGTAAATGACATTTGTATGTATTCTAAATACAAGAGACAGATTTGACTGAATGTCTGCTTGCTTATTTTGCCCAATATAAGCATTTATTGAATCCACATGTCATGCAAACCAGAAACTATGCTTCTAACCACAGCTTGAAAGCATGAGGTTCCCACCACACAACTTTGCGATGCTGTTTGCGAATGTTCATAAGAACTCGGGTTTTGGGAAACACAGACTCGTTGAACTATGCTGATAACTTGCAACCATATTTGCCTAACAATGCTTTCTGGAAACACACCCCAGAACTGCATATATAATTGCCAAGTAAATCGTCTTAGCAGCATGCAGGCTGGTTTTGAATCAAGGACAAATCTTGTAGTCTAACTTTATGAAAGAAAATGAGGTCTCAGAAATGTAACTACTGTGTTTAAAATTTGTTTGTTTTTTTTGTGTGTGTTCTCACATGCTGATCGAGTTCAAACATATTAAGTTCTTTAAAGTAATTAGGAAACAATGAGACATGATGGCAATAATCACATTTATAAGGATAAACAATTAAAATATGTATTAATCAGTACATGTTTTTTTCTATTAATTTCATGTAATATCCTTAAAATAAAACTTAACCAGTCATCTTGTTTGTTTGTGGGGTTAGATATTGGTATAAACTTAAAGGGTTAGTTCGCCAAAAAAATAAAATTATGTCATTAATTACTCACCTTCATGTCATTCCAAACCCATTCCAAGACCACGGTAGATGTGATAGGCCAAAGTCACGTTGATGAAGCCAGAGCAGAAGGATTAGAGCAATAAGGGCAACCAATTACCCCTTTTCCACCCAAAAAGAACTGGTTCGGAACTGGTGATGGTTCAAAGTTGGTTCGGAGTTACGCTGCCTTCACACTGGCAGATGAAATCAGCTCCGTAATACGCAATACGTTCCCAACGGACGTCGTACTACACAGTGAAAAGCGTCGGACGTGAGTAGAACAAAAATGGCGGAGATATTAAAGTTTTATTCTGACAGTTTTGTATGATCTCTCTGATGAGAGAGTTATGCTGCGTAAGGAAAGTTGCTGAGGACGTTAACATGTCAGGTCGGCTAAAAATGTGATATAGTGGTCAATAGTTTAATATCTACCTTCAATTTAATTGTATTAACTGCCCTTATAAACGTTAGAAAGTCATGAAAATAAAAAATGACATGACAATTTATCGTTATAAAATCATTATTTATTTTATTAAAAGTTAATAATTCGGGTTTGTTTATCAGTACCATAGCAACGTTCAACTTCCGCTGGAATTGTCGGATAGGAACCGTCCGTAGCTTTTCGCAAGAGTTCAAATTTTTGAACGCATGCGGATGACCAACGGACACGATTTTCTTCGCACCGCACTCGGTCGGACCCGTTTCGGACCCTTTCGCATGCGGTCTGCGAATCTCCATAGGAAATGAATGACTTCCGGTCGTTTCGCAGCCGCATCGGAGATGATTTCAACTGCCAGTGTGAAGGCAGCGGAGTTGGTTCAACTTGCGAACCCGTCCAGAACCTGTTTGTTTTTCCACTGACTAGAGCGCCCAGGGAACGACGTCGTCAAGTCACTGTGTACGTCGCTAGAAACGCTTACATTGCTTTGGGATTATCACTAACTCGTGTACCAAGAAAACTTTAAAAACAATTGAAATATGTAAGTCTTTTAATCTTTTCGTTTGATATGTAATCTTTTCTGATAAGTTATGTACCCCTGTCTTGTGTCTTTTTTCTTTCCATTTTATTTGTTCTATATCGTGACAGTTTTCTGTTTCAAATAAAATAAATAAATAAAATATAGCTGCGAGCAGCGATTGCGGGCCCAAGCCGGTGGCACCGCAACCCCGGTGCCTTTAGTTACCTAAAGGCACCGGGATGGCGGTACCGCCGGCTTTGGCCCGCAATCGCTGCTCGCAGCTATATTTATATATATATATATATAAAGCCGGTGGCACCGCACCCTTGGTGCTTTTAGGGTTATTCTACATGACGTGCAAAAACGTAACCCCCGCTTTGACTGTCAAAAAGAAGTGTGCTGAAGAGCTTGCAGCAGTGAAGGCTCTGCAAAAGTGCGGATCGAGGGCACATTTTAACCACAAAGTATGCATGAGCAACCTTCTGAAAGGTCAGGTGTACATCAAGGTCTACATCTGTACTGTGTTTACATTATAGTATGTAGGGATGCGCCGATCCGATACTCAGGATCGTTATCAGCTCCGATACTGCCATCTTTGCCGGATCGGGTATATTTACACCACTTTAATCAAACCACTCTTCTTTAAAACATTACGATGTGATTTTTTCCACATGTATTTTGTTACTCTTATTGAGCTATTTTGTCCGCATAAAAGATTCACTGCCAATCGTACGTGCTCACATCATTCTCTTTCTGTGAAAGCTGTATACTGCATTCACCAGTTTTCACTCTACAGCTATTGGCCAGAGCACTGAAATTATTTCTCACTTAAACTACAATCAAATGGATTTTCCCACACATTTTGCATTAGTCCTCTGCATGGCATTTTATTATTTTCTGAGCAGCTTCAGAAGTGCATGCACACAGCCTAGAACACATGACACGCACACACAGTCACGAGAGAGGCGCGATCGAACTCTGTGTGTGTTTGTGTGTGAACAATGGAAACTCCATTTTGTTCATACAGGAAAATATTCAGACTAATGTCTTGTGGGAGCAACAGAATACATGTAACAGCATTATGTAATCAGGAAACAAAAATCCAGTAACTGTATATTATTACAGTGAGTTACATCAAAAAAAGTAATCAGATTGTAGTTACTTTTTGAAAAAGTATAAAGTACTTAAAGCCAATTAATATAAAGTGGGACCCTTTTTTATGAAATAATTTGTAACTGTATCGGAATACATTTTTTAAAGTAACCCTCCCAAGCCTGGTCTTGTGTGGACGTCGTGAAATTAGAAAATAGAGATCGTTCATTTAGTTCTTTAGCCTATATACATGTTTTTATATCCACATATTTTGTTCTAATGTCACAAATAATAATCTTAGGGTTTACTATAGCCTACATTTCACTCAAATATTTTTGTACTTTCGAGCAATAAACTGAAAGTAATGTGAATATTGCCATTCAGGGCTGGACTGGGACAAAAAATCAGCCCTGGACACTTCATCCAGACCGGCCCACTATGCAAACACACACACACGTGCATTAATCTATACGTGCATTAATCTGCATGTAAAATTACTGATTAGATTTTATTTACTATCAAAACCAAGAAAAAACTATTAAAATAATAAACAAAGGGAATGGAAATGATTTTATAAGGCTTTATTGTAAATAACTGGTCTGAATTTATGTGCCACTTAATATTTTAATAGAATATTCTTAGGCTATACTACATATATTTCATGAAGTGCAACATCACGGTGAGGACCTACAGAAATATATATTCTGTAGCTCCTGGCAGTGATGTTTCACCTCATGAAATATAGTTTATATAATATAGCATAAGAATATTCTGTTACAATATTATGTTCACATTTATGACACAGACAGTAGATAATATTATGTTCACATTTATGACACAGACAGTATAGGCTTCTGCCAGGCACTTTCAGGGAGACAAATTTAAAAAATATGTATTTATGTGCATATTTATATGCAAAATACTCCTTTTTTCACATCAACTATGTGCTATGGTCATTAACACTAGAACTACCGGAATTCCATAACTACTACAACGACCATAGCGGTCATTCTGACCGTTCAAACTTTAACGTTCATTTGGCTGTACTGAACGTCATTTTCGTCATGTCATATCTGCATTTGAACCTTTCTCTTTAAGTTTTCCAGTGACACTTATAATTCCTGTTGTCATGTTATAATGCCATCGCCCTTAAAACAAGCAAAATATTATATCATATTATAAAGCCAATACAAAAATATTTCCCGACAGGTGCTGCCGAGGAAAGTTTTGCGTCAAAAATATTTTTTCACCGCACTCTCCACGTGAATAGACATGCAAAAAATCTAGGAAACGTCAAAGCTTCATACAGTAGCCTACAGCCCTGTTATACAAATACAATCTATGTGAAATCTAAAAATAAATAGATATACAATGTTAAGATAGATGATAATAAAGATGTGGGCTCATTTGAACGGTGGAAACCCCCCTATTCATTCACTGACGTTACGCACACACACATAGGAAAACACCGCTTCGCGTGCAGCTTCAGTCCCTCACACTACTTTGTGACATTTGGCACATGACTCCTTGATTTAATTTTTGCAGTTTCTCCTTCCTTGGCACTGCCTTCATCGTCTTCGTCCCGGACCGCCTACCCGACTCTCGCACCAGTTGAGTGGCTTTTGATTTCATGTTGTCGGAGCGAAATTCGCTTGCCAGTTGCGTGATGGACGCGAAACTTGCTCATTTGTGCACTTCTACAATATGTGCGTGTTGATCGCGGGAAATATAGCGGACTTATGATATTTATAATGCGTGCGGTCAAAATGACCGCCATGGCCATTCTAGGTAGAAATAGGACGCAACTGTTTTGTGTTTTGTGATTGTAATAAAATAACAGTGCCAGAATAAAATATACACATATTTAGGAAAAGTCAGAGTCCTACAGCCACATTGATTTTATTTTAACAAATAAGTTATTACACTGTAAATTTTAAAAACGGTCAAAATGACCGCCTTGGGAGTTCTGGTGTTAAATGGCTATCCTTTTCACTTAAGTCCAGCAAATAATTCATTTATTTTAACACATTTGGTGGCATCTGCCTCAAGTTATTGTCGTTGTTATGAAATACAGTCGTATGTTTGCATAGAATTCATTTTGAACACTATAATATTACATGCTTTCAAAATCTGAGGTAAATTATCCGTTATGGCTTGTGGCACAGTGACCTATTTTTAACTAAAAATAAATAATGTGTACTCATAACCAGTGTAATTTCTTCATTCTGTCAGCCGCGACATCGCAGAAATAGGAACCGTTTCTAAATTAGAAAAAACTTCGCATGTCGCCGTCGCGTCTGGTTAGGACAAAAACTCTGATTTACATGGAAAAGATACCTTTTATCGCGTGTCGCGGCGTCGTGTGTAGTTAGGACATATTGTACTGTAAACGGTAGTCGATACGCGTTCTTCTGATCATTAAAAAGAATGAGGTTATATTGACAGATGAATAGGCTACGCTCAGTTTATCAAATACGCTCAGTTTATTAAATGTCTCTTGCAAACTATGAAGAGACAATGATGAATCAATACACACTGACATGGCGATGCTGGACTGATTCTTTATTTACACCATCATACAGTAATTTTGTCGGTTGTTTATTACAGATATTAGCATGCATTTTATTGATCATCAGCTAATTTCATCAATAGACATCAATAAGAGAGAGTGGCAACAGCCATTGTAAGAGTCAAGAGATCATTTCTTTCTTTACTTGAAGATGATTGTGTAGATGATTAAGCGTCTCTGACTTACTTTCACTTTTATTTGCGATGTTTGCACGTTGGTTTAACGCTCAGCTGCTGCTTATCTGCGGTGGTGATGCGTGTCGCAGTAGCGCCGACATGTCTGACTATAACAGCCTGTAAACGCTCTCACTCGTTTATTTTTTAGCATTTTTGGGAGGAGTAAAATATACATGTGTGATATCAACAACCAGATTGCGTTTACACGTAAAGATCCGAACACAATGCGAGCCAGACTACCTCCAGATGGTCAGGCAAATCGATCACAATCCGATCACAACGTAATACCTTGCATTGATATTTCTTTTTTATTATCCGGATAACTTATCTGGATACAGATCGCATTTTAATACCAGGTGTAGGGGTCTCAGAGACGAGACCGGCGAGAGACCTGCGGAATGCCTCCACAGGGCGGGGAGATACTATACTGCCTATGGGAGCGGCCGCTTCTCCGCTCTTGATTCCGATTGGCCAGTGTCAGACAGTCAGACCTGTCAGTCTCGCAGCTGGACCAAGTTTATGGACCAAGTTAATTTAATTAATAAACTAATTATATAAAACTATTGTCAATGCACTACAATTTAACTGGTTATATTATGCATTCACTTATAAAAATTAAAATAAAAACTTATTTAAAACATACCAGGCTTAAGAAATGTATTAAGAAATTACACAGCAGAAAAAAAACACACAGCACTGAAATGGTTAAGTTAAGCCCCTCCCCCTACTAACACACACACAGAGAGAGACAGAGATGTAGGCTCAAAGGGAGCATGACCAGATTCAAACAAACATATCTTACTTTCTGTGGGTCCTAGTTAAAGAGTGTCAATTAGAAAGTTGTCCGGCTCGAGGAGTACAATATACATACTGATTTTTGTAACTGTAGATAAAACTAACAACCCAACTTTTGTCAAAAGGTGGCGCTACTGAGCCCTCACCACGCCCGTTTCTGAAACTTTGCACATGTCTACTGGCTAATAAATGTGATGTGTCTGAGGAGTTTCATGCAATTTGAAGCATGCTAAGGGTCTCAAAAGCATCCTAAAAGAATGGTAAAGTTTGATGCGTCACCACGGCAACAGTTTCAAAGATATTAAGAATCCATTCACAGGTCTACATCTGCCGTATGTTTACATTATACAGATGAAGTTTGAAGCAAATCGGGTTAAAATAAGAGGGTGATTTCAAAGCATTTTGAAAGTGACACACTTCCTGCTGCCAGTTGGTGGCGCTATAACTTTGACACACAATAGTCACATCCATGTGATCGTCCTCTTACGGCGAACACACTCCTGAAGTTTCATCAAGATCAGTTAATGTATGCTGAAGTTAGGACACACTTCCTGTTTCACGTTTCTCACCATAAATTTGTTTCCTCGCCACAGCCAAACCGTTCGAGATATCAAAAATCCCCTCGCAATTTTTGATCGTCTATGTCTTGACTTCAGGCTGACCGAGTTTCGTTCCATGCGGATGAATGCTCTAGGAGGAGTACATTAAATTCCATTGCAAGCATTTAAAAAAAAAACGTAAATATATGACTTCCTGTTGGGCTGGGGTAAAAAGTAAAAGTGCGATGAATATATGAAACGATGAGATCGACATGTGTACCGAGTTTCATATTATTACATGCAAGCGTGTTTGATTTATGGACAAAGTGTTCAGACCCTGTTCCAGGGGGCGCTGACGAGCCGCCCTGCCACGCCCGGGTACCAGCTTCAGCCCGGCTCTGATGGCCGCGGGTTCTGACCCGTGTGCAAAGTTTCAAGAGTTTTTGAGCATGTTAAGGGCCCCGAAAGTGCCCGGATAGTCGTTAGAAAAAAAAAAAAAAAAAAAAAAAAAAAAAAATAATAATCCTAAGGAAAACAATAGGGCCTTCGCCCTTTCAGGGCTTGGGCCCTAATAAATAAAAACGCTTGCGTGTTTCTGCAGTTTCTCCTGGCTTTGCGATGGTCAGTAAAGATGTTTAGAACACATCTAAACCCGGCCCCAGCCCCCGACATAAGCATGATGAAGTAAAAGAAAGGTTCTAGTCCAGCAAAGAGTTGGTGCCGCTTTGGAACCAGTTTTCTCAGCCGCGAACCAGTTCTTTGGCTGTCGAAACACAAAGAACTGGTTCGCGTGCAGGCACCGGCTCCGAACCGGCTCTCAAAATGCTTTGGTGGAAAAGGGGCTAATGAAGTTGAATGAGGAGTCAGCGGAGGATGAAGGGCTAGGGACCTGGGTGGAACCAGGGAGCCATCTTTGCCAGATGGAACCAAGAGATGAGGAAGGGCCAGGGAACTGGGTGGAATGAGGTATTCATAAACGCCAGATGGAACAAGCAGAAGAAGTAAGATACAAGGGACTGGATGGAAGTAGGGAGATAGTTATGCTGGCCGGAGCCAGGAAATCCACAAGGCCAGATGGAAATCCACTAACAAGTGGAAGATGAGGAGAAACAACTTTCAGGCCTAAGAAGATTAATGTAGTGTCTGGTTCAAGCAGGGCCTTAGGGATGGGAAATAGAACTGGCTCCTGGGTTGATAGTGTGGTAGCGTTGGCTTTGGGATGGCTTGAGTGGTTGGTGCTGGCTCTGAGAAGGACAAAGTGGCTGGCGCTAGCTCTGGGACAGATTAGTGCCTTGGTTGAGGATCCATGGCAGGATGCCGGTGCGATCAAAATGTTGTTAGCAGTCGCAGTGAGTTAGCACACCACAACATTAAATGGCAAACGTAATGAAAGCTGAATAAAACTGGGCTACTCATTATTTTGTGCTTAAAGGACCATTTATCCGTTTGGCCCAATGCTGTGCAAGCTGATCTTGATCAAGTGTAAATGTTACTACACAGCGAATGCTAAAAGATCCAGTAAAGAAAGCATTTGAATTTGTCACTGAAGTAATAATATCGCTATTAACCGTAGATCTTTATTAGATCAAACAGCGCTGACGTGGAAACCAGGAGAAACATGTTGCCATGAATGAACTAGGCTTTACGTTCACCATGGATTTAATGTAGTGACACTAGCTGTAACCATGGACGTTTACACTTCTTTTTCCAGCACGTCAAAATCAACACATTCTCATCCCAAGACATCATCTAACTGATGCTTTTGACCATACGTCAACATCCGATGTTTAGGGCACCCTTTAACGTCAGTTAGATGACGCTATCCTAGGGCGTCATCTAACTGACGCTTTACATTTAGCGTCAGTTAGATGACGCGGGTAGGTTTAGGTCTGGGGTAGGGTTAGATAGCGTCATCTGACTGACGTTAAATGGTGCCCTAAAACATTGGATGTTGATGTATGGTCAGTTAGAGGACGTCTTGGGATGAGAACGGGCTGTCAAAACTCAAAAATTATCATATTTAAATGTTATTTTTAATGTGATGACCAAAACATTATTTGTACATCCTTCAAAGATTATAAAAAACTAATTATTAAACTAAAAGTTGCAAGATGTAGGAAAAAGCACTTATTTAAAAATAAAAAATAAAATAAATTACCATTATAACTAGTAGGTGGCGGCCATTTCCATTCCCAAATATGTATTTTTTAATCGTTTTACTCTTGAATTATTATTTCAACATTATCAATAAAAATGCTGCCCTCAAACGTTGATGTGGAGCATTTTTCAGTAATAAAGTCAAAATGGGTGGAAATATGACTAATATGGTGCAGGTTGATTTAAAGGGGACATATCATGCAAAATCCACCTTTTTAGCCCTTAAATGCATTTTGTTGTATATTTGGAGTGTTTATAAGTACAGAAAAGATGAAATTATTCTCTTCAGGTGCTTCGTTTATATCTTTATATTCTGTTTTGGTCATATTTTTCAATCTGTTCGGATTTTCCTGTTGTCTATTACGTTTTTTGAACTATCACGTCACAGTATTTGCAGCGGAACTGACAAATAAGGACATTGACTACCGGTCCAACACTTCGAGCAATCCGCCATTATTATTTCTCGCTCCGATTTTGTAGTCCAAGCTCAATGATGCAGAAGTTACGGGAGGGCTAGTCAACATGTTCGGTTGTTGGATGTAGTGACCTGAAGCACTTCAAGGATCCCCAATCCAACAACCTCCGCCAGTATACAGAAGGGTTTGCCGATCGACTTCGTCTGAATGAGGGGTAAATTCCTTCTATCATTAGCTGCTGTGTTTTCTGACACGTTCTAAACGCAAGTGATCATATTATTATCAATACAGATTTTTAGTGGTAAGATCAGACCGCAGTCATTTATCTTGTCAGAGTGCTTGTTTTAACAAGAGAAATAGTCGACTTTCACTAATAACACAACATAGTTAACTTACATACCACTGCATCCATATGAAGACGTTGTTCTGCAGGTTTGTCGTCGTCTTTTTCAACTCGCTCGCTCTGGCTTGAATATGTAACGCTTGATGGACAAGTCTTCCGTTGTTGACATTTTGTTAACGTGTGAATAAAAATGTTCTTTGAAGCTATAGTAATCGTATATCTCTTATCAAACTACAATAATGGCTGAACGCGGGGAGTTGAACCGACCGTGAACTCATCGACCTGGAGAGCGGGCGGGGAAAGACGCAACTCCTTTTTATTTAAAGGGGACGCTTCGAAATGGGTTGCTCACAGAAGCACATCAGAAAAGGGGTAGAAAAGGGGCCTGTTGAGCTATAATAATGAGGAATTCAGACCCAAGCATTGCAGTTATGCTTTACATAGACCACAAATGTATGATTTATAAGTAAAAATGAATGATTTAAAAGCATGATATGTACCCTTTAAGGTGTGCCCTTAAATGTTCTGATTGTGTGCCTAAAAATCACTTTCTCTGGCATTTCTTTATTTTTGCTGTATCGAAAAAACAAACAAACAAACTGTAAAATGTTATTTCATTAGTTAAAAAAACATTCTAAGTAAAATTCTCAGAGGAAAAGATCCACATGTCATGCATTTGTCAGGTGCAGTTTCTCTTGTGTTTAGGTTTGTATCATGTTAATGTTTGTGTTCATGACCCCTGTTTGCTCCAGAGGCAAAGGGTCAGAATATCTCATTCATTATTCACACGTGCACTCTGACCTCTAGGGATCAGGGCACACACTGTCCTGCTTTATAGCTACATTCTCAGTTGCAGGCCTTGTGTGGTCACCTTCCTCTAATTTTATTGGCTTCATCATTCATTTTGTAATTTTGAGGCATCAAAGGCCTAAGGGGTGAATTATCAACAGTTGCTCCACTTCAGAGCATTATATATATATATATATATATATATATATATATATATATATATATATATATATATGTCAACATGATGACATTATCGGATCCTAACCTACCCCGCCACCTAACTGACGTTAAAGGTAAACCGTCAGTTGTATGACGGATCGTCATGTAACTGATGTTAAAGGGTACCCTAAAACGGCGGATGTTGACGTATGGTCAAAAGACTGTGTTATTTGTACAGTATACAAATAAGTATGTCCATGGAATGTCTCCATAAAACATGGAACCCAACATACAGTACTGTGTGTGTTGTCTATGATCCTAAACCCCAGCAAAACTCTGTGATAAAATGGCTGCGTAAACCAGGCCTGTGTTTGTAATTTGACTGGATTTTCTTTGTTCAAGCCCTTGAGTACTGAAATGTGAAGGATAAAACAAAACCATGTGTGTTCTCTGTAAAAGAGCATTTGAAGGTGATATTAGCTGTGTGAGTATATGAATCGGTTCACGCAGTGCTGTCCTGTGTTAAACTGTGATGAGATGTGCAGGTACGGGTGAAGGGGGATGGGTGCCGGAGTATTGATCTCTTCTGGGATCTTTCTGTCTCTCTCCTTCTCTCCCTCTCGGTTGCCATGACGAATCTCCGGCCAGAAAATTCATAACAGCAGGGTGGAGAGATGCTGTCCTCACAAATGATTAGGCCTGCAGGTGGAAAAAGACACAGAGAGACTTATATACAAATATATATATATATATATATTAGTGGTGTTTGCGAAGATAAGCATCTTGTTCAGACTTAGATGATGGATAAAAAATAAACAAATAAAAGAGTCTTAAGTACGGCATGCAACTTCTGCATTTTGCGTAGGAGAGGTGTAATATTACTTTTGTTAAGTATTACTTAAAAAACTTGCTTGGTGAGCAAAAATAAAACGGATGAAAAAAATTGAAGAATGGACCCAAGCCATGTCTATAGAGACCAATATATAATGTTGGGGCTTGGGCTCTTTTGGCTTGGCTCTGAAGGCATCCAACACCCTACCACTGACACTGACTAAAAACCATTCCAAACATCTCAGCAACTTTGTTTTGGCAATATTCTAGCAGCGTGTCATTGATTTATGTACACTTCTAAAAATATACAAATCTATGTCTGTTATGTTTTTTGAATAGATCAGATTGAACACACACTGAACATCTCTAACTATACAACCCTTTTTGGACATGATACCACTACCATCACATAACCATGTGTTTTGGTTGTAACATGGTAGTGTCTGTGTCGTGATATTTTTTTCAATTCAATATAATTATTATCAAGTGTAGCGTCCGTTCTGGCAGGTCACATTAGTCAAGCTCACATAGCTGACTCTCGGCTGATCCACGTCTACATATCCTTCAGTATTATCATTCTCAGGAGCTAATTACCCTAGCTAATTACTCTTCCAGAACGGAACCATGACGTCAATCCAAAGCCTGTATGCTAACTGTGAATCGTATTTGACGATAGTGCAGCAAACAAATTTAGGAACGTTCTGGGAACGTGAGTTTTTGGTTCCCAGAACGTTCCTACAACTTTCCCTTAAGGAACGGTCTCCTTACGTTATAAAAATGGAACCTAAATATAACCTACATGGAACATTTCTATAATGTTCTTGTTTGGTTCCCAAAAAAATAACCTCATGGGACCATTCAGGTGTGCGTTTCCCGAAAGCATCGTTAGCCAACTATGGTCACAAGTTCCGTCGTTATCTGCATAGTTTAACGAGTCGGTGTTTACCGAAACCATCGTTCCAGCGAACATTCGGAAACAGCATCGCAAAGTTGGGTGGTTTGAACGACAGCTCTCGACCTGTGGTTAGAGGCATCGTTTGTATATTGCATGACATTTGGAGGTAATAAATCCTCATCTTGAGCAAAATAAGCAAGCTGACATTCAGTACAACCGGTGCGTTTTATTTAGAATAAATACAAATGTAATTTACGTCTTTTAGTTTTTCAAAAGATTTGAGGTAACATGTTCGAAGAGTGCGAACGACCTCTACTATGTAAGAACGAGCCAAATATTGAGTTTGGTAATAAAGCAGAACAACTGAGAACAATTATAAATAGTCCTCAAAACATGTCTGTAATTTATATAAAACAAATCTAGCGTTAATTGGTTCTCTAACAGTTTCATTAAAAGTAGTTATTACTCCACCACGTGCGAAACCAACGTGGTTGAACGACACTTTGCAACAGTGGGTTTCGGGAAACAGTCGTGAGTAGCTAGTTGATTTTTCCAACGATGCATCGTACTAGGTAGTGAAACAGTGAACTATGTCGTTGTAGGGGAAACGCACCCCAGGAACGCTAGGGGAACGTTCTGTGTTTCGGGGTTTTGCCTGAAAAGCAAACTTTTGAAAACTGGTTTCAAACTGCAAGTTTTTGAAAACGGTATCTGTGTAAACAACAAAAACGTGAATCTCTGAAGACAATGATGTCATGCACATGCGTATTACGTGTTCAGTAGTGTTTCATCGCCATATAATGATCTGGCAGCAAAATACAGATCCGGATCCGAGTGAATGGGAATCATTTTGACAATAGTCGTTTGTACACTGAAAACTCACAAGAACTCCCCGTTTTTAGCATATCGTTGTCGTGTAAACATACACTTAGTTTTTGTATTTTTTTCATAATCATATTTTTTTTAGAATTTGGGACATGACCGTTCCATAGACAATTTTGAAAAATAAAAAAAAGAGCTTGATTGAATGAATAAAGTTTTTTTTTTTTTTTTTTTTTTTTGGGGGGGGGGGGGGGGGGGGGTGGGGGGGGGGGGGGGGGTCAGATGAGGCTGTAATAATTCCTTAAGGTAATAACTGACTAATAAAATGAACTTTAAACTTCTACAACTTCTAAAACTAACTTTTTTAGAGTATGGTATAATCATCAAATTTATATTTTGAAAAACAATAATAACAATTATTAATTTGCAATAATAATTTCAAAACTCAAGCAGCACCAACAACTGCCTAAACAGTTGCTATTACACGTACACATCAGATCAATAGATACACATCTGCAAAGTGTTCTCACATCCTGCCGAGGAAATGCTTTGAAGTAGAAGATGTTTTCTCTGTTGCTCAGTGGGGGAGAAAATATCTGCAACATCATGATTCATTGGCAAACATGCAGCTACATACTGAATAAGTGTTTAGCCAACTTTAATGGATATATTTCCTCATTTAGAGGATGGATGACTGTGGGGAAAGGCTGCATATTTTGGTTAGCTGTAATAAATGTGTTATTGATAATATCGACCATGAGCATGATCTGCTTGGCCTGTCTTGCTTATCCATATTTACTGGCTTGTTTTGAATCAACAGTAATCCTCTATTGTATATTTGGCAAAGGAACAGATCTGAAATGGTTTGGGAGGGGTAGTGCTTGACAGGTGGTTGTAGGAATGGTATCGTTATAACTTGTAATGTGATTGTTTATATCCTTGCAGGGTATCTTTGATTGATCCATTCGATGTTTTCTCAATGTTTCCTCGTACATGTTGTTGAAGAAAAGGTCTTTGCAATTAAAGTTTTAGTTGTTTTTCTGTTTTTTGTACGATCTCTGGAGGAGGTTGTTTTCTGTGTTTCTGCCACAGTGTTGTTTCTTGATGTTTTCTGTTACTGGAGTTTTTGTGTGAATACTTTATTATATCATAAACAAGAGTTCAGGATTAAGGTCATGTTCGGTAAAAAACAAAACAAAAAAACAAAAAACAAACAAAAAAAAAAACTTAAAAAAGACTTGTAAAGCTTAACATTTAATAACATTGGCCTTAAAGTTTATCTTGAACAATATATATTTTTATAACATCAACATCAAAGTATATCAAACAAATGTAAATATTTAATAGTAGAGTTGATTTTTTTAAAGCAGCCTGCCACAAAAATTCACAACAATCTACCTTTAGCTTCTTTTATTTAGGGTTAGGGTTAGGATTAAATTAAAATTTAATAAAATGCTTTCCATTTTATTAAATTTTACTTTCGATATTGACTAATTGTTAAAAACAAAGAAAAAGACAAATACATAAATTAAATAAATTAAATACATACATACATGCAGGAAGGGCTATGCATGGTAACTGGCCATATTATGTCACAGGACTATGTCTACCTCTCTCTCTCTCTCTGTGTGTGTGTGTGAGTGTAGACAGGAATTTAGGAGGAGTGAGAAGAACATAGAGTCAGAAAGAGAGTCAGAGCAAGGGCTGAGGTTTATATTTAGCAGCAAATATTTTATGTGGCTTTTCTGTCCATTGATCCTTCACAGCGAGTCGCTGGTTCGGTCAAGCATGACAGTATTTCAACACTGGCCTTCCGCCAGCAACCCGCAGGAAGTGTGTGTGTAACAGAAAGTAGGTTTGTGTGATTGTGTATGTGAAGGATGCACCCCTGACGGTGCAGGTGAGAGTCGTTTAAAGCCACACACTACAGAAACAGTACAATGACAAATAGTGCAGCAGTAAGGGTGAAGAGGAGGGGGTGGCAGTGGAAGACATGGAGAAACAGAGAGAGAAAGAGAGAGAGATTTAATTAGATTCCTCAATCAGTGGGACTCAGTTTTTGCCCTCTTTTCTCGATTTTATTCATTTTTATTTTATCATATTTAATTATTTGCTAAAATAATTCATATTTTGGTTTTATTTATTTATTTATTTTTATAACAGTCATAGTAAATACTATAATCTGAGAAAGATTTTATGGCGGGGGTCGAACTGAACCTAATCAATACAATTCACCAAAAATCACACTATGAAAAATCAGGTAAAACAGCAAACTTTTAATATTAATCCTTATCACACTTTACATGTGTGTATACATATATACACACAATAGCAATAAGCAATGATAATAACCAGAACACATGATTTGTAAAAGTGCCATTTAAACCATTAAAACCATTAAAAAAAAATAAATGAACTGCATGTATTATAACCAAAAAACAACAAAACAAAATTACATTTAACTGAAGAAGTTTGAAAAAGCGCTTTGGTGTACTTTCTTAAATCTTAATCTAAAACTAATGCAATGTATTCCTCTATACAGTGTAAATTGCATCTCTTTGGATACAATTGTCTACCAAATAAATGTCAAAATAGGTTTACTAGTTTTGAAACCAGAATACTCCATTAACTGACTCAAAACAGAGTCCATTATACATAAGCAATTTTAAATATGTTTACCAGAAGAAGTAGATATATACAGTACTTACATGTGTGTGTGTACAGTATATGTATTATACAATTATATAATTATACACATTAATCGTTTCCCAGCCCTAATATACTGTGTGTATATATATATATATATATATATATATATATATATATATATATATATATATATATATATTAGGGCTGGAAAACGATTAATCACGATTAATCGCATCCAAAATAAAAGTTTGTGTTTACAAAATTAATATTATACATAAATATAGATATTTGATATATTAATAAAAGATTTGTCTTAAATATATACATGCATATGTGTGTATTTATATATACAAAATAATTATACACACTACACACACATATATTATGTAAACAAAAACTTTTATTTTGGATGCGATTAATCACGATTAACCGTTTCCCAGCCCTAATATATATATATATATATATATATATATATATATACTGTACATAAAAAGGAGGCTTTGATCTCAGCTGTAACTGTGTCCTCTCTTATATGAGTCAAACAGTCCTGGCCGATTTGATTGACTTCCTGGCCTGGTATCACAATTCTGAGCACATATTTCATATTTCTCAGTGGAGCTAATCTCAAATCACTGGAGCTCAAACCACATCAAGGCATTACAGGCTTTCTAAAGCACCTCACCTCTATGGGGCGGCTCCTCAGGGACCCTGGGGGCCCTCCTCCTCCCTTTCTCTCTCTCTGCTCTCCAGATATGCTCAGTGCTAAAGTGAGTCTTAACTAGATTGTTTTGAAGCGTTTCTATAAATGGGCAGTCAGCAGAGGGTGGCTGTTCCTCAGGGATGGACTTTATTGTCTTTCAGATTTAGTGTGTTTTAAACAAACCGTGACTCTGGCGTTCTGCTGATTTAAAGGAATAGCTCACCCAGAAATTAAAATTCTGCTTTCATTTGCTGATCCTTATGTCATTCCATGTATGACTTTCATTTCAAAAGGAAATATTTTGAAGAATCACACAGCTATTTCCCAAAACAATTCATAATATAAGGGTCTACAGAGGGTAAAAACACCTTGAAAGAAGCGAATATAAATTGTGCACTATATTTCAAGTCTTACAGTAACTATTTTCCAACCATTGATGAGATTTTCGGCAAACCCCGTTTTCGTTGTTACACGGTGAGGGGTGTTGTTAGAGATCTTCTGATTGAGTACATCACATTTGGATCCAAAAACAAGTGAAGAAGAATATCTGCGTAAATCAGAAGGAGCAGATGTAAGTTGTTCACACACAAATGTGATCACCAAACATTCAACAGCATATAAGCCAAAACTGCCTAAATCATTTTACGGCCGTAAGATTTTGAATGCAACCTGGCCGCAACATTGAGTGGTGGGATATTTTGCTAATAAAATAATTGTGCCAGAAGAATAGCGTGAGAATTATTAGGTCTTCTCTTAGGGGCTGTTTACACAACACCGTTTTCGACTAAAAACAAAACTGTTTGCGTTTTTGGCCGTTTGTTGAAACGACAACAGCTTTTTTGTCCCCTGAAAACGGGTTTCAAAGTGCAAGTTTTTGAAAACAGTCTCCATGTAAACACCAAAAAACGCGAATCTCTGTACGATGATGCGCATTACATGTTCAGTCTATAGTATTTCATCTAATGGTCTGGCAGCAGAACACAGGGTTTTTAATCGTTTTCGCGGATCTGTGTGAATGGGGATTGTTTTGATAATGGCGTCGTCTGTACGCGGAAACCTCAATGGAAAAACTTTTCCATTTTAAGCATATCATTGAACTTTTAGTATGTTTACGTATGCGCTGTAAGTTTTTTTTTAAGCATTTTCAGATGTTTCAATTTGGATGATCAACTTTTGTAACACAGTCTCATCCCAATTCGTCATATAACTGACGTTTTGGGACGTCTTTTGACCATTCGTCAATATACGACTTTTTAGGGCCCCCTTAAACGTCGGTAGATGACGATCCCGGGTCGTCATACAACTGACGCTTTACCTTTAACGTCAGTTAGGTGACGAGTTGGGTTTAGGGTTAGGTTTAGGTCTGGGGTAGAGTTAGGATCCCATAACGTCATCTACCGACGTTTAAGGGGGCCCTAAAAAGGCGTATATTGACGAATGGTCAAAAGACGTCCCAAAACGTCAGTTATATGACGAATTTGGATGAGACTGCGCTGACTTTTGGAAAATGCTTAAAAACGTTAGTGTGCACAGGGATCATTTTGAAATGAAAATGCCGTTTTTAAATGTGTCCAGATTAATATAGACGTAGCCTCAATCTATGCGGCTCTGTTTTCTCAGCTTTTTGTTCGAAATGTTGCTTTTTTATTAAACTTACCGTGTTGATAAATAAATAAATAAATAAAATAAATATAAAGTTTTGTGATTATGGTTTAAAATGCTGGTGCTGCTTGGCAACTTTTTTTTAGTAAATGCTGGCAGGGAAATAGTTCAAATGTCATACAGTAGCTGAATGAGAGGAACAGATAAACATATAAGTACAAGAAGATGGTTCTTTTTCGTGTTTTTTAGTGAATAAATGTAAATTAACCCTAAATGCATTTATTTATGAATAAAATACAATTCGTATTTTTTTTTTCTGAGTATGTATGTAGCATGGTTGCAGATGGTTTTATACGCTAGAGATATTCTACTTCTTACCGGTCAGTCTCTTAGAGGTTAGCGTAAGAGATGTGTTTGTCTGCCGGGTGTTATGAAAACCCCGTGCCCTCTGGCTCAGTCGGAGAATCAAAGCAGCGGCTGGGGTCCTGGCTCGCTTCAAAGCCCAGAAACCAAGCTCTAGAGTGAGTGTGAAATCTTGGAGAGTCTTCAAACCTGTGCTGGGACTCTTAGGGTTTGCTGACCTCTCATAGCAGATCCTCAGCCTGCTGTTTACTGCCTCCTGTATCCAATTCAGCCCCATGCAACTTTAATGAGTAGTTTTAACCTGACATATAAGCCCAGAATGGAGAGGGCCTCTCTGTCCATCATTTTCTGATGTAGTGTGGATATAGCTGGAAGGATGATTTTTTTTCTGTCTTTCCCAGTTATGGCACACTCAGGGAAACACAAAATCACTGGTAGCATACAGCTAATTCACATGTGAAACACATTAAACGGGACACACTACCAATAGGCTAGTCATATTGTGACAATGAAATTCCTATGCCCTTCGTGTCTGTGTATTGAAACCAAAGGTTTCTCCCTGAATGTAATTGAGTTCCTAATTTGAATACAAATAATCTTAATGGTGATGCCTAAAGCAATTGAGTGCTTCAGTTTTTGATGCAATGCAATGGGTTGACGTACTGTATTTTCCATGGAGGGAAATTCAGATCTGAACATGGCATGCATTGTATCCTTATCCTATCCCATCCTCTGTCATCAATTCATTGTCTTTAGTTTTCAATATACTCAAAATCTATCGGTAGGATTGTTGGTTTCTGTTTCCTGTTTTATTTTGGTAGTCTGATTTTCTGTCTTGTTTTCTTTCTGTATTTAAGTTTTCCCGCCCTGGGGTGCGTTTCCCGAAATCATCGTTAGCCAACTGTGGTCGCTGTTCCGTCGTTATCTGCATAGTTTAAGCCCCGTGTTTGTATAGCCCCGTGTTTCCCGAAACAATCGTTCCAACAAACATTCGCAAACAGCATCGCAAAATTAGGTCGTTTGAACGTCAGCTCTCGACCTGTGGTTAGAGGCATTGTTTCTATATTGCATGACATTAGGAGGTAATAAATCCTTATCTTGAGCAAAAGATTTGAAGTAACGTGTTTGAAGAGTGCGCATGTGTGAACATGCTCTACTATGTAAGAACGAGCCAAATATTGAGTCTGGTAATAAAGCAAAAGAAATTGTCCTCAGATGACATGTCTGTAATTTATATAAAACAAATCTAGCGTTAATTGGATCTCAAACAATTTCATTAAAAGTAGGTATTACTCCACCACGTGCAAAACCAACGTGGTTGAACGATACTTTGCGACAGTGGATTTCGGGAAACAGTCGTGACAAGCTAGTTGATTTTTCCAGCGATGCATCGTACTATGGTAGTGAAGCAGCAAACTACGTCGTTGTACGGGAAACGCAACCCTGATTGTCTAATGTGTTTCCCCTGTTCCCTAGCCCTAGTGTCACCTGTTCCATGTTTTCTCATTTCCCTTTGTATTTATGCCCTGTCCACACTGAGACACGTTTAGCTTTATACGAAAAATTGTTTTGTCCTATTGGCGTTTCGTCCAGACGGATCCGGCGTTTTAGGACACTGAAACTGCTATTTTTTGAAACTGGGTGGAATATGAAAATGACACCCTTGACATTTTGTAATTTGTAGGGATGGGGATTTAAAGCAAAAATAATATTTGACGATCCATGGAAATTATTTGATTATTACGGCTATTCAAAAGACGCACCCCTGTAATGTTCCACTCCGACAATACATTTCTCTGTAGGTTATTGTAGACCTATACGTGTTATAGCCATTAAAGAAATGTATTTAGTTTAATATTTATGTTTAAAATGTTTTTTTTTTAATTATTATTTATTCTGCATGCATGAGTATAATAAGATGCGCAATATATCGTGAGACCTAATTTTTTATCACATTAAGTTTTGTTTTGTATAAAGCCTTTCTTTAAAGCGAATTTTGTTTTGTATAAATTGTATCTTATCTTAATTTTAATCAAAGTTTCATCAACCAGTTACCTGGATTTAATCAATAAGAAGCAAATATAGGCTATAGCTGACAATATAATCAGGAAATGGATGCGCCGGCGCTATATAACTTTGCTCTTGAACTTGAACTCTTGAGCATTGCTCTTGAACTGGAGCTCGTCTCATAAATGAGACGAAACTCAGAAATATACAGAAAGCTTGAAATGTCTACATCTAAACAACATCGAACACCAATTCAAAACGAAAAGAAACTGATAACTTTCTCTTATAGCCTAATCCGTATGAAGTGCATTAGACTTGGCTATGTCCACAGGCACGTTCACAATACTGCGAAGTGGCGAGTCAGCATTGTCAACTTCATCTTTTTCAGTCAAGAATGACACAGAAGACACTAGTTCATTAATAAACAATTAAAATGTCTATATTTGACACATTCGTTACTTTTGCCGGTTCTTTGGCAAGATTTCTGAGTCCGCTAACTAAGTTTGTACAAGGCAGTTTATGGTTGTTCAAAAAATTTATAACTGTGCCTAATGTATAGCCTAGTGTTTATTTTACTGTCTATATAGCAGCCTACAGCACACAAGGTTTTATGTGCATGATCTAAGTTTTCTTCTCGCATTTTTAGTGTATCTCTATGGCAGAATTACATCGCCACATACTCTGGGATGTATACTATGTATACCTTTACTTTGTTACCTTGTTGTTTGCTATAGTGGAACTATTTTTTCAGATACCTCACAACCGCGTATAAACTTCCGCTCGATGTTTGAGTCTGAAGCGTTAGCACACTCCCGACCACTTGATGGCGACAACTAGGACGCTGTATGGAACACGGTGTCTAGCACACCGTAAAAAAAGTCACAGACACAGTTGAATACATGGTCGAATATGGCAAGACGGAGAACCGAGCGAAAAGACTACAACCAAATGTAAACAGACCCCTTTCCGTTTCTGGTAGCTAGTGCAGTAATATCAACGAGCACTGAGTCTTCCAGCAGACATCAATGTGAGTTAAAAAAATGACAAATAAAACATGACAGACATGGTATTTCGCTACGCTACTTGTTTTTAATCATCAATGAACACCACCAACCACTCGGTGAGTTGCTTAGTTTTGAAAATGAACGTTAAGGTTGTTTTAAGGACATATTTGTGCATGCCCACAGACAGCCAGTCTAAAGCTGTCACAGGCGATTCTAAAAAAGTCAAAAAGTCGAGACAGGACCCATTGTCAAAATTTCAAAATCCACCACTCTATTTCATTCAAAACAAACAACAAAATAGACTCAAAACTTACTGACTTTGAGTAACTTTGCAACTACATTCTTATTCTAATAACCCATACCTAACAGTCAACTACAATCTATAAATACTCTAATTAGAGTTAGTAGACATGTAGTTGCAAAGTTACTTATAGTTAGTAGAATGTCCAAAGTTAGCTGTCAAAATAAAGTGCAATCTAGCTGTCTAACAAGAGAGCAGGAATCTAATAGAAGTCCTTTCCTCTGGTTTTGTGTCTCTGACGATGCACAACCACACCAACAGCTAATCAGATCTGCCATTTTTACTAAACAATTTGATGTCCTTTTTGTTCCACCTGGCAAAATGCCTGTACATTAGTAGGCAGAGAATTGGCCGAGTCCCAATAGTGATTTAAGAAGCAAAAGTTCAGCTTGTGTGTTTGCTGATGCCTTTCCAAGAGAAATTGCTTGATTTTCAACCGAATCCCTTGGGTTTCTGCCTGAGCAGCTAGTGGGCTGAGATGGATATGTGCAATTGGCTCATCTGCCCAAACCAAGAGGCAATTGTAATTGTTGGCAAATGAATGTGGCAGCATCTGCCCCATCCTGCCGTCATGATGATGGGATGTAACAAGTATGTAATGTAATGTGCCACTGTGACACCTGAGTACCAGTCCATCATATAGCCACACTTTTATAATCTTCTCTCTGTTTCCCTCACCATTCCATATGATCTACATACAAAGCTTTTGCAGTCTGTGTTCTTACACAGCTAACATAACAGTTGTCATTGATTTACACTCATGTTTATCTGTTCCATATTGTAATGTAGCTATTCCGTGTCACTTCTTGTTTCCTGTTCCTCTCATTCTGCTCCTGAGTGTTTCATTTATTCATTTAGCTGATGCTTTTATCCAAAGCGACTTACAATTGCTATATATTTCAAAGGTCGCACGCCTCTGGAGCAACTAGGGGTTAAGTGTCTTGCTCAGGGACACATTGGTGTCTCACAGTGGATTTGAACCCGGGTCACCCATGTTTCCTATATTTTCTGAATTTTGGAGTTGCTTTGTATTTTCTTGTATTTTTAAGGTGACCAGATTTCTGAAAAAGTGTAATTAAATATGGTGGACAAAACAATTCCACGCCATGTTCAGGCCATGTTATAAAGTACATACAGATGTTATGAATTTAATCTAAAATGTATAATATGTGACCTTGAAACCAATAATGTGTCTCTTTTGATGGTATATGATTATAGTGTCAATACATAATAAAACAAAAGATCTTTTTGTCATGATTTAAACAAATTGTTCACACATTAAAGGGTACCTATTTTGGGTTTTTGAAAATTGCCCTTCATGTAGTGTTTAACATAGATCTAAGTGAACGAAAACATCCTGCAAAGTTTTAAACATGAAAGTTCATCGTATACAAAGTTATTGTCTCTCAAAAACAAGAGTCGACTCGGAGTCGCTGATATGAATCGTTCGAAAAACGATGCTTTTCCTTCGTTATTTGAATAAGAAACGCCCACTTATTGCGCTCGGAGACGCTAGGGAAAACCGGAGCTCCAGGGGTGGCGGGCAAATCTGAAACTGGCCCAGGACGGGCCACCCTGCCTGGGCTGGCCAGGGAGGTCTGAGAGCATGGAGGTTTGGACCCACCGCACCTTTTTGGACTCTGTCGTTTTTCGAGATCTGGGCTTCGGAAAACAATCATGTCGACGAGACGCTGTGTTTTGAAGTGCGACGCAAAAGCGAACTTTTTTAACCTGCCAAGTGAGGAGTATTTGAAGACTAAGTGGCTGCAGTTCATATATACAAGTACTGCTATACCACACAAGTATAGCCCAAACCTTGTTCTGTGTTCGCGTCATTTTGAAGATGATTGCTTCACAAACCTAAACGCTATAAAGTATGGATTCGCGAGCCGGCTCTATCCTAACGAGCTGAGGATCTGAGGTGTGTTAAATGAGGGAGACATACACAATATGCAGAGCAGTGGGTCACGAGGACCGGAGTTGAGAACCCATTTAAGGTAATAGGAGTTCCGTTTTTTAATACCAATCACAACTGACTAGGTCATCTGACCAATCACCGCAGATTAGCGTCACGCAAAGGCGGGTTTTGGACAAAGGACTCGCTAAAACGATTCATATGGGAGTCGGTGGGCAATTCAGGTAAAAAATAAATGCATATTATAAGACAACAAAAGTGTTTTTTGTCATTGCATGCTTGTAAAATTGTTGTTGGGGACTCCCAGAACAATATTAGGAACATTTTAAATGACATAATAGGTACTCTTTAAACATATTTCAATAAAGACAATACAAATAATTATTAAATTATATATAAAGATGAATTTAATACCTACTGAACTGGGTCAAAATCACTTTAAATGGCATTTAATATACATTTAAACAATAATACATTTTAATTTATTAGCAGATAACATGCAGTAAAGTATGTAAAGACTTTGCATCCAGATTGCACTCAAATATGTTATTTTAGATTATATTATTTTTGTAATAAGAACTCTGTTTAAAATTATGCAAAAGTGTACATCTTTTTCAGAAGGCGAGACTTAGACTATAGCCGTATAGACTATTTTATGAGACTATTTATTTTGATTTTGCATGTATGTGATGTATCTGTATCAACCACTTTATGTTTCCTGACAATGTAAATACTACAAGCTATTGTGTCCCACTGCACACACACATACTGCCTTCTGTGCCAAATTTGTGGCTCAGTTGCTATGGCAACCTTGTAGTTCTCCCAGAAATGCTCATATTGATCCATGGACAAGCGTGAACGACCCAGCAAGTGTGAGAAAAAAAAAAAGGTGTGTGTGTATGGCGGTGCATGCCCATGTATGTGGAATGTCTTGCCTATTGTGTGTGTGTCACAATTTTGTGAAATAAGCTACTCTGCAACATCATATCAAACATACTCACCAGTGGGCTTTGTGTTGTCAGAATTGTATTTATTTTATTTAGTTACTTTTTGGCGTAACATGCACATTGACAAAATTTCATCAAATCATGAATTTGTCATGTGACTTCTCACACGGCCGATCACACACAGTCTTCAGAGAAGCAGAAGTGTGTTAGCTGCTTGTCATGTCGTATCTGTGGAGCTTGTTCTGACACCGCTGTCATCCGTTAGACCCCCATGTTCCTTTTACACACTCACCACCAGCTTCCACGGCATGAATAATTGAACACACACACACACACACACACACACACACACACACACACACACAGATGTGCCCATAAGGGCTTCTGGGTTTTTCAGTCCAGCAGAAGGTCCATGTCAAAACAGACTGTCTGATATCCAGGGTGACTTTAGCCTCACCAGACGTCAGTAACAGCACACACACACACACACACACACACACACACACATACACACACACAATAGTCATTGATATCTCTTGTTACACTTTTACATCTTTTTTTTATTTTTTATTTGTGAGCTCACATGAGAGAAACACATCCTAATTAGGCAAAATTATACCTGATAGTAACATTATTCTTGGACAATCTGATCATGTCAAGTGGACGGTGCTAAATACTATAAATACAAGTTCCCTTTCGCTGTCACTCTGAGTTCCGTCGGATGACGATGAATGGGTTTTGCTTAGAAAGCCTATCAGCTTTGATCAATATAAAATGACCCAATGGCAAAGAAATGCCATGGGTCTGCGTAATTTACCTAGCGTATCTCCGCCTTACCTTGTGAGTATAAAAGGAGGACGCCAGCAGAATACAGACAAGTTTTCGCTTCGGAGCCAAGAGTATCTCTTCACTCCACAGCCATTTCTGACTTCGGCGATCTGCAGTGAGTTCACATTGCCTGCTCGTCTATGCAGTTATCTGCTAGTAAATTTGATTCTCCTTGCTTGCTTCAACATCGCAGAGTTTTTTCTCCTCTCACAAAAGGGCTCACACGTGGAACGTCTTTTTAAAGATCGCTCGCCCGTGCATTTCTGGTCGCGGTCGACTCATTCTGATGGGCACATTCTCTGCTCTGCGTGCTTGGGCTTGATCACGCTAGAGCAGCGTTTGTGGATGACTCGCGTTCTCCCAGCGGGAACGTGACCATTGTGTCACTACGGTCAAGACTCAATGATCTCGTAAGAGAGAGAGTCCCCTCAATCACACTCTGATCTAACACTCTCCACGTAAGGTGCTACTTCGGTTGGAGGGTGGGAGTGTGGAACAAAAAATGCTAACTGTTTGTCCGTGGACCACGCCGCCCTCTTCATTCCCCGGGTCTATTTTCGGACGTCCCGCAAGTTTCCTTTGACGCTCCAGAATCGGATCTGTTGTCCATCGCAGCATCACAGGGCGGGCTAGAATCTTTAGGAAGTGAAGATATGACAGTGCTGCCACTTTCAAGTGTACATATGGCATTTGTCGAGTCAGATCCTGAGATGGTGGCTATGCTTTCCCGGGACGAGTGTTTTTTTGGGTGTGGCGGCTGACTCCTGTTGGCGTCCACTCCAATACCTTTTTTTCCGAGATGTGCATCAGGAGATCTCAATATCCTCGAATACCCAATGTCTTCCAGCGATCCCTCGTTGATCTCCTCCACCCTTTCTTCCCTCGACAGGGCACTGCCCATGGGTACACTGGAATCCCCCCGGTTGAACGCTCTGTTGCGATGCTACTGTGTCCTCATAGTGCTTCTTCTTGGCGTGATCCTAAGCACCCGTCCGACGCGTGGAGCTTTTCGCATATACTTGTGGCGAAATTCTATAGTGCTACAGGACAGGCAGCCACCTCTATGCATGCCATGGCCATTCTGCTGGCTCCTCAATGAGCTACGTGCCGCCACTGACCTTGCTCTCTGAGTGATGAAAGTGGCCGTACACTCCCTGGATCAGTGGATGCCCACCAGTCTGTAGCTGAACCTTTCAGATGTGCAGGATTTCAGGCGGACCCTTCTACTTGACACCCCCATATCCCAGGTCAGCCTCTTCGGCAGTGTGGTTGAGTGCTTTGACCAACAGTTCTCAACGGGCCACGAGCAGACTGAGGCTTATTCTGCCCCGGCGGCCCCGCTGTCCGCTCAGATCCCTCAGTCTGCCCACCGCTGAAGGCGCCCTCCTGAGCCCCGCCCCCCGCTATATGCCGGGTTTAAGCAGCACTTTTGAGATGACCCTGCTGGTACAGTCGTTGGAAGCCTGGCTATAGCTTCCCAACCTGTCCCGCTGGGTCGCCTGGACAATCAGGCTCTGGACAATCATTATGGTCGGTGGCAATGCCCCCATCATGAGAGCGGAGATTGCTACCCTTCTGGTCGCTACCCTTTTGCTACCCTTCTGATTGCTACCCTTCTGGCTGTCAGACCTTCACTCCGTGGACGAACCTCAGTTTCTACGGGCCGGAGTGCCACTGGAATGAGCTTCCCGGCATATTGTTGTAACGACAGATGCCTCTGCCACGGGCTGGGGTGTCATGTGGATTGGATGTGCCGTCGCGGGCTCCTGGACAGGACCCCAGGACCTATGGCATGTCAGTTGCCTCGAGTTGCTGACTGTGCGCCACTTCCGAGCCGTGCTCTAGAGCCAGCATGTACTAGTCCGATCAGACAATACCGCAACTGTATCGTAATCAACCGTCAAGGTGGTCTGTGCTCCGCCGTATGTCACAGCTCACCCACCACCTCCTAATATGGAGTCAGAAGCATCTGAGGTCCCTTCATGCCATTTATATCCCTGGAGCCCTGAACCGTGCAGCCGACAAGCTCTCATGGCTTCAGTCCCTCCCTGGAGAATGGCGACTCCATCCCCAGTCGGTCCAGCTGATTTGGGTCCAGTTCGGGGATGCAGAGATAGATCTGTTTGCCTCTCTCGATTCGTCCTATTGCGCCCTGTATTATTCCCTGACCGAGGGCACGCTCGGCACGGATGCACTGGCGCACAGCTGGCTCACTGGGGGAAACGCAAAAATATGCGTTTCCCCCAGTGAGCCTTCTCGCGCAGACCCTGCGCAAGGTCAGGGAGGCAAGGAGCAGGTCATTCTGGTCGTGCCGTACTGGCCCACCCGGACCTGTTTCTCCACAATCACTGTCCTTGCGACAGCACCTCCACGAGACATGTCTACGCGGTGAAGTGGAACCTCTTCGTCAGCTGGTGCTCTTCTCACAGAGAAGACCCCTGGAGATGTTCGATCAGTGTCGTGCTTTCCTTCCTTCAAGTGGCGTTGGAGCGAAGGCTGTCTCCCTCCACCCTCAAGGTCTTTGTCGCCGCTATTGCCGCACACCATGACCTTGTCGAAGGTAAGTCCTGACCTTCGAATCGACCTTTGAAGTCCTGACGTTTCGTCTTCCAGCCACTTTCCGCTGTACCGTGGGGATCTCCTGAATTCAGTCTCAGCTCTTCATGAAGAAACATGTCTGTATTCTGCCGGCATCCTCCTTTTACACTCACGAGGTAAGGCAGAGATACGCCAGGCAAATTCCACAGACCCTTGGCATTTCTTTGCCATTGGCTTGTTTTATATTGATCGACGCTGATAGGCTTTCTAAGCGAAACCCCATTCGTTGTTACCTGACGGAACGTCTCCGGGTTACATCCCTAACCGAGACGTTCCATTTTATTAAAACTTGTATGTGATTTAATAAATAGTAATTACACATTTGTAATGATAAAGCTGAAATTTAGTGCATTTAAAAATATATAAAATATCAAGGAAATCACTATAGTTAAAATTATGATCAAGTACTTTGTATGTTTTTTACATGCTTCTACATGTTCAAAGAAGCCTGATTTTGACATTAGAGAGTGTACTTTCCAAAAGAGTACTTTAAGTGTGTTAAAAGGTGTGCTTTGTTCGCGCGCACACACACACACACACACAACATTATTTACCACTTTATTTACAAAACATTAATGTGTGTTCATGCAACAATATTTGCTCTCGCGTCAACACAACATGTAAGCATGCTGATGCTCTCGTGAACGCACATTGGAGATTAATATTTTGTAAATAAAGTGGTAAATTATGTTTTGTTGCGCAGACAAAGCATCCGCGTTATCACATGGATTGTCTATTCAGATGTCTGGATGCAGTCAGAAATGAAAGGCCACATCACATCAGTACCATAAACAGTGTAATGTATGTAAATAGTGTATGTTTTAGTTGTTTTATAAATTTTAATGGTGTGTAATCCAGCAGTGGTGTGTAAATCAGCATTGTTGTGTAACCACCTAATGACCAGCTAAATATTCATTCTGTCAGAAAGGGACATTTGTTTTTGTTCTTGAAAAACAAAAACATTTGTTTTTGTACTTGACTCAAAGATGCCAGTGTGGCGGCCACTGAGCATCAAAGAGATTATTTTATCACTGTTGCTACTTTACTCCTGATAAAGCCCAGAGGAAATCCATCACTTTCAGGGCGAGACTCTCTAAAATACACAGAGAAAAAAAACCTGACACAGTGTTGTAAGAAATGACTGCACTGTTCCATAGCCATGGGAACTGCCCAAGGTAGGAAGCATTTTAAGGCACACCTAATGGAAAGTCTGCTACAGAAAGTATAGCAGTCATGACTTTTTAAAATACTTAAATTGGGATATATTCACCTGGTTCAGCCCACCACCACCTATAATTTTCCTTTATTGGATGATATCCTTTTACATTGAATTGGATTGAACTGATAGCGGTAATACTTTTCAATAAATTCACTTTTCAGTTCGTACATGCATTAAATATCACAATGTACAATGAGTAATATTTAATGGTAATGGATACAAACAAAAAGCTTGCTGTTAACTTATATTGTATGAAATGAGAACTTTTAGTTTAAAAACTTTTTATTGAAAAAAAAAATATATTAATAAATGCGTAACTGTGTTGTAAAGTGTTTCCCATTTAACTGTACTATCACTCCACCTCTGGAAAGATGAATGTGTATTTAAAATGGGTAATTTATGTAGAAGAAATGTGAAATTATTTTTGAATTTGGTGCTTTCGAGACTGAGAAAAGAAATTTGTTTTTGGCTTATGTGGATGAAAGACAACAACTCCCAGAATGCACTTGCTTCGCTGCCTTAGGAGGCCATGCCTGCCGGTAACCGTGCAGTAGGTAAACAGTTTTGGCTAGTGAGTTTCCTTGATGAGTCTGCCCGAAAAATGTGTTTCGAGATCGCTATCGTCCAGGATTCGGCTTTTGCGTTCTACAGTCGTCATTCATCATGTTTACTAGGGGTGTAACGGTACATGTATTCGAATTGAATCATTTCGTTCGAGGCTTCCGGTTCGGTACGCATACAAACCGAACGATTGCTTGGACCATTTTTCCTGCCAGTGTTCTGTCGATTTTTGCTTCCTTGTCGAAAAATGCTACCGTAGCGCGAATTGATGACAGAATGCCGATTAAAGTCGTATGAAATACAATTATAATACAATTCTAAGTTGAGTAGCTACTGTATACTGTAGACGACTATTTTTACTTTTAAAACGGTGTGAAAAGTAAAAATTATCATAAAATATTCATCTTCGACTTGTCAAAGTACACCTTTCCTCATAGTAACTGAAAATTTCAGCTATTCTTTTTCAGCTGGCTGACCGTACAAATATTCATATGGTAGTAAGCATTTTTTAAAGGGAAATTACATATTATAACAGGAAAATGTACCTTTTGTAAAAAAAGAAAAAAAATCTGTGAGTCTGCACATGCGCATAACCGGTAAGTAGCAAATCTCGATGGGTAGCATGAATTGTCAGAACACCGGCAAAATTTGCGCTGACGCGGCCAACACACCGTTATGCAACATCAAATGGCAAATGTAATGAAAGTAGAACGAAACTGCGCTACTCATATGTGCTTCACGGATTATGTGCTTCACGGATCGTTTATCAGTTCGGACCAGCAACATCTGTGCAGCGCGAGCCGATCTCGATCAAGCAACACTGTTACCACACCACGCTAAGAGATCCGGTAAAGAAAACATTTGAATTCGCCACTGAGGGTAAATAACATCGCTAACTAGTGAGATGCATTCACATTTCTCCGTTATTAACCGTAGATCTCTATTAGATCAAACAGCGCTGTCATGGAAACCAGGAGAAACATTGTGCCATGAATAAACTAGTAATACTTTACGTCCACAGACCAGCAACATTCACCATGGATTTAATATAGTAACACTAACTGGAACCAGTTTGGCTGGAATGGTGAAATGCTTTCAAGTACTTCACACATCTTTTTCCATCACTTCAAAATTCAAATATTATATAAATAAATATATATTTAAATGTTATTTTTAATGTGATGACCAAAACATTATTTGTTCATCCTTCAAAGATGACCCCCATTTATAAACCTGAAAGTTTCAAGATCTAGAAAAAACTCTCATTTATTTAAAAATATTTTTCTATAAATAGGACATTTCTCTGGCATTTCTTTCTTTTTGCTGTATCGAAAACGTACCGAACCGTGACTTTACAACCGAGGTACGTACCGAACTGTGATTTTTGTGTACCGTTACACCCCTAATGTTTACTGTTTATTGTGAGCACGACAAGTGAGGGCCGCGGGAGAACGCCGCGAGTCATGTTTACTGTGGCAAGCAGGACGAGGCTAGGGCCATGTGGTGAACGCCGCGAGGCCGGCGGTGTGATTACCGATGAGCGCCACCTGTGAGATGTAAGTTATCGATCTCGTACCTCTTACGGAGGAGCGGGAATTTTCTTACAGAAATCCCCCTCTCTTACACTTCCTCCTACAATGACGTAAAATAGCGATTTTTGCGTCATTGTAGGAGGAAGTGAAAAAGGTAAATAGCAGATTTCTCTCGTCTCAGGAGTGCTGCACGACCATTCAATAGTATAACTGGGTTTCCAACAATGGAAAGCTTGAAGGATTAGTTCACTTAAAAAAAAAAAAAAAAAAAAAAAAAAACTTTTGCTGATAATTTATTCACCCCATGTCATCCAAGATGTCCATGTCTTTCTTTTTTCAGTCGAAAAGAAATTAAGGTTTTTGATGAAAACATTCCAGGATTTTTCTCCATAGACTTCAATGGGAACCAAATGGTTCAAGGTCCAAATGAGAGTTTCAGTGGAGCTTCAAAGGGCTTTAAACGACACCAGGCAATGAATAAGGGTCTTATATAGCGAAACGATCGGCCATTTAAAAAATGAATAAAAAAGTTTAAGTTTAATAAGCACAAATGCTCGCCTTGCTCTGTTCTTTGATGAGTGTTCATGACTCTCCTGTTCAAACTCGTTCATCAAAAAGAACACTTTTTTTTTTTCGAGTCATGACTCGAACGGTCCTAGATCATTCATCATCTGGTGTTGTTTAAAGCCCTTTGAAGCTGCTCCGAAACTCTCATTTGGACCTTGAACCGTTTGGTTCCCTTTGAAGTCCATTATATGGAGAAAATCCTGGAATGTTTTCATCAAAAACCTTAATTTGTTTTCGACTGAAGAAAGACGTGGACATCTTGGATGACATGGGGTGAGTAAATTACCAGCAAAAGTTTTTTTTTTTGTTTTTTTAAAGTGAACTACTCCTTTAAAGGGGTGGTTCATTAAAGGTTCACTTTTTTGATTTTAAATAGTGTGTAATGTTGCTGATGGTGCATTAACAGTATCTGCAAAGTTGCAGCGCTGAAAGTTCAAAGCAGAGATATCGTCTTTTAAAAACCAGGAAGTGTAAACGCCTACAAAAACGACTCGATTGGGACTACAACGGGTTATGGTACGTCACTAACCCGCACATTTGCATCAACCACTCCCTTCGGAATATGCAGGAAATGGCATGTGCATATTTCTGCAGCACGTCGAGTGAGTTGTGTTCACGCAGCTGTCAGGTCTTCTGTGTTTCAAGCTTCCACGGATGCTATACTTCATCAACAATGGATACAGTTTATGTTTGATTATATTCCTGAAAGTGACGATCGTAATCTAGCTCTCTGTGCTGCGCATTTTACGGAAGACAGCTTCTAGAATCTCCATGAGATCAATGCAGCAAGAAACTGTTAATAAACCATGAAGCAGATCCAACCTTAAAACCAGAGGCAGCAGTTGTTGGACCACAACCTGTAAGTAGGCTAAGACTTAATCGTTTTAAATGTATTTGTATGTATAATTCCAGACGTAACGTTAGCCTGTGTTGTATTTATTTATTTATTTTTAAAAATGCCAGCGCTGGCTTTTATAGCCACTATATGCTACTAGTTATGCTAGTATTTTGTGTCTACGACAAACGGGTACAAACATTATGGACCTGAATTTTGTATAAGTACTAATGTTTTAAACGTATTTTTCATGTATATATGCTTTATGACGTTATTTTCGATTTGATCAAGAACGTAAACTTGCCAACGCTGTTTGTGCTTAACATTAGTAGCCAGTCAGTTGCTATCGTTGCCAGTCAGATGCTATTGTGTAAAACAACGTGTATATGGTTAAAAAAATATGGCAAATTATCATTCAGAAACGTTTAGTAAGAGCCGTGTGTGGTGTGGTGTGGTTCTGTTTTACTCGCTTCATCGCGGCTTTCTCGGTCTGATTCTGCCTCAAACTGCTACTGCAGTTAGACACCATTATTTACATCTGGACCGGAGCTGGCGTTTCCCCGTTAAGGTAATAGGCGTTAACCTTCCGGACAACGTGAGTGACAGTTTAGCCAATCACAACACACCCGCCCAAACGAACCAATCTGAGCCCACGACGTGTTTCTGAGGGAGTGTTTTCATAGAATCAGGAAGTAAACCGCTCGTTCAGGGGACAGAGGAGAGCGCGGCTGACGATAAAGGTGAAGTTTATGAAAAATAAGACTTTTTAAAAAAGAAAAACCACGAATACATGTTATATTGCACCCCATAAACACAATCATGCAAAGAAAAAGAGGACTAGACCACCCCTTTAATGCAAATGGATGGATTGTCCCTTTAACTAATATCTTGAAAAGAACCCAAACTCTGTTGTCCCTGTTGCCCCTGTTATGTTTTTCCTTGTATATACATATATATATATATATATATATATATATATATATATATATATATATATATATATATATATATAATTGGAGGCTACGGAGATTTTTTCTTTCTTTTACATTATCTTGTTGGGAAAAATTCCTCTGTGTTGAGGAATCTTTCAACTTTGTTTTTCCTCCACTGAAGAGCATTGGCAGGGAGTTGATGAGGTTTCAGGTCAGCGCCTCCGGCCGTGCTGTTTCCTGCACTGATCTGGGACCTGTCTCATACAAACACAGCTGATTCACATGCAACCAGCACTGCTTCATCTTCTGCAGGAAAACCTAACGAACCCCAAAAGGCCTCAGACGGCAAGAAAACGCTTCACACACAAGCATCACTGCAGCCCCAGCATCCCCGATGAACATGATGCGGTAATCTCCCGCTTCAGACAGACAGAAAAGAATGCCCTGCGGCATTCACCTTTAACCCCTTCCCATCAGACTCTGCCAATGCCACAGAAAAGGACAATTACTGCCCAACCAGTGGCTGAATTATACGTACTCAACATTTATTTATTTATCTACTTCCCTTTGGTTTTGTTTGTGTTGAAAAGCTCCACAACTTAGAACAAGACAAGGCCCCACAGTGCTTCCAGTCTACCCCCCTCTCCTTTTTTTATTATGTCTTTCTTCACCTCAAGGTTGCAAGCTCTCCATTTACGCACAGTGTGTTTCATGTTGGTCCAGTAGCTTTAAAAAGCAGAGTTCTCTGGCTGAACCAACGTCCAACCTTGACACAAAATCAATACTAGGCAAAACTCTTTGAAGAATCACAAATGCAATAAGTGCTGGTACTCTGTTTGGAGCCATTCCTGCATGCCGCCCAAAGCACAGGTGCATGCTGGGATAACGTAGGAGGTGCAATGTGATTTATCTGGTAAACTAAATTTACTAGAATTTATAAACTGAGTATATTTTGCAGAAATCGTGAAATAAATTATTGATTAAGTGTTGTATTGTTGATTAAGTGTGTATTAAGTGTCGATTAAGTGTTGCATTGTTGATTAAGTGTGTATTAAAATTGTTTTAATGCAAAAGGCATGTGAAACATTTAGCAATCTGTTCATTTGTAACCTGTAAGACCAAATAAATAGTCTAAAATATATGTTTTAGAAATGTTTCTGCTTTTTGCATGCTTGTTGCAATGCTCTGTACATCTTTTTATCAACAGTATTTTACAATGTACTGTAAACTGTCATGGAGCAAACTACACTCTGTGTGTTGGGTTTGATGAATTTCATAAAAATAAAAAAATTAGTGCATTTATGTGTAAATGTGATCCTTCTTCTCATCTATTAAATGTCAGAATTAATTAAAATATTAAAGGAAGTACGAATACAGAAATTACAACATAAAACAAATGCAATTACAAAATTAAACAAGTTCACTTTACCAAGATAACCATCAGTTTGAATACAAAATGTTTTCTGTATTTCTGTTAATTATTATTGTTTTTTAAGCTTCACAATGACCTTTTCAACTACAATGTTCGAGTTAATTGGACAAATTAACTTAGATGATATTGTTTTCAGCAACTTTCCCCTGTCAGAAACATGGCATCTGAGGATTACTTTTCTTTTGATCCCTGGCATTTTGCTGTCTGATTCATCATCATACTCTGGAGTTCCCTTATTCATTTAGGCACATGCTCACTCTTTATAAACAAAGCTTGTGACATATATTGATTGTATATTTTTAAATAGGACTACAATAAAGAATGTACTGCATGTTAGCTTGCTTATTGTCCACATAAGCAACATGCGCTACACAAGATGCTCTACAGCAAGTTAGTGCTTCTGACCACAGGTCGAGTTGTGTATAGTTCCAACTACATACATTTCTGAGTTAAGGCCCGTTCACACCAAGCACGATAACTATAAAGACAACTACAAAGATATAATTCTAAAAAACGTTTTCCATATTAAAGAATAACAGACTTCACACCACAGCTATAACGATAAAGATATGAGGAACGATATCGTTGGAATCACTTTCAGAACGATTTTTTTTCTAGCTGTCCAACGATAAAACACTGACAACCAATGAGAATCCATTCTAATATAAAGGTCTCGCGCATTTAAAATGGCAGATGACATTGCAGAGAAGTTAATCGTCGAGGTACAAATAAAAATCCTCCACTGTTTGACAAGTCAAACCCCTGTTTCAAGGATAAAAAAGATGGATATGTGGAAAGCAATCGGTCGTATCCTGGGAATAAACGGTGAGAAGTATTCACAATGAGATATTATGCAGTTTAGCATAGTGTTACAAAATTACCTCAGGTAGGCTATCCAGCGCTGGTTGACAACATTGCTAAAGTTGCAGCGATAAAGGTGTTGACTAGGCGATGTTTTTATCCCATCATTGCCTTCGTTAGCTAAATCCACTGATATTATATTAGACTTGCTAGATTCACTGTTTAGATGCGCTCCCAACTCCTCTCGTCTTTTAAGGATACCGTGTACCCAAAAGCGGCTGTATTTCTTTTGATATTTGTTTGTAAAGTAAAGCAGCAGCAGTCATCCATTTGCGCTACTTTGAAACCTCAGTGTGGGCGCGTGTGCGGGCATGAGCACGTCTTTTGACCATTCGTCAATATACGACTTTTTAGGGCCCCCTTAAACGTCGGTAGATGATGATCCCGGGTCGTCATACAACTGACGCTTTACCTTTAACGTCAGTTAGGTGACGAGTTGGGTTTAGGGTTAGGTTTAGGTATGGGGTAGAGTTAGGATCCCATAACGTCATCTACCGACGTTTAAGGGGGCCCTAAAAAGTCGTATATTGACGAATGGTCAAAAGACGTCCCAAAACGTCAGTTATATGACGAATTGGGATGAGACTGTGTTAGCACGTGTGCTTAGAATAAAAAGATCGTTATCGGTTGTTGGTGTGGACGCATGTATAGTTATCTTTATCGTTACCTTTATAGTTATCGTGCTTAGTGTGAACGGGCCTTTAGTTAAGGGAAACGCCAAATCATTGAATTATGTAAATAACTTCCATAGTTGTCTACCAATGCTTTCAAGAAACACACCCATGAAAAACCTTTGGACCTGCCTTGCATTCACCCAGCACTCAGATCTGCCTAGTACTCTTCTTGCAACCAATAAGCAAGACAATCTAGCTTGTCCTAAAATTACACCTAAAATGCGTTTTGGTTGATCAGGTCACACGTAGACGAGGGAGACACATACCCGTTTTAACCTGGTATTTTAATGCCTCGCTTGCGTCCACTTTCAACCACTTCTGTCCTGATTCCTTTCTTGAGTAGTGTTTTTTTTTTCTCAGATCTTCCGATCTAGTGGACAAAATAAGCCAACCCGATCTCACGACCAAATCGTACGAATTCGACGAATGATTAAAAAGTGGCTAATTCGTAACAATTCACACGACCTCACTCATACGAATTAGTACGATTTTGCTAAATCGTACATATTTTACGAATTGGCCAATTCGTATGAATTCGTACGAATGACCTACCCCTTACCCCGCCCCTAAACCTACCCATCACGTATGATTTTTAGACAAATCATACGAATTTGTACGAATTAGACACTTTTTAATCATTCGTCGAATTCATACGAATTGGTCGTGAGATAGCGTAGAATAAGCTCACACAATTTACATACAGTATGAATGGAGATGATGGAAAAACATACGGGGCCCTATCTTGCACCCAGCGCAAATGACTTTGTATTCTGACGCATGTATCATTCCTATTTTGAAAAATAGGAAATTAATAGCGTTTTTCCACTGCTGGTACGGCTCAGTATGGTTTGGCGCGGCATGCTTTAGCTTGGTTTGCTTTTTCACTGCAGTTAGTACCACTTCAAAGTTGGTGGGATTATAGACTGATGGTTATAGTTTATCCGCTCCTCGGCAACCAATGAGAGGAACATCTGCACTTCGTCTACTGACCACGATTCAGCCATTTCTTTTTTGGAAGTGTTCCTTCTTTCTTTTTTCTTCAAGCAAGTAATTTTAAAACAGGTGCTACAGCTGTTAAGGAGATTTAACCAATCAGCGAATAACTTATTGATGACGCTGAGATGACGTTGGGTGGAGTTAGAAACTTCCCGATCAGTTCGCAGAGTTAAGAGAAGAACGCGCATTATATCTTCCTGTATCTCAACCTAGTGTTATCTGCTGTGTGTGCGTTCATGAGGAAATGTAAGTCTATTTACTTAATCGTGATTTAGTAATAGTTAACTGCCACATTACTGTTTGGTTGAGGTAAATTATCGAGATGTTTATTGTTTAGTTATACTGGCCTCACGTCAAAGTCGGACTGTCATAAATATATTAGATAGGAAGTTATTTAAGTTACTAAAGTTGTTTATTTCAGTAGACTTTGTTTGTGGTTACTTGGTGCAATGTTAACACTTTAATGAGTGTAAAGCTAGTAGTATTCGTCATATTTGAACTGATATAATGACGCAGTGTTTTCTTAGATTCACGTGGAACTCGCGATGCCCATTATATGCGCTTTATACGACATCTAGTGGTTAATTTCGGTAGTGCATTTCAAACCCTGATAATTGTATTGGATGTAGAATGACATGTATATTCTTATTATGTTTGAATACTGTAATTGCTTATTGTAATGTTATTCATTTGTTTATTTCAGACCACACACGCATATCTAGACACACTAATACCAAGTAAAGAGAAGAGTCTGAATCCTGTGATGTTGTGTTTTGATTGACACCCTGAGGCGAGCACAATCACCTGATCAGCCCTTTAGCCAAAACTCCTTTACATTGTGGTCCTTCGAGCCGGATATGTGTGCTTACCACGGAGACAGGATGTCAGAGCAGCCTTTCCCCCAGAGTGTGCGCCCACGACGTACAACCCAGCCTCCAGTTTATCTCAGAGACTATGAAGTTCAATATCCAATGCAGCGTTCACCTGTTCCAGAAGGGGTATCACAACAAAGTGCAATGACATACCAGTCTAATATATTGCCTCCTGACTCTTCATTTTCAAGTTCACATGAATACAGCACTGGAGCAACAACAGGAGCCACAATTACTCCATATTCCAGAATGATTGCTGCCAGACAACCTGACAGACAGTGGCCATCCACACCACACTATGAAAGTGATGAAGAAGAGGATGGAGCTTCACTCATAGCTGTTAGACACAGGTTGGAAGTTCGAGACTTAGAACAAGAGAACAGGCAACTGCGTGAAGCTCAGCTTGTCCTTAAAGAGGAAATTCAGCAGTTACAAAATCTTCACAAAGGAATGCAAAATCTAATTGTTCGACCGCAATCAGTTCCACTAGTTCCACAATTACAACCTACCAACCAGACTCCAGTGCCACTACCCAGAACCATATATAGGTCACCTCAGAACGCAGTACCAAGTCCAGCGCCCCGCACTCCACAACCTACTCCACGCAGAGTTCAAGTACAACCCAAAGAGAGTTCCTTTAAGCCAGGTGCTGACATTTACACCTACAAATCAAGCCCGCAGTTTGCCACTGCCCATAAGCAGCCATATTCTTCTCCCACGGGGCGGCCTTATGGCGCTATATATCCAGAGACATCTTATAGGGGCCCACAACCAACAATTCCATGTTTCACACGTCGAGACCCAAGCGAGTTCGCTCGTTTAAAGTTAGCCCTTGACAATCTACTGCCCAATGATGCAACGGAGCTCTTTAAATATCAAGTCCTTCTAGATCACCTGAAGTTTGAAGAGGCACGCCTAATTGCTGACTCATTCCTCAATTCCCCTTGGCCATACACAGACACTATGACTGCACTTACTGACAGATTTGGAAGACCTCACCAGTTGGCCTTAACGAAAATAGCAGCAGTCATGGATGCCCCTGACGTTCAGCCTGGAGATTTGTCCAGTTTTGATAGGTTTGCCCTTCAAATTCAAGCTCTTGTGGGTCTACTGAGGACGTTGGGTCCTGAAGGTAATGTTGAGTTACAATGTGGGTCACATGTAGCCCGTCTGCTCACTAAACTCCCTCCAGATTTACGTGCGTCATTCAGGCGACACATGCCTTATCAATCTGGAGTTGTCTACACTTTACTGGACCTGGCTGAGTGGCTCAAGTTTGAATCCTGGTGCCAAGACTGTGAGGACTTAAATTCAAGAAAGGAGCAGAGACGGAAAACGGTTCAGCCAAGATCAAGCCCTGTAGTTAAGTCCAGATTTGCCACTGTTCTGCATGGAGCTGATCAAACTCCTGACACAGCTACACAGGTACTGTCATCCTTTAAGCCAACCAAGACAGCACAGAGATCTGAGCAAAGCAGAGTGTTGTGCCCATACTGTGACAGTACAGAGCATTTCCTTAGCCAGTGTCCTACCTTCCAGAAATTCAGCAAGGAGGAGATGATAAAATGGATTAAGACCAACAACCGTTGCTGGAAATGTGGACGGTCACATTTAGCAAAGAATTGCACCCTGAGAAAGCCCTGCCGCCTGTGTAATGGGAAACACCTTCAAATCCTTCACGAAGTTAACGACCGATCACAGACAGAGGGTACCTGCCTAGTGAGTTCCACAAATGAGTCCCTGTACCTGGACAGGCCTGAAAGTTCCAAGCATGTTCTGCTGAAAGTTGTTCCTGTTGTCTTACAACACAAAAATCAAACTCTGAACACTTATGCGGTGCTTGATGACGGATCGGAACGAACCATGCTACTCCCAGCCGCAGCTCAGAAACTAGGGCTTAATGGACACACTGAGGACCTTGCGTTAAGAACAATTCGACAAGATGTCAAGAAACTTCATGGGGCCTCTGTTTCCTTCAGTGTACGTTCAACGGCACAGCCAGGAAAGACCTACCAAATCCAGAACGCATTTACCTCTGAGCACTTAAGTTTGGCAGAACACTCTTACCCCATTGAAATACTCCAGCAGAAATACTGGCACCTAAAAGGCATCCCATTGCAGCCCATTCTCAAAGCACGTCCCCTCCTTCTAATAGGTGCAGATCATCCCCATCTGATTACCCCTGTTGAGCCAGTTCGACTTGGCCCACCTGGAGGTCCAGCGGCAATTAGAACTAGACTGGGTTGGGTGTTACAAGGACCATCACGCCTTCTACAGCAACAATTTCATCCTCAGCAATGCCTACACCTTTCTGTCACACCTCAAATGGAAGAACTTTTCCGTAATGTTGAGAGACTTTGGCAAGAAGATATCATTCCCCTAAAAAATGAAAGACTGGTCACACGATCCAAACAAGATCAGAAAGCAATGGACTTGCTACAAGCTAAAACCACCCGAGTGATGGTAGATGGAGTGATGCGCTATGCCACTCCCCTGCTGCGTAAAGCTGACATGCCTCACCTCAATGCCTCCAAAGACTCTGTCATGCCCAACCTGAGAAACACAGAGCGGCGGTTGGCTAAAGATCCGGTAAAGGCATCTGCATACAAAGAAGAGATCAAAAGGCTGGAGGAAAGCAATTATGTGGTTAAACTTAAACCAGACTCTGTTACTACTGAGGAGGAATCATGGTTTATTCCCCATCACATGGTTCACCATAACGGCAAAAACAGAGTGGTGTTCAACTGCTCCTTTGAATACAAGGGGCATAACCTCAACAACTACCTCCTTGCCGGACCTGCACTAGGCCCTTCCCTTTTGGGGGTTCTGTTACGCTTCAGGGAGCATACCGTCGCAGTGAGTGGAGACATAAAGGGTATGTTTCATCAGGTTTGCTTACTGCCTGAAGACAGAAACCTACTCCGATTTGTCTGGCGTGACCTTGAAACAAACATCCCCCCCAGCATTTATGAGTGGCAAGTGCTCCCTTTTGGCACAGCTTGCAGCCCTTGCTGTGCCATCTATGCCTTACAGCGCCATGCTTTAGATAATACCAAGCCAAATGACATCCTCAGATCAGCAGTCGAAAGGAACTTCTACGTAGATAACTGCCTAAAGAGCGTAATGTTCCCAGATGAGGCCAAGCAATTAGTGGATGGGCTACGAGAACTTCTTGCCAGTGGTGGTTTTGAAATCCGTCAATGGGCTGCCAACATGCCCAATGTCATTGATCACCTACCTAAAGAGGCCTGTTCAAACAGTATTGAGCTTTGGCTGTCACATGACAAAGTTGAACCACAAGAATCTACTCTTGGATTGAGATGGAACTATGACTCAGATGTTCTTGGATTTAAACACCGCCCAGTGCCAGAAACCACACCCACTATGCGCCACATTTATAAAGTGACAGCGAGCCAGTATGATCCTCTGGGATTCATTCTCCCTTTCACCACGCGTGCAAAAATCCTGATCCAACAGCTGTGGAACAAACAAAGGGATTGGGATGACCCCATGTTGCCAACAGATCTTTTGAAAGCATGGAACCGGTGGGAGAACGAGCTTCCCTGCCTTTCTGAAGTTACCATTCCACGGTGCTATGTCTCAGCGGATATGGACCATCTCAATGTTACAAGGCAAATTCATATCTTTTGTGATGCCTCAGAACAGGCATACGGCTCTGTGTCATACCTGAGAACTGAGGACAAAGAAGGCCAGATTCAGCTTGCATTCCTGATTGCCAGATCCAAAGTTGCCCCCAAACGGAAGCAAACTATCCCTAGACTAGAGCTGTGTGCAGCGCTTATTGGTGCTCAGATGGCAAAGCTACTAGAAACTGAACTTACAATCGAAATAAGCCAAGTGGTTTTGTGGTCCGACTCCACCACAGTCCTGTCCTGGTTAAAATCAGAGTCCTGTAGCTTTAAAGTCTTCGTAGGGACTAGGATTTCAGAAATCCAAGACCTAGCTGATCAACATCAATGGCGATATGTGGATTCTGTCCGAAACCCTGCAGATGACCTTACAAGGGGTCGCAGCTTAAAAGAGCTTGCATCACCAAACCGATGGAGTCAAGGCCCACCATTCTTACTACAGGCTGAATCAGAGTGGCCAGCTATGCCAGCCCTTCAACCTCCTGAGGATGAAATGGAAAGGAAAAGGAATGTATTCTGCGGTGTCACCAGAGTAACAAACCCCTCGAACATCAGCGAGTACAGTACATGGAAGGACCTTGTTGAAGCCACAGTTCAGCAAAGTCAGAGTGACCCAAACCAATTCAGTCCAGCTACGGCTAAAGACTATGTGAAGGCAGAATGCCTCATCTTCCAAAATATCCAACGTGACAGTTTCCCAGAGGAATATGAACGTTTGAAAGCTGGTAAGCCTGTATCCACTACAAGCCGTTTACTCACTTTATCACCAGAGTTTGATCAAGCCAGTCAGCTCATAAGGGTTGGAGGACGTCTCCGTCGTGTTGAGGGTCTAGAATTCCAGACAGTTCATCCAATAGTACTGGATCCTCACCATCCAGCAACCAAACTGCTCATCCAGGACTATGACAGTAAGCTATGTCACCCAGGGACGGAACGGGTATTTGCTGAAATGAGGAGAAATGTGTGGATCCTAAGGGGTCGTGAGGCAATTCGCAAATTCCAGCACCACTGCATAGAATGCCGCAAATGGAAGGCCAAAGCTGAGGTCCCTAAAATGGCAGATCTACCCCCAGCCCGTCTAAGACTTCACAAACCTCCTTTCTATAGCACTGGGATGGACTGTTTCGGTCCCTTCCAAATAAAAGTAGGACGACGCTGTGAGAAAAGATGGGGTATAATATTCAAGTGTTTGACCACTCGATGTGTACACATTGAGCTCCTCACATCTGTAGACACAGATTCTTTCCTTATGTCGCTGAGGAGATTTATTGCACGTCGAGGCACCCCATCTGAACTGCTTTCTGACCATGGCACCAATTTCCACGGTGGAGAGAGAGAATTAAAAGAGGCTTTCACTAACTGTTGCCCAGAACTTCAACAACATCTTGCCAAACAAAAAATCACCTTCCTCTTCAACCCTCCTAGTGCTCCCCACTTTGGTGGCATCTGGGAGAGAGAAATCCGATCCATCAAAAATGCTCTCCATACTGTTGTAGGTTCACAAACAGTGACAGAGGAAGTGCTTCAAACAGTGCTTATTGAGGTAGAGGGAATTCTCAATAGCAAGCCCCTAGGATATGTCTCCTCCAATGTAGCTGACCTGGATCCAGTCACCCCAAATCTCCTGATTATGGGGCGGCCGGACAGCTCTCTACCTCAAGTGATATACCCTGCTACTGAGCTCATAGGACGACGTAGATGGAGACAAAGCCAAGTCCTTACTGATCACTTCTGGTCAAGCTTTGTGAGGAACTATTTGCCTAACCTTCAGTTACGTCAGAAATGGCATGCAGACACTACACCCATTTCAGTTGGATCTGTTGTAATGTTGGTTGACCCTCAGCTACCCCGTGCCCTCTGGTTAATCGGGAGAGTAGTCAGAACATTCCCTGGGGCTGATGGACTTGTAAGGTCTGTGGAAATCAACGTTAAAGGCAGGTTATATACACGGCCTGTTGCCCGTTGCATCCCCTTGCCTGAGATTACTGACACTTAGAAACTTAAGCAGGAACAAATATGCCCGGCATATTTGGGGGCGGCGATGTTAAGGAGATTTAACCAATCAGCGAATAACTTATTGATGACGCTGAGATGACGTTGGGTGGAGTTAGAAACTTCCCGATCAGTTCGCAGACTTAAGAGAAGAACGCGCATTATATCTTCCTGTATCTCAACCTAGTGTTATCTGCTGTGTGTGCGTTCATGAGGAAATGTAAGTCTATTTACTTAATCGTGATTTAGTAATAGTTAACTGCCACATTACTGTTTGGTTGAGGTAAATTATCGAGATGTTTATTGTTTAGTTATACTGGCCTCACGTCAAAGTCGGACTGTCATAAATATATTAGATAGGAAGTTATTTAAGTTACTAAAGTTGTTTATTTCAGTAGACTTTGTTTGTGGTTACTTGGTGCAATGTTAACACTTTAATGAGTGTAAAGCTAGTAGTATTCGTCATATTTGAACTGATATAATGACGCAGTGTTTTCTTAGATTCACGTGGAACTCGCGATGCCCATTATATGCGCTTTATACGACATCTAGTGGTTAATTTCGGTAGTGCATTTCAAACCCTGATAATTGTATTGGATGTAGAATGACATGTATATTCTTATTATGTTTGAATACTGTAATTGCTTATTGTAATGTTATTCATTTGTTTATTTCAGACCACACACGCATATCTAGACACACTAATACCAAGTAAAGAGAAGAGTCTGAATCCTGTGATGTTGTGTTTTGATTGACACCCTGAGGCGAGCACAATCACCTGATCAGCCCTTTAGCCAAAACTCCTTTACAACAGCAGTGGCTGTTTCTGGCTATTTAAATCTAGCGGGTTTGATGTCTTGCTGGTAGTGACGATGCTTTATGAACAATCAGTGATACGCAAAGTGCTCAAGTCTCATTTTAGTATCGGTACGGTACTCTTGGAACCTCAACAGAGGTGGTAGCATTTAAAGCGAGCCGTAGCGAGCCGTACCATACTATACCATGCAGTGGAAAAGCGCCACAAGTGAGCCGTACCGAGCCGTACCGTCCCATGCAGTGGAAAAGCGCCAAAGTGTGCCGTACCGTACCATGCAGTGGAATAACGCCATAACTTGCGCTCCCTGGGCGGGTCGGCGCGAAAAGGAGGAGAGAAATCATTGTGGTCTCCTTGAAGATGAAAAAAATGTAGGCCTGAATCTAGCTTACACATTTACCCAATTTTTTCAGGCTAATTTTAGTAATGACAGATCAGACCTGTTTGCCCAATAGGCACGCACTGGCAAGACACATGCATATCGTCGCTGTCCGATGAAAACCGCGTATGTCCATTTTGCCGATTTTAAGATTTTTTGACGGATAGAATGTCCAGGTTTGTGCATGCTTCACATTATCTAAATGACCAATGAAAAGTTGTGAAATCATGTCATCTGATTTCCATGTATTTCCATTTGGTGTCAAAGCTGTCCATAACACAGCGTATCTCCCATAGACAGTATGGTATCTCCCCGCCCTGTGGAGGTATCTCGCCGGTCTCGTGAAGTTTCTCACCGGTCTCGCCTCTGAGACCCCTACACCTGGTATTAAAATGCGATCTGTATCCAGATAAGTTATCCGGATAATAAAAAAGGCATGTTAATGCAAGGTATAAATACGTTATGATCGAATTGTGATCGGATCTGCCTGACCATCTGGAGGTAGTCTGGCTCGCATTGTGTTCGGATCTTTACTAGTAAACGCAATCTGGTTGTTGAAACCACATATGTAGGCCTATATTTTACTTTTCCCAAAAATGCTAAAAAAAAATAAACGAGTGAGAGCGTGTTATATTGGCTAAATGACACGTTATAGTCAGATATGATGGCGCTACTGCGACACGCATCACCGCAGATGAGCAGCTGAGCGAAACTGAAAGTAAGTCACAGACGCAATCATCTTCACAATCACACAATCATCTCACACACACAATCATCTTCAAGTAAAGAAACAAAGTGTTCTTACCAGGGCAGGCTGTTGCCGAGCTCTTATTGATGTATGTCTTTGATTTTGAAATTAGCTGATGATAAAATTCAGCTCATATCTGTATGCAGCTCATCCGACAAAATTACGGTAAGATTGTGTAAATAAAGTATCAGTCTAGCATCACCATGTCAGTGTATGATTCATTGTCTCTTCATAGTTTGCAAGAGACATTTAATAAACTGAGCGTAGCCTATTAATCTGTCAATATGAAAGTATTAATTAATTAATTAATAATTAATGATCGGAAGAACGCGTATCGACCACCGTTACTATACAATATGCACGTATGTCTATTTAAACTCGATTTTGGGTCAAATATGGATTATATCATGACACTGGCAAGAATATGGTTACATTTAAAGATGTTGTGCCAAGCATGACAACGCTGCGTTCAGCTGTTTTTGAAATTACATGTTTTTTTCACTTCCTGAAAAGTAACCGTTTTGGACATACGTGGTTTTCATCGGGCAGCGACGATATAATGTTTAACCGAGCTATACAACATCACTTCTCTGTCTATCACTACCCTGACAAAAACGTCGGTCTCCTCATCTGTGAACCTCTCCTGGCAGGTTCCTGGTAAATTCCCGCCATGCAACATGCGCACCTGCTCTTAAAGGGTATATTCGATGACGCTCTGGGGTGCGTTTCCTGAAAGCATCGTTAGCCAACTATGGTCACAAGTTGGTCGCAATTTCCATTGAACTCTATTGGTAACGACGGAACTTGCGACCATAGTTGGCTAACGATGCTTTCGGGAAATGCACCCCTGATTAGTTTATTTCACGTTACGCCCAAACCACACCTATGAATAATGAAGCTATTTCAGACCAACCCCTTTTAAATTTGCGTCGGGTGCAAGAGTCATTTATCCCGATGGTAAAATAGCAGCAGCGTCCAAGACCCGCCCACAAAGTTACTTGTGCTTCGCACTTGATACTTGCTTTTCAGATCGTTAAAATAGGGCCCATGGAGAGCATCAGCTTACATTTCTGCTCTGATAACCGAAAGACCACGCTGTGAGTTCATGTTTAGGGTTGTGTATCGTTTGAATTTGAACGATTCTGATTCCGATTCCGATTCCTTGTTTTGATTCCGGGTTCCTAACGATTCTCGATTCCGATCGAGAATTAAATTTCTTTTAAGAGGCAGGGTCAAAAAAGTTTAGCTAACCTTGCTAACCAACGGTCTTTCTGAAGGAAATACTCCTTCTGTCACAAATTTTGCATTTTGCCGAGATTTTGTTATTTTTAGAAAAGTGAAGCCACACTTTGGACCGCCGAACGTAAGCTCCTCATGTTCGACTCTCGTGGTTATGCCAACACTTCCGGTAGACGCTTCTTCGTTGGTGTTGTTCAGCGGTTTCTTCTTCCGCTCGGCGGACTGTGAATATCGAAACTAGGAATCGAAATTTTAACTTTTGAACGATTCCGGGAAAAACGAAAAGTTAGTCCCGGTTCCAATCGATACTCGATTCTCGATACCCAACCCTATTCATGTTAGAAATCAGGAATGGTGAGCGGACATTGTGTTTGGTATGTGTTTTGTCTTCATGCCAAACTTGGGTCTCCTGCCAACAAAGTTTCAATACTGACTGGACGAAAAATAGACAAAACCCGTTTACACCTGCATTTAGAGTCATCAGCTTGTGATCCAATCAATCAAAATGCATCTTAATACCATGTGTAAACAGGGCCCTAGACACCTCCCAGAAAACATTAGCAAGGATAGTAAATACTGGGAAAGATTCAATTCCGCTGGGACATAAAAACAATAAAGTATTCATCAAAGTATTAGCAAAGCTTAGATTTAGTTTTTACTGAGAAAAAAAAATGTGTTCAACGTCATTGTATCTGTTCAAGAACCGAGCACAAGCTCCCAGAAAGGAAAGTGAAGAGTGTGCAGACATTCACACAAAAGCTGGTAATGCTGGAAGGATTTGTTCTGCTTGTTTTAGTGTCTCTTAGAATGTACCTTTCTTTTCTTCTCTGAATGCCGAGTAAGGTAATCCATACTCGGAATTCGTCCTCTGCATTTAACCCATGCAAGTTGTTGCACACATGTTAGAAGCAATGAGTAGTTCACATACTGCAAACCATGGCCACACACACACCTAGAGCATTGGGCAGCCATTCATTGTAGCGTCCGGGGAGTGATTGGGGGTTTGGTGCCTTGCTCAAGGGCACCTCAGTCATTTCCTGCTGCTATTGAGTATCGAACCCACAACCTTCTGGTTACAATCAAACTCTCTTACCATTACGTCACAACGGCACTTAAAAATCTGGGCCGAGTTTTGAGATGTGAGGTAAAAACAATCTCTTTTATATAAACACAAGTGTCTGACATGTCAGTGTACCCTGAGAGAAAAGAGAGAGAGCTCTATAGGTTTATGAGTGACACCTTCTGCTAGCCTGACATCTGTAAGTGTAAAAATAACACATTTCAGTCAACAAACCATTACAGACATTTGAACTTGACATTGATTGTTTACTTGACAATGATTCTTATAATTGCAATATCATACAACACAGGAAGTGCTGAGACCGCACTGCAATATGACACTTTCCTGACAACATTCCCCGGAGAATGCTGTCCTTTGATGCCTGGAGAACCCACAGCTATCCTCTGAAAAGAAACAAAACAGAATGAGTTTCATGTAATCGTTTCAGAGGTCATGTGATCAGAGCTCACTCCATTTTTTGATCAATAAGTGTGTTTTTAAATATCTCACGGCCGGGATGCGATATTCCAGGCATGCCACTGCGTAAACAGATCAATGGGCTCCACATTGAACCCATCCGGCATTCTGTTTTCAAATACAATTAAACTGTCTTATTCAGCACAGTCAGAGACATTGAACACACAGCCAGGCATTGACTTGTGTTTTATCAAAGGGAAGTCCAACAGAAGGGCTTCTGGGTCGGAGAGGAGGGAGGCCAGGTGTTCAAGTGTTAGATGTAGCTTTTAACTTTCTCGTTTAAACCGCCTGACCTTTGTTGGTGTTGGAGTATTGTGGCATTTTAGTTTCCATTATCAACTCAATATGCCAAGTTTCATTATTAACATTAATAGGGCTGTCGGTGGATTAAAACGTTTAATTGAATGACATCATATTACATGATATGATGATAAATTAATTATATTAACTTGCATATAATCACATATCAAAGTAGGAAATAGGAAACCCAGGTACTAAGGTCTGTTAACATTCACATTCACCCATTCCATCAATACTGTTTTTTTTTTTTTTTTTTATTTTTAATTGCAAGAGTTGGTTTTAGGCAATTTGCTTCACATCTTACTGTTTTATCAAAATGTTTTAGCATTTTAACATACTATCCTAGAGATAAGGAGGATCACTAGTAGTAGTTTACTTCAAATCTAAAATATAAAATAATAATAATAAAAAAATTAGTATTAAAAAAAACTGTACTTGCAGTTTCATTCATTCATTCATTCATTTCTATGGGTGAAATATTTTCCGAAGTGAAAAAAAATGACTAAGTGTGTCTTGTAAGTGTATTGCTTCAACTCATATCCATCCATCCATCCATCCATCCATCCATCCATCCATCCATCCATCCATCCATCCATCCATCCATCCATCCTCCAAAACGCTTGATCTCTCTATGTTTGTGGGTTATATTTCTACAGTATACCCATGTACATACTTTATTTACCTACTTACATAGTTTACCTAATCATAGTTTGCTAGTATTTATGTTCTATTAGTGAATGTTTTATATTTCAGAACACTATTTAGCATAATTTCCTGTCTTGTTTATCGTTATTTATTTATTATAAACATACGTTTCCTAACGAAGTAAAACGAACTTACTGTCAGTGCACATTATTCCAAGAAAGAAAAAAAAAACAATTTAAAATTAAAACGTAGTAACTTCTGCTGTCATCGAAAATTACATTTACTTTACAACTCCTTCAAACCGCCTTCATCCTACGAACGCCTACTATATGCCTGATCCTATAAATTCCCTTTGGGTAAATAAAGATTCAGTATCCTGTTTTACTTTGAAGCATTATATTCTGGAAGGTAAATGAGTGAATGAGTAGCAAAAAAAACTTCCAAATAATTCAAAATTTATTCTCCATCCAATGACCAGCAGACTATAGGAAACCGTTTCAGTGAACAAAACAATCTGCATTATCTTCTGATTCTGTGAAATAATCCCTGTCTCTCTCCTCTTTTCTCTCTGGCTCTCTGTATTTATCTGTATTGTATTTTTGGCCTTTTCTTCTCCTCTGCTGTCTTCTGCTATTGATTTTCACTTATAGGTTTTCATCCCTTTCATTTCAATTTCAGTCAGGCAAACGGCAGAGAAACCCTGAACCCCTCTCTCCCTCTTTCTCTTTGTCTCTCTCCCTCTCTTTTCATTGGAAGGCCATTGTCCATTACTTAATGTCCTGCACTGAACTGCAGGTGTTTAGAATTGCCTTTCTCATTTTAACACCCAGAAAGATACAGTAAGATGTCTCTCTCAAGAAAAGTACTGTAGGTAACAGCACTGACATTAAATCGCCACATATATTACAGTGTTAAGGATTGCTTTTGTCCTTATGGGATTCATGCATAATGATGTCAGTGTGATCTCTCTCTATCTCTCTCTCTCTCTCTCTCTCTCTCTCTCTCTCTCTCTCTCTCTCTCTCTCTCTCTCTCTCTTTTAAAATTAACATCAAACTCCAAATTAATCTGACACTTTCATTTCTCCTCTAGGCCACTTTTCTATGCGGAAAATGATACTTTGTATATATTATATTTGCCCTTGGCTTAAATTTGTGAAATTATTTCACCATACACTGTAAAAATGTATGTGTAATGACAACATGTGTTTTTTTTTTACATTGTACATTTTTACATTAACTTTTCAGAATAAGTAAAGCAATTTGCAAGTTTTATAAGGTATTCAAGATTTACCTATTTTTCAAAAAATCAAAAGTCTGACTTAAATCAAGTCAGTTTACTGTAATGTAATTTAAGTTGAAATTACTAAAATTCTTAAATACAATAAAGGTGTTTGAGGCAGCAACTTTTTTACAGTGAGGTAGTATTACAAACAAGGTACAAAAATATAGCCTAAATGTTTTAAATAAATATTGATGTACAGTACAGTGCAAAAGTCTTAGGCATGTTAGTATTTTCACCCAACAAAAATTGTTTTATGCCAGTTATTTGCATATTTTGCTGTGGTGTCATTAGGAAATAAGTCTACATTTTCAAACATTCCTTTTGCCATAATTGCAATAATCAAGTGAGATGTTTTTTTTATGCTAAATGAGTCTAACAACATCCGGTGCTCCACACAGAGATCTGATCTCACCATCATCTTGTCCATCTGCGATGAAGAAACAGAAAAAAACTGACTAAATCCAGGAGAACTATTGCAAAGTCTCCAAGACGCTTGAAGAAACCTGCCTGCAAAGCTACCTGAAAAACAAACCTGGACAAAAACTGTATTAAACACACAGGGTGGACACACCAAATATTGATTTGATTTAGTTAATAGAAGTTAATGAATAAATAAAATCTCCATAAGACATTATTTTTGAAAGCATCCTCACTTTTCAGTATGTTACACAAGTGCCTAAAACTTCTTACAGTAGCTTTTGAGGTAGGTTTCTTCAAGGGTCTTGGAGATGTTGCCACAGCATGGATTTAGTCTGTCTCAGTTTTTCAAATCACCTGGATTTGCTAATTAGCATAGTTTTTCAGCCAGAGTTTATGGGTGGAATAAACATATGGCAGGACTTTTACTTTCTGACCCCTGGACTTCCGCTTCCTGTTCTGATATTGCTCACATTTATAAGGACAAAGGAAAAACTGGGCATTTAACACTAAATGACTAAAAGTCACATAATAGACTTTCAGATAATTCTGAACACAACCAACGCATGCAGAAACACATGCCTTGTTACAACGATATGCATGACAAATGAAAATAAATGCGCTCTAGAATCGGTTCAAAATATTCAACATGGTTGATATCCTTCTTTCTTTATTTATGAGATTTCTAACTTTCAAATCAGATCTTAAAGACTGGCTCTGACTTTTCAGCGTCTAGGGTTGACTCATTCGGACTGTGAACTGGGCAAAAGTCATGTAGTATATATATATATATATATATATATATATATATATATATATATATATATATATATATATATATACTGTATATATATATATATGGTGCAGTTCTATGGAAAAGAGCAGCAAAGAGACAAAACAAAAAAATCCAATTTTGTGGTTGACGGAAAACAGTATTCATGCTTAGAATGAAATGAGGGTGAGTAAATAATTCCTTTCTGGCTGATCTATTTGTTTAAGTGTGTTGGTGGCTGTAAATGAGTACTTTTGTCTGCTGTCAGTAAACTCTCAGTGGAGGATGTGGACAGACCACTAAACAGGCTCTACTGATGGACAGAGAAACCATTAACACCAGCACCAAGGTCACGCTGCGATGTTTCCTTCTGTTTGTGATGGACAAATTAAGACTCACTCACACACACTCCGGCACTCCCACCATACCTCTGGGACACTCCCCCTGGACTCCTCCTTTGCCCATTAACAGGTTGATTGAAAGCTATCCAAACGACCCAAACAAAAGAGTCTTGCCATGGTCACCATCTCGTTCATCTCGAAATATCTTTCAGGGACCCATTTCCTGACATCACAGGGGCTGTATTAGGCTGGGGGACAGATTGGCCTCTGACACCAGCCTCACCATAACCACAGTGTCGTGTCCAGCCAGGCAGGCGTGTTATTTATTTATTTTTTTTTTTTGCGCTCCTCCATCCCCCTCGTAGTCTTGTATTAGCAGCCATTTTGATCTCCACACTGCTATTATCCAGCTGATGGCTCTGACATGTTGATCATATACGGGAGAAAGAAAATTGATTTCCTCAACAGCAAACACGGTCCAATCTTCCCAAGCCAGTAATTTTACCACCACAACAAAATAAAAGGGTAATCTTGCCCCAGGAGAGAAGAGAAGAACAGCACTCTGAAATAAACGGGCTAAGCAAAAAAGCAGCTAAATAAAGGGAGTTTGTGGAAGGACAGTGATGTGGATGTGGATGATGATGATGAGGGTTTTGAGGTGGCACTTTGACTGACAGACAGACAGCCGGACAAACCGACTTGGGTAATGTCCTGCAGGCAGGCCAGAGATACACTGCTATGGAGCGTCAGAATGCACTGTAATTCAGATCTTACTGAGCACTGTACAAAACACAACAGCTCTCGCTAAAGGTTTAAAGGATTTAACGTCGCTCAAACGCTGGGGTCTGTGAGGCTCAGACGTCAAGAGCGAAGAGGTTTTCCTTCATTCATTATCCATAGCTTCTTTAGAAAAACAACGGAATTCAATAAATAAATGAAATAAATACGTATACAAAAGAAACAAAGAGTACAGATAAAGTGTAATATGCCATTACAGTGATTCACTGTAAAAAATTTGGAGTAGGATTTACTTGGAAAAACCTTGCTAAACTATCTCACTCAGAAAATGCTAGTAAATTTACAAAGATTTGCCAAGTAAAAACCTAAACATATTTATCAGTAGCTTTTATTAGAAATATTTAAGTTAAATTTACTTGGAATATGGAATTAAGTAAACTTTACAAAAAATAAGTAATTTTAACTCGGCTAGTAAAAAGTTGATTAATATCGATTTCCTTTGCCTTTGTATTACATTTCACTAAAACAATAATCTTCAATTTCAATAGTCATTTATAGTATGTGCATTACTTAGATCATCTAAGTAATTTATATATTCATCATGTCAGACATTAAGCCGCATGTGAATGCAAACACCTCAATACTTGGTAGACAATACACAATGGCGGTAACATTTGATGGGTCGTTTTTGTGTTTGAATGTGTCATTTTGTGCAAAAAATTTACTCGAAATGTCACAAAATGGCAATTTACTAATACTGAGGACAAAATAAATGATAAAACAATATAAATACAACTGGAAACCAGTGAAACATGAGACTCATTAATTATTCAAGGTCCAGTGCATGATGGGAACCCCAGTATCAGAAAAGTTGAGTAATTTTTACTTAATTTTATTGAGTTGATATTTACACTTTCATTTCTACTCGCTTGAATTAAGTACTGATATGGAATTTACTTAGTTTTTTAAATTCTTGCCAGTTTTTTCAAGTAAATTACATTGGGTTTTTTCACTAGTATTTACTTCACCAAAAAATCATTTTTTACAGTGTTCCATGGAATTTGTTTGTTTGTTTGTTTGTTTGTTTTTAATTGTGGCCACGATTTAGTAATTTGTGTCACTCGGCGAATTAAGAATGGCGATGATTTAGTAAATATCAAGCATACCATTTATTTCCAAAACGAGGGAACAAATTAAAACGTAATTGGCAAATTTGAGTGATAAGTTGTGGGAACGAATTGTTCATTTGTGGCAACAATATGTCATACACATGTCATGTGCGGGACTCTGTTATTAGTTTATTGATTTTGTTTTTTCCTCCCCCCTTTATTCATTAATTCTTTACAGTACATCATGTATTCGTTTTTTAATAAAGACTACATGATATAATGGGTTTGGTTCATTCTTTCGGTCAGTTATTCAGTTTTGTTTGTTTGTTTTACAACGACTGCACGAAATGATGGGTGGTGGTTTGTTTTCTGTTTCTTCATTAATTTTTTTTTTAAAAAAACTTCTTTTTTACAGTGATTGCATGAAATGAGGGGTTGAATTGAATCCATTAAGATCTCTCTCTTTCTTTCATCGCTCCCCCTCTCTGTCTCCTGAATAGAGGAGGTCTTTGCTCTTTGGTACTGGCAATCGTAGTGACCAAAGCAGGAAGAATCATAGGGCACGGCACTGAATCAAAGGCTGGACCATAGATAGGATGGCGGGGGTGTGGGGGTTGTGTGGAGGTGATGACCTTGAGTATTGATCCAAGCCTCCATAATTTCCATGGCTTACTGGGGCCCTTCTCCCAACCTGCTGGAGTACATTAGACCAGAAATCCATAACATGGCCCATGTTCATCCAAGCACAGGAAGAAACTGAATTAAATGTTAAAAAACAATCTGGGGCTGCAGTTGGGGCCGATTCATCATGATTCCCGGGTGTCAGGCAGGTAGGATGACCATGAAGGATTCAGCCAATGGCCGGAGAGCTCACACCACAGATATACTCATTCAGACTCATCTGTCAGCAAACTGGCCAGTACAGGACTTTTAAACACTGACACAAATGCGCCCATGGTCAGCAAGTTCCAAAATTACTTGGGAGTCATTGTCCGAGATGAGAACGGATCAAATGTGAAACTATGGCAATTGAGAGAAAATTGAAGCTACTCTACATGGCAGTAAGCAAACGTACCCAATTAAATATGAATCGGAGCTGATAGAGTTTGAAAATACAGTCAGTTCAAGGTTCAGCACAAGGTTATTTTAAACCATTAAACTTTTGTCTTTGATATAAGCTTCAATTTAATAAAGTAACCTTTGATGAAGGTCTTGTCCGATGAAGGCCGTGAGTCCGAAATGTTGCGAATACAATTTTTGATATTCATTTGCAACAGTGTTGGGAGTAACGCATTACAAAAGTAATACATTACAGTAACATATTACTTTTTGCTGTAACGCAGTAGTGTAAGGCATTACTAATCAATTTTCAGTAATATTTTACTCGTTACATGTTCAGTGAGGCTTGTATTACAGTTGTATTACAGTGTATTGTCTGCTTTTACTTCTTAAAGGCAACAGACTATGTGAAAGTTTTAAAGCAGTCTTTTAGTGCCAGTTCAGAGCGGTCACGTCTGTAACATTGTTTTTCCTCATAAATGCGAACACGAAAACTAAAATAAAATGAATATTTTAAGTTCTATGGAGACTGGAGAGCCAACCCTTCCTCATCCGATTTGCGCAGTGTAATTAACAGAATTACAAAAAATATATTTTGCCTCCTATTTTTTTTGTCACGCATGACTGTGTGTCTTTTCCCTAATATTAAAAATAAAACAAAGACTGATATTTGTCTAATGTCTGGAGTCCTTTAAGGAAGTAGCCTATATACATTTCAATACATGTATTTTCTGAGAATGTTTATTTCAAATTTTGACTGCAAATGTCATGTCCATAATGCTGGACTTCCCCAATTTTAAATAATTTATCCTCAACTAGTTTTGTGGTGTAGGTCTACGTATTTTATAATGTTAACTTCAAATAATAATAGCCTAATTTAAAGATAAGGCAGCATTGGATCTGGACGGTAAGGAGAATAACGCTGGAGTTGGAAGAGGTGTGTCGTGATTCTGTAGGTTCGTGAATCTGAGTCGTGTGGCGAATCGCGATTTCGGTTTCTTATTGCATATCGTTACAGCCCCAAAGTTAAGTTCTACTTAGTTATTTTGGTGAAAGTAACTCAAAAGTAATACATGAGTAATGTAACGCATTACATTTCTGAGACAGTAATATTGTAAGGTAATGAATTACTTTTAAATAACAGTAACAAGTAATACCTAATGTATTACAGTTTGGAAGTAACTTGCACAACACTGATTTGCAAGTACGGATAGTGAGCGGGAGTTCCTTGTAGGCTATCACTACACAAAAGGGACGCAGGGTTCATACAGGTACAGTAAATGAAATAACCAGGACTTTCCAAGCACTACTTTTTTTGGTTTTCAAGAACTATCTCACTTATCAAACAATATCTTTATTGTCTTCCAATTTCTAAAAAAGGTAAATCGATTAATAAAAATAAGCCAATAAAACAAAATGGTATAAATAAAGTGCAGCACATGCAATGACTGTGGTATAATTTAACCATTGAAAGGATATGACAAAGATATCGCTTTGATCTTTCAAATTGATTCCCCCCAATAATTTATGATTGACCTGAAGAATGAAAGCTGTATCATTGGATATTTATATGGGCAAAATCATGCTCATAGCCATGCGAAATTGCTCTATATCTACATCAAATGGGCTACATTGTTAATTTTGCGTGAAAAGATTGTTTTTTCGAAATATATTGTCTTTCAATAATCACTTTTCAAGTACTATTAATTAACATGGTTTTTAAGGGTTTTCCCAGACTTAAAGTTTAAAAAGTAAAATTCAAGTTATTCAAGCACTTTGAGTTCCTTCTACGATCCCTGGGGACATACTAGAAATTTATGGATAAGTTTTACTATTCTTAATTGCTGGATGACTTGACAATAACAGGAGCCAATTGATCAAAATATGAAATGTAGTATAATGGACAGAAAAATAGTAATAATCACATTACAGTACATTCAGCATCTTTATTGCTTTGTTGTGATGCATCTTTTTATAAAATAGATCAAACTGATCATGCCTGGGTTGGAGGGCATTTTTTGGATCTGTGAAATGATGAGATTTCCGCAGGGAAAACGAGGGTGGATCTCTGAGCCTTTATCATGTTCAACCAGGGGCAGAGTGACATTAAAGCTCATTACAGCAGTTGATCTGAAATCAATGTGAAGATGTGGCCCCATGTCTTCATGTTGTTGAGCCTAGACTGCTTCCAAACTACTTGCATTCAACTAGGATTGAGTAATCACACCATTGACCAGGGGCTTCTCTATGGAAGTCTTTACACACAATTGAGAATTTACAGGGGGGTTGGCACATGTTATTCTCATGTAAAACTCTACCCTTTTCCAGCCCTGCTGCAAGACATATAGTATGTGGGGTAATGTTGTGTTGTGATAGTTGCCTGCTATGCAATTGCTAGGGTGCTTTGGGTAGTTACTTGCTACTGGGTCAATATTCTGGTCTCGAAATATTGCTCATGTCCATCTGTAAGTGAAAGTCTATGGGATTTATCTACTAATTTATGGTCCACCAAAGTCAAATCACTTTTCATCAGTCAGATTGAGAAGTATTAGGCCCCCTCTCTTCGATAACATGAACAGAATGTATCCTTCATGTCCACAAACATTGTGGGATGAGATAGTTTAATACTTAGTTGATGAAAAAGTTTTTAGCAACTAGTTCTTTAAAAAAATGCCATATGAAAAGAGCAATTGGGGAGTTGCTGAGATTTGTTCTGAGAGGACTTTTTGTGGAGAGTGGGAGGTGGGAGCTTCCTGACTATTCCAATGACCTCCCACTGTCAGTCAAGTAGGAAGTTTTGATCATTTAGAATTTGTGTTAGTTCGAACTGCCAAACAAAAGAGCCCAGTGCTCCACTCTCTCAATTTAAGGAGGTTGGTGTTGAGAATCCATAGAGAATGGTGTAAAGGCCTCCATTGGAGAAAATGATTTTTTTTTTCTTTTTTCGGCCGTATGAAGAGGACACTAGAAATCATCTCCAGCAATTTCAGTAATGGCTTTTGAGACAGCTGCTTGCATTGTTGTTTAATGATGACAAATGACAGCTTCAAAAGACTTTGCAGTTGAAGAGACAGAAGATGGAGTGAAAGAAGAAGGAAAAGAAAGACTTGCATAAATTGCCTGTTGAGTATTTTCCACGGTGATTGTGGGTAATTGGCTTTTATTGGACTTGTTAGCTCTGGATAACTTTCAGCCATTATCCCACTCATGACAATGAGCATAAGGCTCTTAATAATGAACGTTCACCTCCTAAGGAGCTGCAAGATGTATCCAATGGTGGTCAGCAGTGAACGCCTAAACCAGCCCAAAGAGATTTTCCAACTCAAGCGTGGAGAGACAGCCTTCATATGGTTCATTTGAGATCAGCTCGGCTGAAGGGAACTCATTTTAAGGGCCTAGTTTTCTGAAAAGATAGATGTGGAACAGAGATATAACTGCAGTGGATGACATTTTCTAAACTATGACATTTCAATACAGCGCTTTAGGTTGAGCTCAATATAGCTCTATAAGGTTAATTGCAGTAACTTACATGTGTAGGCAAAGAGAGATGACATTATTTGATGTCTGTAGATGTCGGTGCAGGTTTCCCAAAGTTCAACTGAATTAAAAGGTCTTGATAAATAGGATAAACAAAGAAAAGACCAGAACTGGCAGTAATACTTATAAATATACAACATTCAGAATATTGAGACTTGTCTAATAAGATTGTACTTTGAGGTATTGAGAAGGTTCCATTTCTAATCTGGCCCTTCTGGTTTGACCTATAGCTGCAGTTTTCTTTCTGGCTCTGTTAAAGGTTAAGATTTGCAGCTAGTGCCACCAATTGGAATTGGTATCTGTTTGAGCCAAATTTGGAGTCATTCCATGTATTTTCACAGGAGAAAAAAAATGTAGTTCTGTGATTTAACAGAACAACCCGGTCTCACCCCAAGACGTCATATAACTGACGTTTTGGGACGTCTTTTGACCATACGTCAATATTCGCCTTTTTAGGGCCCCCTTAAACGTCGGTAGATGAGGTTGTGGGATCCTAACTCTACCCCATACCTAAACCTAACCCTAAACCTAACCCGTCACTTAACTGACGTTAAAGGTAAAGCGTCAGTTCTATGACGGCCCGGGATCGCCATCTAGCGACGTTTAAGGGGGCCCTAAAAAGGCGGATATTGACGTATGGTCAAAAGACGCCCCAAAATGTCAGTTATATGACTTTTTGGGATGAGACTGTGTTAAAGAGAACCATTAAAGTCAAAGTGGTGAGGTAATCTAATGTCAGCGCCAAGTAAAGTTTTCAGAACGTCAACATCTCAGCAGGACATTTTGGTGGAAAAAAAGAGCATCAACAGCATAAGTTTAGAACAAATAGTACCTCTAACCCTAAAACCCAATCTTTACCTTGTCGGTTGCACATCCTGATAGACAGCATTACTGTTTGTTGGAATCGAATCCATTCATGATTTTTCTGAGGTATTAAAGGGATAGTTCACCCAAAAATGAAAATTATGTTTTACTCACCCTCAAGTCATCTTACGTGTGCATGACATTCTTCATTCAGACGAATACAATTAGAGTTATATTGAAAAATGTCCTTCTCTTCCACGCTTTATAATGGCAGTGAATTGCCTTTTCTGTTTTGAAGTTCATAAAAGTGCATCCAGGGTGTTAATAAAGACCTTCATTCACTTACGCCTAAAGCGCAACCTATGCGGCGTACTGTTGATATTTATTCTATGCCATGACGCACTACGATACTTCCGACGTCACAAGTTGGTTAAGTTGAGCTTTAGGCGCAAGTGGAATCCATATGTTCGTTTTGCCAGAAGTTAGTTATTTTACTTTATAAAGTATATTTTTCTTACACAAATGCATCGCTTCGCTTCAGAAGGCCTTTATTAACCCCTCGGAGCCGTGTGGAACACTTTTATGATGGAGAGATCCACTTTTATGGATTTCAAAACAGAAATGGCCATTCACTGCCATTGTAACGCTTGGAAGACCCAGGACATTTTTTTTAAAATATAACTCTGATTGTAATCGTCTGAAAGAAGATTGTCATATACACCTAGGATGACTTGAGGCTGAGTAAATCATAGGCTAATTTTCATTTTTGGGGGAACTATCCCTTTAATATGTCATGAAAGGTGACTGTGTTATTAAGTTGACCAATGAATTTGGCTGTTGGTGTTGCATTATTTCAAAACAGTCATTATTTTCAGAATTCTGCTTGGTGCCACTAGTGGTGCAGAAATGACACAGTTCGCTTTTAAGGTCAAATAGATGATATTTCAGAGGACTTTTCTGTATTTAAAATGAAGAGGATGTCATCTATGAAATGGCAACCTTTTATCACAACAGCCGCAACACACGAGTCATAGACAAAATCAATGTACATAAATGGAGAAAACATGTCCCTTTGTTGCACCGCTAAACCCGAACGTTGTGGAGCTAACAGTTGGACTCCCTCAGGTTTAAGGTGTGACTCCTCTCGGTCTGTATTTAGAAGCCAGTTGCTTTGTGGTTTCAATATTCAATATTTAGCAGAGATCTGCCCAGACGAGCTTAGAAACTGGTGACAAGAAGTTGGCCCTTGTGCTCCACCCTGTCGAACATGTTGTTATAACAGGGTAATATGAGGCTTTTGCCAATCAATGAGTGATGTTCAAAACTCAGCACTCACCCCATGCTAGCTCACTCTCTCCAGCCAGGTCTCCAGCAAGAGATCTTTGACTCAAGGCCTGTCGTTCACCTCACAACAGAAAATCCATACGTTTCGGATGTGATTTTAAACTGATTCATTATTAATGGATTCCCTCTTCTTGGAACTCACTGCTTTTTCTGGTAGCGGAATCCTGTGTTTTGGTAAGTGGTGAAGTTTCCTGTAAATCTGTCTGTGTTTGTGTGTATGTTTACGTCCCAGCGGATGTGTTTCAATTAGGCCGTAATGGCTGAAGGGGTGTTGGGTCACACCAAACAGGCCCATGGGTCTGTTGACAATGAGGGGAGGAAGAGGAGAGATGGGCGTGCATCCTCATTTGAATGCTGGTGTGTGTGGTATTTGACCCCTGCAGTAGTGTTAATGGATATCGTCACATCTCTGCTCCTCCTCCCACAATGTGATTTACTGAACACATACTTACTGGAACTGCTTGATTTGCTTCCTTTGGTGTGACATATGAGGCCTGGATTCAGAGACTATATATTTACACCACGCTAAGTACTCAGCGCTTAATGGGAATTACTAAATTGCACCAATCTAGTGCAAGGTTGTCATTTTTAATGCAAACGATTATGAAGACACAATGTATAGGAGTAAAAATATTTTCATTAAGATACAAAAAGAGGGAACCATAAATAACCATAAATTAGGGCTGTCAAAACGATTAATCGCGATTAATCGCATCCAAAATAAAAGTTTCTGTTTACATAATATATGTGGGGGCACTGTGTATAATTATTTTGCATATATATAAAAAACACACATGCATGTATATTTAAGAAAAAAAAAATATTTTTATATAAAATATTTATATTTATATATAATATAAATTATATATAAATCTATATACAGAATATGCATGAAAATATTTCTTAAATATATACAAGCATGTGTGTGTATTTATATAAATATATATATATATATATATATATATATATATATATATATATATATAATAACTATACACAGTGCACCCACATATATTATGTAATCACAAACTTTTATTTTGGATGCGATTAATCGCGATTAATCATTTTGACAGCCCTAATATATATATATATATATATATATATATATATATATATATATATATATATATATATATTAGGATTATGTTTAGGAGCACCTCAATAATCACGTGTGCACCAATATGGTTACCACAAGTAATGGCACATAATAAAATAAACTTTTATAACAAAATAAATTATAGAATGAAAAAAAAGAAAAAAAATACAATGACTTTGACTTCAGGCTATCTCATGAGTGAATGCAGTGCATGCTGCTGAATCATACATGCCTATGAATAGTTACTGTATATCAGACTACTGGAACTATCTGTTGTACAAAATCCAGATAAAATAAAAATCATTTTACATCTAAATAAATTAATAAAACTCTTGACAAAATAGTTAAAATTATACAGTCAAGTTATATCAGTGGAAAATTTGGATAAATTTGTATTTGTAATGTTGTAGTTTGTGATTAATAAATGGTAGTTTGTGATCACACACACAAAAAAAAAATCATTAAATTAGATGTAAAAGTAAAAAGATCTCTGTCTCCCCTACTTTTATTAGGGAACATGAGGGAGCTTATCATCTCAAGTGATGGAAAATCTCATAAAGGCAGAATGTTCCTCTTTTAAGACGTGTTATATACCGGCTAGACAGTCTGAATGAAATGATATCAAGCCCTTTGTAAAGTGCTCTACTGCAAATGGGGGAAATTGATTATATTCCTTAAAGTGCCTCAAAAACCCTTCAATTTGAGTTGCTAGCTTATTACAGCTCAGAGTGTGGAAAGGTTATGTTTTCACCCTGTTTGCAATTTGTTTGTAAATGGCCAAACGGTTTCTAGGTAGTGGTGAAAAAAAAAATCTAAGCACTATACATATGGTCAGAGATAACTAAATTTGAATACAGTTTAAACTGAGATTAATAGTAGTTTTAAATGTAGTCCAATACAGATCAGCATAGAGAAACCATTCAGAGTAAAGGAGCATTCCAGCTTAGGGGCTTCATCCTTTTCCAGTGGCGTTCATATCCCATCTGTCAGATGGGACAGTCAATGCAGGAAAGAAGAAATGAGAGAGGGGAAGAGAGGGAAGGAGGGAGGAACAGAAACCAGAGACTCTGAACTGATAGATTACACTGTCCTAAAATGGAGTGCTTCTCAGCCTTGTAAATATGTGACAAATGACAGTGCGAGAAGTATTGATTTCAGGCCTGTCCTGTGGAAACAGAGTCAGTGGCCAAGGCGACACATGGATTTGGGGACATTGAAGACCGTTTTGGGCTGTACTTCTCAAACAAACAAACAATAATAAACAATTTGATTTGCATCCACTTGCATCAGAATAATCATCTAAAACATATAGCAGGACAATAACAAAAAGACCTCAGAAATTTGAAATGTTGGAGCAAATAAGTCTTTGATTAGGAACATTTAATGCATGTTGATATGGAGTTCATATAGAATATGTAGAATTGCTGTAATCAACACAAGCGATTCAAATCAAAGACCATATTTAAAACTGTAATTAACATCTGCCTTGGGTGAACTGATCACAAGTGGTCAGCTGAGACAGATTGTGGTTTACACCGGTTATTAATATGTTATTAATAATATATTATCATGGTTGTCTGACTACTACCAAATGTAGTTTAAGTGATCCAGTCACAATACATCTTGGGTGCATTTACACCAATCAGTGTCAATCAACTTATCAATAAATCAACTTATTGTGATCTGATCATTGTCATTGAAAATGCATGTTAATGTGTCAGGTACAAAAGAAAACTCCTGTCATTTCATTAGTATTATAAATATTATGATTAGTATCATTGATTTTATAGATTCAATGTTAAAGTACCAACCAAATGAAGTACTAATATCTGTTTTGTACCTTATATTACACTGATAACCACCAAAAACACAGGTGGTAATGAGAAAGCCACATCAAATCTCCAAGCTGATTCCTAATATATGCACTTCCAGAAAAATATGAGTAAAACTTCAAAAAGTAACTGGTGCAGTAACCTTCAAGCGACATCTTTATAACGTAATTACTAATGAAAGTTCATAGTATACAGTACTTGAGGGTAGGCTACATATTATTACTCTAGGTACTAAAGTGCTCATTTTAGGTGTTGATACTGCGGTACTCCTAAAGATACATGTTTTTTCCTAACAATTTAGGCCGTCACGTACACAATAAAACACCATCAACATATGACTACGGAGCCCCCCTAGTCCCACTTTGGCAAAAAAAAAAAAAAAAAAAAAATTATAACTATCTTGTGGCCTCAAGATACTATCTCGTGGCCTCAAGATACTAACTCGTGGCCTCAAGATAGTGACTCATGGCCTCAAGATAGTAACTCGTGGCCTCAAGATACTAACTCGTGGCCTCAAGATAGTGACTCATGGCCTCAAGATAGTAACTCGTGGCCTCAAGATAGTATCTCGTGGCCTCAATATACTAACAAGATACTAGTAACTCGTGGCCTTATGATAGTAACTCGTGGCCTCACTATCTTGAGGCCATGAGTTAGTATCTTGAGGCCACAATTTACTATCTTAAGGCCACGAGTTAGTATCCTGAGGCCACGAGTTACTATCTTAAGGCCATGAGTTAGTATCTTGAGGCCACGAGTTACTATCTTAAGGCCACGAGTTAGTATCTTGAGGCCACAATTTACTATCTTAAGGCCACGAGTTAGTATCTTGAGGCCACGAGTTACTATCTTAAGGCCACGAGTTAGTATCTTGAGGCCACAATTTACTATCTTGAGGCCACAAGTTACTATCTTGAGGCCATGAGTTAGTATCTTGACGCCACGAGATAGTATCTTGACCACGAGTTACTATCTTGAGGCCACGAGAAAGTATCTTTAGGCCACGAGTTACTATCTTGAGGCCACAAGGTAGTTATAATTATTTATTATTATTATTTTTGCCAAAGTGGGACTAGGGGGGCTCCGTACATGACACTTTAAATAATGCAAGAAACATAAGGTGAAAAATAAAAATAAAAACTCTTATGCACATAATATATTCAAAAAAAGAAAGAAACAGTTGTTGTGATGGAAAAGCGTCACATTATAAGATGAATTGTGCTCTTTACTTTAAAAAAGCCTGTAAAAATTACATAAAAGAATGTCCTGTCCATTTACTCTAACGGAATTTTACCATAGCATTTTAAAAAAAAACACACACAAAAAAACTTTTTTTTTTTTTACAGTGCTAAGCCAGCAAAAATGTGTTGTGTGTGTGAGTGTAATGACTTTCAATTAAAGATATTCACAGCTGTGTAATCACACTGACAAGGCAGGTGGTGGCTGAAGGGAAATGCTGTGACCTGCTCATTTGGGAACTCCTCAGTTTTCTTAGAAATGGGTATGTAAAACTTAAGCAGATCCGAGATCAGCACAAAGGGGTATGTTTATTTACAGGATTGTCCGGGGTGGGCTACTCTCAGAAAGAAGTTGTTTTGTTATAATTGTGACATATCTTAACTCAATTCCTAGTGAAGGAAGATGTAAAATCAAGTCAAGAGACTTCAAAAATCAAAGCCATTGTTTCCTATAAAGTACTGTGGTAAAGCCAGGGATGAGGCTAGAGTGAGCTGTGAGCAAACCGCTGTGACAGCCCGAGCAGGTGCACTCAGGATGAGAGGCAGAATGGATCCCCCATTGAGAGGGACAAAAAGGGCTTCTCTCTCCACATCTGACCACCGCAGGAAAAGAAAGGCCGGCCATGCTGATATACTGACCCCTGGCTGTCTGTCTTGCCCTCTTTGACTCTCTCTCTCTCTCTCTCTCTCTCTCTCTCTCTCTCTCTCTCTCTCTCTCTCTCTCTCTCACACTCTTTCTTTATTTTTTTTTTCTTTATTTTTTCCTTGGACCGCCATCTGTGATCATGGTACAGCACAGACTGACAGCCAACTCCGTCTCCCCAGGTTTAAAGCAGTCATGAAGGATTAGACCTCAGCTCATGACGGTTTCTGGTTGGTTTAGTCTGCTGGTTAGCAGCGCTGGTGCCAAATTAGTGCACCTCACATCTGTGCCTTATAGCAGAACCGACTATTTTAGCAGCCAATCAACTGAACACAAATTCACAATCACAAGCCAGGAGATTGACACGAGCTGGCTGACAGAAAGTTTCAGTCACATACAAAAGACAAAATGTCCATCGTCAAGCTAGCTTTAGGTGATAGAAACACTTTTTTGTTTTAAAGGTGCCCTATACTGTGAAATTGAATTTATGTTGTCATAGTTAAATAACAAGAGTTCAGTACATGGACATGACATACAGTGAGTCTCAAATATCATTGTTTTCTCCTTCTTACTTAAATCTCGTTTTTGAAAAACACCCATGAAAAACAGGCGAATCTCCACATAATACCGACTCTGACGTAAAAGTCGGGATCATTAATATGTATGACCCAATATATTTGCATATGCCAGCCCATGTTCAGTGATAGACGAGACGGAGGTGCGCAGCCGAAGCATGGCAGTTGATCAGTGTTCGGATCTACACATGAATACAAAAGTATATTTTAGTTCCTTCGTCCGAGCCTCTGAAGAAACAATGGATTAATTTTATTTTCTCTGGAAATTTTCAAACATTTAACCGACGACTTGTTTCCTCAACTTCCCAAGAGCTGGCCTCGGATCGAGCTGATGCGTTGTCGTTCAAGTTCAGACAGGTAATCTTTCACTTTAAAATCGTTCAATACTGTTTTTGCATCAGTAAGTCAGGCCAGTGATTAAAAAACAACTTCACATCGTTTCTTTTAGTAGGATGAAAAAAAATCTTATTTAAATTGTGAATTATATACAGAAAGAAAGCGATCAAAGAACAGTCACAGCGCGAGTTTATATGGACATTTGCCAAACTCGTTATGAATTCAATGACGCACGTTACACTGCACAACTAAACTCTAACGTTAACTGTATTTTTATCATCGTGTCTGCTGCATTAAGAGAGTAACGTTAGAGAGACTGCATTGCAATGATAAGATCTTCATTCTCGCGATAGACACACTCACTGTCCTTTGCTTGCTCAATCACAGCAACACTTTATGTGATGGGAATAGATCTAAATACTTCAAAAACATCTCACGATTCGTTAATCTCGATAGCTGTAATAGTAAAAACCTATAATAGCAGTAGTAAAATTATTCGAGTGAGTTTCACATGTAATAGGCTACATAGCTATTTCATATGCAAGCATGTCAGCCAATCACAGCAGAGGCCGGTTACACACAGCAGACACACCCCTTCAAAGCAGAAGGGTTCAAAGCATAAGCTAAAATCAGGCTTGGAAAAATGCCTTTTATTTCTAATTTATGACTATTTTTGATCTAAAAAACATACTAACATTATAAGGGCAACCCAGGAAACATTATAAAATAATTTAAAAAACCATTATAGGGCACCTTTAATAAAAAAATACAGTGTATGGGAAAAAAATCATGGATGTCATGGCAGAAAATGATCAATTTTAAATTGCAGATAAATTAATCACTTACATCAGTTGGATGTTAATTGCTACATTGCTACTTACAACCTACATGTATTGTTAAAATGTATATTGTAGTGTCTGAAACAGATCAGACACACAAGTATTTGTTATATTCACCCTACGTGTTAGTGTTTCTACCCCAAACTGCAACAACACCCAGATGCAGAATCAGGCACTGAATACCAAAGACTCATCAGCAAGACTTATCATCTCTCACTTCATCAAGAGAGAAACTCTCTTTCTCTCATGAAATGCTTTTTTGCTCTCAGTGTGATAACTTTTTCTTGCAAACTTTCTTTTTCTCTCAGATCATTTATTTTCTCGCATGTAATAAAGACACAATTCTTGTTCCATATTTAAGTACATTATGGAAGTGTACTAAGTGCACTTAAATACAATTTATTTTAGTGAACTCTTTTTTTTAACTTGGGTGGGTCAGTTTAGTCCCAAGCAGTATTGAAATAGTACACTACAAGTTTAGTACAAGTACATAAAGTATACTTAAAATACCAACCCGGTCTCATCCCAATTCGTCATATAACTGACGTTTTGGGACGTCTTTTGACCATTCGTCAATATACGACTTTTTAGGGCCCCCTTAAAGGCAAACTGCATGAGACAAAGCGTGTTGTTGTACCACGCACACTTTGGAAAAGAGCCATTAGTAAACAAAACTCAAAAGTTTGCCAGATTAACCATCAACACCATGCTGCTTAACCCTCAGGTGCTCTTCGTTTCTGAGTCACACTTGTTATCCTCCCGGTCAAAAGTGACCGGACACCTAAAAATTAAATTTCCTCCATCCCAGTATAACCAATGCAACTTATTTTTGTTCTATAATATTTATTCTTTGTAATTTAGTATTTTGAGACCATTTGATTGAATTTATTAATATTTATGCAATATTTATGGTCTATTTTGCCATGAAAAAAAAAAATATATATATATATATATATATATATATATATATATATATATATATATATATATATATATATATTATTTTTTTCGAAAAATTATTAATGCAGTATTTTAGTTTAATATAGAGTCTAGGCCTTCAGAAAATATATATATATATATATTTTTTGAAGAAATTTAGCACCATCTGGTTACAGTATAGAGAAAAAGCGTAGAATCATGGTGTAACAACTAGATGGCATGTACAGCTCTCTATGGAGAAGCATGTGAATTCCCCAGATGTTTATGAACACATTTTTTTTTTTTGGTGGATTTGAATATATAGTTGAAACAATCTCAAAAACTATTTTTTATTTAAAAAAAATGTTATAAAATAAATAAAAATTTGTGAATTTTTGTGTTTTTGTCAATTTCCCATTCATTTTCTATATGGGGGTCATTTTTGACCAAAGACCACAAGTGTGACTATTTTTTTAAGACCACTTACCATGCTCAATCATGACCTTAATTTTTTTGTGTGTCCACATACATAATGTCATAAAAGTCACCAAGTTTTGTAACATTCCTATGAAGCTGTGATTTTTGAAAATTCAAAACATACTTTTTGTAATCATTATTTTTTGGTGTGTTTGTATGTGTGTGTGTGGGTGTGGGTGGGTTTGTCTGTTTTGCACTCTAGATGTCGTAGAGTGTCACCTCTTTTCTGCGGTGTACTTTTTTTTTTTTAGAATTGTGGCCGATTTGCAGATTGCACGTAGCCTGGATGCCAGCCCGAACTCCGCCCACAACATTTTTTGGACGGGAAGTTCGGTCTGGACTCGATCCATTGAGGAGTAATTATGATCGGTTCAGAAATCATCGGGCCAATCAAATTGCCAGGGTGGACAGATTGATGATGATACGATACGATACGGACAGATTGATCTGCAAGTAATCATAACGTTATCAACGAGCGCTTAACTGATTTCCCTCAGAGATGACTGCAGCTGGAGAATTGAGATGTATAGATTCCGCTGTCGCGTCTGTTGCAAAATAAATCGACAGCGCATTAATTTTAATAGACAAACAGAGAACTGCAATCAAGGCATTTGTCGATCAGAAAGATATTTTGCCGTCCTTCCTACATGATTCGGGAAAAGTATAACTTATCAGCTGGCTCCGATGGTCACTAAGAAGATGGGACGTAATGAAAAGCCTGTGGTCGTTGTGGTTTCTCCTTTGGTCGCACTCATGGAGAAGTAAGTGAAAGAAGCAACACTCGTTATTTAACTTCTAAAATAAATAAGTCCTGTAGTTGAAAACTGCGCTATGCAAATGAGTTGACTTACTGCGTTGCTCTGATTGGTTGTAGGTTTACCGACTACCCAATTGAGTGCAGAGTTGTTGTTTTTCCCTGGTTCGGTTACGACACGCCTCATTATCAAAGCTTAATGGAGCGGCCTCAGACTCATATTCTCATTAGAATATGAGTATGACGAAGTCAGGCTAGATTGCACGTACAAAAATTCAGAGAATTTTTTTTTGTCAATTTCCCATTCATTACCTATGGGTCGGTCATTTTTGACCAAAGGCCACAAATGTGACTATTTTTTTTTACGACCATTTAGCATGCTCGGATCATGACCTCAATTTTTTTTTTTTGTGTTCACATACATAATACCATAAAAGTAACCAAGTTTCATAACATTCCGGTGAAGCTGTGATATTTAGAAATTCAAAACAGAAAATTTTTCGGTCAGAAATGACCGAAGAGCACCTGAGGGTTAAACAGTCCATCTTATAGTGACTTATAGTAAAGAAAGAAAGAAAGAAAGAAAGAAAGAAAGAAAGAAAGAAAGAAAGAAAGAAAGAAAGAAAGAAAGAAAGAAAGAAAGAAAGAAAGAAAGAAAGAAAGAAAGAAAGAAAGACCTCCAGCGATTATCTGCCTCCATTTGAGAACCCAGCAGCTGGACATGCTGAGGTCACCAAGCCCTGGCACACAGACTGTCAACCAGCACACATTGACAGTCCCGCTCATTAAACACACAGACTGTCAACCAGCACACATTGTGATGCGTGTGTGTGTGTCTGTAAATTAATGTCTCAACCCCTAATTAACCTATTTACAGCACACCATGTGAGAAGTCATGATGTCTGTAGTGAGATGAACAGAAAAGGCAGTTTCGGTCTTAAAGTAATTGCAGCATTTATCGTCATCCAAGAAAGAGAGAGAGGGCGTGTTTTCAAGGGGTTGCCATTCCTGATAGCGAACCTTGAAGAAACTGCATAGAGTTTCCTGGATTCAACTTAGGGTGTTTTCACACTTGGTTTGATCGTTTTCCCTCCCCTACTGGTCACTGTTCACATATACAGTGCATGCAGAATTATTATTCAAGTTAATATTCTGATCTTATTTTTTTTTTTTCCCAAATACATTTTACCTATTCCAAACTGCATTAATCTAAATAACTTCTGTTCATTTTGTATTTAATAATTTATAAGTGATATACATGTATAATTGTTAATGAAGGCTGGAAGTGAAAAACGCCTTATATTCAGGTGTGCATAATTATTAAGCAGGTTTTCTTTTACAGATTAAAATGGTCCAAAAAAAAAGAGATTTAACTCACACTGAAAAGTAATTTTTGTATTGTCCTTGTTCAGATTTCCCAATCCTCGTTTGTCTTCAGTTGTCTCACCTGTGTTAGTTTATCATCATCATCTGTGTATCCTGTCTTCAGTTGATCAGTCTCTGTATAGTTCTCTTCATTTCAATCAGCTTGTCGTTTCTTGATTATATTATTGTGTTAGCGTGTCTGAGTGTTACCTGCCTGTCTGTACCTACCTGAAGTTATATTTAGTAAAGAAGTTTATATTTTTTTACATTTTATATAATGCTATACCAGAAATAAAATGAGTTTGTCTATCGTAGCGGATTTGGTTATAATGTTGTCCAGTGTGTGTGAGAAATAGCTTTTATTCACATGTTTATCTTTAGTGTTTTTTTGCAAACACAGCTTTTTTTCTTAACATACATAATTTGAGCGATGTAGTTCATCTGATTTTATTGCAATGCAGACTATAATCCTTTCTAATCCACTTTGATGACAGTCAAGTGTATATTTGGCCCACTAGATTTTGCACAAGCAATCCTGTAATTGCTCCAGGTTCCACGGTGTCCCCAGGTCGATGTAATGTGTATTGAATTAAGACAGTCCGCGCTGCTGTGTAACTCTGTTATGAGTGTGTGGGCATGTATTTCTCCTTTCACTGGTAGGAATTAGATTATGACACTGAGGCTTAACCCAATCCTTCATGTGCATGTATGATAGAATCAATTGTTATGTCACGAAAAGTTTTAGCTTATTAAACAATAGGAACCAAACTTTAGACAGAATAGACGACAGATTTAATTTGACTCAAATGAGGCTTTGAGTGACCGAAATACAGTTTGTTCAATTTTCTCCACTGTAAATGGATTTACCCAAAAGTTCCCCCCCCCAAAAAAGAAAAAAACTGCCATCAGTTACTCACCCTCCTGTCTTACTAACATACCCATGTGGCAATTTGTAACTATGTTACATTTTGGCGAATAAGTTTCAATCTGATCCATATTTTTTTGTATAGTGATGATTAGGTTTTAGGGGTGAGGTTAGGAATGGACCTTCAAACATATGATTTTTGCTGTTGTTGTTTCTTTACGAATAACAGCATTTAAAGGGATACTCCACTTTTTTTGGAAATAGGCTCATTTTACAACTCCCTCAAGGGGGTCGCACACCGGACGCGCAGCGCCGCGCCGCGTCGCGCAGCGCCACGTCTTTAAAATTCGAACACATTATTCTCTATGAGTGTACACACACCGGCGGCGCCATTCGGCGTCTGTCCGCGGCGCCCAGCAACGGCTCAGGACCGTGTTCAAAACCCTGCAGCGCCACAGAGCGCCATTTACATAGTTTATATAAAATTGTAATTATTTTTGACTCAAATCGTTGCGGATGGATCCTGACTTCGCACTATGCTGCAATATACATTTGGTTTTGCATTCATTTACAGAAATCAGCCGCTTGAATGACAATTGCTGAATGTTATTGGATTTTTCAGGTGAGATTCTCAATTCATTCAGTTACGGATGCTCTGAGGTAAAGTTTTCAGATTGCAGACTCAACAGCGATTTTATTTAATTGTGCAGTACAATAATAACATAGAACAGACATTATCTTCATTTCCTGTCATTAAACATTACAATATTGCTGGTCATACACTAATGAGAAAGTGCGCGTCCGGTGTGTGATACCTTGAGTTGTCCTAGACGCGACGTGACGCGGCGCGGCGCTGCGCGTCCGGTGTGCGACCCCCTTCAGAGTTAAACAGATCATTTTTACTGTTTTCGAATCAATTCAGCTGATTTTCTGATATTTAGAAGAATATCAGTAACCAGACAGTTTCTGGTCCCATTGACTTCCATAGTAGGAAAAAAATATATACTACGCAGGGCTCTAGAGTGCGACCATTTTGGTCGCATATGCGACCAAAATTTGTAAGGGTGTGACCAAAATTTTTCCTAGGTCGCACCAGCGCACCTAACGTTCTCTTATGATCGCATCCGCTCAATTTCCACAAGCGAGTCTTTTGTTCTCTTTGCTTGCAAGTTTGGATCATATCGTGGGCTAAACCAATCAGAGATAGAGATTGGGCTGGTCTTTACCTCTCATTGGCTGTGGTTCAGGTATTCCTGTAGGACTAAAATGTTCCGTGCTATGATACGAAATAACTGCGACCTGAACGTGAACACCAGAGAATCAGTTACGGCAACCAGCAACAGAAGAAACAGACGACGAAGAAACTTTTAAAAATGTAGGCTACTTTTTATGGCTAGGTAAAAATATCCTCGTATTCAAAAACTAATTCTCCTTTTACAAACCTGTTGGGCTATGCTGTGTTCAGTTGATGAATGAATGGAAGATTGTAGCGCGCGCAATGCGCATCCCATCCAATACATCGCAATAATCTTTGTGCTTTGTTACTATTTATATGAAACAAAGTTTCAGATTTCAAATTAGGTCCGTTTTCTTACGAAATTTAAAAACATAGTGTATATTGACGCTGTGGCGTGAGATCGCTCTGGCTCAGCTGAAGTGAAGCAGCAGCGCGGAGCGCACATGATCTTCTCTTCCGCTTTAATAATACCAGTTACAGCGAGAAAAAAACTTGAACGAGCATGAAAAGATAGAGTACAACTTATCGAAATCCGTATCTTTCACATGGAATTGCTCAATCAGTGTTTCAACCGTGGAAAGACGTCAGTAAAACGGTTGTAAACAATGTAATTTAACGTCACATTTACCTCAGAAAAAACATATCCAGTGACCATAAACTTGTTAGCTAGCTAGAAAAATGAACTCTAGAGTTGCATTTTGCCAAATATATGCACCATAGCACATCATTTTTAATGTTTTTCAATATTTAATACATGTTGTTTGAAAAAATCTGGCAAGTTTTTATGCAGCCACCATTTAAATGTTTATATTTCATATAACATTATTATTATAAAAATAAATAAAAGTGTAATTTAAGTGTTTGTGTACAAATCAGGTCATTTTTACCTTCAATATTATAGAAGGGTAATGAAACAGTGGACCACAATTGACTCCCAGTTTACAGCATTAGTTGAGATTTGTTTTCCTTGAGAATTGTGAAATTGGTGTCAATACCCATGCCACTTGAACAATGTAAAAACAACACTTTAATTTTTATTTTTTTTAAGATTTTTTTAAGATTTTTATAAGATTTATATTTTTATATACAGTATAATTGTGCTTCAAAAAACAAAAAAACTACATCTTATTCTTGTTTAAAAGCATTTACATATATGAATATATGGTGTGTGATAAAAAGGTGACTTTGAAATTGTGGCGTTAAAGGAGATGCGAGATGAGGAAAAATTTGAGTGCACCTCAATTTTGTGCTGGTGCACCTAAATAAAAAAGTTAGGCGCACCAGTGCAACCAAGGCAAAAAGTTAGTCTGGAGCCCTGCTACGGAAGTCAATGGGACCAGAAACTGTCTGGTTACTGATATTCTTCTAAATATCAGAAAATCAGCTGAATGGATTCGAAAACGGTAATGTGTTTTTTTCGATTCGAAAACCGTTTTCGGTAATCGAAAACGGTTTAACTCTGGGGAAGTTGTAAAATAAGCCTATTTCCAAAAAAAAAAAAGTGGAGTATCCCTTTAAATTCACACGAAATCGCCCCCTCATAAAATAGTTGTTTTCTCATGAGACTGGGTCGTTCAAACTCATATGGCCTTCTTTCTTCTGCAGTTTTAATCCAAATGAACCAGCACACATGGGTCATTTGGATTAAAACTGAAAAGTATGTGCAACAATTGACAACAATGCAGGTAAGTGCTATGACACTTGGTGACGGAATGGTGATAGAATGCGGGTAAGTGCTATGAACAATGATACTGTGGAGAGTGGTGTGCAGGCGATGAGTGGAATGGTCCCTTTTACAGGTATTGAGACATATTGTGGGTGAGACGGATGGCTGGTGTGAAGAACACTGAAGATACTGGAGACTAAGGAGATGCTGGAGACAATAGAGATGAAGACAATGGAGACGCTGGATATAGTCATTGGAGAATCAAGTGATGGTATTGATGGCAGGGTAAGTAGTCCTCTTTGAATGAAAGAAACCGGTCAGTTAACAGAGGTGTGTTTTTATAGTGGTGGTGATAATAGTGATGATGATAATAGTGTGTGATCAGGAATGACGTACAGGTGGGAACAGAGATGGGAAGTTTAGTGCAGGAACTTGGAAGACCTGTAATCCATAATTTCCACCAACTGCGGAGTTAATAGATTTCCGTTAAAAAGTCAATGACTACATTTACATGCAGCCAAAAACCAGTTCAAAACCAGGATATTAGCAATAACCCGGTTGCGAACGGCCATGTAAACACCGGCAAAAACACGAATATTGCTCATATCCCGGATTTTAAAAACCGCGGTATTATACCTGGGGTACCCCTTTTCTAACCCGATTTTTTGGTCATGTAAACGCGTATCGGCATATCCCCATAGTGATTTGTGTTCTGTGCATGTTCTATTCGCAAGGAATCTTGGTCTTTTGAGTAGAGAAACTTCAGCGCATACAAAAATCAGCACGCAGTATACCGGAAGTAAACATGGCGAGACCAGGCGAGACACAGCACAGCATACTTTTGGAGCGAGGTCAGTAACGTTACCAGCATCTAAGCGCAAACAAAGGCGATCGCTATCTGCCCCGAACTATTCATCATCCGCGTGCTGCTGTTGTTGTTGCCTTTAGATACAGGAAGAAGAATCGGAAATGACGCATATTGCGTCTTAAGGTTGTTCGTACGTCTAGATGCTAACCGCGCGTCGCCGTTTACATCGGGATATGGCAATTCCATGTATACAGGAGAAACTCTCTCTGCTCACGCATGTAAACGGGTTATTCGTAATGTTTCAGAAACCCGAATAGTGACCTTAACCCGACCTTAACCTGAAAATTGGCTGCATGTAAACGTAGACAATGTGTGTATTTTCACTGACTGCAGAAGGCATTGCAATATCGCTCGATCAAACTTGAATTCGTCATGGCCACAGCCGTTCTGGAACAAATCCGGACCTGGTAAAGACCTTTTTCACAAAAACCGGAAATACGTAATCGTTGTGGAAGCGGAGTTCCCGTCAACTGTCAACACATTAGAAAAACCTACCCTGGGAAGAGAAAATTGAACAGAGAGTCTTCAAAACTTCGAAAAAATGTAAACTTGTCATGGTCCAGTTGTTGATGACTTTGTAAAATGCTGTGGTGATGCTTGTCCGCAGCTGATGTATCTAAGACCAAAGATATGAATTGATTTCAGAACTGAAGCTCAATTCTTCCCAATATACGTTCATTAAAGGTAAGAAGGTGGAGTGTGTGGAAAGTTATTAATATTTAGGGACTATTATTTACAATAAACTGCATTTTGATGTGAATACCAGAAAGAAGTCTGTCAGTTTTATTCAACAGTTATCCTCTTAGGTAGTGAATTTTTTTGCACTGCTCTTGCTATAGAACGATCAAAGACGAAGAACAATTTATACAAATATTAATTTATCCCTTGTACACTCAGATTGTTAAAGGGTCACGAAACCCCAAACCAAATTTTCTGAGATTATAACAGAGGTATGTGTGTTGAACACCATTGAAGACAATGTTAGCATCTGTTAGATTTAATAATAAGGTTAAAATGGTTAAATTTGAGTTTTTTTCCGCTTTTTTCGTCTTCCGGGTTTAAAATCTTCATTGTAGCGGGTGACGTGGCAGTGCCCTACACAGTGCGTTGATGACTCATCGGTCTTATCCTATGAGAAGACACGGCCTCTTAATTATTCATGACCCCACGTGGATCTTTCCAACGACAGACATGACAAACTGTGATATCGCGTCATAACGTTTGATGAGAGAGGCAATCATGGGACGCAAACTACTTGTTTTCATGGTGCAAAGTCCAAGTGCGTTGAATATGTTCCCCGCGATGCTGCCAGGGCTAGACGGTTGGTTTGCCATAAAACACGGACACGGCTAAACCTGATCTGTGTGCCGCGAACATTTTCGCGAGAGAGATCGGCAAGTGGAGAATGATGGACTTCGCCTTGTTGACAACTAATCCAATGCGTCTTGCGAGTGATGGTATCCCGAGGACTTTCTATCCCTTCAGAGGTGTGTCTGCGCTGGTGTGTGTGTGTGTGTGTGTGTCTAAAATGAGAAGTCATTTATTATGAGAGTTCAGAGGCCGCATAGACTGCACTTTCTTTTACTGTCTATGACTATGCACGGAACGATTTTTTAAGCGGAAAATTAATTTTTTTTTTCTGAAATGTATTTATAGTGTCTATATAAACCACCATATATTTTATAATGACATTATAATTATACATGTAGCCTAGATTAATATGTTTTAATTAGAATTATGATTACTGTGGGCTAATATTTGTAGCAGGACATTCAGTTACTTTTGAAAGGACAATAATAAAGTGTCAGTGTACTTCATAAGACTTTAACTTTGCCAGCTATATAAAAATCTAGCATTTCCTCACGTTTTACCATTGCTTTAGTCGAAATGCATGTGACAGTGACAGTTATGGTCATACAACACCCACTCCCTCCCTTCTTCTCAAAGCTAGCCACGCCCATTTCAGTTGCATTTTTCAAAAAGATTTTAAGCTAGACTTGAGCTGAAAGAGAGGGGTTTCATGACCCTTTAAATACTCAGAATGGTATATATTAATATTTTAAATTTATATGTAGCCCACTGTTGTGTGTTCTTATTTATCTTGTTTTATATTGTGGTGTATATTTTGATGTGTTTATTACACTGGATACAAATATCTTAATAAAGTTGAACATGAACTAACGTTACTTCAAAATACACAAATCATAAAACATAAAAAATAAACATAAACAATGACGGCTTAGTGAATGGTGACATGATAAGTACAGAAGATCACAGGATCAATAACATCCCGCCAGATTGCCTGAATCCATTTTCCGTCGAACTTCATCGACAGGGAACTGACGAGGGAAGGAATGAAAACGACAGATATGGCTGCTTTTGGGAATAACAAAAAAGATTGGTACGCAACAAACTCTTACTAGTTGCCTGCGGCGCTATCTGTTATGAATGGAGCGGAAGAAGATTACCACGACAATTGCGTATTTCCGCTCACAAATACGGAAGTTGTGAGAAAGGTCTATTGAAGGACGGCAGAGCATGGAGCCGACACACAGAGGAGCCAATCCGCAGTTGGTGGAAATTTGGGGTTACATAATGAAGACTATGCAATGTTATTTTATATTTGATTACTTTATTTAATTTATGTACCTGAAAATTGTTATATTTTACTGGTATCCAAAAATATTCATCACTGGCCCAACCAGGGGGCTCAATGATTTTCTCGATTTAAAAAAAAATAATAATCAAGACCTGAAGCAGCTCTATTCACTGTGCTATTAAATTAAAAATAAAATATGATGCAATATGAGCAATAATATGAAAAGTAACAGTATCTCATACAATACATTTTAAAGGGTACATATCATGCTTTTAAATCATTCATTTTTACTTATAAATCATACATTTGTGGTCTATATAAAGCATAACTGCAATGCTTGGGTCTGAATTCCTCATTATTATAGCTCAACAGGCCCCTTTTCTACCCCTTTTCTGATGTGCTTCTGTGAGCAACCCGTTTCGAAGCGTCCCCTTTAAATAAAAAGGAGTTGCGTCTTTCCCCGCCCGCTCTCCAGGTCGCTGAGTTCACGTTCGGTTCAACATCCCCGCGTTCAGCCATTATTGTTGTTTGATAAGAGATATACGATTACTATAGTTTCAAAGAAAATTTTTATTCACACTTTAACAAAATGTCAACAACGGAAGACTTGTCCATCAAGCGTTACGTATTCAAGCCAGAGCGAGCGAGTTGAAAAAGACGAAGATGAACCTGTAGAACGACGTCTTCATAAGGATGCAGTGGTAAGTTAACTATGTTGTGTTATTAGTGAAAGTCGACTATTTCTCTTTTTAAAACAAGCACACTGACAAGATAAATGACTGCGGTCTGATCTTACCACTAAAAATCTGTATGATAATAATATGATAACTTACGTTTAGAAAGCGTCAGAAAACACAGCAGCTAATGATAGAAGGAATTTACCCCTCATTCAGACGAAGTCGATCGGCAAACCCTTCTGTATACTGGCGGAGGTTGTTGAAGTGGGAATCCTTGAAGTGCTTCAGGTCACTACATCCAACAACCGAACATTTTGACTAGCCCTCCCGTAACTTCTGCATCATTGAGCTTGAACTACAAAATCGGAGCGAGAAATAATAATGGCGGATTGCTCGAAGTGTTGGACCGGTAGTCAATGTCCTTATTTGTCAGTTCCGCTGCAAATACTGTGACGTAATTGTTCAAAAAACGTAATAGACAACAGGAAAAGCTGAACAGGTTGAAAAATATGACCAAAACAGAATATAAAGATATAAACGAAGCACCTGAAGAGAATAATTTCATCTTTTCTGTACTTATAAACACTCCAAATATACAACAAAATGCATTTAAGGGCTAAAAAAGTGGATTTTGCATGATATGTCTCCTTTAACAAGCATAATTAGGCATGGAAATAATTGAAGGAAAGCCAAACTAAACTGAGTCATATTATTTTGGCTACTCTGCCCAATATTTAAAAAAAATAAAAATGAAATGGAAATACAGGCATCAGTACTCTGTATTGGCAAGTACTAAAAATGAAAGTATCGGTAATGGACCTGTTCTGGAAAAAGTGGTATCCCTAATGAAATTATTACATTTGACTCGACTGCTATATTTCTAACAATGACATGATATATTTGTCTTATGAACATAACTCTTCAACTCAGTGAGATCTAAGTCAACCCTATTAAATTGTTAATGTGCATTCCTGGTCTTATAGTAAACAATTTATTTATTGATGGAAAAAGGCGGTTAGAAAATATTAAGTGGAAATATTTCACAGCCCACTTTGACACATTCAGAAAAAGAACATTCCTTATGCTGCATTCTATTCAGACTCGTTTAATGTTTGCTTATTTTTTTCTGTTCGAATGTACTTCTTATTTCTGTAGCGCTCAGTTTTTCATTGGAGCCTGGGAGCAGTGAACCACTTCTCCTAATTAAAAGGGTCAAATGGAAAAAGGACTCAGTTAGTCAAGTGAGTCACAGCTCTGTTATTTGTTTTCTCTCTCTCTCTCTCTTTCTCTCTCTCTTATTTTCTGAGGCTCCCCACGCATCACGTCCAGTTTAAGACTCTTAAATGCCGTTGACCTCACACTTGACACAAACGGCCCCTCGTCCTCCACCTCAAGCTGCAGATTCCCTTTCTGCCGTTTACAGTGGTAGCTCCGAGATCTGAAGCTCTCTGAATACAGATCAGATCCGTGACCTTTCAGAGAGAGCACAAGTATGTAGCGTAATATGAAAGTCCTGCTCTGTGCTCTTGGCCCTGGGGACAACGCTGACACTACAGCGCTAAAAACACTGTGTATTAATTGCAGAGTGGAGACAGGTCCTTTCCCAACCCCCCATCTGATCCTGAAGGTCAGTCCCGATCTCTCCTCTTTCTCCTCCACTGAACTGGTGCTGTACACCATAGAGATCCTCTGGGAAGACTGTAAAATCTCTTGGAAAAAGCATTCAGATATGGTACTCGGAGGAGTGTTTTTATTGTGGAAAAATCACTGACTCTATACCCAGGGCATAGTACGAGGAAACGGAAACGGGGCCTCCTCTCGGTCCGACTGGGTAAAGTTCCTACCTGTCCGTTTTAATGCTGAATAAAACAACATACTGAGCTGCCTTCTAAGGTCTCCTACTAACTGAATATTTTCCATCAAATTCCAATGGCATGCACTGTACGTACAGTTGCACTGCCCCCATGAAGCACATTAGAAACACTAGAGCACAGATTTACTAACTGCTTGTGCAGCGCAAACCCTCTTTTGGCTAAAATAAAAAAAAATAACTAAGTAAATAAACAAAAAATATTTTTTATTATTTTATTTTTTGGGCTGACCTCATTGCATTTGCATTTGTAAGGGTTTTACTCTTACAATTTTTTGGGAGAAGAGTATTTATATTAATCATGCAAAGGGATTTACTAATGTTTGTACTAGTAAATGTACTGGTATTTCGGTATTTTTTTTATTGTCCTTATGGAAATTATCCCGTTGCGTCTGAATTTTTAATTTGTGTGTCGTCAGTAGATTACGTTTAGAACTTTCCCATCCCACCGGTGTTTTTTTTTTTTTTTTTTTTTTTTGGAAGTGCGCTCTCATGCTAATTTGCCCTGTTTAGTAAATCTGGCCCCAGAAGTGTTTGATGCGCGATCTTGATGTGAAGGTAAAGACATTAAACACTCTAAACTTAATAGAAAATTAAATTGTAATTTTGTTTTTTGTATTTAAAGCTGCAGTCCGTAGTTTTTCCTCTTTGTCGCCATCTCTGTTTGAAATCTGCAATTGCTGTTATTCGGAAAATTATCAACTTTACGTGGGTTGTGCCTCGCAGTGTTGTGGTACTCGAGACTCGGACTCGTCTCGGACTCGGCCTCGAGACCATATTTTAATGGTCTTGGTCTTGTCATGGACTCGTGTGCATTTGGACTCGGAATTGACTCGTACTCGAACTTTTTTTTTTTAGGACTCTGACTTATTCCCGAGTCCACTCGAGTTCAATTCAAAATATTTTTCATGATTATTAATGTATGTTAATAAAATATTTTTTTAAATTGATTGACACGCCCAGTGATTGGTGATTTTCTAGTGCGCAACTGCGCATGACAAATTGTAATAAAATTACTTTTAACACCACCTACTATGTGGCCTTTTTACCCTAAACTGGTCATATTTTTGAAACTCTAAGTCAATTCAGCAAAAAAAAAAAAGGAAAGGATTTCTCTAAGTAAATACAATTAAATTATGTAATCAACCCTCAGTGGTCTCGGTCTCGACTCGGACTCGACCGTCTCTGGTCTCGGACTCGACTCGGACTCGACTCTCTATGGACTCGGTCTTGACTCGGACTCGACTCCCTCTGGTCTCGGTCTCGACTCGGACTCAAGTGAGGTGGTCTCGACTACAACACTGGTGCCTCGGCATGGCATGGCACAGCGCGGATTAATCCAATGTTTTGAGGAAAATGTGCGGCTGTCAGTCACCACGCCGGTGTGGATACTTTTATTCGGAATCACAGATTCCGACTTTTTAGAAGTATGACCAACAAAAGAATTTTCAATCGAAAATGGAAAAAAAAATCATTGCAGTAAATCGTGCTGATTTAATATAATAATCGCTTATCATATCATGTAAAACTGTGCAAATTATACTTTGTTCTCAAATTCATTTTAAAAACATGAGCATTGCGTGACTTGGGCCCGTTTGCAGTCTCCTTTTTTTCTGTAGCCACTCTTTTAGATTTTACATTTTATTGAATCTCTAGTTGTCACGGGTGATTGTCGTTTGAACCTTTATAAAACCTTCATTAAAAACATTATTACAAGCTTACTATTTTGAGCTAAGGCAAGCAGATCGTTTTGAACACTCACTGGTTATATACTTCTTCAAAAATTATTTTAGATCATTTTTAACCCAAAAAGGTTACGGACTGCAGCTTTAACTATTTTGTTCCACATTTATTCAGTCAGTATTCTTTGATTGCAAAGGATTGCATGTGAGGCAGCATTAGAAATTGAAGTTCTTAGTCAGAAGTCTGTCTGAATAATCTTGCAGTCTGCCTTGTGGAACGGCCTTTGTGCTGGGAGACTGTTTTAAAACGCTGTCGAGATCAGCAGCTGGAACAAAGCTTAGCTAGTTCGATTTAACTTTTTGAATTTGCCACAATGCAGGTCCGAAATTCATTTCTTTTTTATTTTTTTTTATATTACACATACTATTTATAAAAAGTAAATAGGTATAGCACATCACTCTGAATAGAGTTCACGTACTGAACTTATTGAACTACAAATCTTGAAATCAAGAAAGGCAAAATTATAAAGTGAAGTGCTTTTGAAAGTCTTCTTTCAAGTGTTCAAAGAAGTCAAAAGCTGTTCTTCCTGAGCCAAGGTGAAACACATAAAAACTGAACGGTAATTTACTCTCAGATCAGAGGACTCACTGAAGGCCACGAATACACTACACCATGACGCTGGACAGCTCTCTCACACAAACTCATCCAATAAAAGACATGACCTTCACATGAGACAGATTTAAAACTCTTTTTTTTCACACACACACATACTTGTGTATGTGGTTTATTGGGACTCTCCATAGGCGTATTGGGTTTTATACTGTACAAACTGTATATTCTATCGGCTTGCATTAACCCTGGCCATATACTCATCACAGAAAAATTTGAAAATTTGTTGACAAATCATTTGGTTTTTGGAAGACAGAAATTATTAGTCTGTTTACATTGATATACTTGGAAATTGTAAACTGAGACAATCACAAATAGTAAATGTGGTAGCATTAGTCATTGGTGTCTTTTATCATATTGGTTGTGTTGCCTTTTGTAGATTTAATCAAATTCCCAAATTCTTTGAGATTCCTCACTTGTGGTAAAATTACTGTAACACACGGCCGGCTTATTCTTAACTTCAGTTATGAGCAGTGACCATGAATGAATTTCAGATCTAATGAAACATCATAAAAGGTCATAATTGATTAGTAAGGCTGTGTCCACAACTAATGCATATGATGTGAGTTCATTTGCAAAACCTGGGACAGTGTTAGCATTCTGTTTTTTCGCCACTGAAATGTTTTTTTTTTTCCTAAATTAAACCATTGAGGATTTTTTTAAACCTTTGCCATTGGCAACCTAGGCTCATTGGAAATACGTTACTCTGCCTACATTTTTGCAAAACCTGAAATACGTACAGGTACGTTTCCCTGCACTTTTCGGGTGAAATGTCCACTAGAGGCGCTAAGTGTAATTTTTTTCTATTGGAGTGCTATTACGTTTGTCCTGAACATAATACATTACAGTGCTATTACGTTTGTCCTGAACATAATAGCTGCTACATCCAAAGCAGGTTTCTTCACTATTTATTCATAATCGTGGCATTAATGTTTTTGCATTCAACTGTCTTATCAATTAAGTTTTCAGTCGCATTTATTATTATAATAGGCCAACGTTACTCAGAAATATTAACATTTCGCTCTGTTCGTGCATTCTTAGCCTGCGTGGTGTTAAAAAGTAATAAACTTTTAACCTTAAAAATAACCTTGTTTAACCATTTTGTAGTATTTAGTGTTTACACAAAAAGCATTTTCTCCAATAAAACACAACATACTGATACATTCACAAAATACATACATTTTATTAGCTTGATGTAAACCAAATCCTAGAATCCATACGTTGTTTGCAAGAAACAGATCCAAATTCAGCCTTTTATCCATTGATCTTTATCTTTATCTTCATTTATCAGCAGCGACCGTCACCGCAAAAACGTCAAATCCGCGCTGGTGATGAATTCAAATTCAAATAATGTGCCTTCAAGAAGCGTTACGACAGGTTTTACGGCAGTGATATCAAACGCTCATTGGCTCTCGCCTGCTTCGTCACAGATATGCGACATGCCGTGTTTCAGTCGGTGTAGTAAATTTGAAATGGAGAAGAGCGCGCGCCTTCAGAGAGCGAACCGAAATCAGCTTAACATTTTCATGGATTAGCGTTAATAACTTTAATTCTGATCTGTAACTCATACACAACTACTATAATACTGCCAGAGGACTGCGACTGCAACGCATCATCATGTGAACGACTTTTGGCAATGTTAACGTTACCGGTTTTGACATTTTCAAAATAAATAAATAATTGTGAAATGTTTACTTGTCTGTCTGTTATGTTTTTCTTTTCTTCATAATTGTTTTAGCCTACGTAGTTTTAAGGAATGGTTAGGTTTAGGGATAAGGAGTAGGATTAGTGGCTCAAAATATATTTTAATACTAAAACTCATTTACCTACACATTTCTGTCCATTAACTTACGTTTTATCCTTTTTATATTCTGTATAAAATGGATATGTTTAGATTTTGGGAGTAGATTAAGGGATCTTGTTACATTTATCTTTAAAAGTGAAAGTATACAGATATCGTTATGATATGAAACATACGTAAACAGTTAACGCTTTGTAGCTGTAAAAACGTAATAATGTTACGTTTAAATGTTGCAAATACATCCATACTATACGTTTCAGCATCTATCCAAACGTACAAAAACGTACGTTTTATATCTTTGAAAATAACGTATTAATACCTACGTATTATAAACACGCATCTTGCGCCTCGTGGGCATTTCACCCGAAAAGTGCAGGGAAACGTACCTGGAGGTACGTATTTCAGGTTTTGCAAAAATGTAGGCAGAGTAACGTATTTCCAATGAGCCTGGGTTGGCCATTGATGTTTACCACAGTGGTGTTGCATGTCTAGATCTTTCTTAGCCTCTCTCTTGTTCTCTCAAGTGTGGGGTGACTGGTTGAAGGTTGCAGTGGTAAATGGAGTGCTCTCATCATGTCTTAAGTGTGATTGCAGATGTCCACCGTTTTTTTTTTCTTCTAGATCTTTAGAAGCCAGCAACACTACCCTCATCCCAAAGCCCCATGTCCCTGTCTGACCATGAAGCCTTGCTGTCACCTTCCCTAATCGATCCCCCATCATGCTGCCCAGCTCAAACATGCTGGACAATTGGTATGATTCTACTCGTCGGGAGACCTGTTGGCTTTTTGTCATTATATAAATGCATGAATGTTTTGCCTACACTGTAAAAAAAATCCGTAAAACTACGGTACAATGTACCATATAAATTTGAAGGATTTTTCAGTTTTTGTCTTTTACCCGTATTTTGAATCACGCGTTGCATTGTGTTAAAAGAAAATGTCAGTTTTTTAACGGGACAAAGTCCGGGTAATGAGCTGCCAGTATTTTTTCTGTTATTTTACGGATTTATTTCTTAGAGTGTATCATTATTACCTGTTTGGGTATTTAGTGACCCGAATCTATATATAACATGGATGGATCCTTAACTTCCACAACAATATGAAAATTATACTGATAAAACAAATCCTGAAGTAAAATTGTAATAAGTATAGTTGTTAAAAAGTAAAATACATTTATTGGTGTGGTTTTAGCAGCGCAGTCTCATCCCAAGACGTCATATAACTGACGTCTTTGGACGTCTTTTGACCATACGTAAACATCCGCCGTTTTAGGGTACCATTTAACGACGGTTAGATGATGTTATCGAATCTTAACCCTACCCCAGACCTAAACCTACCCCTAAACCTACCCCATCACCTAACTGACGTTAAAGGTAAAGCGTCAGTTGTATGACGTCCCAGGATCATCATGTAACTAACGTTAAAGGGTACCCTAAAATGGCGGATGTTGACGTATGGTCAAAAGACATCCCAAGACGTCAGTTATATGACGTCTTGGGATGAGACTGTGTTAATTTTAGAGCACAAAATATGGTGGAAACCGCACATAAAACACGTCAAAGCAAAATGGGCAAAGACCGTAGCAAACTGGACAATAAATCAATGCATATTCTGTATAATACACTCATGCTCAATACACTCATACTGTACTACCACAGAGTACAAACACAGAGATTCTGTGTGGAAATCTGGGGAAACACCTACAAAACCAACCTAGAGTCGTTATGCACATTACAAAAGACAGCAATCGGAATCATCAATAATTATAAAACAATAATCAATAACCCGTCAATAAAGACCCATTTAAAGGATGTCACGGCTAACTCCTTATAACCTGCCCCATTACCAAACAGTACAGGGTTTCCCGAGGAGCATATTTTAACATCCAAAATAAATTTGATTCAGCGTTACGAAAAATCTGTTTATTTTATGCAAGGCAAATGGTGTTTCTATCATGCGAAATGACTGTTGTTGACTGGTGCAGATAACTGAAAAAAATATTTATAGCACAGTAAAGACTAAATAGATTAAATAATCATGTAACACTTTACTTAAAGCATTTACATTTAATGCATTCTAAAAGTAGTTTAATGCAGTAATTACACATTTTAATGCACATTATAATGCATAGTATGATCTCATGAATAATCATAACGACAGTTATGATATATTTTAATACTGCTCATTTAACACACCTTTAGAAAGTATAATGCATTAAAACACATGACAAGCAATTAATTTATGAGGTAATAAATGTCACGATTTGTGTTTGTTTGCTCTTTCTTGGTTGTTCAGTTGATCCCTTTCACCTATTGTCTTGTTAATTTCTCATTAGTCTTTTCAGTTGTGTCTCATTTCCCTGATCTGTTCTTTGTGTATTTAATATATATATTTATATTAAATATATCTGTCGACATTGTTTTAGTTGTTTGTTTTGGTCATGTGTCTTTGATTCTGTTCTTGAGATTTGAGTTTGTTCATATAAACTCTACTGCAATTAGAACCAGCTTGTGACAGATCGACAGACCTTTAAAATGGATCTAGCAGCAGTGGAGATTCTCCTCCTCTCCCAGGGGGATCTGTCCCTCGAGGCACACACAGATGGATTTGGATTTGGTACCTTTTGTTCATTATGATGAAACCAGCCTCGGTGTGTTTTTCCGGGCAGGTCTCAACGCAGAGACCAGAACACGCCTGCCAGGAGATTCCAGGACTATGTAGAGCAGGTGCTTGTCCACAATAGAACCACATTTACAATCGGATAGACTGAGGAGAAAACCAGCATGCCAGCCATCATGCCTCCCACCAGATCTCGAGGTGATCAAGATTAATATCCAGTGTGGCGGATCCACCACTGATGTCACCCTGATCTGCCAAGATGGCCGCCGCCACGCCAGAGCCCTCTGTCAAGATGGCCGCCACGCCAGTGCCGACTTTAGTCCCCGAGTTCAGTCCAGAGCCGGCTCCCGTCCAGAGTCCAGAGGCGGCTCCAGTCCCTGGCTCCTGTCCCGCTCCAGAGTCCAGAGGTGGCTCCCGTCCCGCTCCAGAGTCCAGAGACGGCTCCCATCCCTCTCCAGAGTCCAGAGGCGGCTCCCGTCCCGCTCCAGAGTCCAGAGGCAGCTCCCGTCCCGCTCTAGAGTCCAGAAGTGGCTCCGGTCCCTGTCACCCATCCCGCTCCAGAGTCCAGAGGCAGCTCCCGTCCATGGTTCCTGTCCCTCTCAAGAGTCCAGAGATGGCTCCCGTCCCTCTCCAAAGTCCAGAGGCGGCTCCCGTCCCGCTCCAGAGTCCAGAGGCGGCTCCTGTCCTGCTCTAGAGTCCAGAGGCAGCTCCCGTCCCTGGCTCCCATCCTGCTCCAGAATCCAGAGGCGGCTCCCGTCCCACTCTAGAGTCCAGAGGCGGCTCCCTTCCCTCTCTAGCGTCCAGAGGCGGTTCCAGTCCCTGGCTCCCGTCCTGCTCCAGAGTCCAGAGGCGGCTCCCATCTTGCTCTAGAGTCCAGAGGCGGTTCCAGTCCCTGGCTCCCGTCCCGCTCTAGAGTAAAGAGGCGGCTCCAGTCCCTGGCTCCCATCCTGCTCCAGAGTCCAGAGGCGGCTCCCGTCTCGCTCTAGAGTCCAGAGGTGGTTCCAGTCCCTGGCTCCCGTCCCACTATAGAGTCCAGAGGCGGCTCCAGTCCCTGGCTCCCATCCTGCTCCAGAGTCCAGAGGCGGCTCCCGTCTCGCTCTAGAGTCCAGAGGTGGTTCCAGTCCCTGGCTCCCGTCCCGCTATAGAGTCCAGAGGCGGCTCCAGTCCCTGGCTCCCATCCTGCTCCAGTGTCCAGAGGCGGCTCCCGTCTCGCTCCAGAGTCCAGAGGCAGTTCCAGTCCCTGGCTCCCGTCCCACTATAGAGTCCAGAGGCGGCTCCAGTCCCTGGCTCCCATCCTGCTCCAGAGTCCAGAGGCGGCTCCCGTCTCGCTCTAGAGTCCAGAGGTGGTTCCAGTCCCTGGCTCCCGTCCCGCTATAGAGTCCAGAGGCGGCTCCAGTCCCTGGCTCCCATCCTGCTCCAGAGTCCAGAGGCGGCTCCCGTCTCACTCTAGAGTCCAGAGGTGGTTCCAGTCCCTGGCTCCCATCCCGCTATAGAGTCCAGAGGCGGCTCCCGTCTCACTCTAGAGTCCAGAGGTGGTTCCAGTCCCTGGCTCCCATCCTGCTCCAGAGTCCAGAGGCGGCTCCCGTCCCGCTCTAGAGTCCAGAGGCGGCTCCAGTCCCTGGCTCCCATCCTGCTCCAGAGTCCAGAGGCGGCTCCCGTCCCGGTCTAGAGTCCAGAGGCGGCACCACAGTCCCTGGCTCCCGTCCCGCTCCAGAGTCCAGAGGCGGCTCCCGTCCATGGCTCCTGTCCCTCTCAAGAGTGCAGAGGCAGTTCCCATCCCACTCCAGAGTCCACAGCTTAACCTTTGCTTAAGAAGAAAACAAAATCATGTTTATTTGATCCCGTTCTTGAGATTTGAGTTTGTTTAGTAATCACTGCTGCAATAAGAACCTGCATCCTCTCTGCTTCAAACTGCTAGGGGCAAGGAGTCTGCAATTAGAATGCATTTTAATAAATCTTGTACAAAACTCTATTTCTCTGATTAAATGCACCAATTCAGAAGTGCTGAGCACTGCTCTGAGTGAATGAACAAAAAAATTGAATGTGGGTACATATTGCCTTTGTCAGGACTTTGTCAGCCCCTTTTGGCATCGGAACATCATAGAGGCTTGAGGCTGGGCTCTTTAGACTCAGTAAGACAGTAAGCTACAGTACCACTGAGCATCACCCTAGTAACCCATAATTCCCTAGAAATTCCCTGGCAACCACCCAGAACACCAAACTCATTTGCAGACACTGGGAAAGTTGGTGGGACAACTCCAACGTTTTGGCAGCAGTTTGTAGCACTTTCTTCTAAAAAATGTAAAAGTCTAGTTTTGCTTCAAAGTCTGACAGTGGAAATATTGCTTTAGTTTTCCCTAGACAGGAGAAAGACCTTTAAAACACAACCAGCACATCTATCAAACCCAGAGATCCAGCTGAACCATCATAATGAATGTCATAAGCAGAACAACACTGGGAGCTCAGAAATACAATATTTATAGCTCGAGCTTTAAGAAAGCATCCAGAGACCCTCTCATGGTCTCCCCTATGACGACACACTAACGTTTCTGTTCTCACTGGCTTGTGTGAAAGGGGAGCATGACAGTCCCACTCCTCGCCTTTGCCCAATAACATGCCCCATTGCCCCTGTGTCACTGCAAAATAGCCCCCCAAAAACATCTCAGGAAATTATCTAGCCACTGTCATTGGCTGACAGGCCCATCCATCACGCAGGCAGTCAAGGGCACTGGACATGCCCATGGTTCATTTAGCCGTTCCCATGTGGCAACAACTTAAAATAGCGACAAAATTGCAAATGATAAAATCAGTAAATGTTGAGACACATGTTTTTTCATCTACCTGGACCGATAATGATGTCTGTTTTCCCATGAGCCATGTTGGTTATCTCTTCCTTAGAGTCTTCATGAAAGCTCCTCAGAGAGAATGTCATTAAACAGCTGATTATGGTGATGCATTATGGGTTACCAGCCTTCTTCAGTTAAACAGGTGCATTTGTGATGGTTAATTGTGGCAGCCATTTCAGGAGGGTCCTGTGGGGGCTGTTCCAACCACATCAGTTGTGATTTGGGATTTATGTCAGTCAATAATATCTGTAATAGTTCCTGAATAAAGATGCTTTTACTTGGTCCTCCTCACTGTGCCTCCATTTGAACTCAGCTAAAGCTGTTTTTTGACCCTTTCACAAATAAATGCAGCTGCAGTGCTGGAAAAGCGTCCGAGCGTTTTAAAGGTGGTTAGAGAGAGACAGATTGACTTACATCTCAGAGGAGAAATCAGCGGGATGCAGCATGAATAACAGCCTGTACAACCTGCATTGATGGACTGCACATAAAATTACTGTTCAGGACACTGCAGTATCAATGTTTGATTATAGAGTACCGATGGGCAGAGTTTTTTTTTTTTCTGTATTCTTACAGGGATACCATAAAATATTTAGACACTTCAGCCACATGTAAAATGTGACCTATGGGTTTGCAGAGTGAAAAGATTGCTCAACAGACATAAAACATTATTGTTTTACTTAAGTATTAATAATAATAATAATAGGCACCCTAAATTAATACGTTTAGATGAAATGCAAGAATATATGAAATTTTTGTATAAATAAATAAATGAATAAAATAGTGGACTGTTGGTTATAAGACTATATTTTTCCTTAAATTCATATAAATTCTAACCTTATATTGTAACTGCGGTAACACTTTACAATAAGGTTCATTAGTTAACATTAGTAAATGCATTAACTAAAATGAACTAACGATGAGCAATGCATTAGTTACAGTGTTTGTTAATCTTTGTTAATGATAGTTAAAGGTATAGCGGAGGATTTTCTTTTTCCGGGTGGGTAGTCTATACTATTGGTCCACCTAAGTGTCAGTCATTCTGGTGATATGTTTACGTAAGGCCGTCGTACGTGCCTTACGTAGTTTTCACTTTCTGGTGTATTATGTCAGAGTTACGGTTCAGATTCCTTTGAAAATGACTGAGGGTCGAAAGAGAAAAAATGTATACGAAGTGTATGATAAGAAGAGAAAGGCCGCAGGATATAGAAACAAGACCAGAGTGATATTGGGTGGATATCACACGCTGGCGTGCACTAAAAGCACAGGTCGGGCTTCTCACTGATGCCGCAGTCGCGAAGATTCTACTAGACAGGTAAAGTTTGTCATGCTATTTGGAGAAATCCATTTAAAATCACTAGTAAAAGTTAATGCAAGCGACTTAGCAATGCTAGCCCTGGCACAAGTCATGCACCGCATAGACACGGTAAACATCTCAATTTGTCTAAAGTAGCCTTTTGACCAAATGGTAAATGGTATCGCGCTGAAATATTCTAAAACCGTGTGTGTTCATGAGTTCATATTCTAAAACCGTGTGTGTTTATTATTACACAAACGCAACAAGCTACTTCTCCATATGCAACTATGTATAAAAATAACGTATTAATACCTACGTATTAACAATGCGACATGTTAGGTTAAGGACCAGCGTAATAGCACTGCTCATATGTTGCCATATAACATAATAGCGATTTGCAAAATAGTTTCCTCAGAACGTATTTCGTGTGATACAAGGGTGCACATATCATGTCTTGAGCCCTCGGTCACTTAATCGATCAGTATAATAAGTAAATAAAACACGGACAGGCATTTGACATGTTGTCTTTTTTATGAATGTTTTTGAGTTCGTTTATAATTTGCAACATAATTGTGCAAGGCGTAATAGGCATTCCCTCTCGGGAGCAAGAGTGTTGTGTTTGTGCATTTGCATTTTTTTTTAAAAACTGGAGAGGGCGGGTCTTCTCTAAATGTCGGAAAGATCTTCCGCTATACCTTGTTGTTCATGGTGTGTTCATGTTAGTTCACAGTGCATTAACTAATGTTAACTAATACAACCTTTGATTTTAATAACGTATTTGTAAATGTTGGAATGAATATTAACTAAGATTAATAAATGCTGAAGAAGTATTGTTCATTCTTAGTACATGTTAACTAATGTAGTTAACTAATGTTAACCAATGAACCTTATTGTAAAGTGTTACCGTAACTGCCTTATAAAATTTGAAGTTAGTTCTAAAAAAAAGCAATTTATTTGATATTTTATGATGAAATGCAATATCATTTAGTTATTTTTTGGCGTCCAAAAACTATTCCGGGCCACTGTAAATTATTATCATTATTACATTATTATTATTATTTATTATTATTATTATTATTATTAAATACTAAGGTATTCAACTGTGTTTGTCATGTATGAAATATATATATATATATATTTTTTTTCATTTTATAATAACTTACAACTTCAGTTTCCACTTTGCCAATAGATGTAAAGGAATGGTAAGAGAATACAGGATTATGTGATGCATTTAAAGCAGGATTGTTGTGTGTGTGTGTGTGTTTGTGCAGTTCTTAGCAGAGTGCATGCAACTGTCAAGGTGATTCAGTGTCCTAAAACCTGCCATTTCTCTCACCTCACCTTCCCTGTAGGTGGATTTGCAGGTTCAAAGCACAAATCAACAGTGCGGTCACACACACGCGCGCACACACACAGACACACGCAAACACACACGCACACACACACACACACACCTAGAAAGAGAGAGAGAGAGAAAGAAGCAGCATCAACCCACAAACATTATAGCCTATATAGTATATGCACATGCACAGGTAATCAGACAGCACGCATCTTTAGAACAATCTCTCCCTTCAGCTGTTCACTCTCATAGTACGTCTGTGGGTCACAGGTCTGCAGTTGTGACAGTGCTCTCTTTCACACACAGATCAATTCAGATCTGCTCCAATCAGCCTCTGAGGACTGACCATAATCATCTCTCATCTTAAATGAGCCAGCCTGTCTTTATAATTTGCAGCATAAGTTTGAATGTTATTTTCATTTGGTTTCATGTTATCTAAAATGTTTAAGATTGCATCAATGACATTTATACTGTTATACAGGATATGCATTTTTTTGTGTATATCTACAAATTAACAGTGTGCATCAGTGTTAAATTTTTGGTTTCCATTAACGATTAACAAAAGTAATTTTATTGTCACTTATCAAATTTATGCAAATGTATCCCCTTCAGATCCTGCTACCATTGGAATGGACATAACATGGTTTTTAATATTATATATATATATGGTAAAATATGTACACGAACACATCGCTTCACATCAGAAGTTCTTTATTAAAGGACAAGTTCAGTATTTTCCAACGCATTCTCATCCTTTAGCGTCATATAGAACGCTATATGACAAAACGGCACTATACTACACACATGGCACCCGTTATCGTTAATATAACACGCGCTGTGATGGGTAGGTTTAGGTGTGGGGTAGGGTAGTCTCACAGAACCACAGAAACTGAAAATTCTTGGAACAGCAGCATCTGTCGAAAAAACTATCTTAACCATTCTATTTCATCAGAAACAATCTGAAAAAACAGGGCTTTAATTGTAAAATACCGAACTTGTCCTTTAAAGGGATACTTCACCTCTGGAAAGATGATATGTATTTAAAATGGGGTGGTGATGGCGCGCAGTGGATAAGACACATGCCTTTGGTGTGAGAGACCCGGGTTCAAATCCACTGGTGAGACACCAATGTGTCCCTTAGCAAGACACTTAACCCCTAGTTGCTTTAGAGGTGTGCAACCTCAAACATATAGCAATTGTAAGTCGCTTTGGATAAAAGCATCAGCTAAATGTAAAATGGGTTGTTTATGTAGAAGAAATGTGAAATTATTTTTGAATTTGCAGCTTTCTAGACTGAGAATAGCCAGGAAATGTATTTTTGGCTTATGTAGATGAAAGACAACAACTCCCAGAATGCACTTGCTTCGTTGTCCTAGGAGGCCGTGCCTACCGGTAACAGAGCGCAGTAGTTAAACAACAAGTCGAGACGAATCTCTGTGATGAGTCTCCCCGAAATTGTGTTTCGAGATTGCCCAAAATGTCCAGCCCAGCATTCGCTTTTGCGTTCTACAGTCCCATTCATTATGTTTACTGTGGCGAGCAGGACGAGTGAGGGTTGCAGGAGATCAGCGCGAGGGCAGTGCTGTGATTACCGATGAGCGACACCTGTGAGACACACCGGTCACGTATCTCTCATGGAGTAGCGGGGATTTTCTTAGCAATGTTAAAACGCACATCAACTGATCACTTGTTTAGCATTCATGTGAACACTATGTTCAAATTCACCAATCGGAATGAATTCAGTTAGATTTAAACAAAAGGTGTGCATGTACATAATGAATGGCGACGGCAGAAAGCAAAAGCTGAATCCCGGACATCGACGGCTGGACATGTCCGGGAAAAAGGGGATGGTAACCCCTACTACTCAGCTTTCTACACAGAACAAGAGCCTGCTAGCTTAGCTTCCAAAAAAAAAAAACCATGGCTGACACTATGTGTAGCCTATATTCTGTGAGTGAGATCCCTCCCTCTATGGGCGGGTTGAAAACATGGGGAACAGCCCCCACTACTGACTGTAGTCTTTAACTTATGGCCAAAAAATCCTCCGATGATGCAAAATGACAATTTTTGTGTCATCAGAGGATTTTTTCCAGATAAAAAATACATAAATCTCTCCTCTCAGGGGGATATGAGGGTGGAAAGCATGGTAATTCGAAAATACTACAGGTTTTCTACTAATACAAAGCTAATACAAATAGTAAATCCTAAAGTATCCCTTTAACGTGCCAGAGCACTTTAATCATGGATGGATGGACTTTTATCGACTTAAAAATAAACCGGCCATTCACAGCAATTATAAAGCTTGGAAGAGTCAGTCCATTTTTTTTTTAATATAACTCCGTTTGTATTCGTCTGAAAGAAGAAGATCATATACACCTGGGATGGCTTGAGGGTGAGTAAAGGCGGGCATACACTGTGCGATTTTCGTCCGATTTTGAGCCGAATTCTTACTCGTGCGACTCTTTTTCGTGTCGGACCGATTTTCAGCTTTGTCGTGCGTCGTTTGTCGTGCAGTGTTCGTGCAGTGTACAGGGAGAGACGAGAGGCGATTAACCTCTCACGATCGACAATCGGATCGTCGGATGAATTTCTGGCATGTCAGAAATTTTGGTCGCTCCTCGTGACTATATCGCACTGTTGAAGCAAAGCTACGAACCGATTGCCCTAAACTCAGTGTTTTTTCCCTCACTGCACCAGCGCGAAAACAGAAGTTTAACCATTTCATCTGCGGCAAAAATAAAATAAAAACGAAAAGAGGGAGATCTTTAAGTTCTGTAGTTCAAACTAGCTACAAATTACTGTTACTTACCTCCAGTTCGTGTTGCAAAATAGATAATATATTACCCACCGTCTTCCAAGCCACCTGCGATGTAACTGTTAACACCTCTTTTATTAATTTGTCAAGCAATGTTTTTGAAATAAACCTGTTTTAAATTTTCATTGATGATTAATTATGGCAATGTTCGGACATATTATAGACTGTTAATAGTTATTTTATATGCCTATAATTCATTGTAATCGACCTAAATGTTTTAGACAATTTTTAATGAGTAAGATTATGTAATATTTTATTATCCTCACAGCACGTTGGTTATGTGCTGTGAAAATATTGCGTGGCAAATTAATTATAATAGCGGATAAATTTAATAATAAAATTAGCCTATAGGCCTCCACTAATAATGATAATACAATAATGCTAATAATTAAATGCATAAATTGAAAATGCTAAATCATCTAGATACTGATAGCAGACGCTTGTTTTGACAATATCCCTGGATACATACACGCAAATATGCGCAATCCAGGGGGTTATCGCAGATATTACACGTATAGTGTGAGCAGTGAAGTCGCAGCTCGACGATCGGACCGTACAGTGTGAGCACATAAATCCTGAACTTTGGCTTTGCATCGCATGCGATTTACTCGTTGAGTGTGAGTAGGTACCTTGCTGAAATCGCACAGACATCGCACAGTGTATGCCCGCCTTAAATCATGGGCTAATTTTCATTTTTGGGTGAACTATCCCTTTAAGAATAAGTGTGATTTATAAAGGCTTTTAAGCGTTAAGACTAGGTCTCAGGTCCCAGAGTGCTTGGGAGGTATCGGATTAACAAGATGTCAGCAGAGAGGAGGAGACTGGGCGCTTTGAGAGAATGTGTTGGAATTATATGACGACAGGGAGTTGATAAACCGATGCGGGCTTGATCGTCAAGGTATTCTTTTTCTTACTGACCTAGTCAGAAATTCAATAACTTCCCCTACTCTACGAAACAAAGCTTTAACTGCAGAAATGAAAGTAATAATGAGTCTGCATTTTTTTTTTTTTTTTTTTTTGTGACTGGAAAAATGCAGCAATGCACAAGTGATGACTTGGGCCGATCACAGTCCAAAGTTAGAAGGGTCTTAAATACCACTGTTGCAGCACTACACCAGACACACTAAGGCAGCTAATTGACATCGCAACCTTCAAACTTTTAAAAGCAGCTTTTAAGAGGATTGCAAGCTTCCCAGGAGTTGTTGGAGCCATTTATGGCACTCATGTTCACACCACTGCTCCAACTATAAGATACATCAACAGAAAAGGATTCCACAGCATCGAAGTTGTGTTTGATGCCAATTACAAGATCCTGGATCATGTGCCAAAATGGCCAGGGTCAACACATGATGATTGGGTATTTTCCTAGAGTGGCCTCCCTGGGTTATTCGAGCAAAATTATGTTCGCCCTGAATGTCATCTGCTGGGTGACTCGGGGTACCCTTTAAAACGTGGGCTTCTCACCCCTTACTGAAGACCACAAGGTGAACAGCTGCTCAATTATAATAGGTACTGTACTGGACTTTATGAAAGTCTCCTACTCTTAGACAAGTCCTACATTTTACTGACTTGTTTGACACTTATTTAGATAGTTTACCAAGTTCTGTTATAATTTACCGACCCTACTGTTGTGTGCCAGGTCGTGAAATGTGCGCTATATTTAAAGCTAAAAAACAGACCTACAAATTCTAATGTAATTGCTTTGTGTTTAATGTTGTGTTTCTTTATGTTTTATGAGGATTTTCCATACTCATAATGATTTATAAACTGTACAAACTGATGTACAAACTGTATATTATCCCCTTACACCAACCCTACCTCTAAACCCAGCCATCACAGAAAACTTTCTGCATTTTTACATTTTCAAAAAACATCACTTAGTATGATTTATAAGCTGTTTTCCACATGGGGACCAAAAAAAAACATCCCCACCAGGACAAGTATTCATGATATTGCAATATTTGTGGGGACATTACATCCCCATAATATAGGGTTTACCAGACCACACACACAATCTTATATTTATCAACCAGCACACATACAGACATAGACATTCACACACTGCTTGTTTCATTCAACAATATTTTCTACATTCTTATACAGTAGCATTGCTAATTATTACAATGGGTTTTTTTTCAGAATCTTCAAAACTTCACGTACTGTATATGTTTAAACATTACTTCATAAGTATGGTTAAAATATGATTCATTTTTGTCCATTGTAGCGGACATGAAACAAACGTAATAAAAATGTCACAGACTGCATTTCCCATCATCCTCACAAAAAAAAAGAAAGAATTTGAACAAGTCTTGTTTTTTAGACTCGTTTACATTGGAGAAGGGCAACTGTCTAGTGGGTAAAAATAAATCACAGTGAAAAAAAAAAAAAACTGGACTGAGAGAGTTATGATATTCATCAGTGGAAGACGAGAGAGGACCAGGAGTGGACTTTATGATTTAAGCGACAGTCGTCTGTGAGGGGCTGCCATTTTACATTCCTTTTGTCTTTATGATTATCTTGTTATTAAAGTTATGTTTAAAGTTTGCCATTTCCTGCCTCCTCCTTCCCTTATCAACTGAACATTGTTACATCATATAATAAAAAATAGTGATCAATTTTGTGGTACTCAATTTGTTCATTGTGGGATTTTGGCTATCACTTTATGTTTAAAGGGTAATTCCACCAGTGGAGACATGAATGTGTATTGAAAGTGAGTCATATATGTAGTAGAATTGTATCATACATTTCTAATTTGGGTCCTTCTTGGCCGATAAAAGGCAGAAAATTTCTTTTTAGTGCTTGTGGATTGTAGACAACAATCCCCATAGTGCATTGCAATGCTCAGCTCCACAGGCCACTCCTACTACTCCGCCCATTAATGTAGACTAGAGTTGATCTCCACTCTACGCTACCGCCTGGAAATCATTTTGCACGAAATCAGATAATGCGCGCTACCATAATTTGATGACGTATGAGCGTCAAGGGGGCGCCTGCGCCATCAGTCAATAGATTGGCATGTTTCTATATGGGCTTCATGATTCTTTATGGGCTTCACACTTACTCTGATGCGTAATTTCAACACAGTCTCATGAAGATGCATATCTATACCACGAATGTCATTTATACGCCAAAAAAGTTTTTTGCGTGCTTATGCTACGCAGTAACAAACCCTGGGGTAGGTTTAAGGGGGAGGGGGGTGAGGAGTTCGTGCGTATTATAGACCATTTCACAAGATGTAAACAACACTGGCCCAGAAGCACTTCCTGTTTCAGTTTGTAACTGTTTTCTTTATTTCACATGTAAAGAAAACATTTGTTTAACTCTTTGATTCAGTTTTAAATGTTCTGTTGGTTGTATTTTATCCCAGCTTTTATGTAGTGTTAAAAAACTGAAACAGGAAGTGCTTCTGGGCCAGTGTTGTTTACATCTTGTGAAATGGTCTATACGCCAAAAAGTGCATATTAAATGCATGCAAAAAACTCGAACCATATACACGCAAAAACTGTTTTTGGCGTATAACACCGTGTCCTAACTACACGCGACGCGACGACACGCGATAAAAGGTATCGTTTCTATGTTAATCAGAGTTTTTGTCCTAACCAGAAGCGATGGTGACTCGCGAAGTTTCTAATTTAGAAACGGTTCCTATTTCTGCGACGTCGCGGCTGACAGAATGAAGAAATTGCACTGGTTATGAGTACACATTATTTATTTTTAGTTAAAACTAGGTCACTGTGCCACAAGCGATAACGGATAATTTACCTCAGATTTTGAAAGCATGTAATATAGCATTCAAAATGAATTCTATGCAAACAGACAACTGTACTTCATAACAAAATTAGTCGAGTTTGTTAATGTTTAGATTTTTAATAATGTTATTTCTTGATTTGATTATGTCCTCACCCATTTCCAATGCAAGTGTGGGCCAACAGTGTGCTTTCGCAGAGAGACTCTGCTCACACGCTGTTCTGAATGTGTGGCGTCTCACAGTCGCATTGCGTCTAGTGTGGACAGACACACTTGCTGTCGCTGGAATTTTATCGCGTCGCGTGTAGTTAGGGCACAGTGTAAATGTCACGAGAAATGACATTCGTGCTATAGATACGAACTTTCATGAGATCGGGCTCGTAATTTTACACGTGAAATGCAGCCAAACCTTGAAGCGTTTTGTCTTCGCCATCTTCATTAATCCTCTCGCTATCAGACGTTCCGTATGATATGAAGTTTGTAATTCATATCATATATTTGAACTGATGAGTTAAAGTGCCCCAATATGCTTTTCCGAAAATTAACTTTCATGCAGTGTGTAATATAGCTGTTTGTGAATGTTAAATGTTTGCAAAGTTTTAAAGATCAAAATGCACAACAAATACAGTTATTTTTTTCTAAAATAATCTATAGTCATCAGCAATTCCAGTCTCTGGAATTGCATAGGTTTTTGTAACAATGTAAAAAAAAAAATTGCTTAATGCCAGCCTATGGTCTTCATTGGCTGCCTGTAAACAATGTCTACTTTGACCTTTCCTCAAAAACTATAGTTGTATCTGAAGCCTGAGTTTGGTTCGTGTTGTTAATGTCGAGAAGACGCTATTTTCAGCGCTGTGAATCCACTTTGAATGAATTTCAAATGGAGGCCACCATTTGTGTCACTGTGTATCAAGTGCTGAGGAAGCCTACGGAGCGGAAATTCAGATATGGCATTAGGCGTTATGTTTTCGACATTTGCTGTAAGTAGTAGACGAATCACAACAGATTAGGCCATCTGACCAAGTAGACTTGGAGAAAGTAGGGGTTTACCGAGACTGAATCTTCGAACAAACTGTTTGTCAGACTCTTTGAGAAATTAGGTGATGTAGATTTTTTTTTTTTTTTTTTTGGCCTTGGATGCATGTAAACCTAAAATAGGAGACCTCCAAAACAAAATTAGCAACCTTTAAAATAGCATAGTTTGGACACTTTAAGTAAATTCTGGAGTGGATCTGTGAATTTTTTTATTACTTTTTTTTCTGTAAAGAATTAACAATTGAGCTTGACAAAGAAAATATAAATGTAAACATAAAGGAATACTGAAACTTTATTATGTTGCTTCCTGAAATATAAGATCAAACCTTAATTGTTAAAGGAAGAAATGCCAACCCTATAAATGGCAGGGCCACTTTGATTTTGATTTGATTGAGTTTGTTTGTTGTCTTTGTAACCCATTATATCTTAATGGTGATAAATGGGGAGATGAGAATTGGCTTACATTTCAAATTATTATAATGTTTTTTTTGTTTTGTTTTTGCATACACGGTAAACAGATATCTAATTAATTACATTTCTGTTAATTATATCAGTAGTACGTCATGTGAACACACACAAAAGACACTGCTTCCTGTAAATGAGAATGCATCTTACATTACATGAATAGTCATTTGAATACAGTAAAGCATTACTCATAAAGGTTATTTTGGATCATGGATTTAATCTTTTATTTCAAAAACACCTTCTACGGCTGCAGAAATGGAGCACATGTGCCAGGTCAGAGGTCGTATAGGTTATGCATTTTTCAGCCCGGCTGGACCCGTGGCTTTATGAGTGACCCACCCGCCCGGTGACCCCCTCTATTAAACCTTTCTCAGCTGGACAACACAATCCCCCTCTCTTTTTCTTTTCCTGCAAACACACGTATAGAAATAGGACAGGAGCAGAGAGGCAGAGATGAGGTCCGGCTGAAGGTCGTGACAGAGGTCAATGCTATTCAAAGGCAGGATCATGACCTCCCAGTCACGGGCCAATCAGGGGATACTGCACGGAGGAGATAACAGACCTAAAAAATAAAACGGATTAACACACCTACAGTAAACAAATAAATGTAACCTTGCATAAAGACATCAATGCATGTGTGATTAACTCATGCTGGTAAATACATACAGTACATTTATTGCAGTGCACTCAAATGCACAAGCAACTATAGTATACACATATTAGAATTGCATTGCCAGAAGGAAATATCAGTTTGCTATAAAATGCTTGCTTCTATTTAACTAAAGCGCTATACTTTGCTGTTGACAGGACAAAATTATGCATAATACCTGGAGAGAGCAATATGGTTAACATTTCCTTTCGTCTTAATGCTGATCAGTTAGTACATGACCGATGTCATTAATAATTGCCTAAGCTGTTATTGACTAATCACTTTGGAGTTTCGGGACAATAATATCATGTCACTGCTTATTGGCTGATGGAACCACATGAACGTGCAGTCCCATAGTCACTAGTAATTATATTTTTCAAACTATAAGCGCAATAGCTGGTTAAATATGTTCAAGAAAGTTAAGGCCAATCACAATTTAAAAAGAAACAATCGGTATTTACAAATCATTAAATAATATCAATACATTTTTTGATTAGTGAATATGTCTATCAATATCAAGTCAACGGGAAAGTTTTAAACTTGAATTTCAAAGTGTATAACATTTACAAAATATGTAAGAACATACATTCAAAATATAATAGACTCTCAGGAAAAAAAAGGTACAAAAGCTGTCACTGGGGCTGTACCCTTTCAAAAGATACACTTTTGTACCTAAAGGCTGCATATTGGTACCTTAATGGTACATATCAGCACCTAAAATGTACATATTAGCGCCTAAAATCTAAATATTAGTACTTGAAATGTACATATTAATTCTTAAAATGTACATATGAGTACCTAAAATGTACACATTAGCACCTTAAATGTACATATTAGTACCTAAAATGTACATATTAGCACCTGAAATGTACATATTAACACGTAAAATGTACATATTAGTACCTAAAATGTACATATTAGCACCTCAAATATACATATTAGTACCTAAAAATGTACATATTAGCACCTGAAATGTACATATTAAGTTAAAATGTACATATTAGTACCTAAAATGATCATATTAGCACCTAAAATATACATATTAGTACCTAAAATGTACATATTAGCACCTGAAATGTACATATTAACACTTAAAATGTACATTAGTACCTAAAATGTACATATTAGCACCTAAAATGTACATATAGCACCTGAAATGTACAGTATTAGCACTTAAAATGTACATATTCACACCAAAATGTACATATTAGCACATGAAATGTACATATTCACACCTAAATAGTACATATTAGCACCTAAAATGGACAAAAGTTTACCTTTTGAAAAGGTACAGCCACAGTGACAGCTTTTGTACCTTTTTTTCTGAGAGTGTATAATGACATAATTTGATATAAAAATCCTGAAAGATGAAAAATTGTGAATATCTGAATTCTAAGTATGTTACCCAAGTATTTACTGTATATATTTTTAAATACCTGCACCATCTAATGTAAAATGGGATCAATTAATCCATGCCATATTCAACAAAACACAGAATTTAAATAACACAACTGCTTGAATCAATTAATATTTTTTTCACTTCATTTACATAAACTTTCCAGGTGAACAAATTCAAATGAGGAATCAGACTTCCCAACACTATGTGTGAGAGGACCGTTTAGATAAGCACATTTAATTATTCCTTGTGCTATCATTCTTGATACACTGCTGCTCATAAAAAAAGTAAAAATGTATACCCTATACCCTACTGTCCAGCGCAGTCTCATCCCAAGACGTCATACAACTGACGTTGGACGTCTTTTGACCCAAACGTCAACATCCGCCTTTTTAGGGTACCCTTAAACGTTGGCTAGATGACGTTATCAGATTAGGATCCTACCCCAGACCTAAACCTACCCCGTCACCTAACCGACGTTAAAGGTAAATCGTCAGTTGTATGACGGCCCGGGATCATCTTGTAACCGACGTTTAAGGGTTCCCTAAAAAGGCGGATGTTGACGTATGGTCAAAAGACGTCCCAAGACGTCAGTTATATGTCTTCTTGGGATGAGACTGTGGAATACTGTCATGAAACTGAAAATATTTTCATTTACACTACAACACTGTTTAGAATAAACCTTAACCGGAATATTTGAAAAACATCAATAAAGCGCTGCCGTGCATGGATTTAGACCAATGCGCGTGTGCGCACACAACCCTTCCACGTCCTCATACACTGTGTGCACAAAACTACGTAAGCAAATAAACATGCAGCCCATTGCATGCATGCACAGCTGATGCAGGTAAACACACACCTCCCTGAGGCAAATGTAGTGTGCTGTGGGCTTGCATCTCTTTTTTATTTCATGCTTGCACTTTCTGTCCTTCCCTATTAATGGTGAGTTTCTTTCACACACTTTAAGAAGCACACACACGCACACAACCTGGCCCTGTACAGGGAGCTATTGGGACCTCAGCTGAACCCATTTCACAGATAACCTTTCCAGCTGCCACATCAGAATGATTTTCAATCAGGCCATAGACCGGACGAAAGTCCCAGGACCCCAGAGCCAGCTTCCCCTTGACATGCTGCTGTTTGCTCAGCAAGCACCACTATCAGTTCTCACCTTTTTTTTTTAAAAGAGAGAGGGAAAATGAGCGAAGGAATATCCCTCCACACACATGGGATGTTATTTGAATAGTTTAGCTTTTTGACAGTGGTTCAACAAACACGCGTGTGCAGTCCTATCTCTTGTGACCATGTTTCGTTGTACCACCGGTAATCTACTCCACCTCATCTATCTGCATAAAGGAAATCTCTGTTTGAATACCGAAGCTCTGTGCTGTTTATTTCCTGCCTCAGACTGACAGCAGTGTGTTGAATGTAAGATATGTGTCCTTGTCTAACTGGGAGGAGCATGTGTGTGTATGTGTGTGTGAGGCAGTTCAACTCATCAGCCATCCATCAAACTATTGACGAGCAGTAAGACATTCCTTTGACCCTCACACACAGGCTCATTTTTAAAGGGGACATATCATGCAAAATCCACTTTTTAAGCCCTCAAATGCATTTTGTTGTATATTTGGAGTGTTTATAAGTACAGAAAAGATGAAATTATTCTCTTCAGGTGCTTCGTTTATATCTTTATATTCTGTTTTGGTCATATTTTTCAACCTGTTCAGATTTTTCTGTTTTCTATGACGTTTTTTGAACAATAACGTCACAGGATTTGCAGCGGAACTGCCAAATAAGGACATCGACTACCGGTCCAACACTTCGAGCAATCCGCCATTATTATTTCTCGCTCCGATTTTGTAGTTCAAGCTCAATGATGCAGAAGTTACGAGAGGGCAAGTCAAAATGTTCGGTTGTTGGATGTAGTGACCTGAAGCACTTCAAGGATTCCCACTTCAACAACCTCCGCCAGTATAAAGAATGGTTTGCCGATCGACTTCGTCTGAATGAGGGGTAAATTCCTTCTATCATTTAGCTGCTGTGTTTGCTGATGCTTTTCTAGACGTAAGTTATCATATTATTATCAATACAGATTTTTAGTGGTAAGATTAGACTGTAGTCATTTATCTTGTCAGCGTGCTTGTTTTAACAAGAGAAATAGTCGACTTTCACTAATAACACAACATAGTTAACTTAACTTTACATACCACTGCATCCATATGAAGACGTTGTTCTGCAGGTTCGTCGTCGTCTTTTTCAAATCGCTCGCTCTGGCTCGAATATGTAACGCTTGATGGACAAGTCTTCCGTTGTTGACATTTTGTTGACGTGTGAATAAAAATGTTCTTTGAAACTATAGTAATCGTTTATCTCTTATCAAACTACAATAATGGCCGAACGCGGGGAGTTGAACCGAACGTGAACTCAGCGACCTGGAGAGCGGGCGGGGAAAGACGCAACTCCTTTTTATTTAAAGGGGACGCTTCGAAACGGGTTGCTCACACAAGCACATCAGAAAAGAGGTAGAAAAGGGGCCTGTTGAGCTATAATAATGTGGAATTCAGACCCAAGCATTGCAGTTATGCTTTATATAGACCACAAATGTATGATTTATAAGTAAAATTTAATGATTTAAAAGCATGATATGTACCCTTTAAAGGAATACTTACCTAAATAACTATAAAGAAAACTGGAATGATATTTGCATCCACACCAACACACAATGTTGTTCTGTTCATTATAAGCAAGCACTGAAATTTTGATTTCTTGCTTGACCTCCTTAAAGCAGGATGAATTCCAATTGACCTAGGGCTAAGCCACGCCCTCAAACGCGATGAGCCAATCACAGTGCGCAGCTAACCCAATACACTCGGACATTATCTGCTTCCATGTCCATTGAAATGCATTGCAGTTAGTCAGTTTTGTTCGTTTTTTTCTTGACATTTTAAATTTAAAATGGTCAAGTGGTGGGTAACACTTCCTTTTTACAGTTACCCATGTAAATACTATGTACTTATATGTAACCGGGTCAAAAGTTAGTTCCTAAACTGTTTAACAGAGGCCTGGTTAAGTGAATTGCAGATGTGAAGTGTTTTAGTGCTTTTCGCAGTTATGGACGTAATGTTACGCTGGCCCTTTAAGAAACGCCACTTCTGAAAGTGTCGCGAGAACTGAGTGTGAGCAGCGCGCGCGCTTTCCCAACGCGGTCATGGAAGCTGTTCATGCGGACGCTGTACTGAGTTAAAGGTGACAAAAGTCAATGATATAGTGAAAGAGTGAGAAATAAGGACTTTTGAAGAGTGTGTAAAGTGTTCTTCAGTGCTTTGCGAGACCGGATGGTCGTGTATTGTGTCGATTGATGGTGATTTCAGTCGAGAATCATCTCGGTGTGGGGAAATTCTAACAACACAATTCATGAGAAGCGTGAGTGATAAAACATTATCATTACCGTGAAATGGGTATAACTGTGTGTATAATGTGATGTGTAACAATATTTTTGATCTGTGATACTTCTGTCTAATAAATTAGAGAGGAGAAGGGTGATCTGTGTAGGCCCTCCGTGTGTTACTGGGCCGAGAGTGAGACATCAGAGGGAAATTAAAGTGCGTCTTCCACTGTGAAGCTGTTTATGGGTCATTTGGTGATAAAGAGTAAGTTTGAACTTTGTTCATTTCATGTGAATGTACAAGTGTTTATGTGAAAATGTGTGATATTGAGTGTAATAGTGTGTAATCGTTATTGACAGACTGATCTCATGAAGTAGCTTGTGTATGACACGCCAATTCTTATTTGCATTTTTGGCGTGCTATCAAGACGCATAATCGCTTTTCAGCGTGTTTATGAACGCCGTTGACTTAACGTTATATAAATATATATGACTTACCTCAACCCCATCCCTAAACCTAACCGTCACTGGGGTTAAAGGCATTTATGACTGTTCCCTTACCATCCTAGGTAAAAAAAAGATATGACTTACATCAACCCTATCCATAAACTTAACCGTCACTGGGGTTAATGGCATTTATGACTGGACATTTGACGCGCGTGTACAGACACGCGGAATGACGCGGACGTTAATGGCGTAGACATACACGCATACACGCGGATAGCTCAAAATGCGTAGAGATAACACGCCACTTGACTCGAAAGTGGCATGTATGTTTATGCAAAAGTCGTGATGTCATGTTGAACATTTTATAGTTCAGTAATCAGCACCTATTTTTGTCTCATTTCTAAGGTGAACACAATAGAATTTAGTGTGACCGAAAACAAGTTGTTTTTTCACAAAAATGCTCATAACTTTCTCAATATTCAAGATATCTTAATGAAATTTTCTGTGGAGATGGGTTTCATATAGTTATTTGTATCTAACATGGGTTTCATATAGTTATTTGGATCTATACTTAATTTTGACACACATAAAGACTGATTTCACCTAATTTCTGACGAGCAGTTGTTGAAAATACAAATAATTTAATGGAAAACAACGATGCGAGGAAAATTATATATCCTTAATTTAAAAGATGGATTTTAGTTGATTCATGCTATTTACAGTTATGTAAGAATATAGAGTTAACAATACTAATGCTGGTGGAGGAAAGAAAGTGGAGGAGACCACACAAATGTAGCCAACACGACACGCTGCATTTTGACAGCTCTTCTACAGGTAACGTTCAGTGGCGGTAGTCAAAAATTTGGAGAGTTCAGGGCTCGACATAAGCAATGGCCCGATGGCCCGTGGCCAGTAAAAGTGTATGTCGGGCTAGTTGATTGGCCAGTCACTTGCCCGCGCGGGCCAGTAACTGGCGATCAGCAAAACAAACAGCAAACGTCATACACAGTGTGGCGAAGAGTGTCAATGTTACTTCAGGTTATTTATAACGTGTTAAAATGCCAAAGAACTACGAGGCTGGACATTCCTAGAGTCATGGAAAACACAGTAACGTTACACCTGGTAGGGATGGATGGGTACCGAAACCCGGTATTAAACGGGACTGAATTTTGAAAGACCGCTGTATCGATAAGCTCGGACGTTATTGTTATTGCTGTCGCTGGAGAAATACATGTAGGCTATCATTTATTATTGCTATAAAATAAATTAACCATCTCGCTGAGTCGCCAGCCATGTCTAGGCCTATATATAATAAAATGAAACTATTTGTCTGTGATGCATTTTGATATTCACGCAGTCCAGAAGAGAGAGAGAGTGAGAGAGATCTCACGCGGTGCCACAGCGCGCACAACACTTGACGGAGGACAGAACATTCAAGTTATGGTTACACTTTAGATCTGTGATATTATTTTATTTTAGATTTCAGCTTCCATCTAATATATATTTGAGGTAAAACCATTAAAAACTGTATTCGGTCTAGCGCAACGTCCCCATCACAGCAGTACAGTAGCACGCTGTCATTTCTCCTTAACTCAAACTTTAATACAGAATCAGCACGATCGGTGATCGTTGTAAAATGCAGTCACTTCTGTTGCTAAATTGCGGGGCACGTTTAATAATAAAAAGAGCTATTAAAAGCACAAAAATCGGCGTAAGAGGTGCTGTCCCCGATGCGCGCGCGCTCCGACATAGACCGCAACGAGACAAGTATATACTTTGGGCTTCATGTGCGCGTGCAACGCGTCTAAACGATCAAATGTACACAAAAATGAGCCAAAATGACTGGCTTGGAGATTCACTTAAACAGTTTATGTCTAACATGGACACAGTTATGGAAATAGTTGAGAAAATGTAGTGCATCAGTAGTAGAGATCTGCACTCTTAAAGGGGAAGCAGTCTAATATGCGGACGATTGCGACATTACTGCGAATCAAACAACTAAAGGCAAAAAGAAAATCACCCACTGCTCTTGAATGAATAACTTTAGCTTTAATAAGTAAGATGAGGAGACTGAGGGAAAGAGAGTGATCGAGATGAGGAGAGAGCAGGTATTGACAAATAATCTCCTGGATGCTGAAATTAGGTTATTTTTGCATGTCTCCAGGCTCCCTTTCTTAATTCCTGAATTTCCTTCACTATTCCTAATGTATACAATAAATACAGTTTAATGGAAAAGTGCTTTTTTTCAGGGCCAGTCAAAATATAGAAGGGGCCAGCAAAACTCTGATCTACTGGCCCCGGGGGCCAGTGGGGATTTTTTTTTATGTTGAGCCCTGGAGTTTAAATGGCCACGAAATTTTGTACAGCACACCACAAACATATGTTCTTCATGTCCACCTTCCTCTGGAAAGTGTCCAAAGTGGGTAAAAATAATTTCTTGACAGTTGAATTCTTCCGTGTTGTTTGAAATCGCCTTTCAGGAGGAAAACGAAGTCTGACTAGAAAAAAATGAAAACAAATGTGCAGTCGAAAACCCTAATGATGTGATTGGCTAAAAATAATCAAGGATTCCCACAGCAAGTCAATGAAAACAGCGCATTTTAGGAGACCCGCTCGGAGTGATTCGGGAAAATCCGGCACAGATATTTGGAACAGAATGGCGGCCGTTATTTTTTGAAATGTCCACATAACTACTATAACTGTTTGTGTATTTGTTTTCTAGAGAGAAAGGCTGCTACTGTTGTCTATGTCAGTTAGACTGAGTTTCTGAATGGTTCACTTGATGTTGTGACTGAGAACAAAAGAGACAGACTCATTTTGACATGAAAAGCCAACTTTATTGTTTTAGTTAAATGTACACAATCCTGTCTAATTTAAGTTCCTGAAATTCTGTTTAATTAATGCTGCGTCGTTCAAAACGCAGTCTGGAATAAAAAAACCCTTTATAATTCTAGCTCTGTATCCGGTGTTGTCACTATCTCACACACCGGGCCACATATAGAACTACAATTACTGGGTAATAACTAGTACTAACCCTGAACCTACCCCTAAACCTACCCCTGTTCCATGTACTTACCTTATATTAGCAGTACTTTCTAGGTAAGTACACTGTAAATACCCATGGGATACGTGCAACTCCGACACTTGGTTCCCTAGAGGCTATGCGATGATGTTTAATTTTTTACCAAGCCACATCTCAACCAAGATAAGTGTATGCTCTGGATTAAGTGATGCGGTAGACCACAATACCAACCAAACTTGGATAAGTTAAATGTCTACATCTGTTCAAAGTTAAGTCAACAACGTATTTGACATTATCTTTACAATCTCTAACGTAACGTTAGCTTAACATTAGATAACGTTAACGTTAGCTTCTAGCTGTGTTGTACATCATGTCACTTGGCATCATTAATGTATCTCTAAATAACTGAGATAAGAAATGTTAACAATGTTGCTGAATGATTCATGTAAATACTGTAGCACCAAACGGCGATGACAACGATGTGCGGTTTATCGCGTTTACACTGTGACTTTCATCGACCTTCTCAACAATAAAATTATTAATATAACCCTTTAGGCGACTTCGAGATGATATATAATCTTTCTGCCAAAAATCACCAATTGCCTCCTGTGAAATGTCTCCTACTGTAACAGAGCCATAGCGCCTGTTCCCAAATGTCAACTGTTTGTCCGAGTGAGTGGAAGGGGCGTGGCGAGGAGGCGAGCGAGGGAACGAATTAGTTTAACGTGGGCTTGATTTACTAAAACGAGGGAATGTTTATATATATATATATATATACACTGTATATATATTTTGCCCGCATATCTGGGGCCCCATAGTTTAGAATTGGCGTAATAGGCTACTCTTTTCCCACAACCAAGAACAAGGTGAATATTAACAGGGTGTCAAGCTCTAAAAATGACCTGCAACATCATAAATATATCTCATAAAAGTATTCCATACAACAGTGCAACTCAAATCTCATTCTGTTTTGAACCACATTCAATTCTCAAGATATTTCTGTAAAATGATTGTATAAATGCTTAGCTTACTGTCAAAAGTAATAACAAAATGTGACAGCTTGTTCGATTTAAATATGCTGCTTTAGCAGCCTGCATGAGACAAACTGAATTATTGATATTTTCAAAATCCACAGTGAAGAGTTGAATCGGATTCATTCCATATTAGGGATTTGTGCAAAATAAAACTCATTGGTGCAGATTCAAACCAGTCAGAATCAAAACGCTAGTTTAAACTAACTTAAAGGGTACCTATTATGGATTTTTGAAAATTGCCCTTCATGTAGTGTTTAACATAGATCTAAGTGAACGAAAACATCCTGCAAAGTTTTAAACATGAAAGTTCATCGTATACAAAGTTATTGTCTCTCAAAAGTAAGAGTCGACTCTGAGTCGCTGATATGAATCGTTCGAAGAACGATGCTTTTCCTTTGTCTAGTTGACGTCAACTTGACAAGTAAAATGAATAAGAAACGCCCACTTATTTCGCTCGGAGACGCCAGGGAAAACCGGAGCTCCAGGGGTGGCGGGCAAATCTAAAACTGGCCCAGGACGGGCCACCCTGCCTTGGCTGGCCAGGGAGGTCTGAGAGCATGGAGGTTTGGACCCACCGCACCTTTTTGGACTCTGTCGTTTTTCGAGATCTGGGCTTCGGAAAACAATCATGTCGACGAGACGCTGTGTTTTGAAGTGCGACGCAAAAGCAAACTTTTTTCACCTGCCAAGTGAGGAGTATTTGAAGACTAAGTGGCTGCAGTTCATATATACAAGTACTGCTATACCACACAAGTATAGCCCAAACCTTGTTCTGTGTTCGCGTCATTTTGAAGATGATTGCTTCACAAACCTAAACGCTATAAAGTATGGATTCGCGAGCCGGCTCTATCCTAACGAGCTGAGGATCTGAATCAGGTGTGTTAAATAAGGGAGACATACACAATATGCAGAGCAGTGGGTCGCGAGGATTGGAGTTGAGAACCCATTTTAAGGTGAGAAGAGTTCCGTTTTCGACAATCTCTGCACAGAGAATACCAATCACAACTGACTAGGTCATCTGACCAATCACCGCAGATTGGCATCACGCAAAGGCGGGTTTTGGAAAAGGACTCGCTTAACGATTCATATGGGAGTCGGTGGGCAAATCAGGTAAAAATAAATGCGTATTATAAGACAACAAAAGTGTTTTTTTGTCATTGCATGCTTGTAAAACTGTTGTTGGGGACTCCCAGAACAATATTAGGAACATTTTAAATGCCATAATAGGTACCCTTTAATCATCACCATGAGCTCTGCAAGAACATGAATATGTTCTCGTCTTCAAACAGGGCCTTTTCTACTGCTCTGTGCTGTGTGTGTTTTAGGTGTTTTGTAGATGGCCTTTTAGCAATTTGGGATTGCCTGCATAGTCAATGACCTTTGACCTCAGGGGTCACTCAGACAAAGGCAGCTGAAATTGGTTTCTAATGCTGACCACGACGATAGCCACAAGCTCTGGAGCTCTCAGAGATGAGCTTACAGCAATTCTGCATTTCCAAAAAGTGTTTTTTTAATGTACTTTATTTATTTTTTTTTTTTACAATGAGGTTTGTGCTTGTGTGTGCATCTTGGTTGATGCATGACTTGAGGCAGAAAGAGAGGCCAAGAATAAATATCAAGACCTCAGAGAAACTACACATACAAAAACATACACAAGGTCAAGGACGTTGAATGCACTTGCTGAGTAGCTGTGAGGGAATAGTGCAATCGGAATTAATTTACTGCACACACACGCACACAGAGAGAGAGAGAGAGAGAGAGAGAGAGAGAGATGCTGCAGACACAGAGGGGTAATTAGCAGGGCCAGTCACACAGCTATGAGACATCCCCTCTTTTAAAGATTTGGCGGCCTTTTCAGTGGTCAAAAGAAGAAATGGCCTCCTCCTCCTTCAAACAAGGGGAACATCATTAAATCTCCTGCCGCCCACAGCCTGAGCCTGATCAATAATCCTGCAAACGGAAGGACAGCAGAGGAGAAAGGCCAGGTTAGAGGTGCAGAGCTGGGTTACATCAAGACCATGAGGTAAAATTAGAGCCAGCATCTCTACGTATGACCAAAACGCTCCACTGTTTTTGGAGGAAATTACATTTCTCAGACAAAATATGTCTGAGCTCTCAAGCTCTCAAAGACAGATCAAATATATGTAAAATATCTGTAAAAACTCAAATGTAAGGTTTCACAAATATTTCACATCACATACCTCTCTTTCTTTCATCTGTGGAACACAAACTGAGATTTTTATAATACTAATAGCCTCCACTGATTTTTGGGAGTTATCAGCGTATCGTTGTGCATTTAAACATGCTCAGTGTCTTCTTAAGCACATTTATAAATAAACCATCACTTCACAACCATCACTGTCAGCCTTTTGTGAAGCGTAATGTAAGCAAGAGGAGATGCAGAAACACAGAGGATCATCACTTCTCGCACGCTTTAAAATTCATTGATTCATCAACTGGGTTGTATGGATTTTCACTGTGTTTGTTTTGTGTTGTTTTTGAAGCATCAACTTTGTAACTTAAACTTGCATTATAAGGACTCTAAAAAGTCTTGTTTGCATCTGGAGAAAGAAAGTAATTGTTGGGTGAAGTATCCCTTTTGCACAATTTAAGAATAGCGGACGACACAGTGTGTTCAAAAATTTGAAACCATCATTTTTTTTTTTGTTGTTATGAATACATGCACACTGGCTCACCAGCTATAATGAGCAGTACACTCTTAGAAAAAAGTGTTATGCCGAGTTGTGTAAAAGAACATCGTAATTAACGTGGATTTCAACACAACACTTTGTTCTTCCTTGAAGTTCACAAATCTTTGTATACTGCATAGACCTTATGCACAATAGAGAAACGTGGGCGCCGTCATCTTTAGAATATTGTCTTTGAACTTCCGGTTTCGCGGTCGCTCTGTATATTTCTATGGCATCGCTGTCGAGGAGTAATGGGCTCTATGCACAACTGCACTACTTCCTGAACTTCAGCAAGCTCCTTGTTTCCTGTATACCATCATTGGACAATTTGATTAATTCAGGTGTGCTTGACCTCAGTAGTCACGGCAACAATAATCAAACACACCTGAATTAATCAATGTGTCCAATAATGCCAGACAGGAAACAAGAAGCTGGCTGAAGTTCAGGAAGTAGTGGAGCTCATGAGCATTGTAATGTTTATCATAAGCATTGTAAAGCAGATGTCTTAACAAATGTTGACCAGGAAATTTTTTACGAGCAGTTCATTCATACCTATGCAAGATCGCTGTCAAAACACAGACCGGAAATCAAAAGACAACGAGCGCAGCACTGAAAAGGGGCGGGGCTACATAAGGTCTATAACATTTGGTGATTAGAGTCACTTGTTTTGGACTGATTCATTATGACACCTGTGCTTTGTCCTACCTGTGATGTGATGCAGATTTTCAACATGACATCACGACTTTTGCGTAAACATACACGCCACTTTCGAGTCAAGTGGCGTGTTATCTCCGCGTGTATGCGCGTGTATGCGTGTATGTCTACGCCATTAACGTCCGCGTCATTCCGCGTGTCTGTACACGCGCGCCAAATGTCCAGTCATAAATGCCATTAACCCCAGTGACGGTTAAGTTTAGGGATAGGGTTGAGGTAAGTCATATCTTTTTTTTCACTAGGATGGTAAGGGAACAGTCATAAATGCCATTAACCCCAGTGATGGTTAAGTTTAGGGACAGGGTTGAGGTAAGTCATATATTTATATAACGTTAAGTCAACGGCGTTCATAAACACACTGAAAAGCGATTATGCGTCTTGATAGCACGCCAAAAATGCAAATACGAATACGCACAACCGGCGCTGCGTCATCATAGAATGTTCACGCCCACTTTTGGGGGAAAGAAACTAGACTCGCCATAGACTTCAATACAAAATAACGGCAAAAACCAACGTCCGTACACCGCCGACAGACGTAAATAACTTAAGAAATCACTTATATACACCATGTCAAGTAATTATATGTCCAGCCTGCCTGCCATAGTGCGTGAAAGATACATTTTTTATGCCCGTTATCAACTAGCCTGCTACCTGCCATCATAATCATTAATTCATGATATATTTTTACTTTAAAAAGCGAAATAAAATCATTCACTCGCTTACCTCGTGACTCGACGAGGTAAAAGTAAATGTCCGGGTAAGACACCTTTGGCCACTGGGTGGGGTTGTTACCCCAATTTGACGCTGGGAGAATAAACTTGACATGTTTTATATAAATGATTTCTTAAGTTATTAACGCCTGTCGGCTGTGTACAGACGTTGGTTTTTGCCGTTATTTTGTATTGAAGTCTATGGGGAGTCTAGTTTGTTTTCCCCCAAAAGGGGGCGGGGACAAAATTGACAGTTAAGTTCCCGGATGTGCCGGTTGTGCGTATTGGCGTGTCATACACACGCTACTTCATGAGATCAGTCTGAGATTTTAGAATACCAATACCACACCTCTTCTAAATAAGCAACAGTATTTAAACTGGACTTTATGTCGGATGAGTTATTGCATTATTTAATACTTACGTAAGTGATGTTCACATTCCTAACTCTAAAGCTTAAGCAAGCAGCACTAACAAAGCTTCAAAGGGAAGATAAATGCTGTCGCTCTCTGAAATACTCTTAGTGTTGTCACGTTAGCATCCATGATCAGTTTATTGAAGATAAATTGTGTATAATTGTGCATAAACAGCATCTTGTAATCTCATTAATTTATGGATTCCACAACTGCTCAACGGGCCGCCCTCGGCTAATTCGCAGCTGAAATGTTTTGACGAGAGATCAATGGGATATGATTGTGTATGACCCATGGAGGAAAGGAGGGACAGAGTTTTAGATTAGTGCACGATTGATGTTAGCTTTAGCCTGTCTCCTCTGCAGACGAACCATTATCTTACATGTAACCCCCTGCAATTGAGTTTGCTGCAACTTAATCATGCCCCCCCTGGTCATGACCATGGGTTAATCTAATGGAGGGACAGCACTTCAGGGCCACTGCGGGCTTTTGGGGGGTTCAAGGGGCCTTTAGAAACACTGAGTTCTGGCAGTTTGAATTTCCTTTGAAAGAAAGTCAGAGTGGGGGGTAGGCGTTAGTGATATATGGTTACTGGACCTTTATAGAAAAACAGAGATGAGTTGTGGAATTGTCCGTCATCGGGATATTTTATATGTTCAGTTCATGGGCATCAGATCCAGAATGGGCTAATAAATATTGTAAATACAATCATTTCGTTTTACACAACTTGACATATAAAAGAATGTGTGCCAAATGAATGTGACCCTCAATGCTGTATTGATTGTTTCCATGGGCAGCTTTGTTTATAATTTGTCCAATACAAACAGGACTGAAATGGCCGTGATTTACTTAGTCAGAAACTAGTGCCATCCAAATATTTTTACATCATAAAAATAAGTAGTGAAAACAAACAATAAGGCATTTTAATTAAACAAGCAAGTTCCAATAAACTTTATAAATAAGATTGATGAATAGAACATAATATTATTTTGCTCCTATTCCAAACCGACGCATCCATCCACACAGAAGAGATCTTTCCACTGACCTTTAAAGCTCTACATTTCATAATTTATGGGCCAGGGACAGTACGAGTAGACTCAGAGGGAAATATATCTGCACCTTCCATTGTGATAATGCAGTCATGTGGCGGAGGGGCTGACAGTGGCTAATTCCATTAGAGAGATGAACCAAGGACTGACAGATTGGAGCCATAATGAATTGCAGGGACGGAGTGTCAGGCCTCCAAAGCCCTGCTTGATAGTTTTCTGCTAAACTTTGATTCTGCTATGCCTCATTAAAAATCTTCACAATTTTATTGGTGCTGCATCTGTTAAACTCTCTTTGAGTAATTGGGCCAAGACGTCACTAAGCCAGATACGTTTTCTCTTTTAATGGAAAAGAATCATAAGCAGATTACACATGGTGTTGTTTGCACTTGTAAAAAAACAATTTTAGGCTACAACTACTTTAGAAAATTCAGAAGATTTATGAATGCTCACAAAATAACCAAGTAGAAGAAGTTTATTACATCAGGCTTATTGTTGTCTATTTCTTGAGAAAATCTTATTAAAGTCAAAATATATATTTTTAAGATATTTTTTAAGATATATATTTTTAATAAAATGTAGCGTCCCATTCTTTGACAACCATACACATTCACCATTCATCTAGATAGTCAGCTTACTGACAATGATCAAATTTAAAGTAAAAAGGGTCCCACTTTATATTACTTTAAGTGGCTTCAAGTACTATGTACTTACATTGAAAAATAAGTACGTATTATTGTGTTCCTGTTGTATTGTAAAACACTTTTGTTGCTATTGAGGTGCGATACGGGTTAAGGTGTGAGGGAAGGGTCAACTGTGTAATTACAAATGTAATTACATAAATTAATTATAGCTGTAATTACATGCTGGTATTTTTCAAATACAAGTACAATGTAAAAAACTTGTATGAACACAATAAGTCCAATGTATCAAATTATTAATTTCAATGTAAGTACATAATACTTAAAAACACTTAATATAAAGTGGGACCGTAAAGGGGGGGGGGGGGGGGGGGGGGGGTTATGGGGTTATGTTTAATATTAAAGGCCACCCAAATGGGAATTTTCCAGTACTAAATACGACTTGAGAGGGCATTCATGTCCGATTTTCAATTGGGAAACGTTACTTCTTCCATATAGCATATGAAGGCAGCATTAAATTTTACAGGACTTTAAAGTTTCAAGTTCACACACATAAGATTTGTTTAACATACACTTGTGGCAGGACACTCAAAATACTACAAGGATCGTAATACAATCGGCAATTGCAACTTTTCTGAATGAGTTTACTGTCTATACATTTATAAGTTGACCATCATGACCCATCAACACATTCTCATCCCAAGACGTCATCTAACTGACACTTTTGACCATACGTCAACATCTAATGTTTTAGGGTACCCTTTAACGTCAGTCAGATGACGATAGGGGGTTCATCCAACTGACGCTTTACCTTTAGCGTCAGTTGGATGACGCGGTTTAGGTCTGGGATAGTGCTAGGATTAGATAGCGCCATCTAACTGACATTAAAGGGTTCCCTAAAACGTCGGATGTTGACGTATGGTCAAAAGCGTCAGTTAAATGACGTCTTGGGATGAGAAAGGCCTGGACTCATTCCCAGCTATCTAAATCATGATAACACATCGTTGACTCTCTATTTATGCCTCCACTGTCTATAAATACAGTACTTATTTCAGGATATTCAGAACTTTGTGATTGGATAAAACAAACAAACAAACAGACATTTTGTTTTACACTAATTTCCTAAATTTCTATGGGCCTCAACTGTTAATGCTGTGGTTTCGTTTTGCAGTTCGTATTTTTTTCCAGAAATGTCAGGATTTGTGATTTTGGTTCCATGCGTTCGTAGACATTACCATTCGCAACAGTTGTGGATTGTTTTTATTATATATATATATATATATATATATATATATATATATATATATATATTAAGCTGCAAAATCGGGTTATGGGCTATATGCACGCATAAGTTCCGCATTTGACGCAAGGATGCTCATCCATGTCCGGTTGTGGAGATTAAAGCGGAGGAAAACTGAGGAAAACGGGATTATTCCTGAGTCTGCCATAATCTTTTTTTTTTTAGATGTTTTTTAGATGTAAATGTTTATTTAATATATATATATATATATATATATATATATATATATATATATATATATATATATATATATTAAAAAAAAGTATAAACACAACGAGGGGTGTCTGTCTTATCTGTTTTTGTGACTAACGTTTCTCTAGTATAACCATGGAATTTAAATTCAATATAAATTCTAGGTATTGCATTGAACTCTACGATCGGCGGAAGTTATCGAGCATCCTTTACACCTTCACCAGAAATACCGCCGAGCCCATTCAGAAATCATTTTGGTAATGACGTCAGAACCATGAGCACTTTGATATATCATTTTCTTATATTCAGCAACTCATAGTGCCCTGTCAGGGTGAAGTAAATAATTATATTTTCTAAATGCCAAGAGAACTTTTACAGTTGTAACTAGTCCTAGATTTGGGTCACATTTGTCAAATGTTGTGCTGTTCCCTACTGTGGGGTAGCACCTGCATTAGACCTGAGTACTGGTATGTGTGAAAATGCCGACTGAAACCACAAAATCAATCCAACATATAAATTCATTCATAAAGTTTGATAAGTTCGATGTTTTATTGAGTCTAAAGGTCAAGTGAAGCTCAGGTGGCCACTCTGCAACAGAGCATCTATTTTGGCCAGCTTGACTAAGAAACTTTTGAAAAGACAGTTTAAGGATATCATTTCTGTATCTGAGCCATAGAGTTGCACCCCTGCGTGGCCCGTTTTGTTTAGACTTCTAAAATCTGTGCAAACCGAGGCTATGAGGCCCATTTAGCCTGTACAGAAGCACAATACATGACCTTTATCCAAGCACAGTTACGGGGCAGTAGTATAGAGAACCCTGCAGGTCTGTCAGTCCGATGGAACCCCAGCAGGGTGGGAACCTGAAGCAGCAGGGAAACCGTTGAAAGGGCATGGATCATCAATACAAGAGAGGGCGTGGCTTAAGAGATCATACCCCTACCAAATACGTAGCAAACACATCAGGACAAAGACTGGTGTGTCACATTAGAACTGACACCTGACAGAATCTAGCAAAACAAACTGTGTGCTGTACTGTAGGTATTCGACAGTTTTGTATTTCTGTTTTGCTTCTTAGAGAAAAAAAAGGGTGAAAGGAACATAGAGAGAGTGAAAGAGAACCAGATCACCGGAAACCCCAATTGTGCTGCTGGGTTTGATCTTTTTGCAAGTACATTGATTCAGCAGACACAAACTCTTTTGAAACCACAGTGGTATTGACCTAGAGTGGCACTGATGGTACTGCACCCTGCTCTCCTCCCACCAGGCCATCGCTGGACCGTTGCTGAGACACCACTGGGCCGCTGCATGGGCCCTTTCATGCCTCTCAGCAGTGGCCTGACCTTTTGCTGGACCTGAGGACACCGCTCCTGTTATTCGTAGACTGTCCTATTGTATTTTTCAGCATTTACACTTCCCACAAAAAGGAAAAACACTGAACTTTAACTAGGAGAGACCAGGTGATTCTGGGGTGTTGCGAGTTCCATTCAACTTGGTGAGCAGGAATTTCCAATTTGTAAAAGAGTTAAAGTTGGACTTCCAACATGAAAGCTTGTATGTAAGTCTCTTTCCATTATTTGAACTTGGCATTATAGAGAGATATACACAGTTAATGATAAACACTGAGTTTATCACTGAGTTTATCTGAGTTTAACACAGAACTATAGACCTGCAAAACAAACGCATAGCATGACATTGTTTATCCTCCATAGTTTGGTTAATAGCTATGAACAGCTTTCCTCCAACACATTCTGAGGTAAGGATTTGTTGATCAATGACAATTTTAGACTGATGAATACAGTCAAAACAAATTCAGCTTATTCCCACTTGATTTCAAACTAACTCAGCATGTCATCATTCATTTTCCACAGGCTTTTTTGTTGACACCTGAACATCTTCCAAGCTAATAAAACAGTTTTACAGTATATGCTTTTTCAAGTGATGGACAATAGGATGGTCAACTTTCTTGGTCAAAAGTTGAAAATCATTGTCTTAACGTTCCTCTGAATTAGGTGGGAAAGAAACTTGAATCATCATTGCAATATTTCAGGTTGGCGTAGCCAACAGAATTTATCCATTCAAATTAGTCTTCCTCACTTCACTGAACACAACATTAAGGTAATCAATATTCTGGCATATTGTACCATGGCCTGAGTGGTGGTACCAGCTGTGTGTCAGAATAGCTGCTCATTATCCAGAGAGCATCCCACCGGATGTCTCCCGCCAGGATGGTCTTGGACGCAAAGCATGTATCGATGAGTTGGTTCTGGTCCTCCACTGGATTGCCATCACCTTCATTGATTGCTCAGAGCCATGCAGAATCTGTGTGACCCAGCAGCGGGGAAGAGACCACCTCCGGAGATCTTCCAGAGACTTTTAATTACTGCCCCTAAAACATTCCTGATTGCATCACCCGGAAGTTAGAGAAGAGATGAAGAGTGGCATAGTGGAGTGATTTGTTGGAGGAGTGAATACAGCTGGTGAGTATTAATATTATCAACTAGGGTTACTCACTCAAGGTCCTTACTACGGTTCACTCTATCAGAGAACACTATGAGTACATTGATTTAAATGGGGCTGGTGCTTTGCAGAGACGTAGAAAAAAAGCAAAAGTCTGTGGATCACTGGCCTTTATATATGTTTGTTGAGCAAAGAAAACACTATATATATACACTCACCGGCCACTTTAATAGGTACACCTGTCCAACTGCTCGTTAACACTTAATTTCTAAGCAGCCAATCACATGGCGGCAACTCAGTGCATTTAGGCATGTAGACATGGTCAAGACAATCTCCTGCAGTTCAAACCGAGCATCAGTATGGGGAAGAAAGGTGATTTGAGTGACTTTGAACGTGGCATGATTGTTGGTGCCAGAAGGGCTGGTCTGAGTATTTCAGAAACTGCTAATCTACTGGGATTTTCACGCACAACCATCTCTAGGGTTTACAGAGAATGGTCCGAAAAAGAAAAAAACATCCAGTGAGCGGCAGTTCTGTGGGTGGAAATGCCTTGTTGATGCCAGAGGTCAGAGGAGAATGGCCAGACTGGTTCGAGCTGATAGAAGGGCAACAGTGACTCAAATAACCACCCGTTACAACCAAGGTGGGCAGAAGAGCATCTCTGAACGCACAGTACATCGAACTTTGAGGCAGATGGGCTACAGCAGCAGAAGACCACACCGGGTGCCACTCCTTTCAGCTAAGAACAGGAAACTGAGGCTACAATTTGCACAAGCTCATCGAAATTGGACAATAGAAGATTGGAAAAACGTTGCCTGGTCTGATGAGTCTCGATTTCTGCTGCGACATTCGGATGGTAGGGTCAGAATTTGGCGTCTACAACATGAAAGCATGGATCCATCCTGCCTTGTATCAACGGATCAGGCTGGTGGTGGTGGTGTCATGGTGTGGGGAATATTTTCTTGGCACTCTTTGGGCCCCTTGGTACCAATTGAGCATCGTTGCAACGCCACAGCCTACCTGAGTATTGTTGCTGACCATGTCCATCCCTTTATGACCACTATGTACCCAACTTCTGATGGCTACTTTCAGCAGGATAATGCGCCATGTCATAAAGCTGGAATCATCTCAGACTGGTTTCTTGAACATGACAATGAGTTCGCTGTACTCAAATGGCCTCCACAGTCACCAGATCTCAATCCAATAGAGCATCTTTGGGATGTGGTGGAACGGGAGATTCGCATCATGGATGTGCAGCCGACAAATCTGCGGCAACTGTGTGATGCCATCATGTCAATATGGACCAAACTCCCTTAGGAATGCTTCCAGCACCTTGTTGAATCTATGCCACGAAGAATTGAGGCAGTTCTGAAGGCAAAAGGGGGTCCAACCCGTTACTAGCATGGGGTACCTAATAAAGTGGCCGGTGAGTGTATATATATATATATATATATATATATATTTTTTTTTTTCTTTTTTTTCAAACAACCGGTTCTTTATTTACCCTTGCATTACAGACAAGCAGAGAGCAGAGTTGCTCCAAAATATGTGCAGCACTTTATTCACGATAGAGGTGGGGTGGAGTTTTGAGGTTTTACTGACAGTTTGAGGATCCAATGAAATTACTAGGTTTAGTCACAAGCTCTTTTTAATCCTTCACATTGGTTAAATGAGCAAAACCCACAGACAGATGTAAATAGTGACAAATAGCAAGGTTTCTGCTCAACAGCGACAATACATTTGGATTCTGTTGCTCAAATCAATGTTTTTTTTTGTTTTTTTTGGGGGGTTTTTTTATTGGTTGGTTGAGCGAATGTATGCATGTTCTAAGGACTGTCATAAAAGATTAGATAATGCATTTGCCAATAAAACCCTTTGAATTGGTACTTTTAATTGAAAGGTGTAACTTCCCCTTTCAGCTGGTTAATTATCTACAGCATGAGAGTAAAACCCCATACAATTATGGTCAATGTCCACTCTTTGATCTCTGAACATCCAGAATTGACATCCAGACTCCAGCAGATTGCACTAAAACTGAAGGATTCATTTCATGCCCATCTCAATGGTGTGAAATCATCCCAAGAAGTCATATAACTGACGTCTTGGGATGTCTTTTGACCATACGTCAACATACGCCTTTTTAGGGTACCCTTAAACGTCGGTTACATGACGCTCCCGGGCCGTCATACAACTGACGCTTTACCTTTAACGTCGGTTAGGTGACGGGGTAGGTTTAGGTCTGGGGTAGGGTTAGGATCCGATAACGTCATCTAACCGACGTTTAAGGGTACCCTAAAAAATTGACGTGTTGACGTATGGTCAAAAGACGTCCCAAGACGTCAGTTATATGACAAAAAACCTAATATGTTCACCTTTTTTTGTTGTTTTTAAAATATTGAAGTAATTGGTAGAATTAAGTATAAATTGCTAAGGCCGTACAGTGTTGTCAATTAAACGATTCCTTCTGTGTTTTCTCCTGGTTTGACCCTGGCCTGGTTCCCTTTTAAATGTTCAGTGGGTCTCTATGGTGCTGCAGTTTAGGTAACTTAAATCTCATCCAGTGTTTATGGACTACTAGAGTGACAGAGACATTAACGTTAGTACTCATTACGCTAATTGAACTACGTTTATAGCTAAGCTTTAACACACACAGAGAGACAGACTGCTGAGCAAACAAATACATCCTCAAGAACAAAGAAGCTAAGAAATCACATAAACATATTTAATCTGTGATTTTGTTGGTGTCTGTCAGCAGGTAAATTCACAAGCATATTACTTTCTGGGGGGAAAAAATGCTCAAAGCACCCAAGGTGATCTTAGCTGGTTTGATTTATTGATTTTAGAGGGGGTTTTGGCATTTGTCATTGATAAACCAAGACAAAAGCTACATCTTCCATGTATCCTGCTGAAAAAAAAAAAAACATCTTAAAGGGGTGGTAGATTCCAGGTTCACTTTTTTGATTTTAAATGTATGTAATGTTGCTGATGGTGCATGAACAGTATCTGCAAAGTTGCAGCGCTGAAAGTTCAATGTAAGCAGAGATATCGTCTTTTAAAAACCAGGAAGTGTAAACGCCTACAAAAACGACTTGATTGGGACTACAACGGGTTATGGTACGTCACTAACCCGCACATTTGCATCAAACACTCCCTTCGGAATATGCAGGAAATGGCATGTGCATATTTCTGCAGCACGTCGAGTGAGCTGTGTTCACGCAGCTGTCAGGTCTTCTGTGTTTCAAGCTTCCCACGGAATGCTACTTCATCAACAATGGATACAATTTATGTTTGATTATGTTCCTGAAAGTGACGATCGTAATCTAGCTCTCTGTGCTGCGCATTTTACGGAAGACAGCTTCTAGAATCTCCACGAGATCAATGCAGCAAGAAAACAATGAAGCAGATCCAACTTTAAAACCAGAGGCAGCAGTTGTTGGACCACAACCTGTAAGTAAGCTAAGACTTAATCGTTTTAAATGTATTTGCATGTATAATTCCAGACGTAACGTTAGCCTGTGTTTTATTTATGTTTTATTTTTTCAAAATGCCAGCGATGGCTTTCTAGCCACTAGGCTACTAGTTATGCTAGTATTTTGTGTCTACGTCAAACGCGTACAAACATTATGGACCTGAATTTTGTATAAGTACTAATGTTTTAAACGTATTTTTCATGTATATATGCTTTATGACGTTATTTTCGATTTGATCAAGAACGTAAACTTGCCACCGCTGTTTGTGCTTAACATTAGTAGCCAGTCAGTTGCTCAGTTGCTATCGTTGCCAGTCAGATGCTATTGTGTAAAACAAACGTGTATATGGTTAAAAAAATATGTCAACTTATCATTCAGAAACGTTTAGTAAGAGCCGTGTGTTGTGGTTCTGTTTTACTCGCTTCATCGCGGCTTTCTCGGTCTGATTCTGCCTCACTGATACTGCAGCTCGACACCATTATTTACATCTGGACCGGAGCTGGCGTTTCCCCGTAAGGTAATAGGCGTTAACCTTCCGGACAACGTGAGCGACAGTTTAGCCAATCACAACACACCCGCCCAAACGAACCAATCTGAGCCCACGACGTGTTTCTGAGGGAGTGTTTTCATAGAATCAGGAAGTAAACCGCTCGTTCAGGGGACAGGGGAGAGCGCGGCTGACGATAAAGGTGAAGTTTATGAAAAATAAGACTTTTTAAAAAAGAAAAACCACGAATACATGTTATGTTGCACCCCATAAACACAATCATGCAAAGAAAAAGAGGTCTAAACCACCCCTTTAAAAGCCAGTATTAATTACATGTTGCTCCAGGCTGGTTAGTGCTGATATGGTCTTGCAGGTGGACCAGAATAGTCATCTGAAATTTTATGTAAAATAGCCAAACTATTAAAACGTCAATCACATTTTAAGACTAAAAATGAAACATCAGGTCTATGTAATCATAATTTTGTTTTTCTCAAGTTGAACATGTTAAACTGCTGTTTTCTAAGGACTTAATCCAGCCACTACCCACTGTCTCACCACTTTAGCTGTATAGAGCCTCCCATGTTAGGTAGCATATCAGGCTGCAAGTATTCTCCAGCGTTTTCAGTCTTTGGAAAGTGCCTTTGCATTGTCCCATGTGATGTTGAGTGGTTTTAAGTCTTGCATGAACGCATTTCCTTGCTGCATCCTTGGCATGGGGGGTACCCATCCTACTTACTTGATTTTAGCCCGATTTTGGCACGATCTGTGGGGATTCGTAAACGACAATGGGCGTCAGGACGCAAGATTCGCTCGTATCATCTCGTATAGTGTGTCATAAGCCCTATTCGCACGGGATTAGTATTATCTGGTGACCTGTAGTAATTTGTAATAATTGCGGAGTTTGTCTGTGATGTTAATCCCATGCGAATCGGCCATGTCTGTAATTTGTAAAGTAAAAATTCCCCCGCAAATTACCTACTATATTTCGCCGAACACCGAGGTCCTGTGATAATATTAGTCCCGTGCGAATCGACAGCTCTGTGACTTGGCCGGATCGTATATCATTTTTTCAAGGTTTTTGTTTCATCTGCGTCTTTTTATCCATCTTTCGCGGAGAATAGACGCTGATTTGGAGTATTTCTATATTATTTTGGGTGCGGGGTCATATCGCTAGTATTTGCAGAAAGAGAAAGCTATACCATCAGAAGAGCAAAAACAAAAAGAACGATTAGATGGAGATGAATGACATGTTTAGCAGGATATGCTACGGTAAGGACAATTCTTCTGTTTATTATATATAGCTAGACATAATAACGAGAAGACATTTCAAAGTTATAGCCTAATAATATCATATACGGGAGACAAGTCAGTAAATTCGAGCAAAATCACCGGCTTCGCTTATCCCGTGCGAATGCGCCACACGAAATTCAGATGTGGGTGGGTAATTTCAAATTCACACGTGGTCCCCAGGTAATACTAATCCCGTGCCAATAGGGCTATAGTGGGCGACAACCTACGTCGCGTCTGCGATGCTTCACGATATCACGACAAAAAGACAAGCATGTTTAATTTTTTTAACGGTCATTCACGACGGTTCCCGTTCCGTCACATGTTGACCAATAGGAGCACAAGCTTTTCCGTATACAACTTTCAAAAAAGACAAAACGAAAGAGAGACGATGGTGCTAACGTTAAAACTAGAAGTAAAAATATATAAGAAAACAATATTTTACCTCAAGTTCTCTTTGGAGGATTGACAGCCCATACTCGCCTCTTCGAGCAGGGTTCTCAAGTCTCACGCAATGGCCATGAGACACACGCAATTCAACCAGTTCACACACTCACACGCCACACCGTGTGTTTCTCACGCTGAAAAGGCAATGCCGAGCAATCCAGGAACTCACTCGCTACGAGTTTCGCCTTCTCGATGATAATAACGCGCGCCGTTAAACTGGTCAGGAAGTAACGTGTAGTCTGACATGTGTCTTGTCCATGACACGACAAGATTTTAGGAGCCAAAATCGCGTAATCTGACACAGTGACTATCGTAACAGACAAAAAAAATGGTGTAATCTGAACCAGGTATTACTGGTTTACTGTTACTTCTTTGTTGGTGATATGATCATAATGTAAGATTTTCAGATTCGCCGTAAGGGCAACTGCTTGTTAATATTTGCTGAAGCCTTCCAGGTCTCACCAGAGTAAATGACTGTCGGGATCACAATGGAGGTTAACGGTCAAAACGGTCTTGGAGGAAATGGTTGGTGATGATCAAATTTTGTTCATCTTCCAGAAGATGGCTACCACCATCAAGATGCAGTACTTTTGATTAGTTTGTAGTTATATTAAACATAACTGAATGTTAATCAAATATACTTGAAACATTTCGAGAATTTTTATCTTTTAATTGGGACATCTTGGATGTGAACAAAGGTGTTCTTTATGTGTGTGTGTGTGCATACAATGACCAGCTTGTAACTGTTTGCCTATAACGCACAGTCAACACAATTTATGTAATCTTACATTGATCAGACATCTAACAGGATTTTTTTTTTTTTTTTTTTTTAAACAAAGCACTCACAGTGGCAATAAAAATTAATCCACCCGGGACGTTAATGCTTCATGTTTGATGTGGGCCATAATGTGTACTAGACTACATATTCAAATGATTGTTTGCTCAGTCACATGACCAACACCAGCCACTGCAATTCCATAATTATTATTGATTTGCTCACTGGCTGTCAATCTCAGGCTGTGTGCGGAGAGGAAGTAGAAGAGGTGATGGACAGAAAGAGGATTGGACAGTAACCATGCGGCATAGAAACCTCATCTCAGAAATGAGCTGGGATGAGATAGTGCTGCTGGATAAGGGTAATTGATGATTGTCTTAGTGAGGGGATGTTAGGGGGGAAAAGAAAAAAGGGGAATGGGGGATGCTTGAAGGAGGGAGGCTGGGTTGTGTCGTGGTCCGAGAAAATGAGAGTGAAAAATTCCTTTGTGGTCATTCCTCCTCTGGGCACTGCTGTGTACTTTATGTTGGAGATCATCTCTAAAATCCTGAAAAACAAATATGCAGGACCTTTGGATTGAAATGTCAGCGCGCCACAGGCATTGATTTCCTCCTGAAGTGTCCAAGGCTGTTGGATATTCACCATGCTGATGCAAGACACCTTTTCCAGACAGCTGCAGATGAAAACACATACACACAGATACACACACCTGAACTAAGCCATGTCAACCACTGGAAGCCACATCATCCAGTGCAATTCAGGAGCAATAAATGCGTTTTCTGCATTATTTCTTTCCCCTGAAGTCCAATTATTGTGTTTGTCAAAGGTTTTCAATCATGACACTCAGCAGTCAGATGTTAAGTCTAAACTTAAGTCTATTTTGCGTTACTTCTTTTCAGCTTCGAAGTAAACACTGAGAAGATAAAGATGTGTGCGATTCTAGTGTGGTTTGTGACCTGTTGTTAGTGCTTCTCTCTACCGCCAGTGTGATTGCAGTTCCCAGGTTCCATTTAGAACTAATGGAGCACCATTCAATCTGCTCACAAACCCTATTAAATCTGGAGATCTCTCACTGATAAACCCAATCCAATGCGACCACTGGATCCTTCATCTCTAAATATATATTACAGCTTATAGCATGGAAAGAGATGGGAACCTCTCTGAGCACAGGCAGTAGAGAGGTTTATTTGTACTGTCTGTTGATATAAGTGTGTATCGATGTTTTCGGCATTTGACTGAGATGACACACTTGGCTTAGTGTAGCTGATAAAGACACCTTATGAGTGACAATTCATTTTTTTTTTTTATTAAATAAGTAAAGGGCTTTTCACACTTGCAATAGTTAAGCCAGGGTCATTCGAAACTCCAGGTAAATGAAATCCTGGATATCTTGCTTCACGTTTGACACTGCTCATAATTTACACTGTTAATCATTAATCCTGGGTATTCATACATTGACATTTCACACTGTAGCTACATTCCTAAACCCTGGGTTAACATTGTGGTGTTAGTGTCATTGACTGGGCAACCGCAACCTGTTTAAAGGCTCTAGCATTGTGCATCTTTGTATTATACAGTATATTGCCGACTGCTATTAAGATGAATGGACTTTTCGAATTATATAAAAATAAGAATTAAACAAACTATTCAATACTCCAAATGACAAGTTTTCAACACAGAAGTAAGTTATTTTCTGTGCAGGTAGGCCTATGTATAGGGTTGTGTATCGTTTTGAATTTGAACGATTCTGATTCCGATTCCTTGTTTCGATTCCGGTTCCCAACGATTCTCGATTCCGATTCTTTTAAGAGGCGGGGTCAAAAACGTTTAGCTAACCTTGCTAACCAACGGTCTTTCTGAAGGAAATACTCCTTTCTAAAGGGAAAAAACTCTGCATTTTGCCGAGATTTCGTTATTTTTAGAAATGTGAAGCCACACTTTGGACCGCCGACGTTATGCTACTCATGTTCGACTCGCGCGGTTATGCCAAAACTTCCGGTAGACGCTTCTTCATTGGTGTTTTTCAGCGGTTTCTTCTTCTGGTCGGTGGAGTGTGAATATCGAAACTAGGAATCGAAATTTTAACTTTTGAACGATTCCGGGAAAAACGAAAAGTTAGTCCCGGTTCCAATCGATACTCGATTCTCGATACCCAACCCTACCTATGTATGACACTTCCTTTTTCACAACCCCAGGTTAAAAAAAAATAAAAAAATAAATTACAAGTCTGAAACGTTCCATAATTCAGGGTTAAAAGTGGGATTAAAAGAACAAGAACTGTTTAAAAAGGCCTTAACTTTCATGCATCAGACAGATATTGACCATGCACATTTACAAACATAAATGCTTATTCAGTGTTAAGGGATAAATGCTATTATTCCAACATAAAAACTAATTATAGTGAATTTGGTCTGTTGGTCATTCCTCTACGTAGGTGTGTTTCCTCTACAATCCAAAGACATGTAGGATAGGTTAATTGGAGATGCTAAATTGTTTGTAGGCGTATGATAAACTGGCCATCCATCCTGGGCACTTTCTTTCCTTCGGCTCAAGACTCTTTGAGTACTACTGTAGAGAGAGGTCTGTCCTAGTGCTTTTAGCATTAAGCTCTGTAATAATGAAAATCTTCATAATGTGAAACTGGCTGTGTCCATCAGCGGCCATGAGCGGCTTCAACAGAGACGTACTTTAATTAAAGAGAGTCAAGACTTATGATGAACGACGGTGCGTGCTCGGCAAAAACACTTGGGCTTTATTAAATAATGCGCATTGGAGATACCAATGACTCATTTTTTATTTGAGAACTGTAAAATTTATTTCTGCCGAGGATACTTGGCACTGGCTTTTGTAGAGGGGAGTAAAAAGGTGTCCCAATAAATGACAGGAATGATTTCTGGTCCTATCTCGCTCTCTCACTCTCATGCTTATTGTATGAGCAGTATCTTTCATTTTCAGAAATAAATATTCACTCTCTACATGGCACAGATCCGAATGATGGAAAGCTTCTCATTAGGAGCAGTCGTGGCTTTATTCTGCATTCTGCATATCCCAGGACGTCTCCCCAAAGCTCTGGAATGGGCCGGATCCTTCCAGAAGCACCGCATCAATTCTCCCTGACACTTATTAATAACCTGAGTCTTCGACATCAGATAGCCGAGCAGCCCTTGACGGTGTCCAATAGTGAAATGGATGTGGCTTGCCAAGGGTGGAGGGGAGATAGCAAATGATTTCTGATTGGCTGTGGCTGTCAGAGAGAAAAGAGAAGATCTTGGCATTGACTTCTCTCCTCTTACGCACATTATTTACGAGTGGCTGCAGGCGAACAGCCTCATCTCACACACCTCAGGGTATCTTGGCCACAGTACTCTTCACACACTCGCTGAGCACTCAAAATGCCTTTACCGATACTGGAAAACCACACACATCAGTCTGACTGTGGCGTTTTCAGAATCTTTTGCCATCTTACAGTTCTGTGTAGATGATTTTGGGGGGAAAAGACGATGACAAAACAGATAAACCCCACATGTGCTTAGGGGAAATCACTGAACGTCAAAGAAACTCTCAAACCTTGAAAGTGTCTCTTACACTTCTCATACGCCTTTCTATGTTGGCAGTCTTTCTTTTTTTCATCAAGGTTCCTTTTTCATTTAGCCTACAGTCATGCTGCCATATATAGAGGCTAAAGGAAAACTGAACCAAGCTAGATAAATATGGTCACAAAGGAAAAGTTGTTGTACTGGGTAGTAGGAGGGAAACCTGGCAATATTCTGTGTTCTAAGGGTATTTATTCAGCAGTAGTTCAGACTTAGGAACCCCTCAGTCTATATTGTCAATTGCGTTGGACCCCTATATGTGAAAAATGCAATTCACAGACTGTTGTACTTGCACAATGTGAAGTATATCAGGACAAGATTTGACTTTTTCCTCCAGGAATTCATTGGATTGAGAAACAATTTGGGAATTCCAAAATACAGAAACATTCCAGAATAAAAATAGTCATCGTCATTCACAAACAAACATTGTTTTAAAAGTATGGACATCTATTTAATTTTGACCAGGTTCAGCATGTCCAATAAAACAAAAATCTAGTTTCAAGGACTGGCAGTAATGAACAGGGCTCGGTTTCCCAAAACGTTCTTATGCCTAAGTAGTTCTTAACCTATTCATTAACCTCTCTCTCTTAACTTTATGGCACAATTCCCGACACGTTCGTATGCTAAGTACATCTTCTGTAAGTCACACTTTCGTAAGGTTGATCAGGACCATTCGTAAGCTCTCTCTTAGCATTGTTTGAGCTCAAGATGCTAGTGGGCGCCACTGTATTGCTTGTTATAGTCTTTAGAAATCAGCGCAGTACAAGTCAAACTATGGTATGTTGACAATGTTGTGGCTCAACAATGATTTTATGTTGTGGACATTTTAAGACTAATAATAAATTATGTTCACAATGGATACAGGCCTATTAATGAAGCTGACTTTATTTGGTATTAGAACGAATATGGTGGTAATTATGGCTATGTCATTATCTGATAGCACACGTACATCACAGAGACATCTATTTGATGTGAGTGTTTACATCTGGAAGAGGTATTTTTAGAGTGATTTTCTCATCTGCAATACGTCTATAGGACGTTTCCTGTCAGATGTCAAATAGATGTTTAGAAGATGTCTTTTAGATGTAATGATTTAGAATGTATGTTAAACTAACATCTTAAAAATATCTATCAGATGTTAGTAAACAGCAGATGCTTTCCAGATGAAGTGATCTTTAACAGACATCTTGCAGACGTACGTTCAAAAATTCCCTTTTGATAAATAAAATATGGCAAACAATTTGGCTCTAAATGGCTAAGATCTATAAATGGGTAAGCATGGTAATGTCCAGTAAGCGAACAACTATGGAAGCGATCCAACGTTTCCTTGTTTTGAATCAAAGACGGCGCCGGCCGTTTAGTCCATGTCAATTTTTTTATTCGGCAAAACTTAAGCCCATTTGACATTTTGCCTGATGTGGCAATTTAAAAAAAATTGCCTCCCAAGACTTATTATGGAGCTGATGGAACATGTTAGACCTGCGCTTGCCAGGCTAACGTGGCATAATTTTGTTTTAAGCCTTTAACCAATGGCAATCAATACCGCATTAAACAGAAGTAACTGCAGCTGCTTAACAATCAATTCTGATTGTAAAGTACCTTACCATTAATATAAAAGTTTATTACATAATTTTTAGAAATTGTTAAACCCTTGTGAATAAGCAGCACAAATGGCACAACGGGATAAGTGTGGATGATTAGCGAGCGATACACCGGTTGTCTACCCGTCACAATATATCGTGTGAACATATTACTGACAATTTGATAACTGAATTAATAGTCGATATTTTAGCCTTAACTGATGTTAAAATAAAAGTTACTGGAATAATTTGAGGAATTTTTCATTTGCATAGAACGTGTTGTCTTTCATAACGCCATAATGCACCTTCACGTGAAGTGGAAAATCAATTCCTGAGCAAGCGATGCCAACTAATTCAGCATCTTCACTTGGTTTGTGACATCGAACGTAAGAGGCAGCGTGTTAAGAAGCTTCCTAAGGGATACTTCGGGAAACACACTTGGGAACATGAACAACTTTGGTAAGATATATATTTTGAGTCTTCTTAGCGTCCTAAGAGTGAGCGTTATCAGGGAACCGGGCCCAGGTCTTTTGGAAGCTTGTTCGGTCTTGTTTGGTCCCTTTCATTTTTTAAGGTAAGCATTACTATTACCATTAATCAAACCTTATGTAGTAGGCCTATTAGGTCTTCAAACCAAGTAAATATGTTGTAATCATGATAATTATTGTATTACCAAAATAGCTATCCAAATAACTCAGATACACCATTACCTACCGTTACCCACAGTCCGACCCCCTGTATGTGGTAGACAGAGAGAGAATGGAGAAATTCTCCGTTCAGAGAACTCACAGTAGAGAGCTCGTTTTTATGTCAAGGGGTTTAGTGCCCATATCCCAATTTCAACAAGAGCATCTTCTAGTCAGCTCAGCTGGATGTTTTTTTTTTTTTTTTCCTTTTTTTTTCGGCAGTGATGTTTGCGCTGTTCAATGGTATGAATCTCCCAGTGTGCTGGTCAAGCACCTCTAATTTAAAGAGCTGAAATATAGTCCTCGTTCAGTCCACTACCAGGCCCTTCGATGAAAAGCAACTCCTGCGATGATTGCTAGGGATTATTTAGAAAATGGAGCCACTTGTGAAAATCCTTTTTTGCTCCATGCCGCATTTCCAGGCTGAGCAGTCTGAATCCATGTGAACAAATTAAATCAATTATCAATTTCTGAATTAAAGCCTTGGTATTGCTGACAGAGTCGCATGAGATAATGGAGTCCAGTTAACCTGCTGCATTGGATATCCCCTGTCAATCTGCTGTGGGCTTTTTCTCCCTCTTCACTAATCCAAAATATGCTCCTCTATCCTGAGATCATCTGTTTCTGAGGTAATTGGAAAAGCTGGCACCAGTAAAGGTGCCAACTTATTTAACAAAAGATTACAGTAATGAAATGTGACCTTTCTTATATCTATGTCGTTCTTCAGATTGGTCTTTTGATAGGTAACCCATTAGGCTTGGGCTTAGAACTATGACCGTGGTTTGCAGATACTGTATAAAACATGAAAGCAGTCAGAAAGTTATATGCAATGTTTCAAAATCCAGCTTGACCACCTTAAAATGGTATGACCTGTTTTATTTTCTTCTAACAAGCCCAATCGCAGGTCTTCAAGAACAGTCTGGTTCCCACAAGCTGGTAGTCCAGCTGTCAAGCATGTAAACCAGCTTGTACAAAGCAATCACCAGTTTGGAACAACTAAGCAGCCTACTACTATATTCCATGATACAACTACAACCTTGAGTTGGTTTTATGTGGATTTTTCAGCAGGGTTCAGCACTATAGTAAAATTCAGTGGTGCAATGCCTGATGGGCTGGTAATTGAGTTTTCAAGCCAGGTGAGACATGCAGGGCCCCACCAGAGCCATTAGATAAAAGAGGGTAAAGGGGGATTTGGATTTGCTGCCATTTTGTTTGTAGCGTCCTCACTGTGGCGGATCTAAGTGGACTTGTACAGTAGAGGCCTCCAGAGAAAGGGATGAGAGGGGAAAGACGGAGATTATCCTATTATGTCCTACATGTCTCTCGGGGATTAAGTTTAAGCACTATCAACAGCACTTTTCCTTCGAGGTAGAGTCTTTCTATCCTTCTTTACCCTCCTGCTGAAACATGATTACATGCTGGTTTATACTGGTTAGCGCTGGTATGGCACTGGAAGGTGGATTAGTATATCATTCTAGTCACTTGGCTGGTGACACAAGTTGACCAACATGGTCTTTCTGGTGAAGATGGTTAACCAAGGTATTCTTGCTGGTTGAGTATTTTAGTCTCTCTCTCTCTCTCTCTCACTTCCGGTGTGTCTGGGTGCGAGTTGATCGAGTGAAGCGTGACTGGAGAGCTTGTGAGTGATTTTGTCTTTTTCTATCTGTCCCCTTGTTGGGTTTTCTGGACTTTTCTTTTGAGTTAATTGTTGGGCCGCTTGCTTTCCACTCTGTTGGGAAGCATGTCGGACCCACGCGGGCAGGTTTGGAGCACACTCACGCGGCGTAATGCGGTTAAAGTAGCCGCCGCGGTGAGTGTGGAGGAATGTTGCCTTGCCATTGGTGAGGTTGTAGGGCATGGGAGCGTTCTTTCCGCCTCCAGAATGAATAGTGCGGTGGTAGTGTTTCTCAGTAGTGTGGAAAAAGTCAATGAAGTTGTTGAACATGGAATAGTCATTGGGGGTGATTTTGTCTCTGTTCTTCCTCTTTCTTTGCCCGCAAAGAGAGTCACTTTGTCAAATGTTCCACCGTTTGTAAGTGATGAAATTCTGACACAGTCGTTATCTCGTTATGGAAAACTGGTATCGCCGATCAAGAAGATCCCAATCAATAGCGATTCTCCGTTGTTGAAACACATTGTCTCGTTCAGACGGTTCGTTTATATGATTATACAGGACGACACAGAGTTAGACATGACACTTAATTTTCGAATTGACAACTTTGACTATGCTATTTTTGTGACTACTGCGAAATCAAAGTGCTTTGGTTGCGGTAAATCTGGACATTTAATTCGTAATTGTCCTGACAAAGTTGCAGAAAAGGAAGTAAACGCAGTGAATGGGAGAATTGAAGGTGAGGACGGCGCGGATGGGGTTGCTAATAACACTGCTTTGGTTGGGGGTGCGGCGGCTGGGGGTGTTCCCGGTGAGAGTGAGGTTGCGTCTACCTCGCTGCGCTGTGAGCACTCGGAGCCGGGCACGGTGCCCACTAAAATGGGTGTAGAGGCTAGTGTTGAGGTGGCACCGAGAGTGGCACCGATTGCGGAAAATATTCAGGTTGCGCAAACAGGGAGTGAGAGTAACTCAGTGATTATGCAAAACGAATGTGTAAAGGAGTATGAGGAGAAAGAACATTTGTTTAAAATACCGTCCAACAAAAGGAAAATAATTGAAAAAATGGGTGATGCCAAAATAAGTAAAACGAGTGAAATACACGAAAGCATGGATCAAGATTCAGAAAGCGATGATGGGTCTTCTGACTCCAGTGTGACATTTTCTCAAGGAGAGTTTAGTGGTCGGGAATATGGACTTGAGGACATTAAGTTATTCCTCAGATCAACGAAAAATAAAAGAGGAGTGTGTGTGAAGGAATATTTTCCTGACGTTAAACAGTTCGCTGAAAAGGCAAAAACCTTAATGGCAGAGAGTGGCTTTACAAATAAAGAAGTCTATAGACTTAAGAAAATTGTGAGGAATCTGAATACTGCTGTAATCAACGATGTCCGTTAAATGTAAAAAGAAAATGGCTGAGGTGCTGTGGCTTGTTGGGTGGGTTTTCTTTTCCGTATTATTATTTATGAGTGAAGTGCATGTAGCCACTTTGAATGTCAATGGGGCAAGAGACCCTGGAAAAAGAGCTACTATATATGAAGTAATTAAGCAAAAACATATTGATGTGGTTTTCTTACAAGAAACTCATAGCGATGTAAAAAATTCTGTTGACTGGACAAGAGAGTTTGATGGCATCACTGTGTTAAGCCATAACACCTCATTAAGTGGGGGAGTAGCCATTTTATTTGCAAAGAATTTTAGTCCCATATCTTATGATGTTGATGAGATAATAAAAGGAAGGCTTTTAAAGGTTAGAGCGGTTGTTGAAAGTTTTGTGTTTATTTTTATTTGTGTATATGTTCCAACTGCACCTGTTGAAAGAATGGTTTTTTTAGATACATTATGCTCAACTCTACATAACTGTTGTTCTGAAGACTTCTTGATCCTTGGTGGTGATTTCAATTGTACAGAGAATAATTTAGATCGAAATCATATTGAGCCTCACTTGGCTTCACGTAAACGATTAATTCATATTATTAAAAAGTATGATTTATGTGATATTTGGAGATCGTTAAATGGTAATGAAAGACAATATACTTGGGTTCACACGCGTGATAAGGTTATGTCAGTAGCTAGGTTGGACAGATTTTACAGTTTTAATCACCATCTTAGTACTTTCAACAAATGTTATATAACACCAGTAAGTTTTTCGGATCACAGTATGGTGCACTGTAAGCTTATTTTGAGCTCAGTAAAACCAAAAAGTGCATATTGGCATTTTAATACTAATTTGTTAAGTGATAATTTTTTTAAGGAGTCTTTTAAGTATTTCTGGAATGTTTACAAAACAAAGAAGTCTTCTTTTAACTCATTGCAACAGTGGTGGGATGTGGGTAAGATACAAATAAGGCAGTTTACACAACAGTATACTCACAACGTTACTAAGGAGTTGACTCGTTCTCTAGAGCTTTTGGAAGGAGAGATAATCGAATCTCAGAATTTGGCAAAATCTACTGGCAAGGAATATTATTTAGAAGCTTGTTCAAGGAAGAAAGCTCAGCTAGCTGATCTGCTGGGGCATAAGATACAGGGGGCTCTGGTCCGTTCACGTTTCCAGAGCATTGATCAGATGGATGCACCGTCCCAATATTTTTTCAATCTGGAAAAAAAGAATGGTCAGAAAAGGTTTATTCATGGTTTGCGCTCCGAAGATGGAGTGTTATTGACAGATCTGGCCAGTATTCGGGGAAGAGCAGTTAATTTTTTTCAAAGTTTGTATAGGAGCGAGCTTAAGGCAGAGTGTGGCGTTGACAATGTTTTCCTTGACAACTTACCAAAGCTGTCAGAGGAAGTCAACGATGAGCTTGAAGGTGAGCTGACCCTGGAAGAGCTATATAAGGCTCTGCAAACCATGAAGTCTGGGAGTGCCCCAGGAATGGATGGCATCCCAATTGACTTCTACAAGGTTTTTTGGTTGGAAATGGGTGTAGATCTGCTGGAGGTACTCAAGGACAGCTTGTCGAAGGGTGGGTTGCCATTGAGTTGCCGAAGAGCGGTGATCACTCTAATTCCAAAAAAGGGGGACCTGACTGATATTAAGAACTGGCGCCCTGTCTCGCTTCTCTGCAGTGATTATAAAATTCTTTCTAAAGCATTGAGTACCAGATTGGCTGGAGCATTGGGACGGGTTATCCATCCAGATCAGACGTACTGTGTCCCTAGTAGATCAATAGTTGATAATATTTCTTTAATTCGAGATATTTTTCATGTCTCAAAGTTGTTAAATTTGGACTGTGGCTTGATATCTTTGGATCAGGAGAAGGCTTTTGACCGAGTGGAGCACTCATATTTGTGGAGTACGCTAACAGCTTTTGGTTTTGGTAAAACTTTTATAGACATGATTAGAGCACTCTATTGTGACGTTGAGAGTATGCTAAAAATTAATGGTGGCTTATGTGCTCCGTTTCAGGTTCTCAGGGGTATCAGACAAGGTTGTTCCTTGTCTGGAATGTTGTATTCCTTGGCTATTGAGCCATTGCTTCGGCAGATAAGAAGCCAATTAAGTGGGTTGTCTTTACCAGTTTGTAATAAAAAGCTTTGTTTGTCAGCCTATGCCGATGATATTGTGGTGATGATTAACAGACAAAGTGATGTGCAAATTTTATATAATTTATTGGAAGAATTTAGACTGTTGTCGTCTGCAAAGGTTAATTGGAAAAAAAGTTATGCTTTAATATTGGGACAATGGGCTGATGGAAAACCTTGCCTGCCTGATGGGATGGTTTGGGAAAAGGGAGGTATAAAATATCTTGGAGTTTATCTAGGGGATGACAGTGTGGTACAAAAAAATTGGGAGGGGTTGATGGAAAAAATTAAAGGGCGTTTGGAAAAGTGGAAATGGTTATTACCGAATATGTCATATAGGGGGCGAACTCTTATTGTCAACAATTTAGTGGCATCTTCACTTTGGCATAAGTTGGCATGTGTAGACCCTTCTCCACAGTTTTTAATGGAAGCTCAAGCTGCTCTGGTGAACTTTTTTTGGGATAAACTACACTGGCTCCCACAGAGTGTTTTATACCTTCCTAAAGATGAAGGTGGGCAAGGTTTGATTCACTTACAAAGTAGAGTAGCTGCCTTTCGGTTACAGTTTTTAAAAAGGCTACTTGATGGTTCTGAAGATTTCAGTTGGCGTGCTGTGAGTTGTACTATTTTGCACACTATAGGGGGGTTTGGACTGGACAGATCCCTCTTTTTAATGGATCCAACTAAACTGGATTTATCGGAACTACCTGCCTTCTATCGAAATCTCTTCAAGGTGTGGAGCTTTTTTCGTGTTTATAAGACTGAAAACTCCTATTCTCTCTACTGGCTATTGCAGGAGCCACTGATACGTGGGGCCCGTTTGGACGTTGCCACTCACTGTCATTTGCCGGGGTTCAGTAACACTTTTTCACAAGCCAAGATCTTTACGTTGGGACATTTGGTGACATTAACTGGGCCTCAATTTGAGAATGTGGACGCCGTATCTGAACAATTAGGAATCAGATCTGTGCGTTTATTAACACGTTTTTTGGTCAAACTTAAAGACTGTCTTACAGGTGAAGAAGAATCTTTGTTAAAAGATTTTTTTAAAGGGGTTTGTACTCCTGATGTTGATGACCCCTTTCCTTGTTTGATTATTCAACCCAATATTGAAGAGGGTACAGGTTTGTTGCTGAAATCAGGTGATTCTTTGCTTATAGATTTTTTGTCTAGTGAAGGAAAAAAACTGTATAGAGCCTGTGTTTTGGTTTTTAATAAGACAATGTTAGAAAAGAGAACTAATACACCGTGGTGTTCTGTTTTCAAACTGAAGAATGATGTAAAACCTGAATGGAGATCTTTATATAAGCCACCATTGTCTAAAAGGTTTGGTGATATGCAATGGAGAATTCTACATGGTGCCATTGCTGTCAATTCTTTTATTTCAAAGTTGAATCCTGATGTTAATCCTGCTTGCCCTTTCTGTCCTCAAAAGGAGACTGTCTTTCATGCTTTTATGCATTGTTTTAGACTAGAACCTTTGTTTGTGAGACTTAGGGAATTGTTTTGTAGGCTTGATGAAACCTTTTGTATGGAGACCTTCATTTTGGGTGTAAAGTATTTTCAGAAAAATCGTTTCACTTGTCAATTGTTGAATTTCATTCTTGGGCAAGCAAAAATGGCTATTTATATTAGCAGGAAAAATAGAGTAGAACAAGAGGGTAGCGATGATGTAAATGTTTGTTTCGTAACTTTGGTCAAATCAAGAGTTTTGATTGATTTTAGGTTTTATAATACTATGAGTGATCTCTCAACTTTTGAGCTGGTTTGGTGTAGTCATGGTGCTTTATGTACAGTGTGTGAAGGTGATTTGGTTTTTTCTTTCTGAGTTCTTAAAATAATTGCTGTAGTTATTGTGAAGAGAGTTTGTTAATATGTATTGTGAAGAGTTACTGTTGAAAATTGTAATAAAGTTTTGTCAAAATTCAATTCAAATTCTCTCTCTCTCTCTCTCTCTCTCTCTCTCTCTCTCTCTCTCTCTCTCTCTCTCTGCTGAGTATGGTTTGTACATATTAGCACTCATGCTAAAGATAAGAAAGTCAATCATTCATATAATCGATTTTGTTGTAGTTGTACTAATTTGATTCACCATAAAATCTTGCAGAGAATTCATAATATATTTCAGAACTGCAGTGGTTGCAGATTTTTATTGGGGAAAAAAATGTTTTGTTATTCTCAGGACTTGACATTAACTTTTTTTTTTTCTTACCAGCCACAGTGGCTAGTGGTTTTCCAAAGTTACTAGCCAGTCTGCATTTTCACTGGATGCAGTTTAACATTGACACCATGGGGAAAACAGCCACATAGATATTATATATCTCTTAATTTGGCAGCAGATAAATGGGCTCTATGCACGGCGGTATTTCCGGTGAAGGTGTAAGGATGCTCGATAACTTCCGCCGATCGTAGAGTCCAATGCAATACCGAGAATATATATTGAATTTTATACTCCATGGTTATACTAAAGAAACGTTATTCACAAAAACAGACAAAACAGACACCCCTCGTTGTGTTTATGCTTCTTTTTAAAATTATATTAAAACAAACATAAATATATATAAAATTACATCCAAACGTATGTATGTTTCGTTTCAAAGACGGGAGGACAGCAAATTTTGAAGACTCTGCCATAATCCCGTTTTCCTCGGTTTTCCTCCACTTTAATCTCCACAACCGAAAATGGTCGAGCATCCTTGCGTCAAATGCAGAACTTATGCGTGCATATAGCCCATTAAGCTGCTGTCACTTTAATACTTTGATTGTGAGCACAAAATCTGTGGGAAGGAGTCAAATTATGCGCAAAATGCCCAATCCCACTGGAACATTCAAGCCCTGTAACACCAACAATTGACCCCTTTTGCGCCGACGTCACAGTTACGTCATGGCGCTAGCTGGAGGCAAAACAAAGTGAAAACTGGAGGCGGCCAATACAAACCAGCACAGATTCAGCTACATAATAAGGAGTTTAAATTACTGTTACTATTATCAAATGTCATCTTGTTGTGTTGTCTGGTGCAAGAATTGATGAAAAATGAATATGCTGTATCTGGGATTTTTATTTCTAGAAAATATTCACATCATTAAAATCCGTAATATCACTCTTTATTTTGTTGTCGTCTCGACTTTTGGAAACAACAATCGCGGTTCTGGACAATGAGTGACCTTACACATTAAAGGTATAGCGGAGGATTTTCTTTTTCCTGGTGGGTAGACTATTTTATTGGTCCACCTAAGTGTCAATCATTCTGGTGATATGTTTACGTAAGGCCGTCGTACGTGCTCATCTCTATGTAGTTTTCACTTTCAGGTGTATTATGTCGGAGTTACGGTTTCAGCCATTCCTTTGAAAATGACTGAGGGTCGAAAGAGAAAAAAATGTGTACGAAGTGTATAATAAGAAGAGAAAGGCTGCAGAATATAGAAACAAGACCAGAGTGATTTTGGGTGAATATCACACGCTGGCGTGCGCTAAAAGCACAGGTTGGGCTTTTCACTGATGCCGCAGTCGCGAAGATTCTACTAGACAGGTAAAGTTTGTCATGCTGTTTGGAGAAATCCATTTAAAATCACTAGTAAAAGTTAATGCTATGCTACTTAGCAATGCTAGCCCTGGCACAAGTCATGCACCGCATAGACACGGTAAACATCTCAATTTGTCTAAAGTAGCCTTTTGACCAAATGGTAAACGGTATCGCGCTGAAATATTCTAAAACCGTGTGTGTTCATATTCTAAAACCGTGTGTGTTTATTATTACACAAACGCAACAAGCTACTTCTCCATATGCAACTATGTATAAAAATAACGTATTAATACCTACGTATTAACAATGAGACATATTAGGTCAAGGACCAACGTAATAGCACTGCTCATATGTTGCCATGTAACATAATTGCGATTTGCAAATTGTTTCCTCAGAACGTATTTCGTGTGATACAGCAGGGTTGCACATATCATGTCTTGAGTCCTCGGTCACTCAACCGATCAGTATAATAAGTAAATAAAACACGGAAGGGCATTTGACATGTTGTCTTTTTTATGAATGTTTTTGAGTTAGTTTATAATTTGCAACATAATTGTGCAAGGCGTAATAGGCGTTCCCTCGCGGGAGCAAGAGTGTTGTGTTTGTGCATTTGCATTTTTTAAAAAAAAAATTGGAGAGGGCGGGTCTTCTCTAAATTTCGGAAAGATCCTCCGCTATACCTTTAAGATAAAAACGGATTTTCTCCAGCCATTGTTAAAAAAACAAGCTAACAATACTTGCCAACTAGCGTTAGTGAAGCGGCCAGAGAAATCGTTCTGCCTCCACCTAAGCACCGCCCACAAAAAAACGTCAACTGAAAAGGGGTCTATATTCATCTGAAGTAAATTAAACGAGTGAGGGGAGGCGGATTTGTGTGTCAACTCGCTATCGGAGCGATCGTAAGTGCAGCAAGTAGGCTACCATGTATTTATTCTGTGGAAAATTAGTATTGGAAGTGTTTAAGATATTTCAGTATCGTAAAATTTATATTTTTGACAACACTATATTGCACTTAGTTTACTATTTCAGATGTCTTTTTAAAAGACAACAACTGTTAGATAGTATATACAATTCAAACTACCAGAGTGGCTATGAGTGTTACATATGTGTCCTGTTTCCCCCGTTCTTTGTGTATTTGGTTCTGTCCTGTTTCCATTTTCCCGCTCCTCGTTACTGTTCAGTTCATTCACCTGTGTCTAGTTAATTTGCCCCAGGTGTGCCTTGTTTCCCTATTCTGTTCTATGTGTATTTAGACCCTGTGTTCTCCCTCGTCCCTGGTCCGTTATTGTTTGTGTATGGTGCGTTCATGTTAAGTGTTTAGAGTTTTTGTCATTAAAGACCATTACTACCCACCATTGAAATCACCCGTATTTGGCGGGTTGGCTGGTGTTGATGTGATGTCCTAGTTATTATTGACATCATTTTTTTTAATCCTTTTATTTTCAATTTTCATGAAGACAACCCACATGCACAATGCCAGCAAACAATAACTATACAGTAGTATGGCTAAATATACTTCTCAAGCAATATCATTGTACATGTTACATTAGGCTGAATAATACTTTTGCTTTTGAATTTTTTTAATTAGAACAACCCTCCCCCCACAATATTGCAATGATGGTAGAAGGTATCTTCAAGGCTCTACAAACAAAAACTTTTTATAAATAGGCAAAGAATAAACATACACAGCTTTGTCCAAGTGAATGACAACAACAGGAATCAAAATAACATATAAAGCTCGATCAATCCATCTGTAAGAATTTTCTTACTGGTTCCCAAATCTTAATGAAAATGGATAATTTGTCTTTTAATGTAAATCTCAGTTCTTCCAAGTACAACGTATTTCCCAATTCCCTAGCCCACATCTCAAAAGTGGGGACAGCATCTGCTTTCCACATTTGTAAAATAAGTTTTTTTTTGCCAACATCATACACAACGAAATGGCCTGTGTCTGATATTTATTACAAAAAGCGTTCTCTGCTCCTAGAAGTCCAGTGCAAGGCTCAGGCTCCAACTCAATAGAATTTGCTTCAGAAATAAATTTAAATATACATTTCCAAAATTGCTGAATTTTACTACATGACCATATCAAATGAAACCGTGTGCCTTCTGTCATTTTACACTTATTGCATAGTGGAGAAATTGTGGGATATATTTTATGAAGTTTTGACTTTGAATAATGAAGCCTATGTACTACCTTGAACTGAATCAAATTGTGTCTACGTAGCATTCACAGAACATGTATGTATGTTTCTCAAGCATGCATCCCACACATTTTCATGAATGCTAAGACCAATTTCCTCCTCCCAGTCATGTTTTATTTTCTCTGTGTTGCTATCCAGATTTTCTAACAGTAATTTGTAAAAGTTAGACACATACCATTCGAACCAGGATGTACATTAACGGTTCTCTCTAAGGTGGGATTCAAATTCAAAACTTCAAAGTTTGGAATGTGCTTTCTAACAAAGTCTCTAACTTGCAAATAACGGAAGAAATGTGCAGAAACAAGAGCATAGTTCTGTTTTAGCTGTTCAAAAGAGCTAAATGTACCTTCTCTATAAAGATCTTGAATTGTTACTATACCCATGTGTTTCCATTGAAAAAAGAGCTTATCATGTAACCTGGAGGAAAAGCATGATTATTAGCCTACAAATTGGAGTGTCCAGATATATATCTGGAATTTTCAAATATACCTTAATTTGTTTCCACACCTTAATTATATTAGAGATAACTATGTTTCCATTGATACTTTTGACATCAATTTTAATGGGACTATTGAGCAGAGCCGTTAAAGAAGTCTTATTACAACAAGCTTCTTCAATTGCTAACCATTCTGGCTTGCCACCTAACTCCACCAATCCAGATTTCCTCCACCATGCTAGAGAACATAAATTAGCTGCCCAATAATAATATTTAAAATTAGGAAGCCCAAACCCTCCTTGATCTTTAAGTTTGTTTAGATGTTTCTTGTTAATATTATTGACATCATTGAAGACATTCTAGGCATACAATAATTAATTCAGAATGAAGTCATTGAAGATATTTATTCCATTTGGTTGATTCATCAAGATTGAGACATATGCTGCGTCCCAATTCTCATACTATCCGTCCTAAATAGTATTCGAAAAATAGAATAGCAATAGCAAAAATAGCAAAACACGAGGAAAGTATACACATGAAAGACCTATGACTGGCAGATTGAATGGAGGATTTTAACTGTGACGAGATGATTGACTGGGCAGTTTATGGTGACAGGATGCACGCAGCACGTGACACAGCCGTCCGTTAAAGATGACGTGATACTATGTCCCAAAGCTTGCCTACTTTTTTGATACATACTCAAAAGTATGTACTTTTTCTTCACAAAAAGAGTACATGCTTTTAGGGCGTAGTATAAGTAAGCAAATTGGGACGCAAACTTATTTTACACCTAGTTTGAGAATTTCTCTAGGATTTAATACTGTGATGGGCCGACTAAATGATTACCATATCCATATACCATGCTATTTACTTTATGCTCCTAGGTAGGCTACCTCAAACATTACCATGGTAATACCGTCCTAAATGTCAAAAACGTTTATTAAAATGGCACCATGGTCCCAAGGTACTTGTTGGTAGTTTTTTGTTAGTGCACATTAAGATGTGTGTATATATATATAGAGAGAGAGATTACTTTATGCTATGTAGTAGCATTATCGATTTCATGTATTCTCAAGTCTTAACTCGTCAGGATCTGCCAGCATAAGCACTTAATGGCAAACAGTGAATAGCTCAGGCTTGTTTTGGCAGTGTGTGTGAGTGTGTGTGGGACTTGCAGTCCTGTAATGAACATGCCGCAGGCTAGAGGATTCAAAAGATCTCCTCTGACACCTGAAGCAGCTCTAGGATTAGAGATTCTGCTAAAACACACACTGCAAATACATCTCAATATGCCAACCCTCCCACCATGTCACTTTCCTTCTGTAAAATGCCGGCCAGGCGAGACTTTGGAGTCTTTGTTCGGTTACAGGCCCAGCTAACCGCCTCAGGCAATAGCTTTGCTTTCCCATCAGGCATTGCTCTCAGCAGGATGCCCTTTTCAGCGAGCAGCCTTCTTCAGGACATGCACCTGGGCCAGCCATAGAAGAGATGGATTCAGGAGCAGGTATAGAATGTTAAGGACATTCTAATCGTGTTCTAACTGTCCATAATGGTCTGAGAGGATATTGATATTGGACCCAAATCCAATCCATTTTTTTTTTAGAATTATAACTGAGTTTGAGATACAGGTCAAGTTAGGAGTAGAAGATGGGTTTAAATGTATGGCACTTTTACATAATTTATATTGAAATGACAATTTGGTTATACCAAAACTTTAGTTGTTAAGCAACATTAGTTGTTAAGGCCATGTCCACACTAATACGTTTTTGTTTGAAAACGTATATTTTTGTGGCCTTCCGTCCACACTGAGACGCCGTTTTAAGCCACCAAAAACGTATCATTTGGAAAACGCTCTCCAAAGTGGATAAATTTGAAAACGCCGTTTTCGCGTTGTAGTGTGGACAGTGAAACCGGAGGTATTTCAAAACGACGATGTAAGTTTAGTCATGTGATCCATGTAGTACCAATAGATATTCATGTTTATCAGTATTGTGCCTGTTACGTGTTATTCGTTTTTTACACTGTTGCTAAAATATGTTACTTTCTATGTCACTTAATATGTGCTATTCTTCATAGCACAGTACTGCAAAGATGACAGATAATGTACTCACATTTGCTGTCCTGCGGCAAAACAGGAGTTGCGTTTTAGACCAAACATATGGTGAATGCGACCCGGATGCATCAGTGATGGGGAGGTATTTTGCTAAATAAAATGATCCTGTTAGAAGAATTGCGCGATAACTTTATTATTTATTTCCCCCTCTGAAACGTCTCAGTGAGCTTTTGTGAAGTTTCACGCATGCGCAGTAAAGTGAATTTAGAAGTTTCTCATCCACACTGAAACGTTAGAAAACGCCTGAAAACGCTAGTGTGGACGGAGAGTGTTTTTAAACGAAAACCCCGTTTTCAAATGTGTCCGGATTAATGTGGACGTAGCCTAAGTTGAAGTTGTTTTATGTTGGAATCTCCTTTACAGTGATATATATTTTATTTGTAGAATGAATAAATGCAATTGCAATAAATACATTAAAACAAATGTTTTTTAATGGTAATTTTATGTAATTACATAGTAGTTACATTGTAATTATAGTGATTTCAGTTGTTCAATTTCTTATCATTTTTGGGATATCAGCTATGTCAACTAAGTGAACTGTCCTCAGTCACATGTCAGTGTCTGTGGGCAGAAAAAGCTGGACAGTGGACCAGAATTTATGCTAATAATAAAACATCTGGCTATTCAAGACTGTAAAGTGTGTTTTTTAAAACATTGTTAAACAAGTTTTTGACACATGTGCATTGTTAAACAAGTTGTTATTATTATTGATGTTGTTTTTTTTAAGAAACAGTAGCTACATCTTGTTACAGTCTATAGCTAAGTGTATGTCTGTGCTTGTGTGTATTGATCTGTGCATTGCCATATACAGTATGTGTCCTGTTCAGTGTTTGTTACTGTAAAGAGTAAATGTGAGAAATAACCAGTGTGTGTGTGAGTGTGTGTGAGTGTGTGTATTGATTTTGCAGTGTTAATGTGAGACTCCTGCTGTGTAGGTGTACTATGGCTAGAGGGAGCTCTCCTCTTATTCTCGGAGCCAGATTTCCGGCTTCATACACACACTCTCCTCATCAAACCCACCAAAAACACTGATCATTCTCACATTTCTTTGCTTCCAAGTCGCTTGGTTGCTAAAAAGTTACTAAGGCATTTCTGGGTGGTTGCTTATATATTACTTTTTTATGTGGCTTGTTTCCCTCCTTCAGTGCAAGTTTAATTTGTGCCTTAACAAATAACACTAAAACCATGGTGTAGATATAGGTTGAGAAAGAGAGAGAGTGAGTAAGAGAGAGACAGAGATGGGGCCAAGGGAGCAAGGCCCCTTCCAGCCCATGGCGGTCATCAGTGATAGAGACTGGTCCCATGAGGCCTTGCAGAAAAGACAGGAGAGAAGGAGTGGTGGGGGTGTGTAAGGAGGAGAACGGGGGCCAGAGAAAGGAAACAAAAGGATGAACAGAGCATCTTCCCCACAACCGAATGTGTGTGTGTGTGTGTGACAGGACACAGTGTCATGGTGCTGTCAGTCGGACACTCCGTGGCCTTCAAGAGCCGCTGTTCTTAGAGACCGCAGGTGGTCTCCGAATACAAAGATTGATCCTGAAAAACAAACGAAAAGTGTGTGTGTGTGTGTGTGTGTCTGTAGGTTTTGAATCTCAGGGTTTTTGAAAAGTATTTGGAGGTTTGTTTACATCACTTTCTCTTAATTTTACAGTCAAATATTTTTTTTTGTCAGTGCCTGTTGACAAGCCATTTGTCGTTTGTCTTAACTGTCATATTCAAAGCTCATCGCTTAATAAACTGCAGTATTATTTATCTCTAAAAATTAATATATAATTACATATATATGTGTATATATACTGAATTGAATACATGCACATTTTTTGATGACTGGATAATGGACCAAAACAATAGCATTTGTGCTCATGATCATTTCAACAATGTCCGTTTGGTTTGCATGAGCGGTGTGTTTTTGAGAGCTACGCTGTCTGCATGTGCAAAACACAGCCCAACACAACCCAAAATACACTTCCCAAGAATAAGAGTGAGAGAGAAAGAGAGGACATGGGGCTTGTATGTGCTGAAAGGTGGATTTCTGAATTAGGTTCTTTAAATGGTGCTGGGCTGGGAGAGGAATATTGATCTTCAACTAGCCTCAGCTGGTTCTGAGGAGGCTGTGTGCGAGCGTGTGCATGTCTCCGTTTTTAGCGTCTTCCTGCACAAAGCAGTTGTGTTTTCACCAGAAAAAAAGGCCAGAGACACATCCCAACAGCCCACAGTATGTGTGAGCGTGTAGATATATCTCGCACTGAATTCGATGCTCTGAAAATAGGAAGACCAATCAATACAATTAACTCCAACCCCCTGCGGGAAATGTAAAGCCGAGAGTGTGTGTGATCGCATACGTGGTCATAGCTGTAATTATGGAGAGATATTGTGATGACCTGGTTATACGGTATTTAAAAGCGATTCTTTAAAAGCGATAAACGTATGTAACATGTAAGGTCTGTTTTGGTATTGTTTTCACTGTGTTCTGGATTTCTCGTGTTGCCTGCCAGTTTTCTCTAGTTAGTTTCCTTGATTGTTAATTAGTCCTACACACCTGTACCCTTTTATCTTGATTAATTTTTTCCATGAATTTAATCCCCGAGTATCCTCAATTCGTCCGCTATCATCAGTGTTAAATGTGGTTGTGTTTGTTTCAACCTGCAATCTCTTGAGTTTTCTGTGTGGATTTAATATAGACTGTCTACTTTTTTCATCGTGCACATTACTACACATCACTACACTTTCATTATGCACATTACTACACTACAAGGAATTATTCTTATGCAATTTTGCTCCACAAGTTCTCGTTTCTCCTGTTTTAAGGATGTTTAGATATTCTTACAAATACAGTTTAAGAAAATGATCTCTGCAGGGCTGATCATTATGTCTCTCTCACTCAAGAAATGAAGAGTGACTTCTTTCCTGAAATACATGGGTAACACATTAAAATACGGTTTCATTTGTTAACATTCATTCATGTATTAACTAACATAAACTAACCTTAAAGGAGACATATCATGCAAAATCCACTTTTTTAGCCCTTAAATGCATTTTGTTGTATATTTGGAGTGTTTATAAGTACAGAAAAGATGAAATTATTCTCTTCAGGTGCTTCGTTTATATCTTTATATTCTGTTTTGGTCATATTTTTCAACCTGTTCGGATTTTCCTGTTGTCTATTACGTTTTTTGAACTATCACGTCACAGTATTTGCAGCGGAACTGACAAATAAGGACATTGACTACCGGTCCAACACTTCGAGCAATCCGCCATTATTATTTCTCGCTCCGATTTTGTAGTCCAAGCTCAATGATGCAGAAGTTACGGGAGGGCTAGTCAAAATGTTCGGTTGTTGGATGTAGTGACCTGAAGCACTTCAAGGATCCCCAATCCAACAACCTCCGCCAGTATACAGAAGGGTTTGCCGATCGACTTCGTCTGAATGAGGGGTAAATTCCTTCTATCATTAGCTGCTGTGTTTTCTGACGCGTTCTAAACGCAAGTGATCATATTATTATCAATACAGATTTTTAGTGGTAAGATCAGACCGCAGTCATTTATCTTGTCAGAGTGCTTGTTTTAACAAGAGAAATAGTCGACTTTCACTAATAACACAACATAGTTAACTTAACTTTACATACCACTGCATCCATATGAAGACGTTGTTCTGCAGGTTTGTCGTCGTCTTTTTCAAATCGCTTGCTCTGGCTCGAATATGTAACGCTTGATGGACAAGTCTTCCGTTGTTGACATTTTGTTAACGTGTGAATAAAAATGTTCTTTGAAGCTATAGTAATCGTTTATCTCTTATCAAACTACAATAATGGCTGAACGCGGGGAGTTGAACCGACCGTGAACTCAGCGACCTGGAGAGCGGGCGGGGAAAGACGCAACTTCTTTTTATTTAAAGGAGACGCTTCGAAACGGGTTGCTCACAGAAGCACATCAGAAAAGGGGTAGAAAAGGGGCCTGTTGAGCTATAATAATGAGGAATTCAGACCCAAGCATTGCAGTTATGCTTTATATAGACCACAAATGTATGATTTATAAGTAAAAATGAATGATTTAAAAGCACGATATGTACCCTTTAAGAAACACATTTGTTCATGTGTTAGATAATCTTTGTTAACGTTGGTCAATATACATCCAGCTGTTCATTGTTTGTTCCAACCCGATCTTACGACCAAATCGTACAAATTCAACAAATGATTAAAAAGTGGCTAATTCGTAACAATTCATATGACCTCACTCGTACGAATTAGACGATTTTGCTAAATCGTACATATTTTACGAATTGGCCAATTCGTACGAATGACCTACCCCTTACCCCGCCCCTAAAGATTCCCATCACGTGGGTTTAGACAAATCATACAAATTCGTACGAGTGAGGTTGTACGAATTAGACACTTTTTAATCATTCGTCGAATTCGTACGAATTGGTCGTGAGATAGCGTAGGTTTGTTCATATCACTTCATAGTGCATTAACTTATGTTACCAAATACAACTTTTGATTTTAATAATGTATTAGCAAATTAACATCAACAAAGATGAATAACGTGCAGTTTATTATTAGTTCATGTTAACTAATGTAGTTAACTAATGTTAACTAAGGAAACCTTTTGTGTTACCAACACATGATATTACTAAAATGACAAGTCTTCATCCCCTTGTTTAGGAAAAGCCCCTCTGGTCCTCATCATCCTCCCCCCAGATGATGATGTATCACTCAGGCTCTGAGTCCTTAAGGCTATTATATCGCAGGAAGCAGCCTGACGTGCTCCAAGGCACCCCGGGAAATCAATACACCAGGGGTCAATTACAATATTTAGGCCACGTGACTTCCAGAGCAAAATAAATCTTTTGTATCAAAAAGTCCTCCCACTTTTGTCAAACATTGCTTAGCTTTGAAGTCCTGAAATAGGATACGGATGTTGAGAAAATAATCATATCAATATTACAATAATCATCAGTTTGTTTCAAAGAATGAATATCACGTGACAATGTGTCAGATTATATTTCCTGTCAGCATTTCCATGATAGTGCCAAAATGTATTCTCTCACTTTCATTTGTGAGAGTTGATAATAGCTGTGGCTAATACTACATTACCTCATATTTCTATGCAGTAGTAATTATTGCAGTAACTATCTATTTAAAATTTACTATAGTATACGTTTGGGAAGAGTTTATAAATGGGGTTATTTTTTTCAGAAGGTTGATGCTCTTTATTGTTCGGATTGTATTTTTAGTGGCTATTTTCTTTTTGCGCTGTGTCATGAGTGTTTTGTCAAAACGGATAAGATAAATCACAGAGCAAAAAGATAAATGAAGATGTATGAAACGAGGATGAGCGATTGCATTTCTGTTTCCCAGAAAAGTTTGAAACTTTTAGCTGATTACAGCGTTTCCCTCCCATCCATGTCTCTCTAGCTCAGAAACACAAAGCAGCGCTGTGATGAATGGTTTTCAGAAATATGCAAGCTTGACGGAGGTGGTGCAGGGCTGGACTGATCTTGATTTACTGTAGGTAAAATTGACCGAACAAACTCTGCCAAACTAAACTAAACTCTAGAAACTAATGTCAACACTCTGTCAATGTCTCTCTCTCTCTCTCTCTCTCTTTCTCTTTCTCTCTCTCTCTCTCTCTCTCTCTCTCTCAGCTAGCATACAATGAATGGTTTTTAGAAATATGCAAACTTGACGGAGCTCAAAATTAAGCATTTTTAAAGTGACACGCCAGTTGTTGGTGCTATGACTTTGGCTCTATCTACACCTGGTATTAAGATGGGTTTTGGTTGATCAGATCACAAGTGGATGTGCTAAATACAAGTGTAAACGGGGTCTAAAATGGTTTTTTATGTCCATATGTAGTTGAAAACGCATTCGACCGTATGCGGATTGCTGGTCGAATGCGTTTAAATAGTTGCTAAAGACCACCTACTCTCTGCTTACTGACTTATTACATTATGGGAAGCGCGCTAGCCAAAATTTTGTACGCTAAAGACCCAAGTTGGGTTTGAAGACAAAAAACATACCAAGCACAATGTTCTCTCACATTGTGCATGAACGTTTGAAAAAAATTACATTAGAAAAATTAATGAGCTGCATTGATGTCTCCTGTCTACATAGGCTGCAGCCTAGCCGAAATGGAGCCTCTTAAGTGACTGATATAGAATACTGTGGAATTTTGTTCAGTTTAGCATTTCGAAGGCCTTAAGATTTCACTAACTTACACCAAAATATGCACAAATGTCACAAAGGAAATTTATAATAGCTGACTTCTTGTTGCGTTTGCTTCGCTTCAAAAGAGTTTTTTGTATGTATTGGAACATTAAATGTAGGTACCGAATTTTGTACACGTACATGAAAGATTGAGTGAGGGGCACTTTGTTGAAATTTTATAGGTGGCGCTATCAAGTCATTTTGCCACATATAATTCTGAAACCCATATCAGATTAAAGTTTTCGCCAGTTCTAACATATGTGCCAACACATTCTCATCCTTTAGACAAAACGGTGCTATACTACGCACATGGCACCCGTTATCGTTAATATAACACGCGCTGTGATGGGTAGGTTTACGCGTGGGGTAGGGTAGGGTAGTCTCATATTACGCTAAAGGATTTATGACGCCTTGAGTTCGAGTGTTATATTAACAATAAAGGGTGCCATGTGCGTAGTATAGCGCCGTTTTGTCATATAGCGTTCTATGTGACGCTAAAGGATGAGAACGGGCTGTATGTGCATGTAAGCAATTGAATCATTTTAAAGAAGAAGACGAATATACTGAGCAATTACAATAGTTTCCTTGCACCTGTATGTTGAGTATGTGAATGTGTGCAATGACTACGCTATCTCACGACCAAATTGTACGAATTCGTACGAGTGATTAAAAAGTGGCTAATTCGTACTAATTCATACAACCTCACTCGTATGAATTCGTACGATTTGTCCAAACCCACGTGATGGGTAGGTTTAGGGGCGGCCAATTCGTAAAATATGTACGATTTAGCAAAAACGTACCAATTCGTACGTGTGAGGTCGTACGAATTGTTACGAATTAGCCACCTCGTAAAACTCGTGCGAATTTTCGTGAGATCGGGTTGGCAATGCTGTCTACATTGGCAGTCCACATGATTTTGAAAAAGAGCTAATGTGTTATAATTCTTTTATCTCTCTCTCTCTCTCTCTCTCTCTCTCTCTCTCTCATCATGGATATCTTCGAAAGTTGACCTACTAAATAACAGAGGGATTGTCTTGATAAAGATTCTTTGAAGTGTTTTTTTTTTTTTTTGGTATTCTTCACACAGTCCATGCATCTCACTGTGATTCCAAATGCGATTAATATCCGAGATGTAGGATTAGACTTCTCTTATTTCTTTGAGGTTTAAAGGTCTTTTCTCAACAAACCATTGCATGGGATCTGTGTGTCATCTTAAACTGTTAACATGAGTTCGGAAGCATACTTGAAATGCTAAGATGTTACGAACTTTCCACTGCTAAAATAATAGGTCACATCAACTGTAGTGAGTTGTAATAGCACAGAATAGACTGTGTGTGTGTGTGTGTAGGTGTGTGTTTGTGTACGATCAAATGCGTGTGTCTGCCCTTTTAAAGTACATGACTGGGCTCCATATTTAGCAGCTCTGATTGTTAGAAGGGTTTAAAGCTTTTTGATGAAAGTTTGATCAAAGCAACAGCTCAGTATATCAGAGCAGAGCCTCATGCCAGTCAATCTATACAGCATACACACTCATACATGCACATATTAAAGGCCACGTACACTGCATAGAGAATCGTACTCCAAAAATTAATTATACTGGCTTATATTATTACAGAATAAAGAGATGATGTAAATAGTGTCATTCAGAAGTACGGCCTCTATTCTACTGGGATCACATAAAAAGTTTGACATCCCCAGTGAAGTGTAATTGCTGTGTGCTTAACAAAATCATTATGGATTGGTATCAATATCCAACTAAAATGAGGTGGCAGATTTGTTGGTCAGTTAAACTTGACAATAAACTTTAATAAATACATTTAGCATGCAACAGTATAAAACAGTTCTATCTGGTTATTGACTCTGATTGGCTGAGAGCCTTTTCCAGCTGTGTGATATTCCCCCAGTATCAGCACTCTAACCATTTCACCGTTTGTATCAATTTCACCATATTTTTTACAAATACCATTGTTGTGTCACGGAATGTAGTTTTAAGAGGTTTTTAGGTGTGAATGTAGTTATTCAGACTTCAAATATCTGACTCATATATAAAGTGCCTATTTTACAATTTGTCAAGAAGTTTACGGAGATTGAGCTCCAGGCCGTCAGCGGCCAATCAGCGCTCATGTGCCTGTAGAGAACAGTTTTATCTCACCAAGTCCTTCGGGAATTTGCCGCTGGCTCTTATATAGTGGGATACTATGAGATATAATGAGATATATGAGATATAATTAATTTGGCATATATCAAATGTGCCATCTTTGGTCTTTTCATTTTCCACAGCAAATTGTCCGATATACTGTAGCTTTCTAGAGCGCCACTTTTGTACGATTATCTGAATTGTTTACTTGTGTTTATTTCCTATTGTATTTTATGATGGCTATTGTTGTTAAATATGCCGGTATATATATGCTGGTATATGCCGGTTTAGTTTAGTTTAGTTTAGTTTAGTTTAGTTTAGTTTAGTTTAGTTTAGTTTAGTTTAGTTTAGTTTGTTGTTAGGTATATGTTAGGGATATACTTGGTATTGATAGGTGCTCTGTTAGTGATTGCAATAGTCGACTGCAGTGACCGTTATTACAGGATTAGATGGCGGCAAAGACTGTCTTTATGAGTGACTGGTTGTAAACATGGAAGTTGTTTTAGGCCTACAAAACAAACTACAAACTACAAAGGCCCTGTCCCAAATGACACACTTCATATGCACTTTCGGTCTTGTGGACTTACCAATGGCTGCCGCGTGCGCTTGTCCATGGAGCTGTCAATCCAACCCGATCTCACGAGAATTCGTACGAATTTTACGAGGTGGCTAATTCGTAACAATTCGTACGACCTCACTCGTACGAATTAGTATGTTTTTGCTAAATCGTTCATATTTCACGAATTGGCCAATTCGTATGAATTCGTACAAATGACCTACCCCTGACCCCGCCCCTAAACCTACCCATCTCATGGGTTTGGACAAATCGTACAAATTCGTACGAGTGAGATCGTATGAATTAGTGCGAATCATCCACTTTTTAATCACTCGTACGAATTGGTCGTGAGATAGCGTAGGTCAATCACACAGTGCGAGTTTATCAGTGACTAATTTCTGGACTCTCACCAAAATTCCTGTTATAATCAATGACGCTGTCTACACTGCACAATTAATCTCTTATTTACATCATGTTTACACTGTTAGTAGTGATAAAAGCATACGTGAGAGTGCAGAAATCCCGTTGCAATGATGAGATCACTGCATTCTTGCGCTCAACAGACATGTCCGTCATCTGTTGGCTACAATGAACATCGCTTCAACCTTTCATGTGACTGGAATAGATCTAAATATAGCTAATGCTCAACACTTTTCATTAGGTAATTTCACAGCTGTAATAAAATGTAGTGAACAATTTAGAGAGCGTTCCACATGCAGTAGTTATTTAATATGCAAAGATGTTAGCCAAATCATAGCAGTGGGCGTTTACACTGTTGTCTCACATCAGACATGCCCCTTCCATTTCCCCTTAAATAATCATTGTAACATTGGTAACGCTTCCTTTTACAGTCCAGTTTACCCATGTAAATACTACTTATTTTAGTAACTACAATTACTGGGTAATAACTAGTACTAGCCCTGAACCTGTTCCATGTACTTACCTTATATTAGCCAATACTTTCTAGGTAAGTACAGTGTACTGTAAGTACCCTGTAAGTACTGTACTGTAAAAGGAAGCTTTACCATTATAAGGGTACTTTTACATTATTATTCATTTTATTATAGTAAATAAAATTATAAAAGAATACGGTAAAAAGTTGCAACACACATGCATAAATGCAAAACCATTAAAACCAATTTGTCTGGTTGAACTTGCTTCTACTATCTCATTTGCAGTCGAATCTGTGAAATTCTATCTTTTGCACACACACAAGCACAGTTTTGTCTCCATCTTCTAGCATTAGTCGGCTTGTTATATATAGCAGCCCATAATCAGGTAATCTCTCATTAGTGTTAAGCTGATTATTTCATTTATCTTAGTAACAGTGACAACAAAGGCTGCTTTTAATTAAGCAGATTGCCAATTAGTTGGTATTTTATTGGCTCCTTTAAATGTGTCCTAACGAATAAGTACCACAGTGCTGTAATGGAGATCTGATGAAGAGAGAAGCTACAGCTCTGCTCACACAGTGTTCTACAGTTTTCTCAAGAGATTCAAGATTCAAATAGCTTTATTGGCATGGTTAAAGAAATCTTTACATTGCCAAAGCATTCATAACACTATAGAATATAAATAAGTAAATAGATATAAAAATAAAAATAAATAAAAATAAAGTAGAAGTTTTTTTTTTTTTTTTTTTTTTTTTTACGTGGAGATAAACATTGCAATAAAAAGTTCAATCTACTAATATTTACACAGTGTCTCTAGGCGTGTAGTTTGCAAGGGGGTAATCCATCGACCGGAAGTTGAAGCCTCGCGGGAGCTGACGTCTTGTGGCAGAACTTCACTTGCGTTAGCATTCCCATTGACTCCCGTTCATTTTTGCGTCACTTTGACAGTGAATAACTTTACATCTGAGGCGTTTGAAGACCCCATTTGTCCTTTATTTATTTCTAAAGAAACTCGACAATGTATAAATAGCTCTATTACCTTGTAGCTTATGTTATGGCCCTGTAGAAACAGTTTTAGTGAAAGTAGGCTAACGATTGCGTCATACCCACGCAACTCTCTGTCGCACAGTTTTGAGATTACCGTATGGACAGGAGGAGAAGCTCGCGCGCAATCGGGAAACGTGGAGGCAAAATGACAAAAATAATTCATCAGAATACCTAGCAAACTTGTCTCCTTCTCCCAGCCCGTGGACAGCTCCTATTCACACTCTCCGCCTCTGCATGTTTCGGAAGGGAATGATTCAGATTTCTCGCGCTACAGCACTAGAAGACAGACGGCTAGCTCACGTCACATCTACGTAGTCTAGCTCTGTTTGAGTCTGCGCGTCAGGGACGGAAGTGCTAAAAAATCACCCATAACGGGCTTCAGTCGACTCAATGGAGTTCCAATGAGATCGCTCTGTCCATTTCTTTTACTGTCTATGGTAGTTTGTAGTCTGTCCTGCTGGAGGCTTTTTCTTCGGGACAGGACCTCACGTATTTGGCAGCCAGGTTAGAGCTCGCTGGGCTTTCTCCTAGCATGAGTGGGAGTTTATCCATATTACATTTCTGATGGAAGTCTTTCTGGTAGGTTGTGAAAAGGGGATAGAAAGTGTTTATAATGTTTGCATATTTGGGGCAGGATGTCGAAAAGTGAAGCTCTGTCTCCACTTGGTTCTCTGTGCAGTGAGGGCACAGTCGCTCTTCCTTCGGCAGCCAGGTCTGCCTGTGTCTGCCTGTCTCGATGCTCAGACTGTGTTCACTGAGTCTGTACATGCTCAGGACTTTCCTCAGTTTCGGGTCGCTCACTGTACTCAGGTATCCTGCCAATTCATATGTTCTGTTTAGGGCCAAATAGCATTCCAGTTTACACTGTCTGGCCGTTGCGTCTGTCCAATGTTTGAAGTATTTTTCTTTTTGTGTTTTAGTTATTTGGTTTGGGGTTACTATGTTTTTTACTGTCCGTTTGTGACGTGAGCTCTAAGACCAATCGGCCTAGAGCGTTCTTCTCTGGCTTCAGCTCTTGGTAGGTCAGGGCTTTGTGATGGAGGGTCTGTTCATCGCTATTTTTTAAGTGGGCATGGAATTTAAAGGCTCTTTTTTGAATGGTAATTATAAGGGGGTATAATCCTAACTCTGCTCTGCAGGCATTATTTGGGGTTTTGCGCTGAACACGTAGCAAGATTTTGCACAGCTCGGTCTGCAGAGTCTCTATTGAGTGTTTGTCCCATTTAGTGAACTCTTGGTCTGTGAGTGGACCCCAGACTTCACACCCGTACAGCGCGATGGGCTCTATTACGGTTTTGATTATTTTTAGCCAGATTCTGATTGGGATGTCAATTTGGATATTTCTCTTGATAGCATAAAAAGCTCTCCGTGCCTTGTCTCTCAAGTTGTTAACAGCTTTTTTAAAATTTCCTGTGTTGCTAATATTTATGCCAAGGTAAGTGTTAAGGTAAGGTAAGTTTCTCTCTCTCTCTCTCTCTCTCTCTCTCTCTCTCTCTCTCTCTCTCTCTCTCTCTCTCTCTGTATGTGTGTGTGTGTGTGTGTGTGTGTGTGTGTGTGTTTGTATGACTGAGTGAGTTACTTTCTCATGGTAAAAAGCTAAATGTTATTTTATTCCTTTCATTGTATAAATTTGTAGAATTATCTAATTTGTACAGATTAGGGGTGAAGGTTCATGCTTATGTTTTGATACAAATCTTTGTCCTGCAAATAACATAATACAAATTTCCATGAAGTTGCAACTTTGTAAATTATTTGTGTTTTATCATGATATAAGGGTTGACTTTAATAATAATGAGTAGTCTTTTCCATCATATACCGATTAGGCTGATTGTTTCATAGTGTAGCATGACAAAACTCTGCATTGTTGTTTTTTCCGCTTTATTTTTCATTAGTAAGTCACTATTTATTTTATCAATTCAATTTGTATAGATGTGGTTATGTGAACTTATTAAAAAAAGTTTCATTTGGATCCCTGCAACACATATTTATGCTTTGTTTTGCTAATGATCATTTTGACTTTGGTATTGGTTTATTTAAAGGAGTAGTTCACTTTTAAAAAGACTTTTGCTGATAATTTACTCACCCCCATGTCATCCAAGATACCCATCTCATTCTTTCTTCAGTCAAAAAGAAATTAAGGTTTTTGATGAAAACATTCCAGGATTTTTCTCCATATAATGCACTTTACTGGTAACCAAACGGTTCAAGGTCCAAAAGGCAGTTTCAGTGCAAACTGCAAACTGTTCAAAGGGCTTTAAACGATTCCAGACGATGAATAAGGGTCTTATCAAGCGAAATAATCGCTCATATTAAAAAAAATAATAACAAAGTTTAAGTTTTATAAGCTCAAATGCTTGCCTTGCTCTGTTCTGTGATGCGCTATCGTGACTCTCCTGTTCGAACTCGTTGATCAAAATGAACAAATCTTTTTTCATGGTTCATTCAACGAACGAAATTAACGAATTGACTCGTTCATTTTGAAAAACTCGTTCATTTTCAAAAAGATTCGTTCATTTTGATAAACAAGTTCGAACAGGAGAGTCATGGTGACCATTTGAGCTTACATAACTTAAACTTTGAAAAAAACAAAAAGGTGAGGTATCCAAATAAAGCGCAACAGGCTCGGCTTTTAATGTTGGCAAACATACATGTTAATGAGCCAAATTTTAGAATTTTTTTGTAAAGGCCTTGTAAGTGGTTCGCTGTTTAACCTCCTCAGGTCCTCCTCATTTTTGTCCATGACTTTAAAGGCTTGTTTGTATAATGTTTCCAAAGGTAACTTGCCTGAGATCAACTTGTTAAGCAGCAGGCTAAAAATCATGGAATGTACAAAAAATTATCACAGCTTCAGTTGACATTTCATTTCAGATTGAGCGGCGTGAATCTATTACTAACCCATGATAGGCTATTTGTATTGATTTACAATTTGTAGTTTTTCTCCTGCAACTATTATGTCAGGATTAGTTGAGGCTCTGTTGTTTTAAATGAAAAACATACCTACAGTTTTCAAAATATTTAGCTGCAGGCAGTTAGTCCTGTAACCAGAAGTAACTTTGAGTATTTTAACTTTGGTGGTTTCTATTTGTATTGCTATCTGAGTAATATGTTTAAGAAGATATTGTTTCATAATTGTCAACACTCACCAAAAAATGTATGAACTTTTTGAACTATAATGTATTTGGAACTGTTCAAAATATTCTCTTTTTATAGTATTTTGTAAATTGTCAAGTAAAGCAAAAAGTAATTCGAAGCAATGCTTTGCAGTGAATTTACTATAGTCTGCTTGTTGTAATTCCTAACAACACCCCTAAACCATGGTAAAATCTCTGTTACACACAGCTTCTCAAAATATTACTCACCCCTTATCAGATCCTGTCATAACCAATCAGAGGTCAAGCTGTAGAGTGTGGTGCATTGTATTGGTAATTAATTGTTCATTTTACAGGGTCTTTTAAAAAGAGGTGAACTTTGACCCTTAAACAAGGGAGGTAATGCAGCAGAACCTTTCAGAAAGCAGGGGGAGGGACCACACGATAGCACACAATATTGTGTGAATTAGCCACACATTTCAGCTTTGGAGCTCAAATGAACTGTAATTTCTCATGAGAATAAAAAAAAATTAAAAAATTGTTTTACAGAGCTCATTTTGTTTTAAAAAGGGGTAGGAATGAGTTGCAATATTAAGGCTTGTTATTCTAGATGTAAGATTCCTTTTTTAACTAAACACTCTTAGTGAAAAGATAGTCCTAAAAAAAAACAAAAAAAAAAACAAGGTGCAAAATAATTTTTATCATCCTGATCTCACAGGAAATAAGTTTACCCGTTCACCTCACACAGTTGTTGTAATCATCAGTTACTGGACAAGCCCATTAATTTATCATATTTTCCAATTTAGCCCTATATTTGGAGAACCCCTTATGTTTAACATGCAGATTTGAACTCAAAATGCTTATTAAAAACATGCAGGTATGGAAACAAAGACACTCATTTTGATTTGATACGGGATACATCATTTTACAATACGAGACAATTTATACGACCGCTTTTTACAGTCAATTTATACTGTCGGGACGGGTGGCAACCCTACCTTCATCAGAGACGAAAGGCCAAACATGAAATAAATCACTACACCAATTAGTAAATAGGTGAAAATAGTGTAGTGATGACGCAGTGGATAAGACACATGCCTTTGGTGTGAGAGACCCGGGTTCAAATCCACTGTGAGACACCAATGTGTCCCTGAGCAAGACACTTAACCCCCTAGTTGCTCCAGAGGCGTGCGACCCCTGTGATATATTTAGCAATTGTATGTCGCTTTGGATAAAAGCCCCAGCTAAATGAATAAAATGTAAATGTAAAATAATAGAATTACAGCCATCGTTTTTGCATTGATCAGCTGAAGTTTCCTAGTTCAACTAGGAATCTTTTAGAAATACTTCTGTTTTGATAACACAATCTCATCCCAAGTCGTCATATAACTGACGTGTTGGGACGTCTTTTGACCATACGTCAACATCCGCCTTTTTAGGGTACCCTTAAACGTCGGTTAGTTGACGATCCCGGGCCGTCATACAACTGACGCTTTACCTTTAACGTCAGTTAGGGTGACGGGGTAGGTTTAGGTCTTGGGTTAAGGTTAGGATCTGATAACGTCATCTAACCGACGTTTAAGGGTACCCTAAATAGGCGGATGTTGACGTATGGTCAAAAGACGTCCCAATATGTCAGTTGTATGACGTCTTGGGATGAGACTGTGCTGGTTTTGATGAGGATCTATAATGACAGCAAGCTGAAACCCACTGAATGTTAAATCTACATATTCATTCTCCTCACTTCTCGGGACAGGATATCCCGGAGAGTATGAATCAGCAAGTGCTTTCCGACCCATACAAGGGGAGTTTCTCTACTCAATCCATGGATCTACCCAGTGTTTGTGTTTCAAAACACTGAGGAGGCCTGTGAAGGCCTGAGGGATGATATAACTGGGAGGGCTCTCGAGAGGCCTAGACTCAGGAGTCAGCATGCTCAAAGTGACCATCGGTGAGGGGAGCACATAGTCCACCTGGTAGGAAAACCAGGCTGTAGGCAGGAAAAAGGTTCCGGGAGGGAACCAGTAGCAGAGAATGAACACTTTAGTCGAGCCAGGGCGCGAGCTCGCCTTCAGCAGCTGCCTGCTAAGACCAGCTGAAATGATAGCAAGAGGCCACTAGCTTCCTGAACCCAGCACTGCTTGGAAACCACTCTGAGGGAGACCTGGAGAGGCCTACTACCTGATAACCACAGTGTGTGGGGAACTCACCCTCAGGGAGGCCTGGTGAGGCCTACTACCTGACAGTTCCCATTCAGGGAGGCCTGGAGGGGCCTACTACCTGATAACCACAGTATGAGGGGAACCCACCTTCAGGGAGGCCTGGTGAGGCCTACTACCTGTTAACCACAGTATTTGGGAGTTCAAATTCAGGGAAGCCTGGTGAGGCCTACTGCCTGACAGTTTCCATTCAGGGAGGCCTGGTGGGGCCTACTCCCTGATAATCACAGCATGAGGGAAATCATCTTGAGGAAGGCTTGGTGAGGCATACTACCTGACAGCCACAATATCTGGGAGTTCACATTCAGGGAGGCCTGGTGAGGCCTACTACCTGAGAGTCACAGCATATGGGAACTCAACTCCAGGGAGGCCTGGTGAGGCCTACTACCTGATAAACAGTGTAAGTGGGAATTTGCCTTCAGGGAGGTCTGGAGGGGCCTACTACCTTGCTACCACAGTATGTGGGGAACTTACTTTCAGGGAGGCCGGGTGAGGCCTACTATCATCTGTTAATTCACCTTCAAGGAGGTCTGAGAAGCCTACTACATGTATCTATGAGCCCTGAGTCTGGGTGATAGTTCCAAAGTGGCCTGCTAAAGCCAGCCAACTGGGGACTTGCCTATAAGGGAGGCCTGGTTTTGCCTACTAGCTGATAGCAAGTCAAACAAGTTCTGCTACAAAGGTACACTGTTGGGAACCATACTACACTAACATAATTATAGAGTTATAGAGGCCTAATAGAGGCCTCATAATTAGAAAGTTACAGAGGCCTAATATGGCTAGCTACCTGGTTGTGGTTATAAAGTCTGTCCCACAATGTTGAGACTCACCTCCGAGGAGGCCTGTCTAAGTCCTACTACCCATCAGTGAGTCAACTGCCCGAACCACCAAGGCCAACCACATTTTTTGAAGTAAGCTGGCCTAGAGTGCCCTCTTGGGGGCTGCCCATTCAAGGAAGCCTGCTGAGGCCTACTACCTAATGGTGCAGCCAACGTTGGCAACGTTTGCCTACAGTATCCTGGTGCCTAATCACATTACCCATGGCAGTGCACTCAGCAAGAGAGCTAGTACCCTTAAAACACGGGGAGTACAACATATGCCCCTCTGCTTCAACGGAGGTCCCAGAGTCAGGGGCCATGTATGCTCTGCCATTCAGACGTTGTTTTCAGCGGTTTGGATGGCAGGGTTGGAACTCTCAGTGTTGACGAACTCTCAGTGTTGACGCCCACCCAGACACGAGATATGTCAATGGGCGGCATCGACATGTACCCATGCTCCTCGATCCCCTCAACACCAGTGAAACTTACCCGCTGTTGTTGGTGGATACGAGCGGAGAATGGGTTCTTCCATGCCCCATCAACCTCCGTATGAAGGTCAGTAAGGAATGGAAGGCTCACCTGAGCTGGCGGTCTATGACTGGGGAGAAACCAATAATTGAGCCTGCCGCGAATGGTCTCTCCTCCAGCAAGTTGCCATGGCAGCTACAACCTGTTGGCAGCATGGCCCATAAGATGCACATACACAAGGCAGGGTGGCTGAGGAGGTTCAGGATCTACCTGATTACTCTTGAGAACCTCCCGTGCGTGGTCTTCACCCAGACAAAAAAAACGCACAACCTGTGTGTGTCACCCGGCGTCAAGAACCTTGGGAACGGGTCGGCACACTTCAGAAAGCAATCGGCCTTCGCTGTATGTTTCATTTTAATTTCTTTTTCTTACTGTTTCCTAGTAGCATTCACAAACAGACAGTGCCTGAAGACGAAAAGATGATTTGTCATGTTTGCAAGGCGCCCTTATATACTAGCAGGTTGCACGTTAATCATTTACGTTAATCATCCACGTTAATGATTCACGGGCTGTCGCCGGTCAATGTGATTGCCGTGATTTCAGACACCTGTCACGCCTAAGGCGTTCCCCAAAGAGTCATTTGACGCAGTGCAAGTTCCCTTTTGAAAGGGAACTCTGCAATTCTTTAACATGGAGAATGATTTTTAGAACTATATCTTTATTGATATCTTTATAGTTATCGTCCTTTGTGTGAATAGCCTTTAGTCTTGTCTTGTTTTCCTACCATTTATTTGAAGTTTTTTGGATTTGGTTATTCGTTTATTTTGTTATTTTTTTCTGTTCTTCTAGTCTTGTTTTTGTCCTCCCATCTGGTTTGTTTAGTTTTAGTTTTTTACCTCCCCTTTCTTTTTGTTCCCGGTTTCCCCTGTCTGCTTTGGTTGCCAGATCTTGTCCTTCTTATTGCTCCCTTGCTGTTCTTTTTTGGATCTGTCCTGCCCACTGGCCTTTTTGGATCTGCCCTGCCCGCTGGATTCCAGCTACCACTGCCAGGTCCCTACCTTTACTCTCCAGGTTAACTCTCTCTCTCTCTCCTGCCATTGCCACGCTACGTTCCCAAGTGTTCATCTTTGAGCTTGCCTATCTCATTGTCCTTGGACTGTACTCATTTCTCCCCCAGTGTCGTTGTTTGTATCTGCTCTGCTCTGACTGTGGCCTCACTACAGGTGTTCCTGATTTTGTGTGCCCTTGTGATTCAATAAATCACTGTTATTCCAGCAACTGATTCCTCCTGATAGAATCATTCAGTATGATTTGCTAATGTTAACATCCAAAAAATTGCACAACTCACCTTGAAATTAGCCAGAGCACTGGAAAATTATATTCTAACTGAATATCTCCACTGTAATTCCTTCAGAGCTACAGCATGAAAGACAGTCAGTTTGTAGTTTCTCTTTATTTACGTCAACGATTGGAAAGGAGTAGTTTCTCGCAGATGTACACTGTTTTCTGTCTGACCTTAAACAGCATGATTTCAATCAGCATTCGCTCAGCCCTTGTGTATGATGTGATTTTGTTGTAAGTGTGTGTTATAGAGTTAGTGTAGAATGCGCTGTTTCTCTTTAAACTCTAGCTGAACTCTTTGTCAGTGGGGCCTGTAGTTTTAAACACTGACAGATATAAGCCTGAAATTATAATGAAAAAGGTCTAATTATAACATATGTTCAATAAACAGTTGCTTCATTGAGATATATGTTGGCCAAGGGAGCTGTTTACAGTTATTTTCTCTTCTATAGATGTTTTATAATGAAATTTAAGGAAGACATATTGTCAGTCATTGTAAATCTACAGTATAAACACATTTGCATGAATTCAGTTGGTTAGTTTGACAGCATCTTTTGTGTATCTTCCTAAAACAGCCATTTATATATGGACTATTGTATTAACTTATTGTGAAGTCAATAGTTAATAGTTGTAGGAACAATGCTTAAAAAAAATCTGATCAAATCCATTATGGCATTTTACGAAATCCAATCAAATTAACCCCATGGTGAATGTGCACTACTATGACATTGTGACCATGTCTGAGACGTCTAGAAAGATAGAGAAAGAGAACGAAGCTCCCTGAATGTCCGGACAGGAAATTCAATTAGAAGGTCTTTTGAATCCAAATTCCCACTCAGTACTCTAGATGTCCTTTGTGCCCCTGTCTAGGAAGGTTAGTGGAACGTTACGGGAATGTTTAGACCCGCAGGTCAAACATAATTCTGACAAACAGCATCTGTGCGAATCATGCAGAACAAACGGTTGAACGCCAGAATGGTTTTCTTCACCTTTTTTGTGTTAAAACTAAATGCTACTCTATATGTATCACTTTCATGATATACAAACAAGAAATTTGGGCTTTCAACTTCAGAAAGGGTGGAAGCTTGTTTCCACCACAAAATGAAAAATAAAAAAGGTAATTGTGACTTTTTATCTCACAATTCTGACTTTACAAAATGCAATTTCGATTTTACTTCATGCATTTCTGACTTTATAACATGCAATTGTGACTTTATATCAATCAATTCTGACTTTATATCTCGCAATTCTGACTTTACAACACGCAATTGTGACTTTATATCATGCAATTCTGATTTTATATCTCTAAATTCTGACTTCATATATCTCAATTGTGAGAAATAAAGTCAGAATTGCGAGATGTAAACTCGAAAAAAAAAAGTTAAGCTTTTTTTTCCTTAGAATTGGCCCGATAACTCACAATTGCGAGTTTATATCTCACGATTCTGAGAAAAGATGTCAGAATCTCGAGATATAGAAGAGTCAGAAGTGTGAGATGTAAACTCGCAATTGTGAGAAAAAAAGTCAGAATTGTGAGATAGTCTCAATTCTGTCTTTTTCTTGCAATTGCAACTTTATTTCTCATAAATGCGACTTTATATCTCACAATTGCGACTTTATTTCTCACAATTGCGACTTTATATCTCGCAATTGCGACTTTATTTCTCAGAATTGCGACTTCATATCTCACAATTGTGAGATAAAAAGTAGCAATTGCGAGATATAAAGTCGCAATTGTGAGAAATAAATTCGCAATTGTGAGATATAAAGTCGCATTTATGAGAAATAAAGTTGCAATTGCAAGAAAAAGACAGAATTGAGACTATCTCACAATTCTGATTTTTATTTTTTATTCAGCTTCCATAAAAAAGGACACAAAAGCAGCAAAACAAAAAATTCATACTCTGTGACTTAAGCAATATATTCCAAGTCTTCTGAGGTCATATGAAAAATTTGTGTCAGATATTCACTGGTAATCTGACTATCATAATCTGAAACAGATTATGCTTAATAAAATGATAACGCATGTGGTCATTGTAGCAATGTTCTGGGAAGAAGGAGGTGGGAACTGGAGAACAATTACAAAAAACTTTATTTAAAATGAAACAAACAAACTAAAAATGACCGCCAGCAGCCCCTTGCAGACGACTGCTGGCTACAAAAAAATATAACCCAACATAAAACCAGGCTTGTTCCTCTCTCGATCATCCATGTCGTCGCTCCCCTTTTTATGCTTCCGCTCCTCCGTGAGAGATGTGAGACCGGTGTGCTCACAGGTGTTGCTGATTAGCAATCGTATCACCGGGCTCACGCCGTCCACTCACGTCCCTCGGCCGTCCTGGGGTGCGTTTCCCGATGTAGTTCGCTGCTTCACTACCATACTACTATGCATCGTTCGATAAATCAAAGCTAGTCACGACTGTTTCCCGAAACCCATTGTCGCAAAGTATCGTTCAACCACGTTGGTTTCGCATGTGGTAGAATAATAACTACTTTTAATGAAACTGTTTAAGATACAATTAACGCTACATTTTTTAATATAAATTACAAACATGTAATCTGAGGATTATTTCTAATTGTTCTCAGTTATTTAGCTTTATTACCAGAGTTTGGCTCGTTCTTACATAGTAGAGCACGTTCGCTCACGCATGCAATCTTCAAACACATTAATTTAAATCTTTTGACAAACTTAAAGATGTAAATTCCATTTGCATTTATTCTGAATAAAAGACACCGGTTGTACTGAATGTCAGCTTGATTATTTTGCTCAAGATAATGATTTATTACCTCCAAATGTCATGCAATATAGAAACGATGCCTCTAACCACAGGTCGAGAGCTGTCGCTCAATTGCGATGCTGTTTGCGAATGTTCGTTGGAACGATGGTAACGGGAAACAACGACTCGTTGAACTATGCTGATAACGACAGAACTTGCGACCATAATTGGCTAACGATGCTTTCGGGAAACGCACCCCTGTTCGCCACATACTCCCATCGCCCTTCACAGGCCGCGGCGTCGGCAATCCCTGGGGGGTATGGACTGACGAGCCAAGGGAAACGGAGACAGAAGCACAAGAAGCAATGGATACAAAAGAGGGGAGAGAGAAAAAAAAGTTGGTCCGGTTCCCAAAACGTGTTGACATCTGGTCTTCCACCAGCTGGGCGATCTCCTCTGCGGTGCCTGGCGGTGACGTTGGATGGCCCGCGATTGATGGCTCAAAGCTCCTCCGCCGTCCAGTGTAGTGCCTTGGGTGCTTTGTGCAGACGGTAGGATCCCCCGCTCCCTGCTTCTCCTCTTCAACGGTGGATGGTAGCAGGCTCCGGCCCACGGCGAGTGGGGGCGACTCCTCATCTCCCTCCTGGATGGCAGCCGCCCCTGATACCCAGATGGCCGGCAGAGAGCTCGACCGTCCCACTGGCAACTCACTCCAGTGCACCGCCTCGAGCGTCCATGGACGTAAGTCTCCAATTCCCTGCTATAATCACTTTATTTAACATCACAAATCACATGATAAATACAATACACTTAGTAGAATACATGGACGCTGTTTTGCATGTAAACCGGTAAAATGGGTTGTTTCAAAGTTATCAACGTATTGGTGTCAATGAACGCTTGCTCATTGAGTCAGTAAATTCAAAGTGAGGGAGATTAAATTCTAAGAGAATATACATTGTTTGGTGAACAGTTCCTTTAATGACGAATGTAGCTGGTGAAATTCAAGCGTTTTTAGTGTCAGTGACGTGACATGTAAGTTTTTTTTTTTTTTGCGAACAGATGTCACCCCTGACTGCACCAAACTAAAAGCAATTCAGCTATTGATCATCTGAAAAATAACTCTTACCAAGCCTCCCGAACAAACCCAGAGGATTTGAGATAATATACATAAATTTGATGACCTAATGACGTTCTAAAATATTTATTATATTATTAGTAGCCAGGTCCAGTATGAGGCCATGGTGGTGGGCAAATGGTCAGGCAGATTATGAAGATACAGCACCTTAAGGCACATCAGTGAGACAACAACATTTATCCACCATAAAAAAATCTGACTAGCACCAAACACACACAGCAACCACACATACTCACACACATGCTCTACATGACCACACCTGCAGGAATAGTCCCATTGATCGGACTGCTTTTAAAGGGCTGACCTTTAAAGAAGGGCTTTGCTTTTCGGTGATAAATCTGAAATATGGAGCCATCTGTGGAGCAGAGGAGATTGGCAGGCAGGCAGAGCTGTAGATATTTGGCCACTCCCGGGGTACCGGAGGGACCGGGGCGGATCGTGACCTTATGGCAGGCGTGGGGTCATGCCTCGTTGTAACACGAGAAAGCGCAAGGGCTGGGGTGGGGTCGTCTATCCGTCTCCGTGGCGACTGGAGCCCGGGCGTCACGGAGACCCCTGTGCACACTGGTCGATGGACAGGCTGGGATGTGGAGGGATGCCACTCCTGGGGATGAAACCGAAGACTTGCTCACTCAAAAACACACACACACACACACACTGAAGACTCTGAGTCACAAGCTTTGTGTCTGTCTGTATCTGTGTGATTCAACCCTCATCCACCTCACTATTCATTTATGCAACCGCTTTTCATTTGGAGTGTCTGAATATGTGAGTGTGCATGTATTTTGATTATAGTAAAGGGTAAGACTTTACAATAATAGTACATGAATAATCATAATAGTGAATGTATGAACTAATAATGAACCAATGAAGAGCAAACCTTAATTACAACAGGAGTCATACTGATTCATGCATGAATAACAGCAGCCAACATGTCAGTACATGTTTGATAGTTAATGCATTACTTAACGTTTAGGGATAAACTAAATCAATCACTCTCTGTAAGAAGAAATAAGAAGTCATCTAGATTTGAATTAAACATATAATTAGTGGCACACTCGGTGCTCATTCGGCAGGTTGGTTGTGTTCTTATGGTAATGCTGGCATTTTAAACTCATAAATGTTGGCTTCTTTGGTAAACAGAATTAATAATTAAAGACATGTTTGCATGTATGTTGTATTTTGGAGGTTTTAGGAGGTTATGGTTAATTAACTGTATTTTCTTTCTTTTTTTTTTTAAATAGATATGCTTCAATTAGCATTAGTTTATAGCTTATTCCCTATTTTACATGTAAATAAAAATAAATAAAGCCTAAATAAAAATAAAAGAACAACACGTAATTTGTATCTAAGTGCTATGTTTTTAGCACTTTAGTAAATAGTGAGTTTAAGCATTTTTAGATTGAGATTACTGCTGTGTTTTGGTTGGAAAGACAAACTCAATTTGCGTTATTGCTAACATGCCATCTGCTAGTGGTATAACAAATATGTTAATATCGCTTCTAGTTGATTAAATTCATTTGAATATAATTTCTTGATATGAATATTGCTTAAAATAATGTTAAAAAGGAATTATACACAAAATCAAACTGTAACATTAAACTGGATATGTGTATGTAACCGAATGTCCACATATTACTCTTCTTGTTTGTAGTTTTACAAAGAATATTGAAAAGAGCATCAGTAAAATCACAAGTTATGAAGACTGCTTCCTGGAGTTCATTTCTGATGTTGTACACTATCTTTTAAGCCTTTGTTTAAGCTATACAATTGGCCAGAACAGAATATATAAAATATATCAAGAGCCAGGTTGGTGTACCATGGGTGTAAAGGAATAATGATGGCACTCTTATTGTATATGTTTATTTAGTTCATGATTTGTAAGTACATCATTGTGTCATGACTTTACTTGAGGAGCAACCCAATCACACTAAATGCGTCTTTATAGCACGCATGTGTATTGTCGTGTAATATATACGCTAAAGTGAGTTTTTACGTGCATATGATACGCATTGGTTGGTTAGGTTAAGGTTAGGTGTGGGGTAGGGTGCGTGTGTATTATACGTTTGGCTAGAATTAGTCGTGTGGGGTGCGTGTGTATTATACGCAAATGAACTGCGTATCAATTGCACGTGAAAAACTGCGTCTCATATGCACGTAAAAACTCATTTTCGCGTATAAATTACACGATAATACACGATGCGTGTTATAGAGACGCATTTACGTGAGAACAGGCTGTGAGGAGGCACATCATCATTAATTCACTATTAACTAACCATACACTAACATCAACTAATGGCTTGTTAATGCATCATTATGTCATGACTTTACTTGAGGGGGCACATCATTACTAACTCATAAATAATTACCTCTAGAGTAACATGAATTCATGACTTTTTAATGGTTCTTTGTCATTTATTGTCTTGGCCCTTCAAGAGTTCATATTTTAATGGTTATCAATTACACATGATCTATACATATTCAGCTTCCACAAGAAGTGGAAGAGCAGAGGTGCTGTGCCCGAATTTGGCTGGAGAAGGAACTGATGGTACGAAGAAAATGGACACATTTTTTGTGTGTGTGTGGGGGGGATCTGTGCTAAGACTGACTTTAATTTTGAAAATTGCATCTGTTTAATGGATATATTAGTGTAGGTATTTCACTCTTGATGGCAGAAGTGGAATCACTTAAATTGTTTTTATTGATGCATCATTATGTGTTCAATGAGTAAAGTTAAATGTAAACATTGCAAGACATTCACTGATGTTTGTGACAGTTGCTGGTGGCAAATTTATGAACAATTTTACATTGTGCCCTTTTAATACATTTTTTCTTCTAATCTAGAGCATGTCTGATTTAGTTTGCCCCAAAGTGTAAATTAATACATTAATTAACAAGCATGTACTAACGTGAAGGTAAGATGTTCATGCAGGAATTCATAAGGCTCATGAAGTTTAATTATTCATTAGTACATGTCTTAACTCATCAGTTCATCAGACTCATTAGTTCAAAGTAAAGTAATTATTAATTCAGTTATTAGTACATGATTATTCATGCTGTTATTTTAAAGTTTTACCGAAAGCGTCAATAACAAGCTAAATTAAAACTCCTGATCAACAATCCTTCTTCATAGTTTAAAACCCAGCTGCGAGTTACCTTTCCTTGTTTTCAACAGAGGAAAGGCTTTCCTTATGTAGTGACTTCCTGGTGCTTTTGTCCATTCATACTAATTGAATGGAAAAGAGCAACAAGTAACATCTTACTATTTCAACTTTCTGTGTAAATAGAAAGTAAATAGAAAGTCATGTTTGTTAAAAAAAAACAAGGTTGAGTAAATGACAAGAGATGATTTATTACGATATTGTGATATTAAGAGATGGGATATTAATAGGATGTCTTAAAATTGGATGATTAAAGACAAGAAACTTGATTTTACCCAACAATCTGTTGTGTAATCTTATGTTTGATGCAATATCACATTGTCATTTAAGCAACATGCTAATGTGAGAGTCAACCAGTTTTTAAATAACATACTGTGGGCCTATACTTGCTGTCTAGATAGGTCACGAATGCTGGATCAAAATGTATCTGCCTATTTGACCCAAAAAGAGCATAGAAAGAAAGTAGCTCATACAGCTGTTGGATCCAAGCTAAAAATTGAGTGACATAAATTACTTTCTTGATTTCCACAAAACAAGCTGTAAAATCTTTTGCTCATTATTGCAGCTTATTCAGTCCATTTAGCCATGTGCTTGATGTTTTGGAAGAGCTTTGGTGCCACTTCAAGCTGGAAGGACTGGAGTTTATAACATGTCCCTCTAAAGGGTAATTTAATGGGCCATCAATAAAAGCACTTAATTGCGCAATCACTATTGACATCGCATTTAAACAGCCCCGCGTACTGCCGAATTACCTAATGGAGATTGGATTGGCCAACTTGCCACTTTTCAGAGTATAAATTGTGTCTGCTATTGGCAGCTCATCGCTCCAAACACAGAACAGAGAAGATTTTCACCCACATGTGATTCATGTACTCTGGCGATGTATTCTTGAACATAATCTTTGTGATTAAAAAACAAATATTTTTTAGACTCAACATTAGTTGTGGCATACAAGTGACAGCTCATCTAATATGTTCAGTTTTTGAAATGTAGTTTTATCATTTTCTTTCATTTATTTTCTCATGTCAGGTTTGATGAAAAGGACAGAATGGATGAAAAACAAATGATGTTGATTGTTATGGACATGGAATTATAACCTGGAATGAGCTGTCATATTTGAACCTACTTAAATGTGAAATTAGATCTTGGTCACTACATGGTCTTGTTCTATAGAGAGAGAAAAAAACCCATCTCATTTTGTGTTCCAGGGAATTACAGTAAGTAATTAAGGTTTGGGAAGACATGAAATGGAGTTAATGATAACAGAAAGTTGTTACCACATTATTTTGCGGTCCTTATACACATACTAAATGTGAAACCAACCCTAAGCTTAACTTTAACCTATATTAAGTCGAAGTAGTTACCTAATATTTCTCAGTACTTTTTAATGTGCAATTATACTGTACAATTACACTGTAAGTGCATGTTCTGTGAAATACTGCAAGTTAAAGGGGTACTTCACTTTTGCCAAAATGGGCTTTCAGTAAAACTTGGCTGCCTATAAAGTTTGTAGGCAGTGGCTAAAGACTACATAGAATCGTAAATAGAGGACTCCGTGATCTAAAATCTGAAAAAAACCTCTGTCTTCATTTTTACCATGATTAAAGTGTACACAAAAGTTCAATACAACTTCAGCGATAAACCTTCCTTTAATTGTTCTTTTGATAACTCTTTGTCCATCTGACTTGGGAAGGGATACAAAAATGCAGACGTATAATCTAGTTTTCACAAAAGGCCTGGAGCTGTCAAACTTTTGCTTACAAATAAATGTGAATTTCTTGGTTCTGGTAAACTGGAGAACGAGTAAACAGTGTTATTTACATATACTACCGACATTGTAACAAACAAAGCGGGTTGAAAATCGGCGAACTTACACTTTAATAGTTATTTCGGTAACACTTTACAATAAGGTTCATTAGTTAACATTAGTTCATGTATTTACTAACATGCACTAACCATGAACAATACATTTGTTACTGCATTTGTTCGTCTTCGTTAATGTTAGATCATGCAAATACAGCTGTTCATTGTTTGTTCATGTTAGTTCACTGTGCATTAACTAATGTTAACAAGATTTTAATCAAGTATTAGTAAATGTTGAAAATAACATTAACAAAGATTAACAAATGCTGTATATGTGCTATTCATTATTAGTTCATATTAACTAATGTAGTTAATTAATGTTAACTAACGAACCTTATTGCAAAGTGTTACCGTTATTTCATTAAGTTTGGAAATCTTAGACCTAAAACAAAACAAGAAATTTGTCAGGACAGTAAATATATAAAAGATTTTTTTTTTTAAATTGAACTTTCACCCAATATTTAATGTAAACTGTAGAACCTGATAACACTAATAGCCCTTCTGAACATAAAGCATTTTGAATGGTCTTGAATTGAGGATTGTTAATGTGCCATTCTTTTTTTTGCAGCTTGTTCTTTCTCTCAGATCTGGTAAAGAGGGCTATTATACCGATAACTACAGCGAGCACAGCTTAGCCAATCACAGTGAGTGGAGGTGAAGCACCAAGTCACAATAGTCAGTTATAGGGAAACTGTAATCCATACCAGCCTTTGAGGAGCTGTTGTATGTTCCAGAATGATCCTACAGACTCATTCGTGACCAGGTGTCAGCAAACTAACCACAAAGAGCAGAATAACTGAAAAAGTCAATAATCCATTGATCCGACAGTGGGTGCCTATAAATAATCCCACAGAGGGAATGATAGCATGCATATTCCACCCCTTGTGTGTGTGTGTGTGTATGTCTTAAAAGTATATAACATAACATTCAGTTTGCACTTCAGAATATGCTTTTAAAGTATATTCCATTATACTTGCTCTATTTAAAATTATGCTAAAGTGTACCTATTTTTGACAAGGGTACAACAAACAGGGTGTTTTGAAGTTTATTGCATAGGTTTAATCAAATTGATATCAGCAACTATGCTTTAACATTTTAAAAGCTGCTTTCTTTATCTGCACGTGGTTGTGGTTTTGGAATTTTTCTTTGGGTTGTTCATTCTTGAATTATCTGAATGTTTAATGCTCTGCAGGGAAAATTAATTAAACACAAATAACAATAACAGGTAACAACTTAAAAGGTTTAATTGATTGCCTCCTGGAAAACAGCCTATTGAGATGACCCATTAGTCATGGTTGTAAAGTGTGTGTGTGTGTGTGTGTGTTATGTTTTTTTTGTTTGTTTGTTTGTTTGTTTTTTTTTTTTTTTTGGTCCCTATGAGGAAACCGGCTTTTAAATCATATAGATATATATATATATATATTTTTTTTTTTTTTTCTGAACATACAAATGCAGATTTTTCTGTGATGTATAATATTAGGGGTAGGGTTAGTTTAAGGGGATAGAATTTAGAGTTTGTAGTGTATAAAAAAAATTTATATGAAAAGTCCCCATAAATGTCCACGAGTAAGATCGGAGTGGAATCTCAGCTTAAAAAAAAAAAAAAAAAACACTTATAAAGACCTTCCTTGCAACACATTTACATATCTTCATATTAAGTATTTCTTCTTACGTGAATGGGAAATCAAAAATGAGCAGATCCCAAACTCAGGAAGCAAATTATTTTTAACCTAAACTAAACCCTACTCCTAAAATATAATGTTAGCATAACATACCGAACCACCTTTTAAAATTTACCTTCTTCTGAGGTCACAATAGCTATAAGTAATAATGGTAACACTTTACAATAAGGTTCATTTATTAAACATTACTTCATGCATTAACTAACATGATATAACCATTTGTTACTGTATTTGTTATTCTTTGTTAACATTAGTTAATACAAATCTAGCTGTTCATTGTTTGTTCATGTTAGTTCACAGTGCATTAACTAATGTTAACAAGATTTTAATAAAGTATTAGTAAATGTTGAAATTAACATTATCAAAGATTAACAAATGCTGAATAAGTATTGTTCATTCTTTGTTAATGTTAACTAATGTAGTAACTAATGAACCTTATTGTAAAGTGTTACCGTAATAATATAACTATACTCATAGTAACATATATCCATACGTGCACGCATATTATTTTTTATTTACACCTTTTTACCTTTTGAATCATTATCAGCATAAGTGCGTATCACAGAGAGATTGACATAGCGGCTTATCTATGAAGTGATTGTGCGTTTATTTTCTCACCTGTCCAGCTTGTTTGTTTTTCCTCTATATCTCCTTGACGCCATTATGTTGGTTGATATCATGGGAATCTGTCGACAATGTTGTGATTATTTAAGGATCTTCAAAGGAAAGATAATTGCAGAGTAATCTGGCCACAAAAGTGTTTTATCTTTCCAAGTAAAAATTCCTCAATGTTAATTATTTCAAGGCACTGAGCACAAGGCCATCGCTAAAAAAGAATTGTAAGACAAATGAGGGCTTTATTTAACATCCTGTTAACCAGAAATCAGAGAAATGTTGTAACTTTGAATTTATTTGCACTATGTTATTTTATTTCATTCCAGCCAACCCTCCCCTATTTCACAATCTCTTTCTTGAAAAACAAAAATTCCCTGAAGCACTTTTGTGTTTTTTTTTTCTTCAGTTTGCCCTTGTACACAATATCCCAGTAGTTGTACTTGACCTTGATTGTCATTGGATGATGAGTTTTGATTGACAGCTGCCAGCATTGGTCAAGAACCCCTGCCCAAACATACAGGCCTTAAATGATCATCTTTCCGGACAGTTTCACAATTTTATCCGTCTGAGTGACACCCTTGTGTTAGTCTGCGAGTCTCTGTGTGTGTATGTGTGTAAATGTGTCCCGGGCCTGTCTGGTTGTTTGTGTCGCCACTTCCCCTTCTGCCCGAGTCAGGGGGGTGTGGTGGGGGCCTCATGTTGCCACTTGGGGGTCTTTGAATGGAGTCGATAGAACATTTCTGCCCCGTCTGCATGCGGACAGCCACAAGACAGACAGTTCAGGCTCCTTTATCTCACATGACATCCATAGTCGATCTTTGCAAGCTTGTTGTAAATATTAAGTAACATTAATATTTCCATTTCCCTTTTGGTGTGTCATAAATACTGAATGACGATGCCCTGGCTTGTCAATAACATTGATGTCATGTCAATAACACAACTTGCCCTATTAAGAGGGAAACGAGAATGCTCGAACGCCGCTGCTTCTGATTCAAGCGATCGATGAAAATGATTTTTATTGCTGTATACATTACATGATGTACACAAGTGACTCTATTGATCACTTCATCGGATGATTATGTTGTAATGTCAGTTATTTGACATATTATATTAGAGTAGATTTGCTCAAATGTACAAGCCAAAAAGAAGTTAAACACCCAACCATTCCTATTACTGGTTTATAACTACTTTACTATATTGTTTATTAATATTATTACATCATATCTGTGAAATGACACAAATAGAATTATGCAAATATGTGAGTGGAGATATATAGTGACCATCCATCTTCATGAGGTGCGTCCTGGGATGATATTTAAATAATATTAAAGTATAGGATTGAAATATGGCAAACAGCCATATGATTCTGCTATTTAAGGGAGAAGGAGAGTATAGACGAGGGCTATTGAGGGAATCCGCTCTTGAGATGACGGGACCAATCAGGCCGTAAATGAGATTTGCCACAAAGCACTTCTCCCAGAATTCCACACATGCGAGAGGGGGGAAAAAAAATCTCAGACTAAGCTCATGAACTTTCACCTTTCACCCTTCCGCTAGCTGAACCAATGAACAGATTGTGAAAAATCAATGTATCCAATCAATCGGAGACATTTTTTAGCCTCTAACTGGGTAATCTGCTGTAAGACGGCCTGAACGGCAGCCGCACAAAAGAGCAATTGAGAGAAATATTTATTGCAAAGAGTGAAAATTAAGTTTGCTTTATTGGTCCTCTGTGCAAATGTTAATCATCATTTACTGCACCCAGCTTCGGCATAACGGATCACGCTTTGGTGAGGAGACCATTTTGAGGAGGTTTCTGCTGTACTATTTCAGATACAATACAAAATGGAGTCTGTCTCAGAGTGCTGAGGTCTGTGAATACATTCTGCTGAATTCTTAAGTATTAATACCTTAATCTAGACATTACAAAAATCTCTTTCATTAGTATTATTATTATTATGTATCATTTATGTATATTTTATGCTTTTGTTGAACCATTTCTTCTTGGTCTTAAAATTATTGTTATTGATATCCTGCAACCCTGGATATGACAAGTGTTTTGGAAAATGCATGGATGGATGGTATATTCATCATGTTGTGTTTCTCGATTCATTGGCATGTAGATTATTCATGTTGCCTGGTGAGTCCTCGGACAGACAGTGTTGTCCCAGACAAACGTATTAAATCATTTTTCATTTACCAACAGAAATACAGTAAGGAAGCAGGTAAGGAAAGGTCTGTAAGGGGTTTAAAGGTCACTCCTCTCTTTAGCTCGTCTCGGGTAGTTAGTCATGTTCTTAAAGATAATAAAGACTAATGATTGCACTAGAGAGTGGACCCAGACTAAAGGCTTTCTGATGATGAAAAATGTCTCAGTCGGTGCAGTCGAGACACCCTAAAATGTTTATATCACATTGGGACTAATTCAGGGAGGGACAGATAGTTTTACTGTAAAATCGCAGTTATTGAATGAGCGCCACAAGCATGCGATTTGAAAATACATTCCTAATGTGCATGATCAATATCATATTCTCAAGTGGAAGTATTTTATAACAATGATATAGTGAATTTACGTTATTCTTCACCCAAAAAATAACATTGTCTCATCGCTAACCTTATTCTGTACAGGTATTTAATGTGTGTGTGTGTGTGTTCTGCAGAGGAAAGAAAGTCACACAAGTTTGGATCAATATAAGGGTAAGTGATTTTCATTTTCTCTTTAAATTCCTCACAATTGAAGCAAAAACATTTGCTATATTTCAAATAGAAAAATACTTTAGAATTGAAAACGCTGCTACTGGTGCTGCTTCTGGTTTGAATGATCAATGAAAATATATATTTTTTTTATTGCTTATGTACACAAGCGACTCTATTGGTCCATATATCAAAGGATTATGTTGTATTATCCATTATTTGACATCTTTTATTAGAGCATATTTTGTCAAATATACCAGCCAAAAGAAGTTAGGACATGGCAACCCATTCACTGTTATTGCTACAGTATTACCACTTTATTACTATATTATAGTATTACTATATTTTAGTATTGTTATTTGTTAAAATTATTAGAGCAGATCTGTGCAATTGTTATTATTATTGTTGTTAAAAAAATCTTCTTTTGTGTTCCAGTTTGGCATGAGGTAACATGAGAGTAAATCATTTTCATTTAGGGGGAACTAACCCCTTTTGAAACTTGCTTTATTTCAAGAAAAATTGCTTCTATTTAAAATGATAAACTAGAGTTGTATAGCTGTTTCTATAGACAGAGCAGACAGCCTGCAACCTCGGCACAGAGAGAAAGCGATTTGTTTCGTGCAGAAGAGAGTGAAATGAATGTGTGTTTAAATTCGATTGAAAAGTGCATCTCTCCTCTGCTCTGATGTCATGCATCTTAATTATGAGGATGCAGGGGTCGGCCCCGTGTGGACCGCCAGCCCTGTTATCACGCTCTTGCTGATCTAATGAACACACTCCAGGGCCCTTCTCTCATCCACACATTCACACGGACATCTCTCTGTTCTTACTCAAAATATAGAGTTTCCGTTTGCTGCGGGTTTGACTCTGAGCATGGCATTAATTTAGACTGAAATAAATTAGGTGAAAATTAGAATCCTCAATTGCCTTTTTTTTACACCAAGCAGCCATCACATCCTAAATAACTACTCAAGTGTTTTCACACACATTATTTTTTTATAGAAAAAAATCACTGTATCATTTGCTGTCTAAAGCAACTAAATAATGACCATTCCCCATCCGTCCATTCTTCCTTCCTTCCTTCCTTCCTTCCTTCCTTCCTTCCTTCCTTCCTTCCTTCCTTCCTTCCTTCCTTCCTTCCTTCCTTCCTTCCTTCCATGAAAAACCTCCAATGTGGTTGGAAAAAGGCTCAGGATACATATATAACCCTGGTTCCCTGAAGAGGGAATGAGACGCTGCGTCGAGACGTGGTGGGAACGCCCCTGTGTCATTGGGTCGTGAAGCATGTGTACAATCGAGTGACGAAACGTCATAGGCAGGTGACGTCATAGACAGAGATGTATAGTAATGAAGTAGAACTACTTAAGTACTAAAATGCTCTATCTGTACTCTACTCTACTCTACTTCAATAGATATTTGCGATGAATTTAATACTTTTACTGCAATATTTTTTTAATGTTCTGCTAGTTACTCGTTACAATTATAAAAATTTTACGAATCATTCGTTGCAAGTTGGCTTTCATGCTGCCTGAATCACATGCCAGTTTTATAGGGTTATGGTAATGATTGACACACTCATTGACAACTAATGCAGGGGTTGTCCTGCAATGACATTTTTTTGGCGGCCGCCAAAGCAAATTTGTATCCCACCAAAGCGCCTTATTTGATTGCTAGTTCAAACTTTTGACTGCTTTCTTTAATAATTACATGACACAATACTTGTACTTTTAATTTTAGTACTTAAGTAGTGAATTTTAAAATAAACTACTTGCAATACTTAAGTACAAAAAGGTTGAATACTTTAGTACTTCTTAAGTGTGGTGCTTAAAGAGCACTTCAACTTCTACTCGAGTCACTTTTTTGATAGAGCACTTGTACTTTTACTCAAGTCCGGGTTTCTAGTACTTTATACATCTCTGGTCATAGACCAGGAAACTATGAATCACACCTGAAAACAGACCACGCTAACTGGAGGGAAGAACACAACCGGCATCCTTCTTGGGAACAAAGAAGTAATGACTGTAAAAACCCTGACTCCCTGCCAGGAGGGGGAACACTTTCTACAGCCTCCTTTTATAGAAGAGTCTGTACTTCCTGCTCCATTCCATAGCCTGATCAGGGTCCACCACCATAGGGAGGACCCCTAGAAATCTGCGATAACTGAACTGAATTCTGTAACCCTCTTCTATTGTCTACAGTACCTAATGAGATATATTTGCCAATAGCTTCCACGCTACCAGAAAATCTACTAAGGTAACCAGTCTCTCGAGACTGGCCTCTGGTGTTGGTCGAATTGTTACTTCGGTGCCCTGAAGCTGCGAACCGGTAGGGAACAACCGAACTGGCAGCGCTGCAATCCTCCACAGAGAATCCTCCACAAAATCCCCTGCATCAATGCTGACGACATCCAGATCTTCAGAACTGGATAATCGCAGCCCTGGTACCTCAGCCCGGGGAGAAGAAACCCCAGTGTGTGCTTCTCCCTAAGATAAGACACTGGACCTGGCAGGTGATTGGGCCCATCTCAAAACCCCGCTGTTAGATCAATTTGCAAACTCCAAGATGTGCGTCGCCACTGTGTCTCAGCAGCAGCGAGACCCGCACCCTGGGGAGAGCGCAACATTTTTCTTTATAAATATATATTGTATGAAAATCCATGTTTGCAATGACAGACAACACCTTATAGACTGAGACAGTATACAGAGAGCACTTGCTGAAGGCACAGAAGCAAGCGTGGCCTGTTTTCAGGTGTGTTTTATAGTTTCCTGGTCAATGACGTTACCCGCCTATGACATCTTGTCACACCATTGAACTGATATTAAATATGTGCTTCATAACCACGACGCAATCACACAGGGGCACTCCCACCGCGTCTCGACGCAGCGTCTCGTTCCCGTGAAAGGGAAACTGTTCATTTCAATTCTTACATGATTTCAATTTTGAAAAGAAGATACTGAACTCTGCTGAGTGATATAAAAGTATTTGATAACGAATTTATGGGCGATGTTTTGGATGTGAAATTTGGTTTGTTTGTAAACATATGTATAAAAATTAATAAATAACATAATTTGTTATAAGGCAATTCAATATAAGACAATTTCTGACATTTTTAAAAACTATCACTAAATACACTAAACACTAAATACTATCAATAAACGACATTTTGTATTATATGTAAATAAATCTAAATCTTCTTTTGAATGATCTTTTTTTGGGTGAAGTAACCTTGAAAGGTTTTTAATTTAGAGGAAAAATTTGTAAATGGTTTATATATAGAGTTGGAATAGAAAAAGAAAAAAAGAATGTGTTAATAAAGGAGTGTAAACATGCTCTCTCTCTCTCTCTCTCTCTCTCTCTCTCTCTCTCTCTCTCTCTCTCTCTCTCTCTGTATGTCTGCCTCTCTCAGTGGCTGTAGGGCTGGTAGTGGTGTGTTCTACCCCTGCTGCGCTCTGTGGCTGACCCATTGAGGCAGGGGTTGGATGGGGCAGCTCAGGCTGGGTCCAGCCCTCTGAACGCCTCCCCCTGCGGCCGCATCGATTGTTGCGCTCTGGGCTCCTCAGCCTGCCGCTGGGCCCTCTGTCTCCGTCTCTCTCCTTCTGCTGAGGAGGCAGATACATTAGCACAGGGGTCTGATGTTTCTCAAGGCCTTTCCTTTGTTACAATGCTGTCCTGCAGTGCAGCTGGGACTGGAATTTCCTTGCACAATCTTATTATGTGTTACAGTTGCTTTCTTTGTACACTGTCATTCCATATTTTTTTTACAAATAAATAATTATATAAATATATAGAATATGGGTAGCACTTGAAGAGTGTATATGGTCCTTTATATATTAAAATATGGATGGATGGATGGATGGATGGATGGATGGATGGATGGATGGATGGATGGATGGATGGATGGATGGATGGATGGATGGATGGATGGATGGATGGAAGGATGGATGGATGGATGGATGGATGGATGGATGGATGGATGGATGGATGGATGGATGGATTGATGGATTGATTGATTGATTGATTGATTGATTGATTGATTGATTGACAGAAAATGGTCAGATACAATGCATTTAAAAATTATCTAGTTAAACAAAAAATAATAATAATAATAATTTTATAAAATAGAAAATTACCAAAGAAAAAATAAATGGTTTTCCAAAAAATTAACAGTTTTTCCAATTCCCCAAGTTTTATTAAAAACCATGAAATTATTTGTGATTTTATAATAAACCAATTCTTTTTTCCCTCATTATTAGGGCTTTAAAAGTCAGGGTCCACTGGACATTCACCTTTTAGTTTCTGCTTCCTTGTCAAACATATTGCCAACTTTGCCTCACCCACTATAAAGTTTATCAAAGTAAAATTCTTCCTCTTTGCAGCAGTATATTTAAGACCAAATCTAAAATTCACTGCACTAAAAACTTATCCCAATTTTATGAACAAATCCTCCAAGCTCTGAAATAATCTTCTTAATCTAAACAGTGCAAAAAAAAACATGATCTATTGACTCCTCAGCATTGCAAAAAGCACATCCCTTTACCCCAGTGGGATCAAAATGTGCCAAATATTTGTTTGTGGCTATCACCAATGACCATTTAAACAACTCTCCACTGGAGATCTGCAGTCCTTTTCTCTATATGCGAGGTTTATAAAGTAGTCCAAGATCCTTAGGGGAAGAATCTGCCCTAAAAAGATCTGTCCATTTTGATTCCTTTACTTTCGTTAGGGAGGAGTAGTCAGTCACTTTCACAAGTTACATAGATTGCTTTCTTAGATGTTTCTTCAAACGTTATTAATTGAGGAGTTCTAAAATTGAGAATTGAATCCTTCTCTGGTTGTTCTTCAATGTTCTTCAAACTGCATACATCTTTAAGTCTGCAAATTCATAAAGTTCTTCATTGTTCTGTGGAGTCATCTTATTAGATTCCTAAAACGGTCTCAATGCAGAAGGTAAAAACGGAAAGATTCTGTTTAGTATTATCTTCATGAACCCCACAGACTTGAGCACATCTCCTCGGGACTTTTTCAGTTTTTGCCAGTTCTCAAATCGTATACTTTGGTACATTAAGATTTTGCCATTAAAAAAACGTAAGCTCTTCAGACTTAGTTCCTTGACTTCTATCAGAGGATTGTTGAATTAAACACAACTGTTTATCATATTTAAAAATGTCCACTTTTTGCAATAAAGCACAAGCCGTATCAGTCCCCATGGATTCCCCAGAATACAACAGCCTTCGCACTGCTTGGATTCTAAAGGTCTTTATTCGACTTTGTATGTTCATCAGTCCATGTCCACCTTCATTGATTGGCAAACTAACACCGTCTCATCCCAAAACGTCACATAACTGATACGTCAACATCCGTCTTTTTAGGGTATCCTTAAATGTCGGTCACATGACGATCCCGGGCCATCATACAACTGACGCTTTACCTTTAACATCAGTTAGGTGACGGGGTAGGTTTAGGTCTGGGGTAGGGTTAGGATCCGATAACGTCATCTTGGGTACCCTAAAAAGGCGGATGTTGACGTATGGTCAAAAGACGTCCCAAGACATCAGTTATATGATGTCTTGGGATGAGACTGCGCTGGTTTTATGGAAATTCGGACCATGAATCCACATATGTGGACATAATTTTTCTCTACATCATATCAAAAGATGATGCTTATTTTTATTCTAATTAGATTCCAATAAGCCCAAATAGCGATGAGAAATAAAAAAAAATGCATGTAAAAAAACAGCTTTAGCCTTAAGAGGTTAATATTTGTAAAGAAGTGTGTGTATTCTCAAAACAATTCGTACAAACAGCAGAACACATTGGATTACTTGCAAAAGCTTGTAACTTAGAAATCTTTAGTTCATCTCTCAAAAGTAAGTATGTGTGTCAATGAACATATCAGTGCCATCAGAACGAAAAGTCCTTGTGTCATTGTTCCCAAACAAGATAGTCAAAATGCTTGTCGTGTTGTCAATTAAACACTTCACTCTGCTAGTATTACCTGATGTAAACTATGGAAACAGTGTGGATGGTAGTTACCGTATTACAGTAAAATGTACAACGCTGCGCTTCTTCTGTATGCCATATATCCATTTCAAAAGGACAAATTTACACAATACTGTATGTGAGTTATTGATTGAAAGAGACTGGATACGATTCACAGTTACACTTTTACTAAAGGTCTGACAAAAAAACAACATTACAATATAATTGTGACATAGAAAAGTAAAAGAAATAGGGGTACAAAGGCAAAAATACAACATTAGAAAGGCAAACACATGAAAGACCCCTTTTGGCAGAACTTTGCTTTTGCATGCAGCACTGTATGCTTCCCAATCGAAGGTTGATGAGATGCAACTTTGAGCTATTTCAGAGAACTGGTTTCTCATTGTTTGATCTACATTCTCTCCATTAGTGAAAGTCAAGATTCATCAATTCATGGCAAATTTACAAAAAGTCTAATAGAAATGTGTAGAAAATATGCTTGACAGTTTATGACAACTAGATCAACCATTGAACTAATGACTAGATGTTTCGAGGGGTAAGACTATTGCACAGAGAACTATTTAATAGATTTTGACATTGTATAGAAGCAACTATTTAATACAAACATGACATTAGCAACTGATAATGTAGGAAGCCACAGACAATTGTACATAATCAACTGCATGAATGTACCAAAGCAATCGCAACTTGTTCAAAAGAATGAGAAACTGCTTTTATGATGTGCACAAGTGACTAGATGATGTGGAAACAAAATTAAAATAGAAAAGAAGATTCACCCTTATAACACAAAGTTTACACCCTTTGTAAACTTTGTGACAAGCTTAGTTAGTCTTTTAGTCGAACATTTGTCCCTCCTATTTTGTAACATTTTGTCTTAGTTTGAACTTTTTCCTTCTGTTAAGTTCTTCAAATCCTACTGATTTCTGTATTTTCATAGCCTGGATGCCAGCCCGAACTCCGCCCACAACATTTTTTGGACGGGAAGTTCGGTCTGGACTCGATCCATTGAGGAGTAATTATAATCGGTTCAGAAATCATCGGGCCAATCAAATTGCCAGGGCGGGCTTTATACGATGATGGACAGATTGATCTGCATGTAATCATAACGTTATCAAAGAGCGCTTGTCAAAGATGAGTGCAGCTGGAGAATTGAGATGTAGGCTATAGATTCCGCTGTCGCGTCCGTTGCAAAATAAATCGGCAGCGCATTAATTTTAATAGACAAACAGAGAACTGCAATCAAGGCATTTGTCGATCAGAAAGATATTTTGCTGTCCTTCCCACATGATTCGGGAAAAGTGTAACTTATCAGCTGGCTCCGATAGTCACTAAGAAGATGGGACGTAATGAAAAGCCTGTGGTCGTTGTGGTTTCTGCTTTGGTCGCACTCATGGAGAAGTAAGTAAAAGAAGCAACACTCGTTATTTAACTTCTAAAATAAGTAAGTCCTGTAGTTGAAAACTGCGCTATGGAGTTGACTTACTGCGTTGCTCTGATTGGTTGTAGATTTACCGACTAAATTGAGTGCAGAGTTGTTGTTTTTTCCTGGTTCGGTTACGACACGCCTCATAATCAAAGCTTAAAGGGGACATATCATGCAAAATCCACTTTTTTAGCCCTTAAATGCATTTTGTTGTATATTTGGAGTGTTTATAAGTACAGAAAAGATGAAATTATTCTCTTCAGGTGCTTCGTTTATATCTTTATATTCTGTTTTGGTCATATTTTTCAACCTGTTCGGATTTTCCTGTTGTCTATTACGTTTTTTGAACAATTACGTCACAGTATTTGCAGCGGAACTGACAAATAAGGACATTGACTACCGGTCCAACACTTCGAGCAATCCGCCATTATTATTTCTCGCTCCGATTTTGTAGTCCAAGCTCAATGATGCAGAAGTTACGGGAGGGCTAGTCAAAATGTTCGGTTGTTGGATGTAGTGACCTGAAGCACTTCAAGGATTCCCACTTCAACAACCTCCGCCAGTATAAAGAATGGTTTGCCGATCGACTTCGTCTGAATGAGGTGTAAATTCCTTCTATCATTAGCTGCTGTGTTTTCTGACGGTTTCTAAACACAAGTTATCATATTATTATCATACAGATTTTTAGTGGTAAGATCAGACCGCAGTCATTTATCTTGTCAGTGTGCTTGTTTTAACAAGAGAAATAGTCGACTTTCACTAATAACACAACATAGTTAACTTACATACCACTGCATCCTTATGAAGACGTCGTTCTACAGGTTCATCTTCGTCTTTTTCAACTCGCTCGCTCTGGCTTGAATATGTAAGGCTTGATGGACAAGTTCCGTTGTTGACATTTTGTTAACGTGTGAATAAAAATTTTCTTTGAAGCTATAGTAAACGTATATCTCTTATCAAACTACAATAATGGCTGAACGCGGGGAGTTGAACGGACCGTGAACTCAGCGACCTGGAGAGCGGGCGGGGAAAGACGCAACTCCTTTTTATTTAAAGGGGACGCTTCGAAACGGGTTGCTCACAGAAGCACATCAGAAAAGGGGTAGAAAAGGGGCCTGTTGAGCTATAATAATGAGGAATTCAGACCCAAGCATTGCAGTTATGCTTTATATAGACCACAAATGTATGATTTATAAGTAAAAATGAATGATTTAAAAGCATGATATGTACCCTTTAATGGAGCGGTCTCAGACTCATATTCTCATTAGAATATGAGTGAAAGAAGTCAGGCTAGTATTTTCATTATTGAAATCAAGAATTTATCAACATCTGGAAAAAAAAAAACTCTCTTCAAATTTTCTGCCAAAAGTTTCATTCAGAAAGTCGTTGATTTCTTTTACAGTGTACAACTGTTCATCCCCACACTGAGGTGGGATATCCGACATTTCAGACAAATTATCATCATCATCACCTTCCTCCATTTCATGACTAATTCCTTCTTCTTCTATCTGTGAGTCAAAAGGACAATCTTCACTTTTATCAGCAGTACTATCTGTTTAAGAGTACTAATGACATTAGATCTTTTAACTCTGGGACTTTTTTGTACTTCAGATGAGCCCGTGAGCCTGAGAGTGGCCGAATCTCTCAGCTTCATGTATTTCTTAAATGTCGGGTTCGCATTTCTTCTCTTTATTCCAGAGCATTTGATGTTTTGTATTGATTATCTTTGTTCTGATTATCTGATTTAATCTGATCTGATTAAATTCTTACATTTGATTATTCTAACTGACATTATTTCCAGTAAAGCGTTAAAGGAATATGCAAACATTCGCTGATATTAAATGATGCACAGATCTTCATTATAAAACCTTTTCATTTATGGAGTCAGATGAAATAGCGAGATGTAACATATTAGAAAAAGCATTTAATCCAAAATACTTTGCCACGAGAAAAGACACACAGAGACCTTCACCCGCCGATCGGTTGCCTCTATTGGGCGATCAAGCCGGGCTTCAAATACTGCTTTAACTGCCTTTGAAAGCTAAAACTTGTCTGAGACACTGCAGCACTGATAAGCTAGACAACAATACAAATAACAAATAGGTATCACTTGTATCATCATTTTCACCAGTCCTAAAACTTGCTCTATGGCAAAGAACTTAAGGATTATAGAAATTGATGTCATAAAGTCAATACTTGTCCAATATTAACCCCTTAATGAGCCATCAAGTTCAACATCACCTGCATGACTCTAGTTCTCTAAAAGGAACCCTATAGATGCCAATGCATCATTTACCAGTACCTCAATATTCAATTCTTTATTAAAAAAATACATACAAATGATTGGAGGAGACAATTTACTCCTTCTTTTTAAGATATATATTCTCTCTTCCAGAGAACAGATGGACTGACAGAGAATGGAGAGAATTAAAGGCGGGTTTCAAGAGGTCTGGAATCTCTTGGTCTACACTCACTTCATCATAGAGTGTATACTCTCACTGTGTACTGAAGGTGAGGCTGACCCCTAACCTCTCGTCTGACTGCCATGCCTCCATCCGTACATCTGCAGCCCGCCTCCCTGCTCTCTCTGCAACCAACCAACATTTCCTATTGATTTATTGATTGCTGTCGGCCCATGGAAGCCAACCAGCGCAGACTCGATGTGCTCTGGCTGCTCGGCTGCATAGATTTTTCTCCTCTCATCTCAAGCTGAGGGAGCAGAACAGGCCTGGACTGGAATTAGACCAAGCGGGAGCCCAATTTGCCAGGAGAGATCACCACCTCCACTGCCACTCCTCCTCACTCTCTCTCTCTCTCTCTCTCTCTCTCTCTCTCTCTCTCTCTCTCTCTCTCTCTCTCTCTTGTTCACTCTCTGTCCCCATTTACTTCTGTTTTCCTTTGCTGAGTTTTAAAGTTGAATTCTTTACGATGTAGTGTTTAAATATTGTACAAAACTGGTTTCAACCCATGTGCAATTAATTAATCAGAGCTCTCTGGTATGCATAGTCCTGGTTGAAAACTAAACTAAAAAAAAAAGTATTTAAAAAAAGTGGTAACCTGTGACCTTAAAGAGCTATTTTTACCTGATTTAACTTGTAACAATTAGTTTTCGATGATATAAATTAATTAATATAGGTTAAATATTTGGTAACACTTTATTTTAAGATGGTGTAGTTACATGTTATTCCATGTACTTACTATATAAATAACAGTAAATTATGCATAATTACAACTAGCCCTAAACCAAACCTGGTAACATTTCATTTTACAGTGTCATTGTTACATTTACATACATGTAGTTACTATAGTAATACCTATTAATTATGCATAATTACATGCAACTAACCCTAAACCAAATCAAACCCTAATCCTAAACCTATAGTACATAGCCTACATGTAGTTACTTGATATTACTCAGTACGTAAATACATGAGTACAGTGTAACAAAGAAAGTATAAACCCAAACCCTTACCTTAACAGTAAGTACATTTAAAATTACTCAGTACTTTTCTGAGTATGTACACTGTAACTATGTCACCTTAAAATAAAATGTAGCCAATTATTTTTTTTATTAAAAAAGTGTAATGCAATGCTTTGACAATGACAGCACTTGATATTCTGAATGAAGTACGAAAATTTAAATGACCTTACTCTATATATTTACCATACAAACACCATATAACTATGCTAATGTCATTGTAATATGTGCACAAATTCTAATCATTGTTTCACATAATATTATTTCAAATTTTCTGGCCTTTTCTACCAAATTATTTTAAGCTCTGTGCTCTTATTGTGTCACTGATTCATTTGTTAATGTTTATTTCTCCAAAGAATTTAAGGAGAAACATCTGAGACAAAGTTTTGATTAAACAGAAGTGCGAACTCTTCTAAGCTCCTCAGTTTCACATCCATAAGAAAGTTCATCCTCCACGCTGGAATTGTTGTTGATATATTCACACACTTACATTACAAGGAAGGCATCTGCAGGTCCAGAAAATTGAATCAGTTGGACGGATCTGTGGCCACCTCTGGGCTTGCTGACGGCAAGAGTGATGGATCAATAAAAAACACGACACACGCAGGGTTCCGGCAAAATGATTCCTCTCAGAGTGACGCCTCCAAACTCCTTCATACACTATCCTCTACTGAAGAACTTTACTTCGCTCCTCGTATTATTCACCTAAAGAGAACTAGATGTCATTTAGCTGTCTCTACCCCACTGACCAGGGCTGCGTTCCCTAAAGACAACTATGGTCGCAAGTTCCATCGTTACCAATAGAGTTCAATGGAAATTGAATTATAGGACAAAGGACATCTTAAAATCAACATGAAATCAAAAATGTACTCTTCTTTCTTTACTATTGTTCCTGGTTCGTGATTCATCGATTCATAAGTGAATGTTAATTCAAATCAATGTATGAGATTTTCCACCTACAAAATGACTTTGATAAACCAAAGCCAGACAAATTGTGGAAAAATAATGGGTTTCACTTTTTGGATGGTCCCTTTAACATATTCTGTTGACTATATAGCGTTGCACCTACATGACTACACCATCACAGTAAAGAGTTAGGAGATATTAGCAGACAGCCTACTAATAGTCTAATGAGAGTTAGTTGGCATAGTTACAAAGGTAATTGTAGCCAAATGTTCAAAAGGGACCATCAAAATAAAGTGTTACTAAATAATGTTTTAGAGGTCTCAAGACACAATAGAGCTCTCATTTAATCAGTTTTGTGTTAGATGTCTCTCCTAAAATGCTTAAACACACAGATTTAAGAGAAGAAAGCTATAAAATGAATGTGGATATCAAGGCTCAGATCATTTGTCCTTGGAAAAGTTGTTCTGAGTGCAATTAGATACATTGTTGAGATCTCTTCTTAAAATTCTAGAATAAAAAGAATGTGATGTTTCAACCCGATCTCACGAGAATTCGTACGAATTTTACGAGGTGGCTAATTCGCAACAATTCATACGACCTCACTCATACGAATTAGTACATTTTTTGCTAAACCGTACATATTTTACGAATTGGCCAATTCGTATGAAATCGTACGAATGACCTACCCCTGACCCCGCCCCTAAACCTACCCATCACGTGGGTTTGGACAAATCGTACGAGTTCGTACGAGTGAGGTCGTATGAATTAGTACGAATTAGCCACTTTTTAATCACTCGTACGAATTAGTACGAATTGGTCGTGAGATAGCGTAGGATGTTTAATCTGTAGAAACAATAGACTCTATGCACGATCGCTTCCATATTTGTCTCAGCACGCCCACTCACTTCCGGTTCTGCGTCAGTCTATGATCATAAGCCGGTTTTGCGATAGGTGGAGATAGTGTCAAATTACACTCGCTGTTTATAAAAACGTCCTCCAGTTAACGTGAATGATGTTAACAACACTGTGAGGCAGTTAGCTGTCACACAAGAGTAAAAAAGAGAAGTTATTTAAATTATATATTTCGAGCCAAATCAACAACTTTGAGTGTTAGTATTCTCTCATATCGTACGAAATTCGACTAGCGAATCAGCGTTTCTAAAATCGTTGTCTCCGTTTCTGAGAAAACGGATTTTATTACAGTTTTGCCGCCTATACACTTGGCCTGCAGAACACGCTTCCGGAAGTAAAGACGCTGACTGAGATTCGTTCGAACACACGTCAGCAGGGTTCGTGCATAGAGCCTATTAAGGTACTAAATGGGAAAAAATATGAGATGGGAGGAAAATATTTAATTCGATGCTTTTGCGTTCTCTCGCAAAAGTATTGCATTCCCCCAAGAAACTTTGCGTTCTCTCACAAAACATTTGTGTTTACGCAAAAGCACTAAATTATAGTCTTATATCCATCACAAAAGTTTTGCAAGCGAACGTAAAGTTTATCAGCGGAATGTAAAAGTTTTGCGAGAGAATGCGAAAGCATTGAAATATATGTATTTTTTTCCTCATCATGTCCACAAGATCTCATTTGTGCTTTTTCTTTCCTACAGGGATACCTAAAATGAACACCTTTTATAATCATAACGCCCCACCGATAAAGTTCCGCCTCTACATTATTTCACACCCAATATATTTTCACTCAAAAATGTGTCACATTTCTGCAATCAAATGTGTTTTATTTTGACCTTAAAGGTGAAACTGAATGACAAAGTTTATAAAGTACCGCAGTATGTGGATATTGACTTAGATAAAACACCAGCAAAAACATGTGCCTTAGGTGATGTGGTAAACATCTTGTCGCACAGTGTTAATGTAAGTTTTCGAAAGGCCTGCAGTGTCAGCAATGCGGTGGCTTGGTTAAGGTGCTGCGGTCTACAGGGAAAGCACACCTTTCTCTCAAGCACACGGCGGTTTGTACGGATCACTCATGCGTGGGGCGGCACAGTTTTGCTCCAGTTCCCTTCAGATTCGCAGCTTTCTCACAGTAATACATGTACGAAGACAGGAAGCCCAACCCTGTCCACAGAGACCAAGCGTCGTTCAGAGGTGTGAGGTGTGAGGCAAACGCTTTCGACCCCGCAATTTATTTCGCGTCTCTGCTCCAAAAAACTCTAGAATTTCCAGACTTTTTGAGATGACATCATGCCGTAATGTGTTCGTTCAACTATAATTTCTTTTTAATGTGATATCTTTTGTTCCCTGTAGACTTTTACCTTAATGGTTCCAGCATGGCAAATCTAATATTCTCTGCACAACACCAACTTCAAACAAAGTCTAATCGCAATCTTACCAAAAAGTATGTGTTTTATGTTCTTTTGAACTCAGTTACAGGAAAGGAAAAAGTAATGATTCCACAGGAAAATGTATATATTACCTTTGATTCTGTCTGTTTTCTTGCAATATGGGATGCTTTAGTGGGATAAAAATTGATTTTTAAGCTTTTTGTGCATTAGCTTTTACGTTTGAAATTTTATTTGCAGGGCCCATTTCTGATCAATGAGCAAAACCCGAATTTATAACACTGATGCAATAAGAGCCAACCGCTATGATCGAAAGAGATGGAGAGAGAGAGAGACAGAGAGAGAGACAGAGAGGGGGGGTGGAGAGAGAGCATTTGATACCAAGAAAAATGTAAGTTTTGCTTTTGTCAATAAAATAATGCCTGTTATATGTTTTAAAATAGATGGTTTATGGCTTATATTTGATTTTTTTGACTTTTTTTTACAATTACTAAATTACTAAAATAATAATACTGAAAATACTAAAAAATGCTGCATTTTTAAATGTTGTTTAAATACAATAATACATTCATAAATATTACACATAAAAATACATACAAAATAAAATTGAAAAATAGATTTCTTGCATACATTACTTATAAAAATATATATAAAAATCAATATTCATTTATCACATGGATCCTGCTGACTGCTGTAAAATAAAAATAAACATCAAGACATCTCAATATTTAGAATCTTGAAATCTCATTCCAAACACGTACTTTGAGTGATTCGAGTCAAAAGCTTTGATGTTGAATGTAGAACATGCTGACTGGATTCCTCAGGCAGTTCCCATGAGTCTTAGCGGTAAAGATTACCGTTCATAAACCCGGCTGAAATCCTTACATATTCTGTGGGGGAAGTAAAAAAAAAAGTTACAGTGATAAAAAGTTTCAAAATATTTGGTAGACTTTTGTTTTAGAGACTTCTTTGCGTCTTTTTATTTCTCTGGAGGAACAAAGAAACATCTGACAAGATTATGCTTAAATGAAGCATAACTGAGAACCAAATGAATTGCCTGAGCTATAAAATAAAATGTCTGGCCATTCAGAGCTATTCAAGGGATAGAATTTCTATTTCTTATTTCTGAATTAGAGAAAAAAATGAAATAAATATTGATTTTTCATGTCTTTATCTAAAGATTCAATGTCCTTTTTTTTTGCTGCCCGTTCTTCGTCTTCAAGAGTGCAGAGATCTGACACAGAAACAACCCGAGTGACCATGCTTTCTTAGAACATATAAAAAGTCTTCCTTTTCTTAGTGCGGGAAACTTTTTCATCAAGAAGTACAGAGACGTTCGGAAACTTAAATGGCCATTTCCCTCTCATCCCTCCATCAAAATCTTCCTCCTTTAATGAAAGACGGTTTCTTAATGCTCTAGTCTCACATTATGTCTGTGTTGTGAGCTGAAGGGCTCTTCAGGAGGACTTAGAGAAAGGGCCAGATGAATGCTGTCTTCGGTTTTCTTCTTTTTTGTACTGCTGCATTTCTGCTGCATTGACTCTGAGGCCTTGGAGGAGGATGAAGACTCGTCTTAAAAGCCTGAAGGAGCATTTGGAGAGGGGGAGAGGATGGAAAGATGTGTGGAGAGGGACCGAAAGAGACAGCGAGAGAGACGGACGAGTGTTTTGAGAGGCGTGGAGCTGAGATAAGAGACCTAATGGCTCTTAGCTGCCTGAGATGAAGAGTCCTGAACAGAAGAGAGCTCTTCACATGCCTTTAAGGCCCTTGCGTACCTGTTTGCTTTTATCATTAGAGCTGTTGGCAAAGTTTTATTGAACGTGTGAATTTGTTCACCAACACCAAAAACCTGCGTTGTGGCTGTGCTTCAAGTTGTGAAAGACTTTTTCTTGAGTAGTCAGACTCAAGAGAATCAGTATGGAGTGTTTCTGCAATGAAGGCAAGAGAAATGTAACCAAAAATATTACTAGTTTCTAGTGTTTACAAGCCATATACTCACAGGACTGTTGACATGTGCGGACAACTAAGACGTTGTCCTGGACCCTGTGCTTCAACTCCAATAGCTTTGGTTTTTCTTATTTTGGGGGGGATAAACACCCTTAAAAGCCATACGCATTTGCAGTTTTTCTTTATAAATTTGACATACATGATTAGATCTTCATCTTGAAGTCCTAGAAATAGAGAAGAGATCAATTCCATGTAGATAGAAGTATATCTTTGTAAGATTGTCAATATTGGTTTATTTAAAGAGGTAACTGTGGAGATGTTCTCCAGTAAGTTAAGCACAGAAAGAACTTTCTCTTCAGATGTAAGTTTGCCATGCCTTGGTCAAAAGAGACTTATGAAGAACTCTGAATAAAATTGTTGATGCTCATATGGCTGGAATGGTTACAGAACTATATAGGATTTTTGGAGCGTCTATGAAGGCACGTTTAATTTGGACTTCTCTGTGCATGCTCTTTGAGGCGGACCCCATATCCCTCATTATATGACTGACAGACAAGAACGATTTGACCTAAAAAATATCAAAATTGAAAATACTGTGGAAACAAAGACACATCTTGGATGCCCTTGAGGTAAGCTAACATACCAAAAATTAATTTCAAAGTGAACTAGAAGGGTCAACTGTGTAATTACAAATGTAATTTTATAAAACGGTGTAGAAAGTGCTCCCCTTTGGCACATGGACTCTCCCAGTCACCCCTGGCATTCAGTGAGAAATGGACTGTTCCAAAACGTTCCACCGGAGTTCGCGAAGTGACGGTGAAGAAAGTAGACGGTTAATGAAGGGAAATATAGATCGGCTGAATAAGTGTATATAGTTTTAGAGTGAGATACAGTGTTTTAGCCAAAATCGGAGGAGTTTTATTGATTGTGCGTGTGCGTGCATCACACTGTAAGTAATCACAAAATTGTTGAACGTTCTCAGTAATCGCTAATTCGCCTGTATCTGGGTTTATTTGTGGTTAAAGTTGTTTACTTTGTTATATTCTACTGCTGTGACATTGCTAGCATCCATGTATATTGATGTCATTGTTTAATAGTTATATTTTTCCTTATCTCGAATGCATGCTCGTAACTATCTCATGTCGCGCACATGCGCTCTGTTGTTTACATCTCGGCTCGACGGCTGCAGCAGTAGCCATGCTCGCATGCACAGCTCGTGCATAGCTCGTGTACAGCAATAGCGTACACATTTGTTCCCACTCTTTGGAGGATATTATCATAAATATTGTATTGTTATTTCACCGCTATTTGTCAGTATTGTACCAAATAAGTTAATTTATATTGTTTGTGTTTATATACGTTTATACATATTTATATTTGTATTTTGTGTTCACAGAACCACACATCTATGTACATTTAATAACTATTTGGAATATTTCCTGAGTGAGACATAATTGTTCTGACCGGACAAACTGTAGCCTTCAGCCAAATCTAAACTAGCAATCAGAGTGAATAGCCACAAGATTTTTCAAACGGTTAGTTCCAATCCTTGATTCTGATTGGTCAATAGCTGTGCTTTATTCATGATAAAACACCTTCTACCCAACGCTTAAATATTTATCACTGCGTAACACTGCAGTCCCTAAGAGTTTTTTATTTGAGCTTTCAAGCATATGGTCAGGGACTATTTTTTTTTTTTCTTTTAGTGATTTTACTTCATGAAAGTTGCACTAACACATATTTTTTTTTACTTTGATATTTTATCGTGTGGTAACCATTGTATAAAAGCAATAAGGTACTTGAGGAAAGTCCATTAAGTAATGGGTGAACGGCGTTGTTAGGCACGACGCGAAGCAGAGTTACAGCCTAGAGATACAGCACAGTCTCTTGTTCCTTATTGCTTACACATAAATTAATTTAAGCTGCAATTACATGCTGTTATTTTTAAAATATAAATACAATGCAAAAACATGTATGCACACAATTAATCCATTGTATCAAATGATTAATTTCAATGTAAGTAAATAGTTGCCTATTCCCCCCCCCCCCCCCCCCAAGTTTCAGTTGTATTGTACAGGATTATCCCTGTATCTCTTTCATATGCTAAAGCTTCATGAGTCCACCATCGGACAAACACTGAACAAGAATGATGTGCTAGAAGAATAGCAAGAAGGAAATTCAACTTTTTAAGAAATGCTTCCTGTCTGAAGTTTGCCAAAGACCACACGGATAAGCCAGAAGACTATTGCAAGAATGAGCTGTAGATGGATGAGTCCAAAAATGTGGTGGTTTAAATTTGCACAATTACTGAATACAATTTTTCTTGGAAAAAAAATTATTCACTCTTAGATTATTTTGCGTAACAAGCAAAAACATATCGTCTAACATATTGTCTAATTGTAGCACTTGAATATGAAGATCTGATTTGAATGTTGGTCAACTTCATGCAAAATACACAAAGCTTAACAGTGCAATTAAAACTGGTTGCATTGACAGTGGATTGAACAAACCTGCAATTGGTAATCTTACTCTGACTAGATTAGTTCTACTGTGGGTGGACGTTACAACACATAATTTTCATGAGACCGTTTAACTACGTATACGCCAATTTTTCAGATCATGCTCCTGGCTTCAAAAAAAAAACTGAAAGGAAAATATGTGTCTTTATGGATTAAAGGTGAAAAAACAATGTTTTATTATAAACAATAGAAGTCTATACATGTCATTATTTAGTTTGCAAGATAAATGTGTGCCTGAAAAAAACACATGTTGTGTGTGTGATACTCGCCCTTGGACAGACAATGATTTAGACAGGCGAAGTGATGCCCTGTCAATGCCAAACATACACACACTCGCACATGCATGTCATTTTGTCAGAGTGAACAGTAACTTGTTTCTACATCTATCTTCTCTCTCACACTTTTTTCTTTTATTCTCCGTGTGTTCTTCTCTTTTTCCTTCTTCCTCTTTCCATCTCTCTGGCCAGAGGCGCCCAGTGTTGTATGGAGAGCGATTGATTTTTCCTCCCTTTCCTTTTCTCGCTGGGATTTTGACAGAATCATGGCTCTATGGAAACAAAGAAAACTGCTCTTTGACAACAGAGGGGGAGGGAGAGCAGAATCTTTCATATATGTTGTGGCAAACGCTGGTGGAGAAGCTACAATAGAATTCATAATCACAGTCTCACAGCTCACGGTCCAGCCATGCAGCACTAAGTCACACTACAATCGACTCTGTTTTTCTCAGAACTTCATATCTCAGAAAATGACAGGAAAATGCACTGGATCTAACCTAACTAGCTTAAACTAAATCAGACTTTTATGTTCACTAGCATTGGTGCAATAAGATGAATCAAATATGTTGCTCTTTCTGACAAAGTTTGCCTTTCACAGTAATGTCCCGCTTTTGTTGTGTTTGGTTCGAAATTAGGACTGGAAATGAACTTATTCGCCTAACCTGTCTCAATAAATTGAACTAATGTCACATTTAACTAATAAGATGTTCACCTCAACAGCTGGAAACTAACCTGGAGATAGAGAAGGAAAGGGGGGGGGGATGGATGGATGGATGGATGGATGGATGGATGGATGGATGGATGGATGGATAGATAGATAGATAGATAGATAGATAGATAGATAGATAGATAGATAGATAGATAGATAGATAGATAGATAGATAGATTTTATTAGTGAGATTTTTTTAAAACACATCAGAAATGGCCTTTAATATAATTAACAAACTAATTTATTTATTTATTACAGTATTATTTAGGATAAAAAAAATGCATTTTCAAAATAATATAATTTAATTTATTTATATTACCAAATTTCACATCCAAAATATCGCCCCAAAATAATAAATTCCCCATCAAATAATTTATATCACTCAGCTGTGTTCTTATCAATATTGAAATCATGTAAGAATTGAAATCAATAGCGTTTCCAACCACATGGGAGGTTTTCGAAGTTGCCAGATTGTGCTTCTGTGTAATTCATACCCTGAGCCAGTTTGCAGACTTAATATTTATTGAATTGTTGCTGTAATTTGAATACTGCGAGCGGGGGACTCGGCACATGGCAGAGGAACTTGACACGAACATTTGACTGGCAGCGCATGGGCAAAAATTCTGATAATGTTCTGTGATCAAGCAAAAATGAATGATATTAGCACAATCACCATTGTCTTATAATATATGACAACAAATAATGATAAATGAGTGAGTTTTCTAAAGCAGAGACTTAAACTACCTGTCATATTACAAAAAAATATGGATGAATTTATAGGAGTTCACCTTTTTTAGCCTGTGAACAAATGGTATTTTTGTGCGACGATCATCCTGCAGCCGTCTGGTAACATTTCCACATCTCAAGGATAGAAATCAATAGTAATAATTTCTAAGGTCTCTCTGACACACACACACACACACACACACACGTGCTTTGTTGCAAGCGCATGACATGCATTGTCCTCCATCTTCCTCTTCTTTGTTCACATGTTTTGCATTTACATGTAATGCTAATTAAAATGAAATACCAATAAACACATTTATTTTTTTTTCCATTTGTTTCTTTTGTGCATTAACATGCCTACACAGACTAATATTAGCTACAAAAAGACAAAAAAGTGCCAGAAATGGCCTTATATTGATTTTACAAAGGATCTTGTTAAAGGGATGTAGTCAACCCATAAATTAAAATTCAAAATAAGGTATTTTGAAGAATGTTGGGAACCAAACAACATTGAAGCCCATTGACTTCAATTGTATGGACAAAGAAAAAAAAATCAAAATATCGTATTTTATGTTTCACAGACGATAGTAAGTCCTACAGTTTTGAAACAACATCAGCGTGAGTAAATGATGACGGATTTTTAATTTTTTAGTGAATTTAACCGTTAAAATGTGTTTCCCCCCAGCGTCTGCCGTTTATTGATTTAGCGTTTCATTGTATCTTTTTTATTTGTCCTTTATTCGCTCATCCGAAACTCTTCAGAAAAATCCTCCAGCACCAGTTTCTGGAGGTAGAATCTGATGTCTGCCTCTTCTTGATGGCAGGCTGCCATTTTGTGTTGTATGTATCCCATCAACCCCCTCTCCTGGTCCACATGTTAATTGTTTTGTGCTGTTGAACGTTGAGGGAAGAACCATATTGATCAGTGGTTCCACTGCCACTGTTTCAGGAATAGCCAATCAATCAATCTATCCCCTATCACTACTGTAATCAATCAGGTGAGTTAAAAAGCCATTGTGTATTACACTGTCAAGCATGGATCTATTGCTGCAGGACTCTCTTTCTCTCTCTTTCTGTGTGTTATTGTTCATAAACCTCTTTGCATTGTGTTCAAGTTGTGAGTGTATATCATGTGTTATTTGTGTTGATTATTCATTGGAGTATGATTGCCATATGATGGAATGATAATGTTCTAAGAAGGACTTCTTGAAGCTCTCAACATGTCAAATATTGCTGCCAGCATGCTTTCTCTCTTCACAACACACACTCGCCTCACACACCCCATTACGCTGATGAAAAGCCACAACTCACCAGCGTCATGTTAAAAGCAGCCATCACAGACTGCGCCACTGAAATCTACACACCAGAGTCAGGCCGTCACGCATAAACACCGCTCAGTCGTCAGGCCCCTTCGTAACCACACCTGAACAATGAAATAAACATGTGGTTTGTATTTTAACCTGTATTTTAACCTTGTGTTTTATATATTATGCTCTAAAATATATATATATAATCTTAGTTTTTTTGAATGTTACAGTGAAGATAATTAGATAACCAAAATATATATATCTATGCTATCTCACGACCAATTCGTACGAATTCGTATGAGTGATTAAAAAGTGGCTAATTCGTACTAATTCGTACGACTTCACTCATACGAATTCGTGCGATTTGTCCAAACCCACGTGATGGGTAGGTTTAGGGGCGGGGTCAGGGGTAGGTCATTCGTACGAATTCATACGAATTGGCCAATTCGTAAAATATGTACAATTTAGCAAAAACATACTAATTCGCACGAGTGAGGTCGTACGAATTGTTACGAATTAGCCACCTCGTAAAATTCGTACGAATTGTTAAATATATATATATTGTATATTTTGGTTAATTTTGTGGCAATAGAGAAATAACCAACTAACATGTTTTTATTGTTTACAGTAATTCTGTTTTAAATTGTGACTTCTTTTGGCTAAAATTTAGCAGCTAAAATTTTTTACCGAAATAGATTAGGGCTAAAATATAACCAGAATAGTTTTCTAAATATTTTGTTTGTTTAATTTCGGGGGTGAAATAGGACGTGGGTGAAATTCGGGGGTGAAAAAGTCTTTTGATTGCGATTACAGTAATTGATTAAAGACATTCTACTTTAAAGGAATTACGAACAATTTCAGCAAAAAAAAAAAATGTATCATAGGTACATCTGTTCATGGTTACACTGCTATTGGTCAGTGAGTGTGCGTGTGTGTGTGTGTGTGTCCATTCTGATCTTATGGTCTGGTCAGTGACCTTGATCCCAGAGGTCATTGGGCAGCAGGGTGACCAGCTGTCCATTTTAAAGATGCTATCATAAGGGCAAAAGTAATTTTATCTCAACACACACACACACATATATATATATGCAAAAATAAACAAAAATTAGCTTACACACCACTCATTCAATTAATTCATTTTTTCAGTTTTATATTAAGTGCCTTTCTAATATTGGGGAGTATGTTTGTTATAATGGGCCGAAAGGGAAATAGTATGTAAGTGTAATGGGAGGACATTTTGTGAGAGATTTGAGAGATTTAGTAAAAGAAGGTCCCTCCGAGCAGGTATGTGTCTTTCTCACTCTCTCTCTCGTCCACTCTGTTTCTCTCTGTCTTTTTCTCGCACTCTGATTGCAAATAATGTCTTCTCGTTTCTCTCTGGGTCGCTGTAAATGCGGTAGATTACTGTATCACAGCCCTTGAGCATCTCTGAGCGATGCGATGATTTCATTTCACTCTATGAGGTCCAGAAAGAGTCAGTCATATAGACCTGATTCTTTTCACTCAAGCTTGTTTTCTGATGCTGTCCTTCCATATCTTCACCTTCACTCACTCTGTTCCTGTTAATGGCTCAGTGACAAAGACCCTCAAGGAATTTTATGAACAAAAAAACTCTGTTACATGGCAATTGGTATTTCATAAATCAAAATGCTGTTTTGTTTTGTTCTGGGGACTTTCCCATTAAAGCCAATTCAGTGTGTTAGTGTGTTGAGGAGCAGGTTCCCATCTCCTCGCTTCTCCTCTACCACCTCTGTAGTGATAAGCTCTTATCAGTGTTGTGTGACGTTGAAATCAGGGTTGCGACCTCTTTGCTCCACCTCCCACAGAGCGAGCTGAGAGTGTTAACATGTCCACAGTGTTCACAGCTCCAGCTGTGGGGAAACTCTTGACTCAGCTCAATTCAAGTTCAGATACACTAGAGCATTTTAAAGCATGTGTGAATACAGTGCTTGCTTTGGTAAAACTGTTTGTGAGTTATGGCTCTAAGTTCAGTTTTATATTTGAGTTATTTCATTTATGAGTGAGGTAAATGTCAAATTGTAGGGTCAGATAGATACTCTTTTTTGTGTATTTAGATCTATTAACTTATTAAATAAATAAATGCTACACTCTAAAAAATGCTGGGTTGTTTTAACCCAATTTTGGGTAATATGGACAAACCCAGCCATTGGGTTAAAAAATGTCATTTAAAAATGTAACCCAATGGCTGGGTTTGTCCATATTTTACCCAAAATTGGGTTAAAACAACCCAGCATTTTTTAGAGTGTACTAGAGACAATGACTTATTTTAGTATCATTGATATACTATTACAGTATTTGTTAATAGTTTGACTTTTATGTTTCTGTTTTCATTTTAGTTAAAGCTTTAGTACTTTTGTTGTGTTTTTATTATAAATTATTAGGTTTTATTACATATTAGTCATTTTAGTGCTTCGACTTGAACTAAACGAAAATGAGAAATGTTGTCTTGGCATATAGCAGAAATAAAATAAGTCTCTTTTTTTCTCAATTTGTCTTGAGATTTTTTTTTAATACATGTTTTAGTTTTAGTTTACTGTATAGCTTGAGTTGAACACACCTGTTCTAAGGGTAGACCTATATCCTACTACCTGTAGGGTAGGCCTATAAAAAAATTGTGAAGACACACTATTTAATTTGTTACTGGAAAAACAAACTTTACAATACGGGTGCACTAATATGCATTAATTCATGCTTAACTAATGCACAGATAATCATGAGTTAATGTATAACTAATAAAGAACTAAACCATTAATGAATGATTACTGCATCAGCAACTAATAAAGAGTCTATATGAATAATAGATTAAGTAATATATTAATTGCTATTAATTCAATGTGTCATTGTAATTCCCTAATAACACATTTTCTTAACTAATTAATTAGTCGATCAATTAGTCAAAGCTATGCACTTCAACTTCCAGTTGTCTGCTTTAATTAATCATTAGCTAATGATTTGCAAAGGTATCATTATGTTATGACTATACTTGTTGGGGCACATCATTATTAACTACTCATTTAGTAATTGTAGCAATTTGCACATGAATTTGCACTAACAATGAAGCAATTAATCATGTATTAATGCATATTAGTGTACCTGGAAGTTGAAATACAAGACTTTGACTCATTCTGGTAATTAACATATTAATTAACACTATTAGTTAAAAAAATTGAGTTATTATGGAATTAATCCACAATTACATATTTAATTAAAAACAATTCATGTATGAACTAATACATTAACCTTACAGACTCTTAATTAGTTCCTAATATGGTAATCATTAATGAATATCTAGGATAATCATTAGTTAGACATTAATTCAGTATTATTTGTGTATTAGTTAAGCATGAATTAATGCTTATTAGTGCACCCGTATTGTAAAGTGTTTCCGTTTGCTTCCCTTTACGCTTCTTTCAGAAGAATCAGTCTGATTATGTGCCGCTATCAAAACATTGCTCTGTATGTTTTGGCAGTCTTACAAGTTAATCTCAATTCATTTTGTACATGGGTTTTGGGTGAGACTACCTGTTAGCAAACAATAGAAGTAGGGGGCAATGTTTGGACACTTCGGACAAATTTGTTTTAGTGAAGTGAATGCCATAATCACTTTCATTTAACTCAACTTGAAATGCCTTTCGCAACCCATTTTACTTCCATCAAAGTGACATATTTCAGAAAAAAAGATGTTAAATATAAAAATGTTTACATACTTGCAACTGATTAATTAGTCACAAAAAAGCCCTATTTCGGACTGGATTAGTTTTGTCATTGGATTGGATTGTTATTGGATATTTTGAAATTAGTGATTATAATAGTCCCGCCCGAATGTGCCATCTCAGTAATCATTACGGACAATGTCGGTAAAGATAACGGTGACTTTAATATTCTGTAAAAAATTCCAGAAAAATGACTTCAGGTAGTACTAATCCCATGCAAATAGACATAATAATAAATCTATACGTAAATATTCCATCATTTCCTGTTTAAATGTAGTTTTCTATGTTTGTTTGTAGCCTATTTGGGTTTTTTTTAAGTATGGAGGCGCTTGAAAAAGCATTCAGTTGCGTTATATTTGGTGGGACAAAACTGTGACAATACTCAAGTTTTTTCCACATACCATTTAGATGAGGACGAAAGCACTTGTCAGAGGCATGAAACTTCTTTTAGCATTAGGTAAGTGCCGGCGTGATGACAATCGCCTCGACAGCCTCTGTAATACAACCCCTTGTTAGCAACAAGCCTTTTTCAATACACATAACAGTTTAAAAAAAATCCCGAGTGAGGTAATATTGGTGTATTTTATGTTGTAGAATAAAACATAAAAATATGCCTTGAGCTTGTTTTCACCACAGACCTTATTTCAGCCATTTAACCAAAACCATTGACTTTGGGAAGATGGAACCGGAAGTGTTGAAAGGCTAACTCGTTTACACGTTTTGGCCTACAAAGTGATGTCATACCTGCACCGTACTATTGGCCATTAATACAGACGTCCAGTGGTAAAATTAAATGAATTCATCTACCCTTGTAAAACTAATCCTGTCCGAATAGGGGTTACGATGATTGTGTATTAAAAAAGTAAACAAGAGCCTATTTGTAGAGGGCAATGATTTTATGATCTAAATATTAAATATGTGACCCTGGACCACAAAACCAGTCTATTTCTTTACATTGAGATACAACCATTTGAAAATCTGGAAATCACTCACAAAAATATATATTTTATATATTTATGGTATGAAATTTAAAAAAATAACTTCATGGAACATTATTTACTTAATAACTTTACTTAATATCCTACTGATTTTTTTCAACCCGATCTCACGAGAATTCGTACCAATTTTACGAGATGGCTAATTCGTAACATTTTGTACCACCTCACTCGTACGAATTAGTACATTTTTGCTAAACCGTACATATTTTACGAATTGGCCAATTCGTATGAATTCGTACGAATGACCTACCCTGCCCTGACCCCGGCCCTAAACCTACCCATCACGTGGGTTTGGACAAATCGTACAAATTCGTATGAGTGAGGTTGTATGTATTAGTACGAATTAGCCACGTTTTAATCACTCGCACGAATTCATTGGTCGTGAGATAGCGTAGGGTTTTTTGGCATAAACATCAAAAATTTTGACCCATACAATGTATTGTTGGCTATTGACACAAATATACCTGTGCGACTTGACTTAAGTTTTGTGATCCAGGGTCACATTTAAGAAATAAAGCATTTGTTGTTTTAGGGGTAATGTGGAACAAATGGCTATTGTATTACAGATACATATTATGATTTAGGACAAAAATGAGGTAACACTGGCTCTCAGCAGTTTAGTGTAGGGTTTAAACATGACCATATATGCAAGTAAAACCTTTTCCTCTAACGCACAATACATGCTTTTAGAATTGAATACTTAACTGGATTGCTCCAGAACTTTCAGATATTAGCATTTCTGGAGATGCGGTTCTTGAGTGCTGTTAGATGTGTAATTGTGTAATCGGAAGGAAGCGCTCCATGGCAGGAAGACAGAGCACCGCAGGGACAGCAGGAAATAGATGGGCCACTTCCATCCGCTCAGCATTTCAGTGTGTGTTTTGCCTTTTTATTGGCCATGGCATCATGATAGATAATCACAGGGGGAGTTACATGGACTTTTTGTGAGAGATTTATTTGTTGTTTCTTGTGTAGTTGCATCAGGGCCACGATAAATGATGCGGCACTAACAAACAAACAAATGGCTTGATAAAGAAAAGCCACAGGTTTGTCGTTCTGTTGATGAATATAGTTTCTCTACAGATGGATATCTTTTCTCATTCTTTCTCAACATCCTTTCCAAACAATATTGTTAAAGTTAAAGCTTAATGCCAAACCCAACCCAACCCAAACTCATCCTGAACAAATACAAATAAATAACTTATTTCAAACCCAAGCCAAACTTTTCCCAAATCAATCTAAAAATATCCCATCTCAAATACACTCAAACCTTCTCCAAACCCACAAATCCCAAAAGTCAACACCATTCCTTTAGTATTTTCTCCTTAAAGGAGCTGTATGTAAGATTGTGGCCAAAACTGGTACTGCAATCACTTTACTCTAATCACTTTACTACAAATTACTGTATAGCAGTGTGTCCCCTTCCCCCTACCCCCTGACTCGAGGCTGCCAGATAGCCTGAAGAATACAACTTTTTTTTTTTTTTACCCGACATGTTTGGACCTAACCTGACTCCGCCAGATGGATTTGCTCCGCATATCCATCTGGAAACCTTCCGTTGAAGTAGTTTTGGTAAGGGGCGAAAATACTGGTTAGCTGATTGGCCTATGTTGGTGATAGACGGGCCAAATCAACTAACACAGTCTCATCCCAATTCGTCATATAACTGACGTTTTGGGACGTCTTTTGACCATTCGTCAATATACGACTTTTTAGGGCCCCCTTAAACGTCGGTAGATGACGATCCTGGGTCGTCATACAACTGACGCTTTACCTTTAACGTCAGTTAGGTGACGAGGTGGGGTTAGGGTTAGGTATGGGGTAGAGTTAGGATCCCATAACGTCATCTACCGACGTTTAAGGGGGCCCTAAAAAGTCGTATATTGACGAATGGTCAAAAGACGTCCCAAAACGTCAGTTATATGACGAATTGGGATGAGACCGGGTTGAATCAACCATCAGATCAACGAAGCATATGACGTACCATAACTCTTGCTGAAACCAGTCGGGAGAAGAGCAAAAACATCTTTTCCTCTGAGAAAAGCCTCCAGAGCAGTGTTTTGCTCTTCTTTCAGTGAAGAAATACTCTGTAATATTCCGATAAAACTTGCTCGATAGCCACGCTGATGCTAGTTTCATCCGCTGAAGCCGCCGTGTTCTTTAGACTGAACTGTCGCGCTTCTTGTTGCGTCACACCTCAATCCGCCTCAAAGCCAACGCTGATTGGACGTTCGTTTGGTGAACTGCTCCCAAATTTTCTTTAACGGAAAGTATCCAGACTGATCTGCGAGTGAAACCTTGAAAGCTCGCGAGATCAGGATGGTCTCACGAGGCTAGTTTGTACCTGCAGCTGTGGTAACGAGCAGACGAATGCCGCAACACTACTGACTTTATGATTGATAGATAGGTGCAGGGTGGAGCATTAGACCGAAACAAAACATCACAACATTAACATCAGTTGAGGGCTGCAACTGCACTTTTTAATTGACAATATCCTGGCCGGACTACTGTTGTCAGTAATATAAGTATTTGAAATGAACATGATTTCTTAATGTCTGGTGACAGGACCATTTTATGATTATTTGAAATACATTTCTTACATATAGCTCCTTTAAAACTGCAGAGAACAAAAAATGCAATCTGAAATTGCTGGTGTTTCCTATATCACAAACTACCTTGTTCACGTCAACGTGTGATCGTCAACGAGTGCACCTCTGAGCTGGTGTGAGTGTGTGGAGGCAGGGCTAATTTGCATATTCATAGATCTCTGTATACTAAATGAGGCAAGGGTGGAGAGTTAAGGCCAATTTATACTTCTGCTTCGAGGGTACTACACTACGACGTACGGCGTAGGCTACGCACGTAGGCGACGCCGTCGTGAGCATTTATACTTCTGCGTTCAGGTCTTGATTGTTCTTCAGTACTGCTCCAAAACGCTAGTTGACGGCGGAGGGTTTTAATGTTCCACTGTGTTTAGATTCCTCGCGGCTAGGTTACTACACGCAATGGCGACTGAAAGAGAGTGGATCATGTTAGAGTTGGCGCTTATTGAGGTGGAAAAACAGTTCATTTTAGTGAAATTACTCAAACTAAAAGGCAGAATTGAGAGAAGACGTCGGAGGAGATGGTACGTGAGGAAATGCGATGCTACCAAGCCGACCAATCACAGATCTTGCGGTCCGCATCGTCGCGACGTGTAGTTACATTTTTGAGGAGATTCGCATCAGGCTACGGCGAAGGGTACGCGGTATGGTACGCGTCTGTGTGTATGCTAAATGGACTGCATTACAATATAGTGCTTTCACAGACCCAATGGCCACCAAAGTGCTTCACATTTGCCTCACATTCATCCATTCACTCACTCATTCATACACCGACGGTGGTGTCAGCCATGCAAGGCGCCATCCAGCTTGTCGGGAGCAGCTGGGGCTAGGTGTCTTGCTCACGGACACCTCGACACTTGGTCAGGTGGAACCGGGGATTGAAAAACCAACCTTCCTACCTACATGAACCACTGAGCCACTTCCGCTATGCTACACCGTACCTACTGCGTGCACCCTACGCAGAAGTATAAATTGGCCATTAAAGTACAACATAATTCGAGAATTTATTCTTATTCCTGACTGGGCGAGACGAGGAGCTGGGAGTGGAGGAGGGCAATTAGCTCCTGAGAAAGGAGATAGCTGTTGTTACGCACAGGGGCGTAGGAGCCATTATACGTGGGGGGGACACGTCCCCCCCACATTTCAAAATCTTAGTTTTGTCCCCCCCCACTATTTACCAATGTAGGATTTTGTTTTGCATTGCCTGCCTATCTCTGCCAATTTTGGAGTCTCCCAATTAATCCATTTTGCAACTTTTAAATACATAATTACATTTTTTTAAAAAGGGCGATATTCTTCAGCTGCTTATGTCGTCAGTCGACCATGATCGCGGCATCGCGCACCGCTCGCGCATACGCATCTAAGTGACACGGATAAACGGACGCAGTATGTTCCTGGGAGATCTGTAGTTGCACGGGATGTGGAAGCGCGCAAAAGTTCCAGAAATGTACAAAAATGCCCTGGCCTTGAATGACAAGGTAAGGAAAATAAGACTCAACCAAATTAAATAACCAAGACTTGGTTGGTATTTTTCTCAGGGGATGTTTTGAGCATTTTACTTCAGACACTGGATTATCAGCAAACTGCCAAGAGACCTGCTACTGTAGCTGGCTACTCAAAATAAACTAGCAATCTATTCAATCAGCATTTGTGTTTGATCTGTTTGAAAAACTTGAAATATAATTGCTAGACCTACTTTTAGCTACCAAGCAACCTTTCCACGAGGGATAGATTGACTTTATTGATTTTAGTATTTTATAGTTAATGGAAATCAGATCAACCATTTATTTGAGTTAATCAGTACATGACTGATTAACAGTAATGTAAATGCTAAATGCCTTAATACATGTTGATACTACAACAATGCAAAGTATATGCTCTTAACATAAGCCTCAATTTCTCCATTTCTTTGCACAAAACTCTCCAGAAGGTGTCATTTAATGGTTTATTTTTCAAAAAATTTTCCCGGGGGGGCATACCCCCGGACCCCCCTAGCATTTAATGTCTCCCCCAGGTTCAAAATTGCTCCTACGCCCTTACGCATACAGTGATACGCGTCGTATTCCTATAGACCTTATGCACCAGAGAAAAGTGGGCGTCGTCATCTTTAGAATATTGTCTTTAAACTTCCATTTTTGCGGTCGCTCTGTATATTTCTATGGCATCGCTGTCGAGGAGTAATTAGCTGATGAAGTGGATTTACTTATTGTGAAGTTAACAATAAAGTTAAGCAAGTTAAGCTAACCCTAACCCTAAGTTATCATGAGCATTGTAATGTTTATCATAAGCATTGTAAAGCAGATGTCTTAACAAATGTCGACTGGGAAATTTTTTGCGAGTAGTTCATTCATACCTATGCAAGATCGCTGTGAAAATACAGACCGGAAGTCAAAAGACAACGAGCGTAGAGCTGAAAAGGGGTGGGGCTACATAAGGTCTATAGTTAGAGGTGGATCAACTGAGAGTCAACTGATGTGAGCTTGACTAATGGGACCTGCCAGAACTAACGCTACACTTGATATTTGCTTTAATCAGAACAATGCCCATCTTCAAAATAGCAGCCCAAACACACTCACAATTATACAGACAACTACGCTGTTTCACTTGCCAGGCTAGTCAGCTCCTGAGAAACTAGGCTTATTTCTAAAAATAATTAAGTTACCCGAACTGAAATGTTGCAGTCCAACCATATCGAAGGTGGGCTTAAATCAGAATCCTGCAACATACACAACAACACAGATCTGCAACAGTCTCTATAATTCGATCACTTTCGTAAGTAAACAAAAATGTTGTTGCTTATTGGATTATGTCGGTCTTTGACATTATAAATATAGGATGATGAATGATTTCTGATTTATGCTGTTGCTTGTTTGTTTATCGAATGTAAAGGTTCTGAGATTTTTCTTCATTGGAAGGTTTCACAGACCTGCAGAGCTGATCCAGACGTGATGTTCCACCTCGATATTTCAGTGGACTCTAGACTGAATGCCTGAAGGCCGGTATGCGTGTATTGATCGGCTTTATCATCCCTTCTGGGAAAAATAACATCTCTGTGGCACAAAGACACACAAGCTGTGCATGTGTGCCTCAGTTTTAGAGAGCGACATACATCTCTCTGTCTCACAGGAATGCGGAACCTGCAGTATGCATTTAACTCTCTACATGCTACTCTATCATTTATTCTAAAATTAGATGTAACGTTTCATAGATCATGGTATAATTTTGGATCTCAGAATACATTATTGTAAAACATATGCAGAGGGTAAAATGAATAAAGAGCAACAGTATGAACAGTCCTAAAGAAACAGTTCACCCCAAAATGTCATTATTTACGTATTTTCCATGCAACTCATCATCTTCAAGCCTTGTTTGAGGAACAGACTAAAATCTCTGTCAGTAAATATCCAATTGAAAACAGAGACCTCCATATAAACCGAATCAATCCTGTATTTAACCTGTACATCAGCATTCTGGAACAAATATGTTATTATTGTTTTGTTGTAAAGTCAGTTATATGGTATGGCAGGTGAAGCTATGGATTGATAATGCTAGGAGGAACAGAGAAGGGGGTGCCAAAAAAATCTAATTTGTACGATGGAAATGTAGCTTACCCTAATTTAGGGCCACAGGGGCAACACTTGGGTAGGTCTGAGTTACCTTGCATAAACCTTCTGGACCCATCGATCCGCTTCAGCAATGTGCATATCAGTCTGTATCAGTTCAGCAACTAGTTAGGACCAAGAAAGTTAATCAACCAAGTTACCAAGTTGCCGTATCGTAAAGTTATCGTAAAAACAAGTTTCCTAGTAAAATATTGCACATGAACACCCTCTCAAGTCATCTTTACAACTGGAAAACTCTGAGGTAATTTTGTTACAAAAAGTTACAGAGTTGAGCATGCCATAAACTTTAAACGTAGCAGAGGAGAATACTAATGCTTCCAACTGGTATTCTTTGTTAGTTTTATCTACGCTATCTCACGACCAATTCGTACGAATTCGTACGAGTGATTAAAAAGTGGCTAATTCATACTAATTCATACGACCTCACTCGTACGAATTCATACGATTTGTCCAAACCCACGTGATGGGTAGATTTAGGGGCGGGGTCAGGGGTAGGTCATTCGTACGAATTCATACGAATTGGCCAATTCGTAAAATATGTACGATTTAGCAAAAACGTACTAATTCTTAAAAACCTACGTAAAAACGTAAAACATACTAAGAATTGTTACGAATTAGCCACCTCGTAAAATTCGTAAGAATTCTCGTGAGATCGGGTTGGTTTTTTCAACAACAGCTACATCGCCTATTCTTGTTGTGAAAGGAATGTATATTTATATGAATAACCATTTGAAGCATGGTTCTTTTTTTAAAGAACTGAACAAAATATAATTTCTATTTTTTTCCAAAAAAATCTCTTGAACCTGCAGGTGGGAAGAATGAAATTACAGATAACTTATGAATCTTTCTATGCCTGAATAAGTAAGATTAGTATTCCCTTTCGAATAAAGTCAGTTCAGTTAGCGGCAATTTTCACAACACCTCTCTGCAGCTCTTTTGGCCATCCACAAAATCACTTACTGTATAGAATGTACTAAATTTAGTTTGAAATGTGCTCCAAGACTGTTAAAAAAGTATGTTTCATATCGCATGGATGTGTGTAATACGGTTAAAATTTGGGCGTACTTCATGTGCTATGTTGTCACTATCATGTGACCTACAGTATCAGTTGCGTCGCTTCACTGGCATTTAAGATGTGTTTGAGTTCAATATTATATTATAGTATATTCTGATACTGAATGTGTCAGAATAAGCATGAAACAAACGTGATTGTTGTGACAACCTTTGGTCTCTTAGTCTCAAGTCCGCAAGGCTAAAAGTGCATATGAAGTGTACCATTTGGAACAGGGCCAATTCGTACGAATTTTACGTGGCTAATTCGTAACAATTCGTACGACCTCACTCGTAGGAATTAGTACGTTTTTGCTAAATCGTACATATTTTACGAATTGGTCAATTCGTATGAATTCGTACGAATGACCTACCCCTGACCCCGCCCCTAAACCTACCCATCGCGTGGGTTTGGACAAATCATACGAATTCGTACGAGTGAGGTCGTATGAATTAGTACGAATTAGCCACTTTTTAATCACTCGTACGAATTCGTACGAATTGGTCGTGAGATAACGTAGGTGCCTGACACAGACGGCTGGTCTTGCCTTTGCATTATTTTGATGGCACATGTGACCGTGACCCAGCAGTGGCACCGATCAAAGTTGAACAAACTTTCTAACCAGAATGCATTGCGTTTGTCAGGCACTGATTGTTCTGTTCAATTCGTACGAATTCATACGAGTGATTAAAAAGTGGCTAATTCGTACGATTTGTCTAAACCCACGTGATGGGTAGGTTTAGGGGCGGAGTCTGGAGTAGGTCATTCGTACGAATTGATACGAATTGGCCAACTCGTAAAATATGTACGATTTAGCAAAAATCGTACTAATTCGTATGAATGAGGTTGTACGAATTGTTACTAATTAGCCACCTCGTAAAATTCGCACGAATTCCCGTGAGATCGGGTTGGTTATCCGGGTACTTTTGCCTACTCTTTATGAATACAAATACGGACATTCTACTTGGCTCACATACTTCTTTTTGCCTGCTATATAGTATGGAGGAAGGCATTTCCGGAAAGTCGTGTCTACTTAAATGGGGAAATCCTGAAATCTCACTGCTTGCCACACAAATTTAAAGGAGCCGTATGTAAGATTGTGGCCAAAACTGGTACTGCAATCCCTTTCAAATTACTGTAGAGTTGTTGTTTTTTTTTTGTTTTTTTTTAAACTATGTCTTTCTCAGTCTTGGCAGATCACAAAAAGCAGTTGCCCCCATGAGAGTGGGAAACTTTTACTTCTTGCACTCTTCAGAGTGTTTACCTTCCACTAGTTGTTTTAGTAATGTTTTAACCACCACACAGATTAGTTGAACAATGGAGAACAATGAGTGCTGTGATAAGAGCATTTAACAGGGTTTGCTCAGAGACACCTGTGGGCAGAACAGAACACTCACATAAATTTGAGGATGTGTGCTGCCGATGACAGATCCATCAGCGTCTCGTTTTCTCGGCGGTAAAGTTTCTGCATGCAGGCGAGCGCCCGAGTGATAATTTATCTCCAGGGCTTTGTAGGTAATTGTTTGGAAAGCTGATTTTCTAAACACTCTCGGCACACAGGAATGCTCTGTGGTTTCCGAGTGCTCAGCTCTGCTGTGAGAGGGAATGAAAAAAAAAATGAATTCTTCATCTTGCCCTTTTATGGTTCATATTGTGTCTTTTAATCACAGACTTTTGAATCCTGGCAAATCTGAGCACAGATTGAGACATTGATGAGATTTCTAAAGGTGACTGAATGTCTAAAATCTCACTGGGCATTTTTTTTTTTTTTTTTTGTAGACTGCTGTCCCTCTTTTTTTTATTTGTTTCCTAGCTATGTCAGATTATTTTTGCAATATTAATTGCTGTAATTAATGTAGGAAATAACTTTTGTCTGTGTGTGCATGAGAAATGTGTGTGTTTACCTCTGGTTACGTATAGCTCACAGCAGTGGCTGAGATAGTGTCTTCGCTAATGAAGGTTATACTAAATAGAGATCTATACTCTGTGTGTCAATACGTCTATAAATGGCAGTCGGGTCGCTTTGAAACCTCTTTAATCTCTTTCCAACAGAGACTGTGAGCTTCTCAGCACCATATTCACTCTCCTGAGGCCATGCTTTTCCAAATAAACCCTCCCAATGTTGCCGAAAAATATTGTCCACGCTATAGTGACCCTCAGTTGGCTGCAGCTGGCAGATCAATAAGTTAGTATCTATCTATCTATCTATCTATCTATCTATCTATCTATCTATCTATCTATCTATCTATCTATCTATCTATCTATCTATCTATCTATCTATCTAATCTATCTAATCTATTTATCTATCTTCCATCTATCTTTCTATCTATCTTGTTATCTATCTTTTATTTATTATCTATCTGAATACATTTTAGGCATGTATGTAAATGTTCTTGAACAAGGCCAGTGTCTGTAAGGCTGGACGGATCTGCTAAATTAAGTCTCTGTTCGGCTCAGGCATCAAGCTGCCTCCTGTTAATTAAATATTAATGATGAAAGATTATCATGGTCAAAGATTGATTTATCAACATGCTCTGGTCTGCTCTGAAACCGCACTGTGGTTCAGGAACAGCACTGGTATCAGCTCTGTGACAAAATCTAAATAATTCAGCTATTCCTCAGTGTGTGTGTGTGCTTTAAATTACCCTAAAACCAAATGTATATGCTACCATAGCCGTTTTCCATCCTTACAGTATGATTAGGAAAGTGTGTTAAGGTAAGATGCAGTATATTCATTTAAACGATTTTGGTAAAACAATCATGTTTTTAAAGATTATCGTTAAGCAGAGCCAAGGACTCGAGTTCAATGAAGTGACCATTGCTTGCCATTTGAACCCTGAGTTAGTGACCCTTGACCCATCATCCTCAAACCCATCTCAAAGCCAGATGGCCGGCAATTTCAAGATGAAGCTCAAATGCATGTAACAGTTCAATGTTAGGTCTGTCTCTTTCTGTGATCGTTACTGTCGCTAAAGCAGTCCTCAAATGTCATGCAGTCACAAAAAATATGTGAAAAAGAAAAATTAAAGTACTGCCAATAATTTATTACAGATGCATAAATGTATGAGTCATATTATATGGATCAAGGCCAAAGGTACTGAAAGAATCAGATCGCAGCATTTTTTTTTTCTGTTTAGCTTAAGGAATTTTATATAATGCATCAAATGCATGCATTACAATCACATTTTCCAGTTAATAAAGAAACTGGATAAGCAGATAGACATGACGCACACTGTATTGATTATATGGGACAGATGACTGCTTCAGGAATATAGAGGCTATATTTATAATTCTAATCACATTTTGAAATAGACATCACAAATAATCAGTCATGTTTTATGTTTTATATAGATAAAATTATCTGTCGAGTGGTTCAAAATTAATTGTTTGTTTAATGGCTTTCTTACCAAAATAAGGAGATTTTAACAGAAAAAATACTAAGAATTGAATTATGATATAGGAATAGAGGATAATGATTATTTCTAAACAATGTTAAGTTTATTGTTTTGTATTCTTGTTGTGCACTGTTTCACAATAATCTATTTTGCATATTTTTATTAGATATATGCTATAAGGCTTTTGTTGAATTTATACAGTGTATATTATTTAATAGTGTTTTCAAATATTTTAGACATTCTGTTTTGTTCAAATTCTAAACATCAGCATTTAAATAATACGAGCAGATTTTTTTTTGTTTATAGTATACATCTAAGGTATAAAATGTTAATTTAAAAAGAAAAAAAATCACTGTTATGTTTAGAGAAATGGGCTTTAAGAGGGCTATGAATGAGAAAGAGAGAGAGAGAGAGCGAGTGAGAGGCGAGTGCGCAGATCACAGATCGAACATTTCGATTGTTACTGAAATAATTTGCATACTGATTCCCTTTCAGCCCGCGCCGGATCCATAACTGCTCGCGCGGCTATTCAAATGCACGCGCATCTTTAAATGCACGGATAAGACAGAACCAGGAGCCAAGAGACAAGCAAACAACACCGACCGAAACGGAGTTTTTTGCCCGTGGATGCTGTGATTCGATCATGGAAATGGTGGAAAAGCGATTATCCTGCTGGACGAGACGCTCCGGGTGGATGCAGAAAGCGCTACGGCGCGCACTGAACATATTATGCACTTAAACAAATGACTACTTTCCTTGACAAACTGTGGATGATACACAAAACGTACAGGTACACGTCTGTGCATGGTTTGG